>JAMWBK010000009.1:1200000-1832788 GCA_029953675.1 Rhodosorus marinus
GAAACGAATGATTCTGGGGTCCAACGGGAGAAGTTAATTGTATGCTATCTCTTGTGTTTGCGATGGCTCGGATAAGGTTAGAGACATTTTTGTTTTCTTCACGAAAGAAAGATCGACTTAGAACAGCCGTTCAGTTGTCGCAAAATTGTTAAAGATAAGAGTGCCCAGAATATAGAATGCGATCGTAATGTAGAAGACCAGGTTCCAGGCATTGGGATAAGTATCTAGGATCAAGCCCGTTAAAAAGACCCCAACAATACCAGGAATAGCTGCAGCAGTATTCGTGATGCCCAGAAGTACACCCGAGATGCTCGGTCCAATGTCCTGCGTTGAGGAGCAAAGAGTCATACTTGTGAGGAGCTTGTCTACTGAAACCCTGGACCTGAGGATGCACGCGTACCTGATGGTTTGAATAGACTCCGGCTTGGCAGAAGCTGCCCAGCCCTGTTGCCATGGCCAGGAGTACGACACACAGGGCTGGGTTGCTAGTCACAGTTTGTAGACCAAGGCACACAGCCGGGCCCAAGAAGCCTATTGTCTGCATTCCCTTTCGTACGGTATTTGTGGAGACTCCCCGGGAAACGGCAAAGTCGGCGAGGAAGCCACTCAAGTTGGCGTTGATGAACATGCTCGCCCACGGGATGATCGCCAGGAATGCTGAGCTGGTCATGTCAAAGCCGAGCTTGGAATTGAAATACGTAGGCGTCCAGGTTAGTAGCACAAAGTAACCCCACGTCAAACAGAAATGCGATATCATTAAAGCCCAAAACGGCCTGGAAGTAAATAGCTTTTTCCATGGAATGCCTTCTCCCAAGGCTGTTCCCGATTCCTACCAAGCAAAACGCATTCAACCGAATTCAGTAGGTTAGCCTCATCGCAAGAATGGGACAACAGAAAAGTCTAGTGCACCGTTTCCAGAAGTCGTACCTCCACCCCAGCAGAAATATACCGGAGCTCCTGCTTGGATATGAACTTGCTGGTTTTCGGAGTTGCCCCGACCAGCGCTATCCAAAGCACTGACCAGACTAACCCAAGAGACCCGAAGATGTAGAATACGTAGTACCATCCGATCGACATGGTCAGGTTTGGGGAGGCCGCCAAGCCGAAAATTGACCCCAGATAAATACCAGAATAGATGAAGCCCAGGGATCGCGACCTTTCGGTTACTCTGATCCATTTTGATACCATTTGCGACATGGCGGGAAGGATTACACCTTCCCCAACACCGAGAAGACCTCTGGAGATGAGCGTGAGCGCGAGAGATCGATCCACGAGGTACGGAAAGAGCATGGTCATTGTACTCCAAGTGAGCACTCCAAAGGCGAATACAACCTTTCCTCCGTATCTGTCTGCGAAGTAACCTCCGGGGATCTATAGGAATCGAGTGAGCCGGCTTAGAAACTGGCTGTCGACGGAAAAGTGGGCTCGTTCGCACCGTCCAGCGGAAGTCAAGATCCTCACCTGTGTTAGCAGATACCCCCAGAAAAAGGCAGACTGAACAAGACCGACAGTCACTGGGCTCCAATCATAGTATCTTGACAGAGGCATCATTACGACAGATATGTTGACGCGATCCACGTTCGTTATAACAAATGCGATGAAGCACATCACTACGACTTTGACTCGTTCACGCCACAGCGCAGGATGCGTCAAAATCCTGAGAAACTGAACCACCTGCTTCCTGGAGCCCACGCGCTCTGTGGGTTGCAAACCCTCACTGGATACGGAGACGATTGGTTTGGGTTTCGAGGGACCCTCATCTTCCTCTCGAACAATGGGAACGTTCTCTGACGACAATCGAACCACAGTCCTTCTACGAGTCCATCGCTTACAGCTGCTGGAGCTAGTCCTCGCAGGACCATCTAGCCGTTGACTTGAAGTTCCATATACAAACCCGCAGGTAGCGCTGCGCACCAGCTCCTTCTGCCTCATAGAGCACAAATCTGTTTCTCTGAACGAAGCTGCTGACAGCATAGGATTTTTCTGTCCTAGACGATCCCTCTCATGGGTCAAAATCTCACCATTAGATAAGACAAATCTGTGAACATCTCCTAGACAGACCCGCAGAATACAAAGGGACTCCAAACACGCTCAGGAACTCCACCACTCCTTCCAACAAATCCGTTCAAAAAACAATCACCCAAACAACACTCGATCACTCCCCCAATCCAACCCCCCCCCCCGTCCTGGTCACCAAATTCCCATATCACCACCAGATCCAGATTTTTCAAAAATGGCTTCTGTCTTTCCTCTCCTCAAAAAACTTTAAAACCCTCCCTCCTTCACCCCACCCCCCTCCTTCCCCCTTCAAAAAAAATAAATCAGAACAAGGTTCACATATCACGTACAGATACCTCTAATCAGTCAGCCTTCCGAGGAAATCTAAACCTGAAACCAGCTGAAACACGCACCCAACATCTCTCATCATCATCTTATCCTTCTCCTTCCCTCCTTTAAAAAACAAATCAGCTGAATCCCAAACCATCTCCTCACAATTCATCATCTTCTCCTCCTTCCCTTCACTCTCATCAGATTTCCCTCGTTTTTTTGTTTTTGGTTCAAAACAACAACAACATTGTTTTTGTGTGCAAAAACCCTGAAAAATAAAAACCCATCTCCTGCGTCCTTCATCGCGAAAACCCAGATTTTTTGATCGAAATGGGGGTGCGGGAATTCCAATGCTTAACTGTCACTAAGAATTCAATCTATAATATAGACTGAATAATCAATAATATAAATTTAATTAATTAGTATCCAGTCATTATTGATCTTAAGGATTGAGGTTAGCAGATGACCCTAAGAGTGGTTTATCGGAGTAGTCGCCATTTTCGATCGAGCATTCTTTTCTGGGATATTTTATTGGATTTTTAAAGAATTTCTGATAGTATTGGGAACGTTGTGGGTTCGAATCTGAGTGCGCGGCGGGTTTTGGTTGTTGGATTGTGTTTTTGGATGAAGAGAACTTGTTTGGGTGTGGCTGGATGGGAGGTCCTTAGCAATAGCATGGTTACTCGTTCTTGGTTTCCTGGCTGATTGTCTCCGGATATGATTGTGAAACGAGCTTGAACATGTAACGTTCCGTTATCGTCCTGGCCCTCTCGCCACTCTGTTTTTCTTTTTGGGATTGTCTTTTGTGGCAAGTGGGAGACCGCTGGACATGTTTGGATTACGTCTTCTGCTGCTACTCCTATTTTTTGTGTTATGGATTTTCACAATATGAAGCAATAATGTCCAAGCCCATGACCAGCACTTCTCACGCGAACCCGCGCGCTCCGTCGCAGTTGAGTTGAAGCTTCGTTCAAGATGCCTCTCGCCGTGGGATCAGCGCGTTTTCGCTGCCTGAACACAAAATATTTCTCTTTTCGCATGCCCCAGGCAAATTTTAAAAAGTTGTCCAAGGCCTTCATAATTGCTCCATGATCTTGAGAACCGTTTCCAGCTCTGGCTCGCGGGGAAGCCGCACTCAGATTGGAAAGGATGAGATATGGTATGCTCTTGTACAGCTTGCAAGGGCGAAGCTGCAACTTGCGGATGAGCGAATTGGTCCTTGGATGCACAGTGAAGCGTTTTTTCAAACTATCACCTTCTGGAGAACAGTTCTTTCGGTATGATGACGTATGGATATGCTCAAGAGCGCCCATGAGGTAGTTCTAAAGCAGGTTTTCGAAAGCCCACTGGGTTTTGCAAATGGCTACGGAGCGGGCGCTACATTCTCTCACGTTACTAGAGACGGCACTAAATAGGTTTATTCTACGTTCGATGACCGAGTACTACAGTGGTAAGCTGCCGGACTCGATTTCCGCTGGAAAACGAATGAGCCTGAATGAGTGTGTTGGAGTCGTGGAAACGAATTGGGTCCTGGTTTTTGAACCCTCACCTCTTGGCAAAGAAGAGGACACGGCTAAGAGTGTACTTGTCCGCTTGAAGAAAATGGCAGAGAGCGTCACCTCTAGTAGGGACAGCGTGAGACCCACTACCTTGAAACGAATTGTTTCGAACGTGAAGTACGTGATGACCTTGATCAATGCTCCAGAGCTGAAAGCGGTAGAGCTTCTTGAAAACGGGCAAGCTTCGGGATCCGGTCAAGGTACTAGAGCAGTTCATTCTTCAGACTGGTCGTCTTTGGTGGAGGATCACCCTTTAGAGCGAGCTTCCGGGTTGGCTACTCGGCTCGTGACAAGCTCGTTGCTTCAGGCTTATCTGAAGCTTATCTTCCTCCCTCTTCCTTCTTCGCCACCGAGAACAGCTTTGAAACACAAGAATTCTGTCAGTACTACTCCGAAGGGTCCAATCGCTTCGCCTCCAAGCGTATCTCCCGGTGCTCGTCCGAGCCCTCAAACAGCACAAAGGAAGATTGTAGCAGCGAGAAGATCCTCTCGCAAGCGTCCAACGACAATTAAGCAGGGAGCGGCTCCAGTTGAGTTAGAGGCAATTCCTCTCACATGACAACTCGCGTGGAGCAAGCAACATCTGATCTTGAACTCATCCGTTTGGGTAGGCAATTGACTCGATGGTGACGGACCGAGATTTGGATCCGAAAATAGATCAAGCTAAGAGGGACAGCGGAATTACTGAGCCTGGGAGATTCACAAGAGAGGTTGACCTTATGGAGCATAGCGGCCAAGTACATACCAAACATGCTCCGGTAAGTGATGTGCCAATGGACCAGTTCCAGCTGGAATCGATGCGCATGGGCCTATCCGATAAGACCGATATGGAAGGTGTTCAGCGATCGTTGCGGTTCAATGCCGATAGACTGCCGACGATTGCAGACGAAGTGAATGAAACCTCTTTGCTCTTCGTAGTCGACGGGCCAAACATTGCGCATAGGTGCAGCTTTGCATCAATTGTTTATATCTGCGTAGCTGTATTTGAGGTTGAATCTAACCGACCAATGTGATACGACGTGCAGGCATGGGTTTGGAAACTTCTCGCCGAAAGGGATGCTTTGTGCATATACGTATTTCACGAGGCACGGGTTTAACTGCGTTGTCGTTGTCCCTGATGGGCAACTACGCCTACAGGTATTGCGTCAATACTTGCTATGCCTCTCTACAATCGCTGACTTTGTTATCTCCTTTGATATGATATTCTTTGCGCAGATGATGAACGAGAGCGATTCATCTATGGAGGCAGATTCAAACGAAGTAGTTCTTGCTCTGCGTACGCTTGTTCTGAAGGGAAACCTGGTGCTTACTCCTCGGGAGGACTACGATGACTCTTACATAGTGAATTATGGAATGTCAAAAGGAGCCATTGTCGTTAGCAATGATCGGTAGGTCATTCATCGTTCATGTCCTCGAAACGAATTGGTTTCAGGGTACTCGAGGAAGAACACTATGCCTGTTTCCATAGCGATTGACACCGCTGCTTTTTCGACCATTGTTTTGCTGCCCGACTAGATACCGAGACCATCTAAGCCAGGCAGAGGCGCGAGGGAAGAAATTTCTGGACTTACTAACAAAGTATCTGAAGGCGTGCCGTCTATCGTTTGCTTTTCGCGGGGACGAGTTTATTCCTTCTCCGGATTTCGATCTTGCTGCCGGAAAGGTCGTCTGCAAGCATGTGGCGGAGAAGTATAGAGAAGCTGTCGGGGGAACGGGCTTCACCTACTTCTAGCAAAACCGCCAAGTGCCAAGTCCAGTTAATGTGGTATGCTCTCACACTGGACTTGTGGAGAAAAATCTATTTATTTCGTGAAATACCACGCTGCACGTTTTTCGGATAGACACAGCGATCTGTGATGGACTTCTGAGCGACTTCTGAGCAGCGGCTTGCTCAAATGCCGAACGACTTTAATGTTTTTCTGCCCGAGGGGGATCGTTCGCACAAAGCCTACCTGCCAGCAGTTGGTTGCCATGAAGGACGAAACAACGTCTGCACAAACTCCCACAACTATTTCGCCTTTGGAGCTGCTGGAACTTTCAAAGCCATCCTCCCAGTGGCTAGGGATTGAGTACATCCAGCCACTACTACTACACCACGCGAGGGGCAATCCCGCTCTGGACTTCTGGATTTCGTACTTTCACAGTTCTGCAAAGCAACACAAAACGGCAAAAAAGCAGGTTTTCTTCGAATCCTAATTTTGATCTTTATATGCGCCAAGAAACCTCTAAGA
Source organism: Rhodosorus marinus (assembly GCA_029953675.1). Classification (NCBI taxonomy): domain Eukaryota; phylum Rhodophyta; class Stylonematophyceae; order Stylonematales; family Stylonemataceae; genus Rhodosorus; species Rhodosorus marinus. The sequence continues at coordinate 1,206,119 of JAMWBK010000009.1, forward strand.
CCAAAAAAGTACAATGCTCTGACACAGCATGTAGTACACCTTTTTGTATAGTTTTTTACCGAGTTTTGCGTTCGCGCTCGTCCCCAATCACAGAAACATAGGAGAATGGTTAGGCGGGCGGCATGGGACATGCCCCCAATAGCCCCAAACCAAGAATCGTCTAGTTTTCAACGGTTCCAATGCCCCATCGGCCTCATTGTCAAGCCATATGGCCGATTCCAGCCCGCTCGTACAGATTCTGATGCCCTAGTGTTTCCCGCAATGCTTGATAATGCTTGATGTTGGGGTTTGGTTAGTAACAAAAGGAGGTGGGTGTTGGAATTCTAGCTCTGGCATTGAATAGTGATCGTTTCCGGGTGTGACAGTCTGTCAGACCGGAAACGATCACTATTCAATGCCAGAGGGGTTGCGTTAGTCTGGGGTAGCAGCCAAATAAAGGCTACGGGGTTACAACAGTGAGAAGCTCGTCTGCCGAGGCCTTGTGGAAAGCTGCTGCTTCTAAGGAAGCAGCTCGATGTTCATAATGAATTTCAGTTCAATAATTCATTTTAAATGGGACATTCAATTTATTTTCATTATACGAATGAGCTCTTCATATTGTATTATGGCTGTGTTAAACACAGGAATGCGGCAACTTTTTCATGAATACATAAAATAAAGTTTCACTTGTCATCAAACCCTGTTTGGCACTTTTGGCGTAAAATCAGGAGTAATCCGTGTAGTTGTTGTGATTATGGTATTGCGGCATGCAACATTGCCCCTTGACCCACCTTGGGGATGGGGTTCTCTGCCATATAGAAAGGCCTTGTTCTTTGGAGTGGAAAAAAAAATGGGAGGGCTTTGTCTTCTCCAGGCATTCGTGCTTCGGCTCTAGCTCATCGCCTGGTCCTCTGGTCATTGAGTACTTTGGGTTTTTGGATTCCGTTGGTTCTCGTTGGCTTCGGGAATTCCGCGAACACCCTGTCACCGTCTCTCCTCGTTGTTTTCCCGTTCAAGTTTCTTGCTGTGGGGTATGAACGCTGCTTTGATGTTGGAGGCGCGCGATCTTCGCCGCGCATAGTCGTTTTTTCCCCCTCGGGGTTCCTTCTTTCAGTCTCTGATTAAACAAAATCATCCATTCTTTGGTAGCATAGGGCGACCAGAGCTGTGTATCGGACGACAATCAATTGGCAGCAACTCACTCAACATCACCAAACAAGAGGACAGGCTGTCCTAAAGTGTGTTATTTGTTTGTTTTTCATAAGTTTTCACCTCGCTTTCACACAACCGTCAATAAGAGCGTTTGTTCAGAGCCTACCTACCCTGAGGAGCGTATAAAGGGAGCCGGTAGTGCGGCGTGTCGAACAACAAAAGCAGCGTTAGAGCGCCAGCATGTCAAAGAAAACTCCATGAGGAGATTTTCCAAGACTGCTTGAGGGGCGTTTCGAAGGTAGGTACGAATCAGCAGCCAACACTTCAGCATAATGCTGCCTCTTATCCTGGTCCGGTTTCCCGGGTGGAATTCCTGTATGCCGCGACTACACACCTTCACGATGGAGAAGAACATCCATATAGCGTGAGAGCACAGTTGAACAGGATTCTGTGGCAACGCAGCGCTCAACTTGTCATGCATACGATCGAGAAAGATCGCAATGATCTCCCGGTATTTCCTTTAGATAGACTAGCTTTTAGGTGAGATCCCAGGACTGGGGTTTTGGGCATGTTTAGAGCCCCTTGAGTGTGTTTTCGTTGCGCTGCGAGAGGTAGCCGCCGAATAAAGGCTATGGAGCATTTCGGAAAACACGACGGAAGCCAGGGAGAAGCAACAGTATCTAAATAGACCAAACCGCTCGAAAATGAGCAGTACAATCCCCTTAGACAGTGCCGAGTCCCGAAAGTTTCGACGACTCATCGCCTCAGCGTACTGAGACGCCACTACTGTCGTGCGGCTATCCGCTACACTTCAAGGTATTAAGACAAAGAGCCTGAAATATCTTTTCCCTGAACCCAACATATTGTTCACCTCCGCCCGCCCTCAACAGTTGTGAGTACCAAACGTTGGAGACTCAATTGTAAGAGGCAAACTTTCGAGGGGTCCGAAGAGGGTCAGAGACCAGAGCAGGCCATGCAAAAGTGAGCGTTGATATGTAGGGAACACAGTGTGCTAGGACTTGTCCCATAGCGAATGTGCCAAACCAAGTAAGAGGGGTAGGGTAGCCTGGTGAGCACACAACCGCGAGATGAGCCTTGACGGAATCTACTGCCACTGGCAGCCAGAAAATGTAGCTTAAGGGAATGACGATTCAATGATAGCCATTGGACAAACGCCCATCGACTGTGTTTTTGTCTACGATGGGTTTTTAAGTATTTGGAGGAGAATCGTCCAAGAGGAGTGGCGTCCGGAGGGGTGGCGTCCAGAGGGGTGGCCTTTACTTTCGTCTGGAGTAGACTTATCATTCACCTGGTATATGACCTTCCAACTAGGTAGGGCGTAAAGTCAATACCGGCCTAAGTTGTAGATAAATTTTTTTTGGCCGATTCTATCCTAAAATTTGTTGAATTTTGGTGTAGAAGCGCAACCCATGTATAGAGCGCATGCGGGAAACGTACAGGTGCCTAGCTGGGTCTAAACCGCGTCCTTTTGCTTAATCCTTCAAACGTCAATCTTACAAACACTAGATTCGGCTGCAACGGGTCAACTTGTTTACCCGTTTCCTCTTGCCTTTATTAACTGTTTTAGCAAGTGTGTGTAAGCGAAGCGAATCCGAAGCGCTGAAGACACTGCTGGAGACCTGAGAAACCATACCTCCATGAAAGTATATGGAGGCAAGACGGCGTGCCCATGTGTGCGATCTGCGTGCATATTGGAGGAGGACTGCGATGCAATCAAACTGAAGCACAATTCCAAGATTTCATAAACCACCATTCGAAACTAGAGTCTAGGCGGGTGACTAGGACCCACCAAACGAGTGTGCCTACCTTCCTTCCTCTAGCAGGTCCCGAAGGGGAAATGACGAATCACCGGGTCCGACCCCTACTGCTAGTAATGGCGAACACTGCGGGGTACGGAACTAACTACGAATTTTCAGTCCGTCAATTGCGGGCAAGTCTAAAACTACCCATTGAATCACGCTTGAAAATATAACGTGCGGGTAGTAAAACGGAATGAGAATTGTAATCTCGCAAGGAGAGAATTGAGGAATGAGAATTATAATGGTGTGCCGAGCGTGCTCTTGTGTACAGTCAGGAGTGCCACCTTTTCAGGATAGTTGGAACCTGATTTAGCGCAATAAGTGTGGTAGGCAGCGTGCAGTGAGGGAATTGTCCCTAATTTGTCCTTTAATGGGGTTGTCATTTCCGTCTGATAAAAGTTAATATGACCTATCCTCACGAATAATTCGATCATTTGAATTCTGGCTCCAGTCCGATATGCGTTTATCGGACCGGAATAGAAAAGAAAAACACTTGTTTTCGTCCGATATTATTCAATCAACGAACATTGATTGAAATTCAATCGTCTTCCTCGGTGAAGATTGGGAAAGAGTTGTTCGTCACAATTTGCCGCATAATCATTTTGCCCTTCCTGTTTGCGCGCTCAGAAAAACCATTAGAGTGTGTATGGCAGTCATCATCGCCTGTTTATTCAGAGCAAGAGAAGCGAGAAACAAGACGCTGATGATGCCCGTCCAACAATAAAGCAGCACTTGAACACCAGAGACTCAAAAACAACTCCGTGAGGAGGCGGTCAAGACGCGAGGGTCGCGCCTCGAAAGAGAGCCACGAAGCCCCTATCGTCGCATATCAGTCAGTGGAACTCGGGAGGAAATCACTAAGTCAATTGGTCGGCGTAAAAGCTTGTCATATCGAGAAGTAATCATGATTCAATTTCTGTCCTGAAGATGATTGATTATTAGACTAGCGTTGCTTGAGTATTGGACATTTTATCGGAACAGAAATCAGACTGGTCTCGTCGAGTAACTAGAACGGTTAACGTACGAAAGTAATTTCGTTTTTCAATATCACGTCCAAAACAAAATATCGGACGCGTCCGATATTTTGTCCGATAACTGATATCGGACGGTCTATGACAACTCTCCTTCAAGCAGCAAACATGACCGCAAGCAGAAGATCGAGATAAAAATTCTCTCAAAACAAAAAACTGCACATGTCGATGTCGAGGTCCTCCACTTCTGAATTCCAACTATTCTTTGATAGATGAGGGGGGGGGGCGGGGGGGCCTGATGGTATACCTCCACTCTGTTGTAGATCTAGATATAAGAAATCTAATTCACGTATAGATAAGTATTGATATTTTCTTTTATTATTGGGAGCAACCTGTGTATTGTAAGAATTTGTACAATATTATTGTTTTAAAATAATCAGTTATATCACAGCTGTCCCATGTTTTTAGGTGAGCAATGGTTCTAATTAAGAAGAATTGGCGTGATTAAGAATATTAAGCAGTTCGAGACTAAATCTCATGGAGCCTGATTCCATGGGATGTGGTGAAAGGGGAGTGCGTTGAGGAAAGGATTTTCGTTCGGAGGTGAAGGGCAGGACCATTCGGAACTCAGCTTCATGAACAGGTCGGAAGCTTTGGCTATTCCTCTGAGAATATTAGAACGAAGAAATATGTTTTTGCTAGCATTCGGCATGCAGGTAGGCGTCGCGATTAAGGTCTGTGCCCATGCGTCTAAGAATTGGTTGGTTCAGGAGCCGGAATTCCATGTTTTTGAGCGATGGAAAAGACGAAGAGCTTCACCATCGACGAGGCGATCGATGGAATCGGGTTTGGAAAGTTCCACTGGATGCTGATGTTTCTCGTGGGGATTTCTTGGATTGGCGTCGGGATGCAAATGATGCTCTTGTCTTTTCTAGGTCCATTTGTGAGATGTTTATGGACTCTTTTGCCGGCCCAAGTGAGTTCCTTCAGCTGAAGTTCAGTGATGAGTTTGCCTCTCAGTATTTTTCAAACGGAGCACCACCGCTGACCCATTGCTCCAGAACATACTGCTGGCGGCTCTTCTCGAGCATCGCCTGTCAGCAAGAGTAAACACTGACCAAGCGTTGGTCGGTCGTTTGTTTTCCTTTTTAGGTGTCGATTCTAATCGCAGTAGAAAGCTTGGGGATTATGTGCGGAAACATACTCTGGGGTTGTGTTGGTGACCGATTCGGCAGGAAGAAAGCGGTCCTTTTCTGCACCACGATTATTGCGCTTTTTGGTGTTGTCTCTGCGTTCACGCAGAACATCTCACAGCTCTGTGCAATGAGATTTTTTGTCGGAATTGGTTCTGGAGGAGTAAGTTTGGACTACGCCAAGGTTCAACATCGTCTGACAGCTAATAGCTTTCCCCTCCTGGAAATTTGTTTGCATTTGCACATCAGATTCATGTAGCCTTTCTGCTTTTCGTTGAGTTCGTTCCCTCTGAAAGACGAGGATTTTGGAGCACCGTTATACAGGGTTGGTGGATCATCGGAACCTTAGCCCAAGCTGTCATAGCCATGCTCGTACTACCAACCCTTGGATGTCGTGCTTTTGTACTGGTCTCTGCGGTTCCCATTGTCGTCTTTGTGTGCCTAGGCTTTCTTTTGGTAGAAAGCCCTAGGTTCTTGCTCTCTGCAGGTAAGGCTGGGAATTTTTATGATCGATATCAGGGTCAGACGCCTCGGGATGTTGGCACTCATGTTACTGAAATCTAAAAAAAGCACTGTCCACAGGACAACTCGAGAAAGCATTTGACATTCTTGAGTATGTGTCAGAGATGAATGGGAAGAAGCTGCCTCCAGGGGAGCTGGCTGACATGTGCCATGCTGACCCAGACGAACCGGCCGAAGAAGTCAAGGGGGAGAGTTGTGAAAACGATAAAGAGGAGGGCTCCGAAGACCTTGAGTGTATCGAACTTGAAGTAATCGAGGCTGACTTGAAGCAACCTAGCGAACGCAACAGCAAGAGCTTCCTGAACACTTTCCAGCAACTGCTTTTGGGCAAATACGCTATGATAACGGGAATCCTTCTCATCCTATGGATAGTTTGTGCGCTGTTGTACTACGGCATCGTGCTCCTCACGACAACGCTCCTGGTATGTCAAAAGTTGATCGGGCGCTAGCATGCGTGAAACTAAACGGGCATCTTCCTCACTCTCCTCCATCAGCTCGACATTAATGGCTGTGATGCAGAGAATCCTCTCACGATGGGCGACTACCTTCTAGTTTTGGCAACTACTGGCGCTGAGATTCCTGGGCTTCTGCTCGGGATGGTTCTTCTGGACCGCATCGGCGCAAAACCTTTGTTGGCATTATTATTGCTGATGGGTGCGATCCCGTGCTTCCTGCTGTTCATACCGCAGCAAACCGTCAGAGTCTGCGTGCTTTTTCTAGCTCGGACAACAGTCGGCGGTGCTTTCCACGTCTTGTATACGTATACGCCTGAGGTGAGCGCGACCAGCTTTTATCTTGAAAGCTAGTGGTTTGGTGGCAGCCTCTCACATTGGTCTTCTTGACTTCTTTCCTTTGAAACAGTGCTACGGTACTTCGATACGTACTACAGCGTTCGGGTTCTGCACTGCCATTGCCAGGATAGGTGCGATGATAGCACCCTTCGTCGCAAATGTACCTCCTCACTATGGGAAGAGTTGGGTTTCGTTCACCATCCTAGGCGTCGCAGCTATCGTGGGCGGTCTCAGTTGCTTCTTCTTGCCGGTATGTGAAAGTACTTGGAAGAGGTCGTCCACGGGGATTTTCGCTTGTGCTTCTTTAAACGTATTCACAATATTAACGTCGTAGTCGTGTTTACCTAATCGTCGCAGGTTGAAACAACTGGACGGGACCTTTCGAATCTTGACAACGACCACTGAGGTTTGTGCATAGATCAACATTGGTTAACCAAACACCAGTGTTGGGAACACTCAAGAATGCTCGCTGTTCTGCGCAGGGTAAGCATGGGGTCATCGATTGGCTTGGAGGCTCTGCTCAGTATCGTCCTCTGAGCCTGTACATAGAAAATTGGTGAATGAACACAATCCATTAGATGCACAGCACTATTAAAAAATGCGAATTAGTAAACTGGATCACTGGAGGAATACAATCCACCTAGAGTGTACTCTTTTTTCGAGCCTACTTACCAAAGAAAACCGGAACCCTGTCATAAATAGATAACTGTGCAAGCTCTAAGATTGGGTCCCGTCAGCGCTTGTCCCCCTCCCTTAGCAACCAGTAACGCTATTGGTGCTGCCTCGTAAAGAGCTTGATCGCTCCTAGTGGGTCACTCATATCCTGTGGATGCATATATGTGTAGGGTTGGTGCCATCAGTAGGTAATTGGAATTTACTACCGGTATTACCAGTAAATGTGCGAAAACGACCCCAATTTCGAGGGCTCTTGGTAATTAGCGCTAATATCGGTAATGGTCGGTAATTCTTTTCAAAATCGACTCTAACGATCTCAGAAGCGTGGAAAATGAACAAAATATAAAACACTGGGAATTACTGTCAACTACTGAACCCCCAAAATGGTAACCAAAAATCAACTTTTTCTTACCACCCCAAACAGTGCAGAAACTCCACCCGTTTTGTTTTGCTTAGAACTTGGAAAGCGTTTTTGACGTGTGTGTGTAATCGGCGGCAATCTACCCTGAAGCCGTACTCATTTTGTGGGCTTGGTTAGTCTGGTTCTAGAGACGTACGGAAGGCTTGGTAAGGCGGGGGGGTGGAATTTCCTTCAGGCAGCGACTACACACCTTCACGATCGAGAAGAACATCTATACAGCGTGAGAGCGCAGTCAAACAGGATTCTATGAGATCTCTGGACAGGGGTTTTGGATATGTTTAGAGCGCGTTGAGTAAGGTTTTCGTTGCGGGGCGGTAGGTAGCTGCCGGATAAAGGCTATTACAACTAAACTCCAGGAGTATTGATTGATCGTAGGTGATTCCTGCTATATTGACTGATTGTCTCCCAATCCTTAGCGAGCAATGGGGTTTCTACCCTCAATTCAAGGGGTTTGCTCGCGTCAGACTCGCGATTCCCCGACAGCAGTGCTGAATTCAACTGCCGTTTATTGCCGTCATAATCTCCGCTTTTGTTTATATATGAAACAATTCCCCCGTTATTCCTAATCGGTGTCTTATCTGCTTAATTTCCAGGATTCCAGCTCGTATGCTTAGTGTCTATTTTTAGGTTTATTAGCTTCCTTCAGGTTTATTACCCTGTAATTGATGTGAATTACCAGTGCGGTATTTCTTACTGAAGGACAACGCTAATATGTTATAGAGTGGGCCGCGCGGTTGACCTCGTGGTCACCTGTGACAATAGCCGCCATACGACGTACGTTGATCTTGCTGTTCCTAGTCCTCAGGCTAGTCGCTTTTTGCCGGCTGCGGGAGGCCAATATTAGACATCGCAAGGAGTTGAATATGCGGGGGCCTCGTCTTGCCCAGGCATTCGTGTTCGGCTCTAGCTCATCGCCTGGTACCTCTGGTCATTGAGTGCTTTGGGATTATGGATTCCGTTGGCTTCGGGAATTGTTCCGCGAACGCCCTGTGACCGTCTCTCCTCGTTGTTTACCCGTTTAAGTTTCTTGCTGTGGCGTATGAACGCTGAGATGATCTTCGAGGCGCGCGATCTTCGCCGCGCTTAGTCTGTTTTTTTCACCTCGGGGTTTTTTTCTTTCAGACTCCGACTAAAGAAATTCCTTCAATGGATTGTATACCACCAAAATCATGTGTAGACCCTCTAATCGTTGTCGTTGTGGAATTGGGGCTTGCCCCTTTGCCCCGTAACCCATCTTGAGTATGGGGTCCTCCTCTGGTCATTGAGTGCTTTGCGCTTTATGGATACCGTTGGTGCTGTTGGCTTCGGAAGTTGTTCTGCGAAGCCCTGACCGTCTGTCCCCGTTGTTTACCTGCTTATGCTTCTTGCTGTGGCATATGAACGCTGCTTTGATGGTGGAGGCGCGTGATCTTCCCCACGCATAGGCTTTGTTTTCCCCCTCGGGTATTTTCTTTCAGTCTCCTCTTAAGCAAATTCAGTCTTTGGAAGCATGGCACCGACCGGAGCAGTGTATCGGAGGACAATCAATTGGCAGTCTCTCCATCAGCATCACCGAACTAGAGGACAGGCTGTTCTACTCGAGTTTTTCGATTGTTTTTTTGTCTCATAAGTTTTCACCGCGCTTTCGCTCAGGCGTCAACACGAGCGTTTATTCAGAGCCTTTATTCCCTGCGGAGAGCATAAAGGGTGCCGCCAACGAACCCAACGACAAAAGGTGCCAGCGTGTCAAACAAAACTCCTCGAGGAGAGTTTCCAAGACGGCTTGAGGGGCATTTCGAAGGTAGGTACGAATCAGCAGCCAACACATCAGCATAATGCTGCCTCTTATCCTGCTCTGATTTCCCAGCGGTAGAATTCCTGCTAGGCTGCGACCACGCACCTTCACAATCGAGAAGAACATCTACACGGGGTGAGAGCTCAGTTCAACATACTAGTTGGAAAAACTTTTTTGCTGCTTGGAGAGCAGAGCAGGATAAGAGGCAGCACTATGCTGAAGTGTTGGCTTCTGATTCGAGGGGCGTGATCTTGGTCCCGTTAGTGCTAGAGACGGTCGGAAGGCTAAGGCGGGGGTGAAATTCCTGCAGGCGACGACTACGCTCCTTCACGATGGAGAAGAACATCCTTACAGCGTGAGAGTGCAGTTGAACAGGATTCTGTGGCAACGCAACGCTCAACCTGTCATGCATACGATCGCGCAAGATCGCGATGACTTTAGCTTTTAGATGAGATCCCTGGACAAGGGTTTTGGGCATGTTTAGAGCTCCTTGAGTGTGCTTTTGTTGCGCTGCGGTAGGTAGCCGCCCAATAATGGCTAAGCGGCAATTCGAAAAACACGACTAAAGCCAGGGAGAAGCAACAGTATCTAAAATAGATCAAAGTGCTCGATGATGAGCGGTACAATCCGATGAGACAGTGCCGAGTCCCGAAAGTTTGGATGACTCATCGCCTCAGCGCACTGAGACGCCACTACTGTCGTGCGGCTATCCGCTACAATTCAAGGTATTAAAAAAAAAGAGCCTGAAATCCCTTTTTCCCTGAACCCATCATATAGTTCACCTCCGGCCGCCCTCAACAGTTATGGGTACCGAATGTTGGATACTCAATTGTAAGAGGCAAATTTGTCGAGGAGCCCGAAGAGGGTCAGACGCCAGAGCAGGCCATGCAAAAGTGAGCGTTGACATGTAGGGAACACGGTGTGCTAGGACTTGTCCCAGAGCGATATGCCAAGTAGCAGGGGTAGGGTAGCCTCGGGAGCACACAACCGCCAGGTGAGCCTTGAGGGAATCTACTGCCACTGGCAGCCAGAAAATATATCACAAGGCAGTGACAATTCAATGATAGCCATTGGACAAACGGCCGTCGACTGTGTTTTTGTTACGCTGGGGGGTTTAAGACATAGTAGCAATCAAGTGTTTGGAGCGAGAATCGTCCAAGAGGGGTGCGTCCAGAGGGGTGGCTTTTAGTTTCGTGTGTTGTGCCTATAGGAGCAGGACTGAGATTCAATTAAACTAAAGCGAACCCCAAGTCCAAGATTTTGTTAATCACTATCCGGACTAGAGTATAGGCGGCTGACGAAGCCACGCCAAACGAGTGTGCCTCCTTTCCTTCCTCTAACAGGTCCGATGGGGAAATGACGAATCACCGGGTCCGACCCCTATTGCGAGCACTGACACCACCGTTGTATCCGAGCCCAAGAGCAAACACAGCGCGCTGATGTTCCACCCGACCGGCGTCTAATCAAATAACCAGTTCAAAATGGCAAATGACATAGCTGAGCGAGATAGATCAGCTGATGGAGTTATGGGCAAGCGTTCCAGCAAATGTCATGCAAGCCAAAACCCCAGACTAACAGTGAGTTAGAAGAAGGGAACACTCACCGGTTTTTCCATCCGGCAATTTGCGGACAAATCTAAAAACTAACAGTGAGTTAGAAAAAGGGAACACTCACCGGTTTTTCCATCCGACAATTTGCGGACAAGTTTAAAAGTACCCATATTGAATCACGTTAGAAAATAGGAGCTTGAGGATAGTTGAATCACATAGAAAATTACAGCGTGCAGGTAGAGAAAAGCCGGGAATGAGAATTTGTAATGGTGTAAGTGCGTCCTGATTCTTAAGAGTCAGGAATGTCACCTTTCTGTTTTTTGAGGAGGGTGGTTTACGCTCGGAATGAACAGAATGAGTGCTAGCCACGGTGCAGGTGGGAATTGTCCCTAATCTGTCCTTTAACAGGGTTGTCATTTCCGTCCGATAAGAGTTCACTACAACTGAAATTACGAATAATTTGATATTTGACTTCTGCCTCCCGACCGATACGAGTTTATCGGACCGGAATAAAAAAAAAACACGGTTGTCATAGACGTCCTCACGGACGTCCGATAAGTTTTTGGGACGACTTGTTGAAAAACGAAAGTAAATGCGATGTTACTGTTGAAATTATTCAACAAAAGGAGTCTGATTGGGTCGCGTCTTGTTTCTCGCTTCCCTGGCTCTGAATAAACGGATGATGATGACTGTCAATACACAATCTAGTGGCTTTTCAGGACGGTCGAACTGGAAGGGGAAAGATTATGGAGTAAATTGCGAACTAAGCATTCGTTTTCCATGTCCACAGAAAGGAGAACATTGAGTCTATCAATATTCGTCGATGATTGAAATTATTCAAATTATTATATATGTAACGCCAGATAGTAATAATAATATCGGACGCTTATCGGTCGTTAACGGACGAAACAGGTGTTTTTCTTGCCGTTCAGTACCTATCAAAACCACGTCAAAATTCTCCAAAAATAATAATAGTATTAATATAAACTATACTGGCAGGATGAGATCCGGTGCGGGGTCCTGGTCGTGAAGAATCTCATCAACCTACTATTTTTAGATAGATAACGTCAGACTTCTTTACAAAATGCATACCTCGATTGTTGTAGATCTAGATATAATAAGATCTAATTCAAGCAAAGATAAATATTGATATTTTCTTATATTACGAAGAGCAACCTGCAAATTGTAATATTTTGTACAATATTATCATTTTTGTTACATTATATTTTAAGAAATAATCTGAGTGATACAGCTGTCCTATCTATTTCTAGATGAAGAATGGTTTTAATTAAGAATTACTACCGTGATTAAGAACCCTAAGCATTTCGTAACTAAGTCTCACCAATGCGATTCCATCGATTGTGATGTAAATGAGAGTGCGCCGAGAGGTTCCTCGCTTTGGAGATGAACAGGTCGGAAGCTTAGGCTCTTCTTCTGAGAGTACAAGAACGAATAAAGAAGTTTTTGAAAGTATGGGTCATGCAGCTAGGCGTCGCGATTGAGGTCTGTGCCCTTGCGTCTAAGGATTAGCGGGTTCAGGAGCGGGAGTTCTATTTTTTTGTAGAATGGAAAAGCCGAAGAGCTTCACCATCGACGAGGCCATCGATGGAATCGGGTTTGGAAAGTTCCACTGGATGCTGATGTTGATCGTGGGGATATCATGGATTGGCGTCGGCATGCAGATGATGCTCTTGTCGTTTCTAGGTCCGTTTCTGGAATGTTCATGGACTCTTTTGCCGGCCCAAGTGAGTTCCTTCCGCTGAAGTTCAGTGATGAGTTTTCTCCTCAGTAATATCCAAACGGAGCACCACCGCTGACCCATTGCTTCAGAAGATACTCCTGGCAGCTCTTCTCGAGTAGCGGCTGGCAGCAAAAGTAAACACTGACCAACTTTTGGCCGGTCGTTTGTTTTCCCGTTTCAGGAGTCGATTCTAGTCTCTGTAGAAAGCTTCGGGATCCTGTGCGGAAACTTATTCTGGGGTTGTGTTGGTGACCGATTCGGGAGGAAGAAAACGGCACTTTTCTGTACTGCGATTATTGCGCTTTTTGGTGTGGTCTCTGCAGTCACGCAGAATATCTCACAGCTCTGCGCAGTGAGATTTTTTGTCGGAATTGGTTCTGGAGGAGTAAGTTTCGATTACGCCAAGGTTTAACATCGCTTGACAGCTAACAGCTTTCCGCTCCTACTGGAAATTTTCTTGCATTGCACATCAGATTCATGTAGCGTTTATGCTTTTCCTTGAGTTCGTTCCCTCTGAAAGACGAGGATTTTGGAGCGCTGTTGTACAGGGTTGGTGGATCGTCGGAACCCTAGCCCAAGCTGTCACAGCTATGCTCATACTACCAACCCTTCGATGGCGAACTTTTGTACTGGTCTCTGCGGTTCCCCTTGTCGTCTTTGTGTGCCTAGGCTTTCTCTTGGTAGAAAGCCCTAGGTTCTTGCTCTCTGCAGGTAAGGCTGGGAATTTTTGTGATCGATACCAGGGTCAGACGCCTCGGGATATTGGCACTCAATTCACTCTAATCTAAAAAAAGCACTATCAACAGGACAACTCGAGAAAGCATCTGAGATTCTTGAGTATGTGTCAGAGATGAACGGAAAGAAACTGCCTCCAGGGGAGCTGGCTGACATGTGCAATGCTGACCCAGACGAACCGGCCGAAGAGGTTGAGGAGGAGTGTTGCGATGACAAGGTTAGTAGCGATGACGAGAAGAGTTATGAAAACGATGACGACGGGGGCTCCGAAGACCTTGAGAGTATCGACCTTGAGAGCATCGACCTTGAGAGTATCGACCTTGAAGTTATCGACGCTGAATCGAAGCAACCTGGCGAACGCAGTAGCAAGAGTTTGCTGAAGACTTTCCAGCAACTGCTTTTGGGCAAGTACGCTACTATAACGGTAATCCTTCTCATTCAATGGGTCGTTTGTGCGCTGTTGTACTACGGCATCGTGCTCCTCACGACAACGCTCCTGGTACGTCAAAAAACCCAAAAAGTTGATCGGGCGCTCGCGTGCGTGAAACTAAACTGGGCCTCTTCCTCACTCTCCTCCATCAGCTCGAGATTAACGGCTGTGATGCAGAGAATCCTCTCACGATGTACGACTACCTTCTAGTTTTGGTAACTACAGCCGCTGATATTCCTGGGCTTCTGCTCGGGATGTTTCTTATAGACCGCGTCGGCGCAAAACCTCTGTTGGCATTCTTTTTGTTGACGTGCGCGATCCCGTGCTTCCTGCTGTTCGTACCGCAACAAACCGTCAGAGTTTGCATGCTTTCCCTAGCTCGAACAACAGTCGGTGGTGCTTTCCACGTCTTGCATACGTATACGCCTGAGGTGAGCGCGATCAGCTTTAATCTTGAAGCTAGTGGTTTGGTGGCAGCCTCTCACATTGGTCTTCTTGATTTGTTTCTTGTGAAACAGTGCTACGGTACTTCGATACGTACTACAGCGTTCGGGTTCTGCGCTGCGTTTGCCAAGATAGGTGGGATGATAGCACCTTTCGTCGCAAGTGTACCTGTTGACAATGGGAAGAGTTGGCTTTCGTTCACCATCCTAGGCGTCGCAGCTATCGTGGGCGGTCTCAGTTGCTTCTTCTTGCCGGTATGTGAAAGTGCTTGGAAGAGCTCGTCCACGGGGATTTTCGCTTGTGCCTTTTGAAACGTATTCACAATATGAACGTTGTCGTCGTGTGTCCCTAATCGTCGCAGGTTGAAACAACTGGACGGGACCTTTCCGACCTTGACAACGAGGTCTGAAGTTTGTACATAGATCAACATTGGTTAACCAAAACATGTCTACCCAACCTGAGGTAAATGCGCACAAAGGATTCCATCCTCCTCCACCTCGTCATCGTCGAGAACTGCCTTGTGGGAATACTCAAGAATGCTCGCTGTCCTGCGCAGGGTAAACATGGGGTCATCGATTGGCTTGGAGGCTCTGTAGAATCCTGTACAAAAGTTGGTATCGTCCTCTGAGCCTGTACATAGAAAAATTGGTGAATGAACACAGTCCATTAGATGCACAGCACTATTCAAAAATACGAATTAGCAAACTGGGTCACTGCAGGAATACAATCCACCTAGCGTGTACTCCCTTTTCGAGCCCACTTACCAAAGAAAACCGGTACCCTGTCATGAATAGATGTTGGGACAAGCTCTAAGATTGGATCCAGCCCCGTAAGCGCTTGTCCCCCACCGTTAGCAACCAGGAACGCTATTGGCGCTGCCTCGTAAAGCAACTTGATCGCTCCCATGGGGTTATT
The DNA here is from genome assembly GCA_029953675.1 of Rhodosorus marinus. Classification (NCBI taxonomy): domain Eukaryota; phylum Rhodophyta; class Stylonematophyceae; order Stylonematales; family Stylonemataceae; genus Rhodosorus; species Rhodosorus marinus. Next base: position 1,221,232 of record JAMWBK010000009.1, read on the forward strand.
CTTGTTCTGTGGATACATATATACGCCACCATACATAATTGTCCTGTGTACATCAGCAACGAGGGATCCTACGTAGCGCAGCTGGCGCTTTTTCCCATCAAGCGAGGGCTGCGACTAGAAACACCGATTGCCGAGATGATCATCGTCCCAGTTAGCGATTCGGGAAGTCGCACCCGTCTACTTTTTAAACACGAAACCCACCTTGAGAGCCTGCAGCATCTCCCGAGTTCTCTCGTCATAGAGAACCGTCCTGCCCTCGTTTACGGAGTATTGATGTCCCGTATAGGGTACCTTGATGTTCTCGTGAGTGAGAATAAATTCATTGAGAGACGGATCCAGCGTGAATCCGTGCAGGCCATCTCCAATACTAGACCACAGATACACGGTTACGAGCGGTTAAATCGCGAGCGGCCATTGTTTGCCGACTTCCCAATTTCAGCAAAGAGATATGCCGAAAGCGTTACATCCGTCTGTTCGTCATACCTGAACATCAGCGTGGTCGCCGCTCCATACAGTGCATAGCCAGCAGCGATGAGTTGTTTTCCAGGCTGAATCACGTCATCCATTCTAGGAGGCCCCCTCGTAAGCTGCCTAAAGATCCCAAAAATTGCTCCCTGTTTTCATTGTTTTGCCGACAAGAAAGGTGGAAAACAAGGTGAGCTCAGTAGCTCCGATCCATTCCGAATCATTTCGCCGTGTTCTTGGAATGATGAGACTTTCACTCACTCGATCTTCGCAGGGCGGATCAGCAAGACCAGTCAGAGGATCGAAAACAACAGCATACTGACCCTGCATCTCGTCTTCAATGGCTACGGGCTCTTCGAGATCTTCGGAAACGAGCATGCAGCACGTTCTGCTGAATAGCAAGCAAGTAATCCACGTCTCGTTGGCCAACTTGCTCAGTTCTTCGGGATTATTGCTTTCAGCGAATGGCAATCCCATTCTCCGGACCATCGCACCAACCTGGACGCCATTATCCCGGATTTCAATCAGTCCTCTTATGGGCTGACATTCACATCGATCGCGAGAATGAAGCTCCCTATTTTGGAAAGAATCCAACGCATTGTGGTCGTGGTTGGAGCTCTCGATCAGCGCACCTGCTTTATGGCTAGAGTGATGCTCGCGAGCAGCGCGACCAAGTCATGTAGTGAATCTCTTTCATTCTTCGTTTCAGAGTACTGCACGTTATCCTCCAAAAGGTTCAATAGATGGCGATTTGTTCTGAGTAAGTAAGTTACAACTGTTTCCTAGATATTTGAGAAGCGAGGCAACGGTTAGCTAGGTCGAAGAGGGCCTGCTTCTGGGGAGTAGTGCGAATCCATGGATGAGGCCCAAGTCCTACCCCAACCATCGGCTTTTCATCGTGCTTCGGATTACGCCCATCAATCAAATCCTACGTCGTCATTGAAGCCGAAAATCGTCAGGAAATTTCAAAAAAAAGAGTTTGTGGAACGCCCTTTGCGACCATAGCGCCTCTAATGCCCAACCTCTTTGTCGATGAAGCTGCTCCGCATGCGCTGCCTGGAGAACTTTTCCAGGGAAGTCAGCTCATCGCTGCTCGTACTCATTCTGGCCTATACCTACCCAGCTCGGAAAACAGCCAGATAAAACAGTGAAGACCAGCCAAACCCGAGCTGTTCCTTCCCCCCGTCCCCGCGTCAAACCTCACACCAAAACTCCTCAAATGGCAATCCTCCAAATCCTTTCGGCTATCAAAAATGTCTAATCGAACGTTCCAAAACGAAACCTTCAGGCTCACCAAGTCCGCTGCTTCCGCTCTATCTGCAAACCAAACAAAACCCTAATCATTCCCTCCATGTCCGAACGATCCAGGCCATCCGCTTCATCATCGTCCATCCGTCCAGAGATATTGTGGAGGATCGATCAATTTGCGATGAGAGATCCATGCTTCTGAACTTGATATATCATTTCTTAAACTCACGATGTCTGTCTTCATTGTTCTGTCCCGGTCGATCTCCTGCTCAGGTAGGAGCAACAACCGCCAGGCCTAGCGCGGTAACCCCTCGCTCAAAATTGATTGAATAAAATTGAATTTCTGAATTTTATTTGCATAGGTAGTCATTTACATTGCCGCAGGTAGCAAATGGACGGGAACGGTTAAGGAGGTTGGAGAAAGCAGCTGTTGACCATCGCGCGTGTGCTTCAGGGGATTTCCTACGTGCGTTCTCGTATTTGTCCCACGTGGCGAAACGCATTTTATGCGGTTGCTCCGCTAGGTCTGTGGTTGTCTTGGTTGCAATGTGTGCTGGATCCGGACGCGCCCGACCATGCACTAGCGTTTGTAAGCCATCAACCGCATGGTATGAGGAGCATTGCCTAGATCGTTCTCAACGCCCGAGATTGTTCGTATTCAGCAGGCGTGCTTGATTTCCACCCCTCCCCCAGTCTCTCTTCGGGCTGGTGTTTCCCGCGCGAAGGGCGGTAGGATTCCCAGGGGGACAGAGTCGATATGCTTCTATGCCCACCATGACGCACCTCCGAGGCCATCTCCAGCGATGGAACCCCGGATGTGCATTGGTGACTTTCTGCCCTCTGCAGCGTCCTTGTCGCCTGGTTGAGAAAAGAAGACGTCTAACACTTTGAACCAGATGTAATCAAACTCGTAGAGGTACAGTTCGTTTTCTTCGTACTTCCAGATCCACGCGTTGTCTTCTACCTCAAAGGTCGATGGATGTTGCAAGTCCTTCTTGTCAATAAAAATGTCGTCGAAAAAGTCGAGGCTGAGGAATATCCCCGTGGCGTCCACCGCGCGAATCCTCGCGAGGAGCACGTCCCCGGCCATTGGCCGGAAAACTACCATCCGGAACTCCACCAGCGTCTGCGTTGCACCGTCCCCATAGAGGATTCTGTCTTCACCAATCGACAGCCAGTCGTACAAAATAATGCACTGCCCGTGCCCCTCCACTACCCGGTTGCTGAACTGCCTATTTACCTCATCCTCAAGCACCCGCGAGCGATCCTCGGAAAACAAATGCGGTGGAATCCTGATCGATTCCCTAATCCGAATCAGACTAAACATACCATAGATCTAATCTTCATCAGATACCGTTCCTTTTTCCATTCCAATACCTCACACCTCTTGGCAATACACCCAACCCTCGAAGAGCTCTCCACAATCCCTCCACATCACGCCGATAAGCATTATCTATCTAAACCCATCCGAATTAAAAAAACCTTAAAGTGTCACCTACTTAATCAATCAAATACAAGAATTATCAAGTTAACAATTTATTAATTCTATATTATGTACAGTCAATATTATAAAAGATTGAACTTGTAAGTGACAGTTAGATACTCGGAGTGGAGACCGAATCGGCTTCAAACCTGCAACAAGCAGTTGAAATGTTGAGCTTGAGGATACACTGGGGACTTTCTCAGACGACAATTGAGCTTACTGCCTTCGATGAGTCCCTTGCTTATTCACCCGCTCATGCTAGTCCTCGCCGGCTGATGTAGCTGTCGACTTCCTGAAGCATATACCGACCAGCAGCTACGAAGGCGGTTTCTTTCGCGAAGCTCCAGCCCTTGTGCTTCTGGTCCGTAGTAGACAGACGAACTTCGCGCTGTGATGCTGGTGTCATTCCCAGCTTCAGGGATAGCCACTAGGTAACCAAAAAATCCGCTTCGGGTTGACATCTCTAATCCCAGAGCGCGGGGATGTTGACTCAAGTCTGGTGTGGATGGAATGCTCTGTTTTTACCACGTCCTCTCATATCACAGCAAACGAATCAGTACCTTGCCAGCAAACGAACGAGTAGTCGTTTGGTGGCAGTCCGATTCGGCTTGTTTCACATGTCGAAATTGGAGGCATCCTCTCTCTGCTCTGGATGCTATAGCTCATCCAGGAACGCGGGGCTGAAAGCTCGACGTGGGTGTAGAGATGATGTGCTCCGTCTTGACCGTGTCCTCTCACATCAGCGCAAACAAGCAAGTACAGCTCCACCAAATGAACAGTCCCATTCAGTTTGTTTGGCTTATGGAAGAAGGACAGCTGCTTGCGGGCTTCAGTCTTGATGTGGATGAGACCCTTTCGTGAAGAGGGTAGCGAAAGAGTCAGAGCTTCAGCAAGACGGAAGGGGTTGGCAGAGACTGGTCTTTCTGTATGGAGAGGAAAGAAAGCATTTATTCAGCGTTTTTCGAAAGCAGCTTCCTTCGTCCGCTTGAAGAAGATGAATGGTCAAGAGAGAGAGAAGAAATATTGTGCGAGATTGGATGCTGGTGAAGACGTATCTACTGTCGTGAGGGAGGCTGTAAGCGATCCTCTGCTGTTTCAATTCGGGGAAATTCTGAGCTTGGATCAGGTTTCTGAGGTAAGACTAATCCTTGTCACACCATTCGAATTTTTAGCAATTTTGTTTGGTTCGGCTGTCGTGGAATCGGAAGCCGAATCATGGTCGACAGAGTGGCGTCGGACGAGATGTTCCGATTTACGTGACAGTCGGGAACAGACAACATTGTATAGGAAGCTCTCGCCCGATCTACTTTAGAGGTTTTTCACGATTCTTGGTTGTGTTGCTCGCCACTGTTGCCCGCGGCTGTCGTCGTAGAAAAGCAGGGCCGGCATCCCCAGCAAGTTCGCTGACTCGTTGGTTTGTTTTTGGATCTCTGTTCCGTTGTGATTTGTTGCGGTAGCTGTGTAATGGTGGAGGACAGGAGCTTTACGATCTACTCGTTCTTTATGCATATGGCAATCTGAAGGATTATGAGAGTGGGTGTTTGTCATGAGACTCTGCCAAAAAATTCGATACTTAGGGGAAGCCTTTCTGAAAGAGTCGCAAATTTCTTCTCGTGAAACCTAGTGAACACCTCGTTGCTACCCAAGATTTTGAATGTCGAGCGGATGAAACTTAAGCAGTTGACAGTTCTTTCTCAGCTATCGGTACCTGGGGATGTCTCATATGACACGCTGATGAAGGAGCTGAATATCACAAAAGTGCGTGAGCTGGAGGATCTGATAATTGAACTGATCTACGCCAAGCTCTTGAACGCAACTTTTGATCAGAAAAGGATGCTTCTCCACTTTGTTGGCTGCACCTCACGGGATGTACCAAACCCGGACGTACTTCAACGGACACGATTAACTCTCACTTCTGTTCAATCCACTGTCGACGTCATGTTGCAGTCGCTCGAATCCTGGCGAGCTAACTCCGTGAGGCTTCTTCAGACCATTGACGATATGGTAAGCCGGTGGTTGAATGCGTGCTTACGACCTAGGCTCTCGCTCTTTCTTCTTGCCCGTATGCTAAGTTGCAGCTTTTTCTCTTTCATCAAACTAAGGCTTTGGACGTTCGAGAAAAGGAACTGGAGAAGGAGAGGCATGACGCCGAGCTTGAGAAGCGGATCGCGGTTGTTCGGGACAGCATGAAGATAGACAAACCGCGACCAGGTCGAGCGGATGTGGATACGAACGTCGCCTAACTGCAATAAACAAAAACGCGTGAGATCGCATAACAACTTAATAAAGGCCAGTGGAAGCCCGTTAAACGACGGATTGTTTTCTACGTGAACTCTTCAAAAGCTTTCCACTGAAAAAGAACATACATATTAGAAGTACGAGGAACTCCATTTGGATTCCTCATTCTGGGCTCTGGTTGCCCCTGTTCAACCTTCAAGCACTAGTTCCTCAATGCTCTCAATGTCCCAACCCAAGTCCGCCTTCCTCACCTGGACTTTCTCCAAATCCTCAGCAAAGGCCTCTATGGTTTCGGAACTATTTGAACAGAACGGCAGAGCAACACCATGAACGTCAGGCACACCACTTATTCCTCTACAGCCACCTGACCTGCACGGTCTTCGTTCAATACTCACTCGAGACTCTTGATCCAGCGGTAGTAGTCATTAATGTAGAGGCGCTTAAGAATCTCCCAGTCCTCGTCCTCATCGAAAAGCTTCCACAATCGTACGAGGCATCCGAGCATGGCTTTTCTACCGCTGCGGACTACACTCTTAAGATTATCGAGTACCGTAACGGCAAGCTTGAAATTTCTGCAGAGCGTATAGGCTAAGCTTCTCCTAAACGACGTTACAATCGCTTCGTCGAGGCTTTCATAAGTCTTCAAGAACACATCAAGGAAGGCGAAGCGATGAAAAGCCAGTTCAGAGCCTGGTCATCGTGCCTCTTGAGGTTGATCTTGAGGTGCAGTGTGGATACCGCGAAGCAGGAAAGGGTGGCGCTGAGCTGCGATATTGTAAGCGCTGATTCTACGTTGAACTCTCCCTCGGTGATTCGGCACTCGTGAAGAAACGCGAAAATCAGATCGGAGAGTCCATACAAACAGCGGTTGATCGATGACTCCTCAACAGGGAGCGGAAGATCGGACCCCATCTCCAGTTCCTCGCTTGCTTCTTCCCTCTCGAGCTCGCGGATCTCTAGGGTGAAGGCGATGTAATCTTCAGCCTCGTCTGGCATTCTAAAATCAGCCCTGAACAAGATAGCACCAATGAAAGTACGTCAATCAGAATTGCGTTCGTGTCCTGGTCCGGGTTGAGCCCGACATGGAGCGATCCTACACGTAGTATTCGGGGTCAAACTTTTCGTCCTCTGCAATCCGCCTCATCTGAGAGCGGTGCTCGTTCGCGATGTCAGCCGGATATTGCTGATTTAGAGTGAGCCCGGCCGGCTCTGAATTTCCTGAAAACAAATTAGAGAATCTGTTGTTGAATCCAAAGGTGTGCTCCGGGTTCTCGCACGAGTCCTTCTCCGCACCAGGTCCTTCCACATGAGCCTTCACATCCTCAGCGGTTGCCATTTTGTCCTTAGTTTGCTGATCCCTATCCTCCATTCCTCCTCTTTTATCAAGCCGGTCTCTTCCCTACGCTATTTTTAGCGTTTTCTAAAATCAGCGCCTCATCTGATCTGCCGAGCACACCGTGCTCGTAGCCAAACCACCGCTGCTGACTAATAACTTTGCCACTCCCGTGCCGCCTCCTCCTGTCTGAAGATTCTGCCAGATAAAAGCGATCCTGTACTTCGTCAGAGCAGGTTTATTTTCATGATAGAATGGGGTTTTCCAAACTCTCAGCAACGCCCGCCCATCAAACCTCCTTCCCACCCCCCCAACGCCAAACCCCAAAACGACTAGAGGCAGTGACTTAATCAACTTCCAGTTTCGCCCCGCCGATATCACAAAAACATTGTTTCAAATAAATTATAGAACATTTCTCAATTATTATAATACTATTGGACTAAATATATCTATTTTCCAAAACTTTATTCATACTATTTGGATGAGGCCCGATTTTCGCCCCTTACGCATCAGAACCCAAAAACGTGTATTATAAAATAATTTGTGTGTTGATAATTTCTTCTAAAACTATTGGACTAAAACAGTTGTATACTAAAGAAATTATTGAATTGTCTGCATTTCGCTTCCTTGTAAACAAATGCAATACATGTTTTAACAGATATTTTGATAGGATCGGATGTGATTGGATATAAATATATGTTTAGTATAAATAATTTAGGAGATACACTGTCGATGAGGGACATTTTCTGTACTGATGAAAATATAATTACAAAATGAGAATCGGAATCAGCTCGGAAGGTTCAAGTGGATCAAGGTGATTGAGGGTTTTGGGGACCACCGCGCGCAGTTTGTTGTTGTTGCGGAGCGTTGGCATGGGAGACTCTGTTGGTGGGCCCACGCCAGGTTTTGTATTGATGTGGATGATTAGTGTTACTTAACTGGTCTCTGACTTGGAGTTGAAGAACGGAAAACCAGAAGAGGAGGAGGAGGACAGATGTGTTTTTTGGTGCATGAAAGTTTGTGAGGGTTGGGTTTGGGGATGGGGTAGAGGTGGATAGGGATGGGATAGAGGGCTTTTTGGGGGGTTTTCGATGGGAGATCGTGTCAGTTGTGGACACGGATAATAGGATGTATGGTTCCTGGCTGGTTTGGGCTCTCGTGTTGCTAATTGTGGTGGTGGTGGTGGTGACGTTGAGGAACGTGCTGGTGTTGAAGTTTGGAGCTCTCTCAGCGATTCCACAGATCGGGAAAGGTTCGCGTGAGCTGTATGGCGTTCGCTTGCTGCAGAACATTTCGCTTAACTCGGGCGATTGCGATGCTTACAAGGTTGCCGCTGACTTGGCGGACATCGCCGATTCCTTGCCAGGAGTGTTTGTGTTACCCGGAAGTCTCCTGAGCAGGGAACGGATCATAATCACGAGCCCCAGCGCAATTCGTAAAATAACGACCGATGATGTCTTCGATAAGCCAGGTTTTGTTAAGACAACACTCGGAGGTACTTTTGGATCGGACTCCATGTTATTTGCTATCGGGACAAAGCATCGGCGGTTGAGGAAAGTTGCTGTAGATCTTATTCATCAAGAAACACTTCACAAGAGCGCAGGTGCATTCTTCAGAGCTGGGCGTCGGCTAGCGGAAACCTGGTCGTCTGCAAAACCACCAGTGGAAGCCCACATTGAGAACATGAACACGACTCTTGGTGTGATTACCGAATCGCTGTTCTCATGGGACATTCCAGAGAGGACTCGATTGCATAACTTGTATGTTGCAATGTTCTTAGAGGAAGCACCCTCGCCCTTGGATCTGCTCACTGGCTACATATTACCGTACGGTCCTCTTCTCATTGGATATCGGAATGCACGAGCAGCCAGAGAGGTCCTATGTTCTGTGATCGAAGAACGGCGCAGGAATCGCAATCCAAGCCGCGCAGACCTCCTCGAGCAGCTGCTGAGTGCGCTGGACGCCGGGATGGTGGACATCGACGAGCTCGTTTCACAAGTACAGACGCTTTACGTCGCTGGGTTCTCCACCACTGCGATCTGGCTGAGTTGGTCCATGTACTACCTCGCTTCGTCCCCGAAATGGCAAGAGAAGGTCCGCACGGAGATTGCTTCCATCGATAACATTCAGGACGATAACGAGCGCCTTTCACGTCTTGACTCACTGCCACTCCTGCACGCGGTTACCAAGGAGGTCCTAAGGCTGCACCCGCCGATCACGGACACGCTGCGTCAGAACTCTTCGGATGTTTGTATTGATGGATTCAGGGTACGTGCTTGCCGTTCGAAACCTTGCAGTTTGATGTAATTAGAATGGATGCTTGGCGTTGTCCCACGCAGCCCCTGGCATAGGTAGGAGCTTTCAACTCCGTAGCTGAAATCCATTCATATGCTGTTTAGATTCCAAAGGGTACGCTCCTAAGGATACCGATCGGCTCTGTGCATCGAATGGAAAGGTTTTGGGGGACAACGGCGAACGAATTTGATCCGGCTCGGCACTTGAACCTGAACGGAAATGGTTCGGCTTCAGGCTTATGGCTCCCCTTCTTGACCGGTCCTCACGCCTGTATCGGAGGCCATTACGCTCGTCTAGAAGTAAAAGCTATTCTCTCCGAGCTGGTGAGAAAGGTATCACTCTGCGACCCGAGGATGGGGATTTGCAGAACAACTTTGGGGAATCCAAGCAACTTTTCCCTGCGTGCTGATTCTCTGTAGGCGTCCACGGAAGCAGCCTCGCTCGCGGAAGAATTCGGAGATGACCTTTTTTCGGAGCAACTACCCCCTAATATGCTACTAACTGTTAAAAACAGAACCAAACCGCCCAATACTAATCAAGTTCATATGGACACATACTCAAAAAGAACAAAGGGAAGAATCACACTAGGCGCTCATCACTCGCGCATGGCGCATGGTCTTGTCCTCTACTTTGTCCTCTCCTTGCCGTGCACAAAAGCAATAGTAAACCCATTCATTGGATGAGGACTTTATCCTTGCGGACTTGTAGGGAAGCCGCAAAAAGGCTTTCTGAAGAATACCATTCTCAGACCTGGATCCGATCAATCGATTCCAGGCCATCCAAACTGAACTAACGTAAGCTCCTCTTCGTAGTGTTCCTTGAAAAGGGACACAAGAACGGAGTGATCGTGAGGAAGCTGGTGCACCCTGTCGATGCGATCGCAGTCGCTCCGAAGCGTCTGTTAACATTGTTTGGCCGCTAAGCTAGGGCTTGTTATCCCTCAGAGCGTGGTGGGTTGATCCAGCCTAGAAGCTTGGTTACAGTGAAGAGCCAGAATGGAGCTTACGATGATACTGTTGTGCAGACTCCTTCACACCGCTGGCATTGTTGCCCTTGCCGTCGTTAACCAGAGTAGTTTAGCTTCCGTCGTCCTGGTGCTGGACATCGACCAGAGTCCATCGGTGACGCGGTGTGTCTCTGGTGTAGGTCCCCCCCAACCCGCGTCCTGTCGACTCTGAGAGCTGCTGAAGCCAGAAAGAGGCACTTTACGTCGACACGTACGTTGACAAATGCAGAGTTTCGGGAATCGATCATGCGGGCATCGTCTTTGTGCCGTTCGTGACAATCGAGTCGTTCGAGTTTTCCTGGTGGTAAGGAGGGAGTTGCTTGGCTCAAAAGACTGCTTCCGTGAGCGCGGCAGGCTGCACTCTTCCAATCCGTGAACGGCTCACTTCAGCTTGCATGTTATAATCAATGAAACACTGGAATTTCATGCGCTCAAGAGCCGTCTTCAGTAGTTTTTAGTGTCCTCAGAGTAGGTCGTCTTGAAGGGGAAGCTGGTCGGGGAGGTTGGCTTGGAATGTTAATGATGCAGATGGAACAAGACCCTTGAGAGAAATTGGTATTCCTAAGAAAGCCTGCTTGAAGTTTCTTGCGAGGAACAGCAGATGTAGATCTCATTTTTCGCACATCGAACTTTGCTTATCAAGTGGCTGTTGGAGATGTAGAGGGGTTTTTCATATATTGTTTATGTTAGGCAGTTGTTTCTTTTTGCGTTGGGGGGAGGAAGGAGTGTGTAATTGGAAACGATGGAAGATACGAAAGTTGCCACGCCCTTAGAAGGAAACGGAGTGAGTAAGGTGGAAGGCGAGAAACTTGATAGTGGAATTAAGGGTGAGAACCTTTTGCAGAATGGATCTGGATCGGCCGGTTCCGGGGTTGATCCCATGGACACTTCTGCGGTTGGGACGACCACGGTGATTCAGCTCGGATCGTACGTGACCAGATATGGAGGGCCGAATTTCGTTACCCCAAAGTCAATGCGCACTGCCGTCGCATTTTCACGACTCGCGAATGCTCCGGACAAAGCAGATGACAAAACTTCGGAGGATGATGACATGTGGAGCGAGGAGACGTTCGATGGGACCCTGGATAGCATCGTAACTAATGCTAGAATGCTCTCTAGGCGCCGTGGAGGCGGTCGACCAGTCCCATGGGCCTACAGAGTTGAGCAACTTGATACGAAAGCTGCTGAAGGCGAGAAAGTGGACGCCATGACGGTTGTGGAGGATGGTGCCAAGGTCCTGGTTGGGAATGAGGCTATCACAGTTCAGAACGACAAGCGCTACGATGTCATTGAGCCCATTAAAGCGGGCCGACTGAATTGGGAGTATAGATCAAAAGGCGCGGTGAGAGAATCGCTTCACATCCTAGTGAAAACAGTTGTACAGGGATCGGATTCGGTGATCCTGATCCTGCCGGAGCAGGCGACGAGATCGGATGTAGCGGAGGTCGTTGACCTCACATTTCAAGTCAACGGCATACAACGGGTGTTTGTTCACCATAGCTCTGTTGCCGCCGCGTTTGGAGCGGGACTTTCATCATGCGTCGTCGTCGATATCGGACATTCAAGCGGCTATGTGGTTTGTATGGAAGATGGAACGGCGGTTGCAGATTCCAGAGTAAAAATTCCTTATGGTGGAAGAGAGGTGTCCGCCGCGATCCAGGTTATTGCGGATCAGTACTGCGAGAGGGATATATGTGAGGGAATCGACGACAGCGATGAAGAGGCGGTGCTCGTCGCGGTCAAGGAACAGCTTTGTGATGCCTCGGGTGAGGACAACGATTCTCTGGCAATCACGAACGTAGCTCTCAAGGACAATAGGAACCTGCGGGTAAGTGTAGGTGTAGGCCTGAGAAGTGTGGCAGTGAGTGGGCTGTTCTACCCGAAGCTGCTTCAGGTTCTTAGTGGGGCACCGCAGAAAGTGGCACCGGCAGCTGATGATGACGATAGTAAATGGTTCGATTCATTGGTTGATGATACAGCGAGGGCCGCTAGGGCCGCTGCTGCACGGCCCCTAGGATTCTTTAGCACTAGCTCGAATCCGTTGCCGGCTCTAGATGAAGCGGTTGAAATATCCTTGTCGAGGGTTGTTGAGGGTAAACCGGCGGAGAAGAAATCTGAACTGAAAAGGTTTCTGGGTGCCGTGCTATTGGTTGGTGGATCTTGCAAGATTCTCAACCTCGGTCGGGTCCTAGAGCAGCGATTGAGAGCGATAGTCGAGAGCAAGTGGCCGGATATTGATTCTAAAGTAGTAGAAGTCGTCGTGGGAGAAAAGGATATGGATCCATCTGAACTCGCCTGGAAAGGTGGAGCAGTCATGGCTCATACAGAGTCAAGCGTGGATTTTTACGTGCACATAGATGAATGGAAGGCGCACAGCGTTCGTACTCTGAGGGAAAAGGCGCCGTTCTTTTGGTGAAGAACGAGAACCTCGGAGTCTCAAAATGCCTGGTTGGAACAGCCTTGGCTCAGGAATTTACTTTTTGTATTGTACATTTTATGAAGACAAAATTGGTAACATAGCATGTTCAACTTGCTTCTTCTTACACTGCGGGAAAGTGTATAGGCTAAAGCCCCAGCCAGACCTGTCGCCAAGGCGCCCCTAAGGTTGATCCAGAATAAGCACAAAGTCTCATCGATAGGGTCACACCTTTGCAGCTACAAGCAGGCGATCACCGATGCTGTGTAGAGCACCTTTTTTCTTCCCATACCTGCGCTTGTTGAGGGAAGCCTCCTTCAATCCGGGAGAAAAGATCTTTCCCTCGTCTACATCTCTTTCTAGTGCAAAAGCTGTCCTAATTCACTTCCGATAGGCTCAGCCAGCGACTCGTTTCGCTAGGTATCGCATGACTCCCATGAAGACGACGGTGAGGTGGTGAGATCCCGACGAGCCTTGTCCATACCAACCATAGATGCATACACAGAGTTTTGACGATGTTGACTGGCTTCTCCGTTGAAGTCAGGTGCCCTGACGACCCTAACGATGTGATCGCAGTCGCTCGAAGACTCTAGAGCGCAACGCTATGGGCTCATTGTCCTTGCTCAGAGCGTAGTCGGTTGATAGAGCATAGCAACTTGGTTTCGATCACACCGCAGGCATTGCTGCCCTTGTCCTCGTTCTTAAGGCTGACGGGAGAGTAGTTTAGCTTCCGTTGTCGTCGTGGTGCTGGAGAATGACGAGAGCACCTCGGTGACGTGCTGTGTCTCAGGTGTGGTGTTAAAGGGTGAAGGTGAGAGACAGATCTCCTTCATGGCAGATTGATTCATTGTCCTGGTGTCGATCTGGTAGGTTAAGCTTGAGTTGCTTTGTTGCCTGTTGGGGTTTGGTTGGCCTGGATGGAGAGCATAGAGGGCGCTGTTGTTGTAGTGACTGGTGGTGCTCAGGGTATAGGCTTCGCTACATGTGAGGAGGTCTTGGCTAGGGGTGGAAAGGTATCGATACTGGACTTGAGCGAGGAGAAGGGATTGGAGGCCTTGTCGAATCTGTGCAAGAGCTTTGATGCAGAGAGAGTCTTGTTTCTCGCCTGCGATGTTTCGCGCAGGGAGTCGGTCGTCAAGGCCTTGGAAGAGACGAGGTACCACTTTGGACGCCTTGATGTCCTCGTGAACAACGCGGGGATAGGGTCCGGAACACCGGAAATGGTCATGGAAGTCAATTTCCACAGTGTGGTATCCGGTACGAGAGTTTTGGCGTCCTTATGACTTGTTCTGCCCGCTTCGAGAGGCACTGATTTCTAACGAGGATCTAGTCCATACCTTAGGCTCGGAATACGGTTGGGAAATGAGAACCAGGACAAACGGCCCATCGGTGATTATCAACGTTGCCTCTACCGCAGGGCTTGTTCCATTAGAGCAGGCACCGATTTATACTGCAAGCAAGCACGCCGTCGTGGGATACTCCCGTGCCATTGCTCGGAAAGCGAAGAAAGACTCAGTTACCGTTCACTGTATGTGTCCAGCGTTCACTGACACAGGGCTAGTGAGGAAGCTGAAGGATCAGCTCCGCAAGTCGACACTGGAAAAGGTTGGAATTCAGGAGCCCAGTGTTGTTGCAGAAGGTATCGTGCGTCTAATGACGACAGAGGAGCCGCTACTGGTTGCGTGTACACCAGAAAATCCTTTCAAGGTCCTAAACCGCAACAAGCCAAAGCTCTGATGAACAGATCTCCGTTGAAATTGTATAGAAACTATTTGTTTATATGGCCGCATCACGTCAAGGAATAATGTATCGCCGCTTGTGTAAGCCTACAATCCTTACTCAAGCTCTTCGGAGCACTAGGACTACCAGGTGGGGATGTCCTCTTTGACCTCAAGGTCAAGCTGCTGATCATTCGGCGTCTCGTAGAATTCTTCAGTTTTTTCATCATGTACGACCTTTCCCAGAGACTTTTCAATGGCCTTGGTTATTTCCACGCACTTTGATCCCTTTACACCGATGACCTTGTTTTGTAGGATATGAAATGGGTCAGCGCGAAAGCCAAGTCAGTAGAATACGGGTCATGCTCTACACACCTTTTGCTCAACTCGCCCTCCAGGTCGAATAATGAACTCAATCTTCTCCAAGTGGCCCCTATACCCATCCCAAGAGCCCCCAAAAAGACAAAAAAAGGAGCGCAAGCTATTTGAGTATTGATACACCGACTTCCTGAAGCGACAAGCCGGGTCAAGTATTTTCTCATTCGGAGAAGACAAACAAAACAAAAATCCTCAAAACACGCCTTCCGACCACCTTACCCAGACTGACTCCCCTCTCCATACCCACCACCAACACCACTGCTACTCCACTCAGACGACATAGAAACAGCTCGGGACCTCGAACAAGAAGTGCTCCTCATTCCCCGTCCACTCAACACCAATCCTCCCCCAGTAAACGCCATCATAGACCCTGCGACCTGCCACAGAAAAAAAAAAAAAAAGCCAAAAAGAAAACAACTCGCGTTTCCCAGCACCTTTATAACATGGAAAAACCTCACGGAACCAAAGACGACTTTCGAAAACCTCAAAAGCTTCTTCTTCTATACCGAGAACCCCAAAACTTCCTCTTCTATACCAACCTCCGATCTCTAAAACAAACTCGTTTCCCCCGCGGTCATTAAAAAGGGCTAAGCAGAGTCCTCTTCCTCACTAGCGACCTCCCAGCGGCCTCCCAACTTTGGGACGTCCCTAGTTCGTGGGACAGAGGGAAGAGAGTCGTCGTAGAAGTGGTCATCTGAATCTTTTAAGTTTGTTTTGTAATTGTTTCATTTGGTTTTCTGTTTTATTGTACATATGAACGGAGAATAAGTGAGCGTCCCCCATCAAACTGGCGGACCTGTTTGAGTGACTCTTTCTCCACTGGCAGAGCCCTTCCCGTTCTTGAACTGTAACCCTGTTGAGAGTGGTAGATTCTTTTGGGTTGCAGCTCGTAGCTATTCTTTTGCTATCGTTTTTGTTGAATTTGTAGCAATTAGTCACATGCTTATGGCTCCCCTCTCCAAACCGGGTAGCGTCTAGAGCTGAGCCAACCGGCCTGAAGCAATGCATTTCCCGGGATTATCTGAGCGGAGGGAAAGGTTCTTCAGCTACAGGTCGTAGCTATTAGTTGCTCCGTTATCATGTCCTAAGAGACCAACCCGACGCTGTTGGTCTTCCAGTAGAAACCATAGCATCCAGGAACATCAACTGGACTTTGTTCGGCTTCCTGGTCCGAAAATTCGCACCTTCACAGAACAACCAAATACAATCTGTTTTATCCAATACTGATCAATCTCGGTCGTGATATTAGTAATATTGGAGATATTACTCACAAATCAGAACAGAGGTAGGAGAGGGTGTCTTAAATATTCCTTTTTATAAGAGTTTTGTAGGTGTATGATAGATATTTTTCGGGTAGACAGAATTTGCATTGAATTCCGTAGTCTATTATTGAATATTTTTGAACGTGCTTGGTTGTTGGAGATGGCAATTTGATGAGTTTGTTTGATTTGGTTATAATTTTAGGGTTCTTGTCGTTTGGGGGTTGAAACGTCGGGGAGGGATCGTGGATGCCTTTGGGGCGGATAGGACTACCTGTCGAGGTCAGTAGGCTTTGTCTAGTGATACCCACAGAGTTCTCCTACGCTTTTGTTCTTGAATATACCGCCTTCAAGGTCCGATCTTGTCAGAGGTTAGGAGCGTATACCCGAGCTATATGCTGTTGTAGTTTCTACAGGTTTATGCGAGATTAGTTCATATGTTAGATCGATCCTTAAAAGGTCCATCAGGAATTCGCCGAGGAGAGTTCTATCCCGGCACTGGAAAACGCCTCCACAGCCCATGCGGGAAAATCTCCATTGGGGTACTGGAGATGCATAAATTCTCGGATGAAGTCGGGAAACCGGTTTTCAAGCAGTGCGGCTCTAGCTTCGCTCATCAGATTCGTCAGGTAGGCGATGTTGTGCAACGTAATGAGCTGGGCACCGGTAGACCCATCTTTGGGCTGGATAGAACAGTAGAATTGAGGGAAAAATTATGCTTCAGAAAACATGTGCTAAAGTCGCGGCGTGATAATGCTACCGGCTTTGCCTGTCATGTTTGAAAGAGCGCATACCGTTAGGGAATGAATATATGCCCGGGTAAAGCTCTTGCAGACCGTGCATTCACAACCAGGATCCAGGGGTCGAAAATCCTTCGCCATGGCCGAAGATTTCACTTTCAGAAGACCGGTTTTCACAAGGGCAGTGCCGAAGCGAGCTGTCCTTGCCGGGTATACGCAGTCGAACATATCCACTCCGAGCGCAACGCAGACCATCAGATCCACCTGTGAGCAGAAGACTCTCAACCTCATGTAGCTTGCAGGCTTGATTGAGACTCAACAGCGTGGACTTACCGGGTAGCCTACACCCATGCAATAGCGTGGTTTCTCAGTTGGCAGCTTCCCAGTACACTGGTCGACTATTCTCCAGAAAGTGTCTTTCTTCTCGCCTCCGGAAAGTCCACCAATGGCAAACCTATTGATTTCAGAACGTTGCCAATAGCTCAGAAGGTTACGTCCCGCATTGGCTTTTTTCAAACAAATCCAGATTTCAACCACTGAACATTACCCTGGAAGGTCACGTTTTGTCATCTCCTCTAAGCACATGGCGCGTAGTTTTGCGTCAAGCCCTCCTTGCACAATACCAAACAAGTTCTGATCATGTGGCCGAGCGTGAGCTGCGATACATCTGTCGATCCACCTTAGCGTTCGATGCATAGCTTCTTCTACCCTCGGACCCGTGACCGTGCTGGATACAACGTCATCGAGTGCCATGATGATATCTGCTCCAATTTGATTCTGTAATTCAATGCTTTTCTCGGGAGTTAGGAGCATATCTGTTCCATCAACCTAATCGGTCCGATGGAATCGTTTCAGACTCCCAAACCTGTTGGAAATTTCCTCGTCCATTATCTCGGTGCGTACTTACTGGACTTTGAAAATGGACTCCTTCTTCACTCACTGAGGAGAACCTGAGAAGCGAAACCTGATGGAGCGACATCCATTATGAACGATTACTGAGCGTGCTTTGCGGACAACTACTGCCTACCATTTGGAAACCACCGGAATCCGTCAGAATACCCTTTGGCCAATTCATGAACTCATGGAGGCCTCCCATGGCCTCCACCGTATCTCCTCCAGGTCTCAGTGCGAGATGATACGTGTTCCCTAGAATCACCTGCGCGTTTGCCTCCATGAGCTGATCCGTAGTGAGGCCCTTGACCGTCCCCTGAGTTCCGACAGGCATGAACATCGGCGTTTTCGCGGATACGTGCGGCAGGTGCATCACAGTAGCCCTAGCTTTCCCGCATACTGCCTCAATCTCCAGACGACAGGCACTGTGAACGTTTTCTTTATCGCCTATCATCAATAATATTATACAAGCCTTTCCAGTCGACAAAACGAGAGCTGGAACGCCAACGTCTCCGCAGCGCTTATCGTGTTCGTCGCCGATGAATCAACGGCCTGGAAAAGTTCCAAAACTCATCCAAAAGTTTCATTCACTCTATTTTTTGAAAAAGGGGATCCTAGATCGTTTTGAAGGGGCTCTGGCGCGTCTGGTGGCCTGGTATGATACACACTCTATCGACGTCTGCCTTTTTATTACTACTACTCACTGACGAGGCCAGTGGTGGAGCCATCTAGCTTTCGTGGCGTTACTCCTGCTAATGGCGCAATCCGCAGCAGACTTTGGAATACTTTCATGTCCCAAGGAAAGTCTGACACACGCACGTCGATACATTCCTCAAAGTATCTAGCTGAGCTCAGGGCTTCAAAGACTAAATGAAGCAATCGATCCTGATCCAGCTATTGATGTTCAATTCTTCAGGGTTGGTTCCCAACGAGGTCACGGCCCAATATGTTTTTAAGATGAAGCGAGACGTTGAAAGGAATGTCTAGCTCCATAAAGAGCGCCTGGTTGTGCAAGGCTAACCGGGACTGGCCCTAAGGTCCAAGCTAGTGCATGTCACACGACGATTTGGATCCCCGCTCAGCTCGTACCTCTTCTTTTATCCAGTTGGTATCAGACGCTCTGCCGATTCATTATCATCTCTTAGTGACGCTCGGGTACTGGGTCGTGTGAACACCCTCAAAGCAAGTACATGCCCTAGTGCATCGCCTGCCATGACATGCGTTGAGGAACCAAAACCAGCATGAGCGGTGGACCTGCTAGTGTGAGGGCCTAGCCGACCTTCTGGTTTCTCACCGCCAAAAGTTCAACTCGAATATCGTTTTTGGGGAAATGAGGAGTTGTTGGTCTATTTACAACGGGAAGACGCTAGGGCCGAGACTTAGTCTAGAGAGTACCCCATTTTCGTGAGCACCTCTAGGGCGAGGTAAGCTGCCGCCATGTTGTTGCTCTGGAACGTTCCGGCAAGTAAGAGTTCCTTCACTTCTCGAATGGGGACTCCCCTTTCGACATGGAGGTCTACTTCTTCGGAATCACGTTCGTTCGGATTTTCGTCCTCCTCCTCATCAACGCATAGGTACATGTAGATGCGTTCCCTTTGGTACTTATCCTGCATGTTTTGCAAACATTGTCTGGGCGCTTCAGTGGGATAGTCCAGCAGCCACTGCAAGTTCTAGACAGCTGCGACCAACGGCGTGAACTAAGCTTTCTTCGTGGGGGTAGGTAATAACCTGCGTTTCATATTTGTAAGATACAGAAACCTTCGGCCAAGTCTCCTGTCCATTCTGAAACAGCAGTATCTCACCACGAAGATAGAAGGCTCCGCCATTGGCCTCAGCACTGAGGAGTTTAAAGAACATGGTCTCGTTTTAAGGGGCTTGTTACCCTACCTGTGGAACACCATTTGTAGCTGAAGGGCTCAACATGTCAATCAAGTTGTTGCACGTGAGCTCCGCTTCCTCATCCAGTTCCTGCCTAGCAGCGTCCAACGGTGACTTGTGTTTGCTGGCTGAGACCATTCCAGTTGGAAAACCGTACACAAACCGGTCATGCGCTGGATTGTATTCTTTAATCAGCGTCATTGTCCGCGTACGTGTTTCGTACGGTACAATAATGACGACTGAAAATGTATTAGTTTTCCAGTTTCGGCCCCAGCTAGATATCCCGGGTTTCATGAGCGTGTGAGAATACATCAAAAGGTATAGTCAGTCGAGCACCCTGGCTCGATACCAGAGTCGAGAGGGTTTTAAAAAGGAGGCTTACATATCGTAGGCGAACTTCTCTCCATTAGGATACTCCACAACCCTATCATAAACTCGGGCGTACCTCTCGTAGACTGGGGAATCTGTAATGATTCTGTAGCTCTCAGCATGGTCGATCAACTCCTTCAGTCTCCGCTCAGTGGCCTTCGCAGTCTCAATAGATATCCCTACCTTACGCTGCTGATACATAAACACGACCAGAACGAGCAAGGACAAGCACCCAGCGGCTACCAAATAGGCGCTTCTCCCTTGAACCAGCTTCATCACAACTCTCAACCAGATGAGGATTACCAAGCTGGATTTCTATCCAGATTCATGAAGAATCATCTTCAAAATTCCTATTAGTGAAAATATTAAAGCAGACTGATTTTGCACAAGCGAAGTTTCGCTCGTCTCCTTGTTCCCGGTCCACAACGCTGAAGCCACCTCACCCAATTGCTTAACAAAAAGCGTTCAATCTCAACCAGTCAAATCAAACCTTTCCAGACGACTCTAAAATCCCGTGTTGTTTAGCATTAATCTAAATTGTACAAACAAACGAATATGTAAATCAGCAAAATAGTGGAAATCCAACTTGTCTATAAATAACAATTAGGCATGGGTTGAGAAAAATTCATAATCGAGAGCGGAAGGGTTTGAGGAGGCCTCTTGGCGAAGCTTCTCTGAACAGTCGAGTTGATGGATTGATAGCAGCTCTGAATATCCCTAGGCTGAACAAATTGCGACCCCGCTTGACTCCAGTTGTGCCTGTACAGGTTCCACGATGAATAATGTACATCGCAACGTGGAGAACGGATGGCACTGATGACAAGCTGGCACAGGAGTCTTCTGTTGTTGTAGAACCCTGGTTTCTTCAAGGTCTCCACCGCGTCACTATCCCCCTCCCATGAAGGGCTCGACAATGTCGTTTGAAGCATCAAAATCACTTGGAAACAGATTGACAGGGGGAGGGGGGGGGGGTTCAACTCCCAATGTCTTAGCTCCGATGAAGACGCATCTCTCCAAGAGTCATCTGTTCACCGAGATCGGTACTCGTTTGTTAGCCTTCGACGCGGCACCCGGCGGTCATGGATCGATACCAACTTCACATTCTCAACAATGGACTTCTCTCACCAGATAACTCCCCATTTAGCTTCTTCCGTAAAATCTTTGAAACACTCCTTCTCTGAGCATCACCAGCTATTCGTAATTGTCAAATCTTGTTCCTAGGGTTTTCGTACATTTCCTTGAATTCAAAATTTTAATCTAAGCTTTTCATTAAAAGGAGCTTTTAATTGGTTAACGATTGACAGCCAATCAAACAACGCCAATTGAACGTATTCATTTGTTTTGTGTGCATTTCAAGGTATTTATTTAGAACAGAAAATCCAATTTATGGCTCCCGTCACAGTCGTTTCCCTAAATTATTTTTCTTATTGAAAATTTTCAATATTTTCCCTACAAAGCAACGATAAGCTCCAATTTATGGCGCAATAGCCAAGACTTGGCATACTGGAAAATTCTTCTTTCAAGATTGTTTTTCATCTTATGATCTTACGAAAGCAATCAGATGAACCAGAATTATGAGCTATCTAAACATTACCAAAAATAAAGAATGTACTTTCCTTGAGCTTTCAAAACAAAACCAAAAGAACTCCGTTGGCGTTTCAGAATTCGTTGATTTTCGCAAGTTTTTGGAATGTCCTCTCCCTCCCCCCCCCAAGTTTGCATTTTAAGGGCAAATCCGCTTTTTTTGACCGTTGAGATCTGCATGTCTCTGTGTGATCTGCTTTTAAACAAAGAGCGTAATGAAAAAGACAATTCAGATCGCGGCGGGAGTTGAAGGTTTTCCGGGTACGGGGCCAGGAATCAGTACGTCGGGGCGTGAGAGTAGTGTTCACTACCATCGTCTCCGGAGAATGGGCTCGGTGGGCAGAGCCCCTGAGACGTTAAGAAAATTTGGAGTGGTGTGTTTGGTGAAGTCTGCTCCCGATGACAGCTCCAATTGAGGAGGGTTTTCTGTTTAAAGAGTCAAGAAGATCTAACCCCAGACGAACGTCTAACATGTGGATTCATCGATCGATCATGTTCGGGGCCGTAGGTCTCATCGCAACTCCTGTTCGCCCAGCACCGGTTCAGGTGTCAGAAAATGAATCGAACAGCGTGCTGTTTATGCACTGTGCCCACAAGGCCTAAGCCTCTTCAGCCACCCCAAAACAACGATGCTGGATAGTCAAGAGACCCATCATAAGAGAACAGCACATCCACAAACGCGATCGCACAAGTTCCAAGAACGAGATCAAAGCCTTCGCCTCCAGCCAGGGCTGCACATACGATTTTTGGAGAGGAGGATCAATTTCAACATGTTGGGCTTCTGTTGCTCTGGAACCCAAAAAGAGCAGAGGACTACTGGACTTTACTAGCATAGCCTGAAGCGCTACGCAAGGCGTGAAGATGAACTAATAACTAGGGAGGGAAACGTCTTCCAGTTAACCAATAAGAGAAGCAAAAAAAATGTCCAAACTATTCCATCCATAGACCAAAAAACCGAATGCAAATCCCAACTCCGCTACCTCTCTACTCCCCCCCCCCCCTGTGCCCCAACCAGTGTTTGCAGTCCTATACAATTCTTAATATTTTCAAAAGACGAATTTTTGTTTTAACGGATAGTTGTGGATTTATGTATATTTTCTTAGATTCTGATTGGGCCTTTTGCTGAACGCTGGCTGGATTTTAGGAAAAGAGCTCAGTTTGGATATAAGAAGAAAGGAGATTTTGATTGAAAAAAGCGGGAGAGAGTCAATGGAGCAGAGGGGGGGGAGATAGGAGGGAGAGATGTTTTTGGTTTGTTTTTATTTTAACTTTTGATTGAAAAATATCATTGAGGAGCTTTTTGAAAGGATGGATTTTACCAATACACTCTCAATCAAATGATTGGTAATTGCTTTCTGATTAAGTAGAGAGATAGAGAGAGAGGAACAGATAGAGAGAGAGAGAGAGAGAGAGAGAGAGAGAGACTTTAGGTTTTTTCTTGTTTTTGTTTTTGGTTCGTTGGTGTTTTAATCAATGGATTGATGTATAGTGTGAAGGATTATTATTGTTTGTTTCTTGTTGTTTGATGAATAGGTATAAGGGAGAGGCATAGAAGTTTTGTAGGATTTAGATTTGTGTTGTGGTTTGCGGGTGGGGGGATAGGGAGGGTTGATTGATTTATGAGGGAAGGGGATGTGTTGGATGTGTTGTTTCTGATTTTGGGGTGTGTGAGCTTTTTTTTTTGTGGAGGTGGCGGGACACAATGAGGTGGGCGGTGTTGGGGAGTGCGGCTGTTGCTGCGGGGCTGGGAGCTTTGGGATGGTTCAAGTTTATTAGAGACGATGAACACGTTATGAAGACTGTGGACGTGTATGTTATGCTTCAATTGAACGCCGCCGAAATTCCTATAGATCAGCTGTGTAAGCAGATGAAGCAGCTGAAGGATGTAGGGGTGAAAGGCGTGATGATGGACTTTTGGTGGTCAAGGGTAAGACCCCCGTTTCCAGCAAGTTCCAAAGAATTAGATTCCGTGACCCTTCCCGTTCTTCTTGCTTGCAAGCTTCTCGTTCACGATGCACTTCCCAACGTTTTCACGTTGGTCGCCTTGCAAGCTGAATAACTCTCCCCAATTCCTGGACTTATACCTAGACTTGCCCATTCTGGAAATCGCTGAAAGGTTTCTTTGGTTGTTTTCTTCTTCTTTTCTACAACGTCTTCCGAAGGTCGAGAAAGAGCCTGGGTACTACGACTGGTCTGACTATGAGAAAATTGTCCTACTGGCGAAAGAACTTGGCCTGAGAATGCAGTGCGTGATGGCCTTTCACACGTGCGGGGAGGCAGACGGAGACAACTTTGTGGTAAAGCTTCCGTACTGGGTTATCGAAGCCGCGAAACGTATCCCTGGGGTCTTTTATGAAGATGAATTTGGAGTGGTATGTACTGTCTAGTCTGTATATAGCTTTCCGACCGTTTCTGATGAGATCCTGATCACCAACTGCTTGTCGAAAACGATCTGCAGAAGTCTGAGGAATACATTTCAATAGGGGCGGACCTCGAAAGGATTCTTCCCGGGCGAAGTTTGGTCAAGAGAACACCGATTGAGGCCTACTCGGGCTTTTTCAAGGACTTTAAAAGGCACTTCAAGTCCTATTTGGGTTCCACCATTACTGAAGTGCAGGTACTCTCGCCGTCGTTCTCATGTGCTGAGCATTTGATCATTGCATATGTACACCCCTAACCAAACTTGTCCTCACCCTTGTGAAAGGTCGGATTGGGACCCTGCGGTGAGCTCCGATACCCTGGCTACGCGCTTTCGAAGTGGACATTCCCCGGAATTGGAGCATTTCAATGCTACGATCCCTTCCTACTCGGCGACTATCAGAGATATGCGAGACAGAAGGGAATTGAAAACACAGTTCCCCCAACCAAAGGGACATGCGGATCGTACAATTCTACTCCAGAGGAAACAGAGTTTTTCAAGACAGACGGTTTGTACGCAACGTCCGAGGGTCAGATTTTCTTGGAATGGTATTTTTCGAGGTTGGCCGAACACGGAGACAGGGTAAGCAGACCAGTAACTCTGGAGAATCCCCCGGCATATCTCCATTTCCTCGTAAGGGAGTTTCACAAGCCGCGAGGGTACAAGCTAACCGGTCAACTTTTGCCCGTTGCGTGCCTGGAATGCGTCAATAGCTCTTGGAGGGGGCAAGAACTGTTTTCGGACCGGAGATTACTCTTTCTTGTAAAGTTGCTGGAGTCCACTGGTGTTACAACACCGCAAGCCGGGCGGCGGAGGCAACCTCTGGATACTATCACGCGAACGGATTTGATTGCTATGGTAGCTATTCCTCGCAGCAATGTTGCAGTGGCGGGACGATGAATTCTGAAAAGCCCTTGTTTCACTCTTTGTTCAGGAAAACTTTCTGCTATGTTAAAAAAACACAACGCAACATTTCTTTTCACATGTATGGAGAAGAAAGACAAGGACGAACCATCCGAAGGGCGTTGTTCACCGCAATCGCTCGTTCGTGAGACAGCCCGATCTGCGTCACTCAACGGTATGAGATGAGCACTTTCAAGTATGGTACTTAAAAATGATTTGTGCAGCAGTCGCTGACGACGTGGACGTCGTCAACACTTTGATGCTGAGCTTAGGCGTAAAATATGGCGGCGAAAACGCCTTGGAATTCAAGAAGTGGAGCTTTTACAGGCAAATTGTTAAGACGGCTGCACAATGCCAGACTTTGTACCCGGACTTGCACTACGAGTGTTTAACCTTGCTGCGCCTGGACGAGACGTTGATGAAGCCTTCTCATATCAATCATCTGGAGCAATTCATAGAACGAATGACCATGAATGAAAGCGGCTGACTTCCTCAGCCTGCTTTTTGATTTCCGTTTTTTTTCCTTTTTTGTTTCGGGTGAGGGGACATTCGCTAGTGCTTTGATGGTTTCGATTCTTTGGTCGGGGTCTTCTCAGTCGCTTGAGCAACTAGAGTGGGAAATGTCGCCCAGACTGGGCGCTTGGGGAGGAAAGCTGAGGTGGCGGGGAGTAGGGGGTACCTTCTCCTCTGTATCGCACTGGAGGCATTGGAGCGAATCGCGCTTCGAAGAGATAGAAGCAATGTAATTTATTAAACTTCGGGAATGTTTTAAATCTTTTTACAATTTTTTTTTACTATATAACATTATCACTATTTCTTTTTTCTCTACCATAAGCAAAACAACGTCCTCTTCGATTGACATTCCAGAGCCAGCTACACAGCACAGCGCTCGGGCTGCGCACCAACTCTCCAACCTGGCATTCCTCTTCCAAATGTGCTGCGGCAATATTATGTACTTAGAGCTGCTGACTCCCCCTCCGGATATACTTCTGCCAGCCATCTTCAAGCCCGAGCTGGACTGGAAAACTGCCAGGACAAGTTATCTGCAGTAACGTCGTCCCCATGGCGCCTAAGCTCGGTCACCAACGACCTCCCCAAGTGAGTAAGTTTCTGCACCATTTCGCTGTTCATCTTGTAGAAGACGTCCACAGCAGACCGCAGTTGACCGCCTCTAGTGCAGCACTCAATAATGGCACTGTAGGTTGTGACGTCCAATTCGATATCAGCCCCATAGACAAGGTACGTCTCGAACAGCTTCGTCGCTCCATGTGGATCCAAAGCACGTAAACAACCGCACGCCATCGAATTGTATGACACTTTCGTCGGTTGCAGTCCGGACTGAATCATCTCATCAAACATGTCCCAGGCCTCATCGTACCTCTCCGCCTTCTTGAGGGCTTCAATAATCGTGTTGTACGTGACTTGGTCGGGAACCACGCGGAATTTTGTTTCAAAGTAGGAGATGAGCTCAAAAGCGCGTGACATATCCCCCACACGGCAGAACGCATGGACAAGCGTGTTCAAGGTGTAGCAGTCCGGGACAACAGCATCCTCCTCAAGGTTTTGCAGCAACTTCATCGCCATGTCGGTCCTCCCCGCGCGTCCCCAAGCATCAATCAGGGCATTGTATGTCACGGCGCACGGTTGTACATTCTCAGCTTTCAGTCTTCTGTACACTTCCATTGCACGAGAGGCATCCTTGGCCTTGCTGCAAGCATCAATGAGGGTATTGTACGTGTGCAGGTCCGGGGAGTATCCAAACTCGTCGATCATCAGATTCAACGCTTTGAAGGCACCGTTTATGTCCCGAGAACGACCACAAGCGGAAATCAGGGCGTTGAAGGTCACAGTGTCGGGTTGTAGTCCCGACTCGAGCAAGTTGTAATAGCAGTCGAAGGCTCGGTCGGACATTCTCGCCCTTCCACACGCATCGATCAAAGTATTGAACGCGTAAAGATCAGGTTTGATTTGGTTCTTCCGCATCTCTTGTAGTACCTGGAAAGCACTGTTTAGCTTCACTGACTTGCTGCAAGCGTCAATAAGACTGGCATAACAGACCCTATTGGGCTCAATCCCCTCTTCGCGCATCCTAGCAAAGTAGCTGAACGCACGATCGACCTCGCGCAACTTCGAGCAGGCATTTATTAGCGTGCCGTAGGTCACGATATCTGGTCGAGTCCCCTTTGTCCGCATTTCCGATTCCAGTTTCAGTGCCTGGCGGAGGCGCCCTGCCTTTACGTACGCTTTCATGAGCGCGTTATATGCGACAACGTTCGGTGAGATACCGTTGGCTCCCATCTTTCTAAACAGTGCCTCTGCATCGTTTGCGAGCCCCATTTTTCCCAGTGCTTCAACGAGGACAGAGTATGCGAAGGCATTCGGACGCACGCCTTCCTCCAACATCCTGTTGAAATGTTTCATAGCTGCGTCCGTCTTCCGTAAACGACCACACACAGACATAATGATAGTATACGACGCCACGTCTCGGTCGCTTATCGCATCAAAGGTTTTTTCAGCTTCTGAGAGCATGTTGGCTTTGCTCAAAGCATCCAAAACCATGTTACCACATCTTGCCGGAGCACTCTCCTCGCGAACTATTTCCGCTGCTTCCCGAATTTTCCTTTGTCCCAAAAGTTTTTGAACCCTCTTCTCAACGTCGGGGCGGGGTGGGACGGTGAGTTCCTCTATGGCGAAATCACTTGAAGAATCGCTCCCAGGGCCACCCGAAAAACTAGTGGTGAGGGTTCGCTCTTCCAACTGCAAGGGGCCACGATATGCCCCAAAGACTACACGATCAAACGACAAAAAGAGCAAAAATATTGTAAGCAGGCAACTTGGAAACGTTGTTTGAGTTGACATTTTTCACTTACGGAACTGATTGGTTGATGTTCCTTCAGAATACCACAGTGATGGATCTAATCTGTCCGGGAACCTCTCTGCGGGTCCCCTATTCCAAGCCGCCTTCGCAGCCTCTGCGGTGCGATCAATTAACCCAGCGGTTGCTGTCGAGTTCAGCATCCGCACACTTTGGCCAACGGCCAATTCCGGCGGCGGCTTCGTCTTTCTCTTCGACCTCCTCGAAGGCAGTGTTCCGACTGCCCCGCGAGGTGGGGGCAAAAAGGTTAGAGCCATACTTCAAAATAAAAACGAACAACAACCGTGACCCCGTCCGTCTTCCCCTTAAAAACTACCACGCTCTCCCCAACCAGAAGAATTCACCTTCGTCCCTATTCGCATACAAAGGTGTTCTTCCAGTTCCTCTCTTGCCTCTACCCCACGCTGCAGCGCCACCCACTGTAGAGCTCCTCTACATCAAACGCATATTTATATACCCAACAACCCACCCGCCTCCTAGCAGAAAGTCCACTCAGCTCCCCAACCGTGAAAACCCTTGGGAGCAAAAAAAAGGATATTCTAGAGCGCGTTCCTCAGATATAAGCAAAGCCAGCTCACTTGCTCCCAAAAACAAGTATTTTCATTTTCTGTCAGAAGACAGCATTCAACCATATCTAAATCATAGACAATATCTAGAAATAGAACATGACGCCTTCTCGGAGAGCCAGAGAGTCCCCCAACGTTTGGTCAACGTTTGGAGGGGGATTTTGGTTGGGCAGCAACGTTCCTCATGATTTGGATGAAATATGTGTTTCATGAAAGAAATTATTTGGCCAAGCATTTTGTGTCCAAAAGGCCAAAACTCTTGTTTATTGGCTTTTTCGAGAAGCCTCGAAATTGAAATCGGAGATTGCTTTCTTGCAAAAACGAAAGAGAAGAAACAAATCTGAGAGCGTCTCTTTTTGTTTTTTTACGAACAAAATTAAGGGGGCGTTTTGAGCATGGTTGTTCTCCGTGAATATAGTTTCAACTTAATATCGTCTAGGTGTTGGTCTATGAAGCAAAACTGTTGGCTAGATGATATCACGAATGCAAAGTTGGAGGAGAACAATTGGATCATTAATATTGAAAAATAACTATTTATCTTTAGAGTTTGGTTTCAAAGGTATCTTCTGGATATTGAAAATACATTGAAAAAAGAAGCGTCATATCTCAAAACATGCCCTCATCCCCCCTTTCGCATGTAAGGGTCACGTGATGATTGGATACTGAAAATCCGTCAATGCAAGACAAAAAGCTGGAATTCTAGTATTTTTATCAAAAGATATTTTTTTCCCCAGTGAAATCCATTCCTGGCCATGTTCCCTCTTTTTCCCCTCTTTCGTGGGCCCCTAAAATTCAGAAAATTTGTTTTCGGCCTTCGCTTTTTTTTTTTTTCCCGCAATATGTCCGGCCGGGGTCCTAGAGCAGTTCCCGTTCACATCTTTCTGAAGCAATGGGTGCGATAGAATGAAATATACCATTTTATTTTTATTTTTCATACAAATACGAACAAGCGATATCCTGATTCGCGAGATTTCGATCCTCGCTCTTCCATTTTTGCCTCCCAAAAGAATGGATCGATGCAAAGGTCGGCTACCTAGAATAGTCTTAAATACGTATTTTATGACGATGAACTTCTTCGCTCATCAGCAATCGTATAATTCTGGCTCCAAATAGTTCTAGATTTGGAGTCTTATCGTTCAGAGATAGGTGCAATCATCGGGGATCGAATATTGATCTGGAATATTGATCTTTGGCCAATGGGCTGGAAGATGCATTTTCAGTGGCTTGGAGCTAAAGCACATTGCTTTTTCTTGATGCGGCAGTTGACGTTTCAGTGGCTTGGAGCTAAAGCACATTGCTTTTTCTTGATGCGTCAAATGCCTATCAGGACGTAGGAGCCAGGTGACAGTTAAGCACTAGACTTTTCATGTCCATCCAATCGTTTAATTGTTCTTTTTGAACTTGATAGCTTGAATTCGATTGCCGAGCAGATTCCGTCATATGGTTTTTATGTCACCTATTGGTGTTGATACCCGTGTAGTTGATAGGGAGGGAACTTTTTTTGTTTTGGGGAGAGGCGAAAGAAATTGAGGAAAACATGGCTGACAGCGGAGGATAATTTTTTCTTTCCTCTTCATAGCTTGGCTGTGTCGCATTCATGTGCGGATTTCAGTGCTCTTCACTCGGTGGAAGATGAGACATAGGCTTTGACTGCTTCTCCCAGTGTGCATATGCCCAGGACTTCTGAACCATAGATGGGGTATTAGCAGAAATCGAACGAATAACTTCGCCCTATCACTGCTTCTCGTATCTTTCATGATTGATCTGCGGTTTGCTGGCAGGATTTGCATTCCCTTTTCGTGTCCTTGAGCGGGAGACCTTTTTACGATTCTACTTTGTCCTCCTGTTAGCTATCAATGAATTTATTCAGAGCCTATCTACGCTGATCACGCGCGTCCAACAACAAAGCGGTGTTCGAACGCCAGCGAGTCAGAGACAGCCCGGTGAGGAGGCTGTCAAGACGGCTGGGGGCATTGCGAAAGACACGACGAAGCGGGCGAGAAGCAACACTGTCGAAAAGACCAAAGCACTCGATGATCAGCGCTACAAACCGATGAGACAGCGACGAGTCCTGAAAGGTTGGAGGAGTCATCACCTCAGCGTACTGAGACTCCTTCAGTCTTCGCATTGAACCAGCGGCGGCAGCACCACGACGTAATGGTTAGCTGCGCGTCGGAATGCACTTGCAGGAAGAATCTTTAGAACCCAGAATTCCTCGTTCGTCTCAGCCAACAGGGGCAAGGCGGGTTCACAGGCAAAACACCGCTATCAATAGTCTCACGTGGTCAAGCTGTGAAGTAACCGTCCTTTAGCTGATGTATATGAATATGGGTGCCCTGCAAACAGCGTCGGCGAAGAGGCCTCAGCGAGTCCCACGGCGAGTCCCACGGCGGGGTGTACCCAAAACAAAAACGGTTCATACCATCATCTTCAAAACCTGGTGCAGCAGTTCGTGACGACGAATTGCTTCCGGATCTACTGCATTGCGGCAATCATAGCTACCAGAGGGGACCCCACACAACCCAAGTTCGCAGTCAACAACCTTCACCTGAGCCCCATCGGCCGGTGCCCGCAAAGTGGGACAGACAAGATGTCCCACGGAATGTTCCTAAGGACAGCTTGTCGTGAGTGCCCCATCGGACAGCCTGGCGTTTAAAAAGTTTTTGTTATTGAGTAATTTCAAGTGGACGACAATGGAACTTTGGAAACTCTTTGTCCAATCAGAGCGCGCGGATCAGAGTTTTGTACTAATGCATACTAGTCCTCGAATAAACTGACTTGTTAGTTATAAAATTGAGGTAATATTCGAATAGTACGTAGTAGTACTTATTAGGGTTTTCTTGTGTGGTTGGTTTTTAGGGGTTTGGCGATACGTTGCAGATTGACATAAAAGGACTAGTGTGTGCGACGGATTGGGGGGATGTGAGGAGGTGAATCGGGGCGGTTAAGATTGAAGTAGCCGAGTGTGGTGATCCGATTTTTTGACGTTAGTTATGGGTTTAGGTTGTGAAGTACGTGATAATGGTCAGGTTTCGTTCACCGTTTGGGCGCCGCACTGCACGTCGGTTGTGCTGGAGTTTGCCCGAGGCCCCGACGCGGTGCAGTTCGGCGAGATGGATGTTAGCCGGACTGAAGGTATGGATGAAAGGATATGGCGTCCTTTTTATTGCGTTGCTCAAGTTTTTTTTTTATAGATCTGAAGCGATTCGCTCTCTTGCCGGCTACCGGGTCTCAGATGGGGGGTTTTGGTCCGTGACGGCCGGAAAGGAGGTTAAGCTAGGCGATCTCTACAGATTTCGTATGGAAACTGAAGGTGGTACGGAATGCTTCTACAGAAGGGACCCGTATGCCAGATATACACAGGGCGGAGACTCGAAATGGTGCGTGATAACTGACAGGGGAGAGTCGTTTGCTTGGACCGACTGGGAACCACGACCTTTCGACGAAAACGTTATCTACGAAATGCACATAGGCTCGTTTACAAAGGAGGGGACACTTGAGGCCGCTATCAAAAAGCTCGACCACGTCGCTGGGCTCGGGTTCACTGCACTCGAACTCATGCCAATGGCTGAGTTTTCGCACGCAACCGAGTCGTGGGGATACAATCCAAGACAGCTCCTCGCAATGTAAGTCAATAGTACCTTATGGTATGGGGTTTCCATTTGAGTAACTAACGGGGTGATGGCATGCTTTGACACGACAGTCATCCGGAGTACGGTTCCCCGGATATGATGAGAAAGTTTGTCAATCGCGCTCACGAACTTAAAATGGGAGTGATCATTGACGTAGTCCTTCACCATGGATCAGTTGATGGGAACGAGCTTTGGGATTACGACGGGTGGTCACACGAGGGTGGAATTTACCACGAGCGAGCCGGTGACACTCCATGGGGCAAACAGTTTGCATTTTGGAAGACCGAGGTCGGCACAAACCCTCATCCCCAATCACATGTACTACGCGTGCACTATGGCGATAGAAAGGGTGCCCATATCGGTGTTGGTCAGTCCCAAGGAGGTTGACTGTCCCCTGATGATATGTTCCAATCTGTCTTTTGTGCTAACAGGTTATGGATATGCTCCGCGCAGCCTGCTCTTTGTGGCTCGGTTCAGAGTACAAATGCGACGGGCTGAGGTTTGATTCAGTGAACGATCTACCACCCCACGTGGTAACAAATCTTACCTGGGCAATGCATGAGCAACATCCTGGAAGAATCTTGACGGCGGAGGTTACCCCTGAAAATCCTCAAGCTCTGCACGATTATGGCCTTGATTCCTTGTGGGTCCACAGCGGATACTTTGACATCATGTACGGTTTGAGGAACACCATGGTGCCTAGCGAAATTATCTTCAACTCATCAACGTTCGTTCTTAATGTTGAATCTTCCAGACAACAGCATAGGGCGCTTGGCAGAGGCCATCATGGAGGAGGCGACTGGGCAGGTACAGACTCAAGACCTCTTGGACAGTATACATACTGTGATCCTCAGCTATTTTCCTGAACAAGTAGTTCCTTTTTCCAACTCGCGCTCCCGTTTACCTTTCATCAGAGGGTTGGAACTTGCCCCGATTGAGGACAGTCATGGCCCTTCACTACGGCTTCGAAAGTCCAACGCAGTGCGTCAAGTATATTCTAGGATCTCATGATCAGGTTGGATGTTCCCACGGTGGAGGTCACTACGAAGACTACAAGATGATCGGGGGACAGCACAGATACGCTGCAGATCAGTTTGGTAAGCAAAGCCGATTGACGACCTCTCCCAGGGCTGTTCGCTTAACTTGAGTTGTTTCTTCCGGCGAATGATCAGGAGGCGGCCGAGCAGATACTGGGGCGGTGAATGCCGTTCGGCTGTGGTAGGCTCATTGAATTCACTCGTTTGACTTGGTATTGCACAAGCTGTTTCCAATTTGAAGTAGCTTGGTGGTTGGTGGTTTCATAGTATCTTGGTTTTCGTTATAATGAACTTTCTCCCTCGTTCGGATGCTATTGCCGCCTTTGACACATGCCTAGGTATGGAGCCAACATTGGAGCAAGTGGTCTGGTGATGATGTTTATGGGCTCGGAGTGGCACCAGCATGGCTGGTGGAATCCTGACGAGCATCACGGACTTGACTGGAGTCTAGGTGAGGACGACGTCGGAAAGAAAATGTGCAGCCTTGTTCAAGACGCAAACGCGCTTCGTGAGAAGTACGTCTGCCTGCGTAAGGGTGGTGTGCGCATCTTGGTAAGTGCCAACAGTCTTGAGTGGAGCTCAAGTTCAGCTCTTCTGACAAATTCGACCTCTTCTACCCTCTCCCTTCAGCATGAGGACCGGGCGAACGGCATTATGGCTAGCGAAAGGACGTTCGATACTGAACGCATCGTGATCATTGTAAACGCTGGACAGGGTGGGTTCGTGGGCGGCGACTACGGTATATGGGTTGAGTACGTTGGTCCTACCACTATGGTCATACCGCCGGTGGAGTATCATTATAGTTTATCTGAGCGTGCAATCGTTTCCCATGACCAGGTACGGTAGGTTTGAGCAAATCTTCAGCACGCAGGATCCTAAATATTCTGGATGGGACGATTGTCCCAGCAACACTGAAGACATCGTTGAATATGACGGAAAGATCCATCTGCGTATCCCACATCAGTGCACATTGTTCTTGTTGCAGAAATAGTCTGTCTACTTCTGGAGAACAAAACGATTCGACATTTGGTGACTGTACCGGAGTACAAGCGATCGTGAGAACACTGTCCTCATCCGCAGTGCGAGTTCTACCTCGAGGCTTTTCTATTCTGGTTGTTGTGTTGTAAATTACTGTAGTTTATATATCTATGTGTATGAACCCGGTACGATGCAATAAGGGATAAAAGTCAGTCAATGTTCATGGCTTTTGTGAACCACCGCAGCCAGTTCAAGTCCACAAAGCTTTGGTTAATGTCTTCGATGAGACCGTCGATAGGCTCGTTATTAACTTCGACATAGAACATTTGGGGCCAATATTTGCCTGTCACTAGCACCCTCTTCTTCGTAGGGTCGTACGCAAGTCCGTTCAACACGTCCGGTCTGACCTTGGGAGCGACGCTGCTTTGGACAAGCAGTCCTCTCAAATCAATCCATCGGTTAACAGATCCCGTCGTCGCGTCTATAACAGCGAGAACATCTGACATCCAAACATTGGCCCAAAGTTCGCCTTGAAAACGGTTTTTGCAATTGGAATGGCTTCGCGTGAGATGGCTCTACCAGTAAACGGCGCACAATTCGCAGAGCGGCGGAGGGCGCGGGGGACGAGGGAGCAAGGGTAGTCTACACGTACCCTCAATGAACTGAATATCATTCAGTAGCTTGATGGGTCGCGTTCCATCCGTTACCGCCATTGAGCGGATAGGGCGCAGTGTAGTGGCGTCGAGGATCCGGATGATTTCAGTCCCATCAGTAAGAAACAGCAGATTATCGCTGTCATCAGTGGTTATGCCCCATCCGTCTCCTTCGAATTCCCAGGTATCTATTTCCTTCAAAGTCTGCCGATCTCTGATGAAGCCAACTCCTGATCTCCAGGTTAGCTGAAGAACGTGCCCTCTGCTAATGGTCACACCTTCCCCAAACCTCCTATTTCGACCAAAAATTCCAAAAAGTCGAAAGCTTTTGAGAGAACAGTTTGGATCGCAGAATGCGAGACATCCAGAATGATAACAAACGGATGTCATACGCGGACAGCAAATGAGCTGCATTTGTGAAAACGAGGACACCCAAAAAGGCTACGATTCCATGTCCAGGAAGTAGTGTAGTAGTTTTGGAACACGAGCACCTACTTGTACTCCAATGCTTCTCTTTGCAAGATCTCACCGCTATCTGGATCAAGCCTTCGAATTTCGCTCTCACCATGCATACCTGTAGACTCAAAGAGATCGCCGTTGTCGTCGAACGCCAACCCTTGCGTAAACGCGAAGCAGTCATGGTCGATCCGATCCACTACCTTAACCTTGAACACGGGAGTTCGAGTTGACATTCCCACTCGGGTCTGTCGCCTCGTACTTAGACTGACCATCTCCACAAAGCCAACCATTCTCGTAGAAAGATCTGAGCTGAACTAGTCAGCCCGGTGGTCCGGTTCTTCAACCCCGGTTATCCAGCAGGAGCTCGCTTTGCCTGTCCCAAGCGCACTCTTCAGCGTCAGGAAGCGTTGAGGACGGAGCGCCTTTTGGAAACCCGAAGCTCTGGAGAAGCACTGCAGAGATTTCCTAGTTAGAGATTTCCTAGTTAACCCTGTCTTCCATCTCCAACGGGAAAGGTCAAGCATCAACTTCGAACGGAAAAGCTAGTCAGCATGGTCGTCGTCCCCGCGGTTCTTCGATGTGAAGTCTGCTGCTTTCCTTTCGTGAGAGGGAAACACAAACGGAACCCTGTCGAGCTTGGTTCGATTGCCAAGTCTTCCACGTGGACAATACGGAAGTGGAAAATGACTTTTGCAGCGGTTGAATCTTCTTAAAAGATGCTGCCCGTGGATGTTGTGCGACGCTTCCCCGTTCAGCTTTGGGCGAAGGAAGACATGAAGGTATGGAGGTATTGAAATAAAAACGACCTCGGGTGTCATACCTGAGACGCTGTAGAGAAGGCTCTTGGCAGAAGCAACTGGATTTGTGTGCGTCCAACTGGTAGGGGTGTACACCGCAACCCCCAGTGGAAGTGGGCCAAGTGAATCAAGCAGCAGAAAAATTTTCTGTCTTGATTCTCTCATTTTCTTATTTATCAAGGAGGTTGCGAAGAGCGAAATCCAGGAATCTTTCGTTGTCCTCGTTTCCGGGCTTTTTTTGCTGGACGCTGGAGCGAACGTTCTCAAACAGAAGGGCGGTACGTGAAGGTTGAGAACTCCTAGTTTCGCCAAGACAATGAACCCAATTCCACTGTCCCCTTCCACGTTGAAACGGCTTGGCGCGAAGGGGTTTTCTTCCAGCACCGGGTTTTGTGGTTCCCTGCTCGTGAGATTGCGCTCTTCGTCTCTATGTATTAACAAAAGAGCTCACTGATCGAACGTTTCCAAGGGAATTTGACTCGTTCGTTGAGGTGTAGTGAAGCAGATAGATAAAGCAGTCACTGTGTTTGCAGCTAAGGTTCTGTCAGTGTTCTCATCGTGGGTCTGCTTTGAGTAAAAGCTCGTCCTTGGGGAGCCCTCCGGCGTTTGCCTTTGGATGTCGACTTTTTTCGGTCACCTGTCGCGAGCCGGTGTGGGCAATGGTGTGCGAGAGGGTTTCTGGACTTGCAGAAATGGATCAAAGGGGATGGGAAACGGTGCAATCGAATCTGTGGGTAGATATAATACGAAGAGAAAGGGGAGCCCTGAATTGTGCTTGTTGCAGGCATCGTCTTCTATGTGATAGGAACAGAACGCGTTCGATGACTGCGGTGTATCTGGAGCTAATAATTAGGGTTTATGGACGCCTGCAGAAGAAATCGTATCTTGACAGCGGTGCGGAATTAGGATATCCAATAACATAGGACCGTGTTGAGAGGGATTCTCCATGTTGAGCACCACAATTCCGGTGCGCCGCAGAGAGCAAATCAAAAACAGTTTGTCGGATTTCCCGCAACAGCGGTGATGAATCCCCGAACACCTTAAGAATTGCAGTACTCAATCGTACAGAAATCCAACAATGTCGAAACGATCAGCTCTCCCTCTTGTTGAATGCTCAGACGACCATTTCTGCTGCATGTGAGTGGATCCCGCCTAAGTTCAGGTGCAGCTATATACATGAGTGCGGCAAATCTCCTGTTTCCAAGGATTCAGATCGACCATCAGTCCTCTCCTGCCACACAACAATTCTTTCCTCTTCCGCGGCATTGAGCAGATCACTCCCCAGAACAAGCTCATCGATATCTATCCTGTCTCGGCACAAGGCTTATTCCACCTCTGCGCCCATCGAACCATTGTGTAACTCGATCTTCAAATATCTCTTCAATACACGGTTGTTTTCCCATTCTGTAGCCTTGGAAGAGTCGCCTGTTTCTGCTCCTGTTGCATTGAACGGATTACTCCCTCGTTCACTTGCATCATCAACCCTCGGCGCGTGCGAAGCGACTAGTGCATCTTGACGCTGACCATCATTGGCGATGCTCCTCCGAATGTGGACTTCATCATAGTGCATGTTGCGCATGACTCCAGCCTTAAAAGGTTTTACCGCATGCGCGACTGACTATTTTCTGATGAATTTTCTCGTGCACTTCAAAATTCCACTTCGTCTTCAAAGTTCTCGCACAAATTCTGGAAGGAAAGAGGCAACTTTTTTCCTCGTGTTGTAAAGACAAGTCCCGCTTTTAAATTTCTTCCCGCA
The DNA here is from genome assembly GCA_029953675.1 of Rhodosorus marinus. NCBI lineage: Eukaryota > Rhodophyta > Stylonematophyceae > Stylonematales > Stylonemataceae > Rhodosorus > Rhodosorus marinus. The sequence continues at coordinate 1,258,608 of JAMWBK010000009.1, forward strand.
TGCTATCCCATTGAAGGTTTTGTCACATCTATGCCTAACGTTCCCAGGGACCTCTGCAGTGACCGGAGGATCTATGTTGGGCGCCTGATAATCCGGCTTCATCCCAACCCTGTCTACCAGTGCCATCCTCAACCGGAGGATCTATTTCGGGGCACAGGAGATTATCTGAATCCCGTACTTCGGCTTCATCCCAACCCTGTCCACCAGTGTCAACCTCGACCGGAGGATCTATTTCGTGTCTATGAAGACTTCGGCTTGATCCCAACCCTATCCACCAGTACCACCCTCGACCGGGGGATCTATTTCGTGCCAATGAAGAATCTCTGAATCCCGTACTTCGGCTTCATCCCCGCCCTGTCCACCAGTGCCATCCTCGACCGGAGGATCTATTTCGTGCCAATGAAGAATCTCTGAATCCCATAATTCGGGCTTCATCGCAATCCTGTCCACCATCCCCCATATTATTGATAGCTTACAATCCCAAAACCCCTTCTAGCGTCAAAGTCCACCACACGCACCCCTTCTCCTCCCCTCTCAGATACGAATCACTCTACAGGAAAGACGACCACGGCGGTATCTCAGTACTTATAATGTAGACCCTTACCAACTGCAAAGATTCTACGTAATTCAACAATTTCTTCTCAACATATGATGCCTCAATGATGTTCCAATTATGCATCATTTCTTGGCTCTGCTTGACGGTAGAGGGCCGGCTACAAGGGGTATATACAATGACAAAAGAACAAATGAAGGTTTTGGGCTGCGGGGGAGCAAAGGGGGGGTGGATGACTTCTGCGCATTGCGTCCCACAAAATATTGGGACAAGGGCAATCAAATCTGAAATAAAACTTTCCTGAAAATTTTTACTATACCCGTTTTTTTGCCAGAAAGGTTGTTTTTTTTGTTTTTTTGGGGGGGGGAATTTTGAACATATTCTCATGCATTTACAGCAAGCCGGTCTTGAAATTGAACGTGAGAAGCCCCTGCCTGTCGCAGACTACGAGAATGATGAACGCCGCGTGGCTGACCTCGTGGTCACCTGTGACGATAGCGGCCGTACGACGTACGTTGATCTTGCCGTTCCTAATCTTCAGGCTAGTCGCTATTTGCGTGGATTCGCCGCTGCCAATATGAGACGTCGCAAAGAGTTGAAATAGGCAGGGGCCTTGTCTTGCCCAGACATTCGTGCTTCGGCTCTAGCTCATCGCCTGGTACCTCTGGTCATTGCGTGCTTTGGGTTTATGGATTCCGTTGGTTTTCGTTGGCTTCGGGAATTGTTCCGCGAACGCCCTGACCGTCTGTCCTCGTTGTTTAGCCGTTTTAAGTTTCTTGCTGTGGCGTATGAACGAGCGCTGCTTTGATGTTGGAGGCGCGCGATCTTCGCCGCGCCTAGCCTTTTTTTCCCCTCGGGGTTTTTTCCTTTCAGCCTCCGATTAAATGAATTCATTCAATGCCCTCGATTTGGCCGGAGCATACTGGGTATTGAAATGTGGTCGGAGGAAGGCACCCGGGGCCCGGAAGGGGTGGCGATCAGGCCATAACGTGGACGTAACGTGGACATAACGTGGAGGAGATCTGTGTTGGGAGGAGGGAAAGGGTCAGAACTTTTTGTTGCGTGAGCAAAGCTAAGGAGTTTCTCGGTGACGATGATGATGACGATGAGCAGGTAGGTCCGGGGTTGCACTCAGCTGCCAGGCTACGGTTACATATTCTTCTCATACCGGCACACATTGCTACAAGTCAGTCCCAAGTTGAAATGATCGAGAATCGTATCATGTAGGGGCTGCTTTGCCAAAAAAATTTAATAGCGACTAGCTTGCACAGCTTGGCCCTAAAAACAATGTCCCAGCTCTTTCCTGAGTGGTTCGACATGTCTGATCTTCTTCCCCTCAAAAAAAAATGTACAATCCACGCACCTGGAGATTTTCATCCCCTACTTCCCTCAAGACACAAACTGTTCTTTCATTAATCGATTAATATGTTACAATTTATGGCAAACAGAGAACTGGCCAAAAGTAGCATTTCGAGTATATAGCTCTTATTAGTTTTGGTAGCTAATATACAAAACTATGAATTCATATACATTCTAGGCGCTTGTTGATTTATCAATAAGCTGAAATAAATAGAAACAAAGTTTCCCTATTTCCCATAGAATCTTCGCCTTAGTAAGGGTTTAGAAGGAGCTGTGAAAACTCAACCTCAATATTTGAATAGCATAATATTTTAGAATATTTATTCCCCCGACACAACTTGCTCTCCTAAAATAATTGAAAAACCATCATTGATCTCGAGTAGAAATCAACCAATTGGACTTTTAACTTCGCAATTGTGCTTAATCCCTTAATAATTGGAATTCTCCATTTTTTCCGAAGTATCGTATCTCCACTGTTTTTTTAAAATAATTACTTTATTGTGTGGAGGACCTGAATCCAAGTCATTTGTTTTTAATAATTTATAGACGATAATCTTTTCTTCGTGCATGCATGCCTTTGAAATTTTCTGGAAATTTTTGGGAGATGGAGTTCAGCCCCAATATTTGGAGGTTGTTTTTTTTGTTGTTGTATTGTTGACCAACATGTACTGCATAAAACTGAAAAACAAAAACTAATATGAAGACCCCCGCAAACACTCCGCCCCCTCCCCCACCCCCCAACGATTCCTTCCACAATGTGATGACCCCTAGAGCTGTACTATTCAATAAATATCACACATTAAAGCATCTCGACAAACTATTATCCAATGAATATCACGTATTTCCACCCTCGTTCGACTGGTTTTCAATTGTTGGGAAAAGGTGTTTTTACAATCATCGAACGGTATTTCTTGTAGGAGTATAGGCTACACTATAATGACAAAGTTACTCCTTTGAAGGGTTTTCAGTTGTTGGGAAAGGTGTTTTTACAATCCGTGCACGGTATTCCTTGTTGGATTAGATTGTAGGCTACTATAATGACAAAGTTAAGCTAAATAATGCTTAATACTCTCTATATTAAGAAACAAAAGTTTACTACAACATTGGAGCTATATTTCTGAAAACAAAATATTTTGTATGACAAGAATTGATGAATTGTACTAAAACATGAATCCATGAACGGTCTGGAATACTGAGTAACTTACCGAGAATCGGGTATTTTTACCATTAGGTACGGGTACTCCGCAGAATTGTGGGGTAAGAGGCCCATATTTCTTCTCTCATGTGCTATATTACGAATATCGTTCGCAAAGTTTTGAACTGTATTGAACCAGTCATTTGCAAAGGTTTTAGTAAAGGACTTGTGTACTAATGAAGTACTCACGGGTGTTGCTGGCCTTGGGTTGCGGATTGATGAAGAAGAGCTGCGCTTTAGATGACGAAATCGGATGAATGGTCGAGGCTACGTGGCCTCGATTTGAGATTCAAAGCTCTCATGCTGAGGTTGTATGTGCTGAACTGAACTGTGCGTCTGCGTTCAACGTCACCTTTCTTTTTTGTGTTTGGTCGCGCAGAGAAGTGCGGTCGTTCTGCGGGAATGGGAGGGGGGAAGATAAGCATGCCTTGTTTCGTCTTCTGGTGAAGCTTTGGAATTGTTCAGCCATTTCGTCTCCAGCTGTACATGTTGTTTGAACCGCCTCAGCGTTAATACAATTCCTTTTGCTCAGGAGCCCTTAGCAATGGTATCTTATACAACTCAACGGAATAAAGCCAGCTTTTCGCAGAAGCGTCTCGAGGCTTCATATGAACGCGATGGAGCCCTAACGAATCTCCGCACTGCTTCCTAGCGGCTAAGAGGGGTCTTTTTTTTCTGAAAGTTAGCTAGTCATGGCCAATGCTTTTAGCTCAAACGCCTCGCTGTTGATCATCTAAAAACGGCGCGTCTGAGGTCTCAAGCACGACAAAAAGCACATATACAATACTGTGCTGGGAACCGCACCGCTCCTCCGAACCTGGTTCCCAACCGAATACAAAGCAACGTTCGAGAGCGATCTATTCGCGGATGTTCAGTTTTGCATGCAGAAATTTCCCTTGAAAAGCGTCGGGGTCACTCTTGCAGTGTGAACAAAGTACGTCCTGGGCCTACGAACAGCACAGGAGAGGATTAGCTCGCGAGGACATTTCTAGTGGATCTTTGCGAAGCAAGCGTACACTGACCGCCTCTGAATCGGGCTGAAATGTATCGGCGCCGCAGTTCGAACATTCCAAAAGCTTCTCCTCATGACTTTCACAAAACAGATCACCCCACATGTTATGCACGTACGCCTTCCCGAGAAGTGATCGTCCACATACGCTACAGTTGATCAAGTTTTTCTCCGGATCGTGTTCTTCACAGTAGATTTCATCCTCAAAATCGATGTACTGTTCTTCCCGCCCAATCACCCGCGAGCAAGATTTACACTTAAGGCATTTCTCATGCCGCTTGTTGCCGGAGATGACAACGACTCTCCTGTCAACGAGGGGTTCGCCGCATACCGTACATCTGTCTGCAGTAAGCTTCCTGAAGTCCTTCTTGCACACGAACTCTCCATTGTGTTCAAAGGCATCGCTTAGGAGGAGAGATGCGCCGCACTCTGTACAACAATAGCAGGATGGGTGAAACGCTATGCCCTTCTCCCCAGCGCGGACCTAGTGGAGTAGTAGGATAATAAGGTCAGCAAGTATATCATAGACTATAGGGCAGTTTCTTGTTTGCAAACCTTTTCGTCCAAGATTTCTTCGCCACATGCCGAGCAAACATCCGCGTCTCGTTTTCTATAGTGATCCTCACACAACAGCAATTCCTCAATAAAGTACGCGTTCTCCTCAATAGGGTCGTTCGTCCCACAAAGGCCGCATACGTAGTGCTCCAAGTGCCATTTTCTTCCAAAGTTTTTTACCATCGTTGAGCCCGAGGAAAAAGCCTGCGAGCAAGCTTCACAACGCCCTTCGCCATGCGCGGCCGAGTCATTGGGCATGTTGATCTTTTCACTGTGTACATTCGTTCCACTATTCACAGGCACATCCATATGCGTCCCATTCTCTCCATTCCCAATGTCCAAATCCGTTGCCTTAGCGCTTCCAAACTCCGCTTTTGAATCTGCCACCGGATCGATGATAGATTTGGAGCCGCAAACCCCCATCGTACTCCAATTTCAGGAAGTCCTTATACACTATTCCGACATTTCGTTTCCCAGAACTCTCTCCAAGAACAAACTCACTCTATCCAAGAACTTTTAGGCGCTAATGTTGTAACAAATAGGCTGTCAAGCCCAACCTGAACCGTCCTCTCGACTCTGAAAAAGTGATGAGAACGCTCAACCGACCCCAACTAACAAGGCCTCGTTCCAATTTCCCAAACCCTAAAGACTGAAATGCCATCGTTCCCACTAGGACGTTAGCAGGTCGTATTCAAGACGCCTTCCTGTTCTATTGGAATGCGAAGAGGCGGGGGCAGGACCACGAAGAAAAGCAGCCATGGCCACCCAGAGAGTGTGTTGTCTACAGAACATTGGACCACAATTTTGGAGGTTCCAAAATGTCCACGCGCTTTCTTTCTTCTCGGCAAGTTGATATCTTCCGAGTGGAGCGATCCATGCAGATTTTGAAGAGGTCGAGGGTCAAGAAGTAATTCGTGTGAGCCGGGAGTAGTGAAGACGCTGAACACTACGTTCCCCGTTATTGAGAGGTCCTTGTGACCCACCCAGCAGACCAACCACGAACACTACAGCTCGTCGTAGTTTGGAGTGTTTCAAACATCAGTGATCTCTATTGGGATGTGGAAGGGTAAACAATGTTACGCAGATAGCGAGGATTTCCTGAAAATGCTTCGCTTCTCCGGCCTCGGTTCGGTTTCGGGAATGGTAAAGGACAACAGAAGCGGTTTCCTCACTATGTGGCCTGAGCGGATACAACAAAACAAGCCGCCGAGTTTCCCAGCCTCTGCAATCGAAGTCTGACAAAAATCGCAAGCGTCAGGTATAGAAAGAATAGCCAGCTCCGGGACTCACACGCTCTCTTTTGAAGTCAAGGAATCCGACAAAGTCAAACGGTACCCCATCTTCCTCCTCCCGTGAATTCTATTCCAAGTCGTTTATTCAGATATCACAACCCTGAGAGAAGAAGGAGGCTAGGCTAAAAGCCAAGAGAGCGAGAACGTCACTTTGGTAAACGTTCTCCGGATACGCCAAACGTCACGCGGCAACCGTCAGCCTATAGTATTCGGCTTCAGGGTGGATAAAACGTGCACCAAACTCAAAAAAATTCAACATCGATAGCATTGGTCAAATTCAAAAATATTGATTGATACTCAAATATTTTTCTTAGTTCCCATTATTTATTTTGTATTACAGAAATAATTAGGTATAATTTTTATTGAGTTGTCCATAAACATTTATTATTGGTAAATATTTTAATGAAATACTAAAATTATTATCGCCAGTACTGTTGTTAGCCAATAAAAACTTTCTGAAAACGCGGAAGAGGTATTTGGGGGTCAAAAGTTTTTAAGAAAGGCGTTTTACGTGATGACATCGAGTTCCTGTCAGTGTGAGCGACGTACAGTGAGACTTGCTCGAGCCCTCCGGATGATGTTACGGTGTACTGTCGAGGCTGCTCACAGACCTGTGAATGCTTTGGATAGCTACATGTGCACGTGTTGGATCACTGCACAGTGACTGAACATGCGGAAAACCGAGGTTATCCCCCATCTTGTCGTCGTCTGCGGCTTTCGAGGAGACTTTTTTGGTTGCAAAGATCATATATTTACTGTAGATAGCGATATCCTAGAGTAAATCGCGGAGACGCGAGATTTTCCGACTCTACCACATTCTGCAAGGACCTATGAATCATGGTCAATAGAGAACGGCGGTCTGCTATAGCCTAATCTCACATTCCGGAGTGGTCAAGGCCTTGCTCCAGCTGAACGAAGAACGCTGGCCATTTTGCACTCTGCGCCCATGAGCCTCCAGAACTTTGTTAATGCAGTTCTTCAGAGAAAAGTTAATTGGTTTGCGTAGGAGCCTCCTTTAAATATTTCCGTCCCCCAGGTGTGCCCTTTTTTCATGGCGGTCCCTTGACTGCTTCCATCTGAATGTCCTCTCGCACCACGGAGACCGACAATGATACGGAGTCTCACCACTGTGAACTCTTTCATGGGCCTTCAGGTTGAACATTCTCGCGAAAGTTTTCCCGCACTTCCTACACTGGTGTTCTTTTGCCGGAGAGCTCTGCTCTGTTGTGGTTCCTTCCGAAAGTTCCCTCACCATTGCAATAATATACGCATCGGAAATAGGCATGCAATCGGACGACTCCGTCTTGGCCACATTTTTGAAGTTCAAGTATCCCGACGAATCATCCCCACCGAAGCACATCGCGTTCATATCTGAAACAGTAACGACTGTTCGTTTAACCTCTTCCTTCTCGCTCACTCTTAACCTTCTACCCTCCGTTCGACCCAAGCTGATGAGCTACTACGCAGATATATATATATGTCTGTCTAAACGTGTGCCCGTAATTGCAACCTCGGAACCGAACCTGAACTAATCCTCACAATGCTCCGCATTTTCATCCGAATTCTCACAATACTCTACCCGCAACACTCGCCCGAAAAAGAAAACAAACAGAAGAAGCGAAAACGTTGAATGGAAAGCAACACCTTGAACACACTGTCCACAGACTATCAAAGGGGCCAGTCAGTCAGCAGCTGAACGAGAAAACAACTGAACATATAATCGAAGAAAAAACAATATGTCGGCGAGGCCTTCAAAAACACTTGGATTCAACTGTTCTACAAACCCGCTTTTATTGAAAATTTATACATAGACTTATCGGTGCCAAATCGAAGAAAAATTCAATTGTTCTTCGATTGACACTATACACACCGCTGGAAAGGATGACTGTTAGTACCCCCTTTTGTTATTGAATTTTCACGGTCATCTGAAAAGGAACAATATATTCAACCCTTCTTATTTCAATTTTCATATAAATATACAAATATAAATGATAACTACAAAGGTTAAAAATTCAAGGATTTCAGCTACACGAAAATTATATTATAATTTCAAGTATTGGGATGTGAGGATATACCAAAATTTAGCCCTCCCAGATTAAAGTGAAAATTGGTTTTTATTCTGGAATGAGAGCAAGGGGGGTAACACGAGTTTGAGTTGATTCAACATTGTAGGAGTTTTATTTCTATATTTCATTGCTGATTACGTTAATGTGTTCATGGGATGGGTAAATGGAAGTCGCAGATTCTTTCCTTGCGCATAAGCGATGAAATTCTATTGTTTCGACTGTAGTGCGTGGGGCATGGTTTTATGACTTGCCGGTCTTCTGTGGATTGCCTGCGAAGACTGGGTTGAATTAAGGGCGCTAGTGTAAGACTGCCAATCAAGCGGTTGAGGTTTGGCTTTTTTTTTTTGTTCCTATTGATTCAAAACAGGTAACCATTAGCTGTTGGTCAGACCAATTTCAACACACCGTACGGCTTCTCTTTCCCTGAAAATAGCCGAGACCAGCTTTCCTGGAGAACCACCTTGTTAGGCTCTATTTTTCCAGATTTGCCGAGCATTGGGGCAGCTAACTGGTGAATAGTTTGTTACGTCCGATGGTGGAATACAATTTTCTCCCCGCCCACGCTGATTTTGGGCGGAAGGTGCGCAAGAAACCCAATCAGAAACGGTCTTTGTGTATGCCCATCCGTCCAGTTCAGAGGGCCCTTGGTGAGGTAACCGTAGCCATGACTGCGCCACATAGTTCTTATAGATGAATCTATTCTTGGCTAGCCACTATGGGATCACCGTCATCTCTGGCCGCATCGTCGATCAAAGAACAATCCACGAACGCTCTACTTATCCATTGGCTCAGATGTTCATACGTGCATGGAGACCTGCAAGCAAGCGTCCTAGTACTGGTCTGCAAACCCTCGAACGAGCGACTATAGATATCCTTTCTCTGCACCGGGGCAGAGCGCTAACTCTCGTTTTGCCCATCTTCAAAGCATTAGTTTCAACATAAAATGCTCTCCAACCACGAAATAGCAGACTCCGAATACGATTTCACAAAAGACTGTCAATGCTCCGCCACAGACCACCAGGTCTTTGCGGGGTGGACGCACCACATGGAGCTTGCTCACAAGCATGGTTCCCCTCCTAAAACTCAATGATTTTGGTGTGTTTTTTTGTTCACTAGCTCAATTCCACAGGGTGCTGAAATCTTTCAGCATCTTCAGAATGCTTCGATAGCTCGCTATACAAGTATGTCTGTCAGTGGTTCCTCTTCACAACTCGCTCATTGCGTTGCTTTTTCACTCAAACACACCAAGATAAAAAAGTACTACAAAACTCCTAACCCTCCTTAAAATACCAGAAAAATGGAAATGACGGTGCTCGTCCACCGACCGAGACAAATGCTGTGAACTAAAATTCTAGGAAAATGCAAAAACCTACATAGGAGCTAATTTTATTTTCAAAAAACAGGAACAAGGAGGATTTCTTCGCGACACCCAATTTGGGCCTTGCGAATCAATCTGTTTATTATCAAAAGAAAAATGGGTCTGTTGTGCAAGAAACGTTGTTTAGCAGTGGTTTTCGATACTCTAGTTGGGGTCGGCACCACCACCTCACCTGTTCCAGGAGGATGGGTGAAGCGGAAACTGCTGTGTTTTGGTAGTGTTTTTTTTTATGTGTTTTTATGTGGGTCGCCAGAAATCGCACAGCAACGTCGAAAACGCTTATCGGTTCAGTTTTCGAGTTTATTTTTTTTTATTTTACTCCACTCTGGTTGGGCCCGCGGGTTTTGGGGACGGAGGTACGGGTTCCTATGGGAGATGGGTTAGGTCACATTCCCACGCTTTGCTTGCAAAAAAAAACCTTTATTCTTTGATTAAAAAACTCAGCTCCTTGATTGCATGTGGACTCAACTCGTTGATTGCACGTGGAACAGTGTAGTGACGAAGAGACTGGGCTTTCGCATGGGTAGATCGGTGAAAACTTTCGATTCAGCTCAAAGAAAGACAGTCTTCGGAATTGTAAAACATCCGTCTCCAGTTTCAGAGTTCATGATGCAGTGTTTTCCTGAGAGCGGACTCCTCCACGTGAAGTTCCGAACCTTTTCCTGACAGCGGGGAGAGCCGGCTTTTGCTGAACTTTCTGAAATCAACGTGCACAGTGGTGTAACACTACACAGAAGTGTTTTTAATTGGTACGGGATGCAAATCAGCGAATAATGCTGACCGCTTAAAACTTTGCAACAGCCAGAGAGTAAAAACAAGAAGAGCAAAGCTATTCCGCAATTGTTGTGGAGCTCATGAATCCCATGAAATCCGACTGTTGCCAACATCCTTTCCGCGGAGCAACGCCAAAAAAAACCAGCATACTCTTTGCCGTCATCAGGACATTAATGATGTTTGTTCAATAGAGCGCTGAAGCATGAGACACGTGATCCAATCCATCTCGGTTTTCTTAAGGCGTGCATTCTGGCCCGGGAGGCGTTTCCCACCCGAGGTAGTTAATGGGTGGGCGGTTGTGCTTTCGATCGATGCCTAGCTTCCTAAAAACCGTTCTCCGTCTCTGTCATTCGTGCTTTTTCCGAAGCGCTAACCGATTCGGATCACAGCTGCAGCACCCGAGTCCTTTCAACTTTGGAATTTCCAAGCTTGTGACCAGAAAGCGATCTGCCCGTTTTGCGAAGAAGCAAGTACTGCGTCGGCCTTTTCGTTCGAGCTCTTTACTGCACAGTAGTTCAACTCACGTAGTAATAATCGAAGACATGTGGTGCACTGCCAGGATATGAAATAGTAAGGGTCTTAAAGGGGATTTCTGTTTGATTTACAAAGGTATTTTCTACTAGGAAAAAATTCAGATTGAGAAACTTCTCCTCTAGTCAGAAATAATTCACAGAAACTTCTCCTCAGCAGAGAACTATTTCAACATCGCAAATCTTACACGTTTACTATGTCGTCCGGCCTCCTCTACACACACAAGAAATTAAGTTACGGAAGTCATCCTCGCTCGTACTATGATCTCCATCTGTCTCCCTCTTCAAGGACGATTCTATCGAGCGTTGCAGAATCCTCAGCTCCCCCATTGCCTTGAGTATTTGCTTCCAGTCGGTTGGTTAGACCGGTAGCCTCAGAGATGTCATCCTGAGATAAATCAAAGCTCAAAAGACTCTGGAAGGACGAGTCTTCAACGTGCTCGTTCATGAAATTCTCAAAGCTAGATACGGTCACGAGGGGAGTGTCTAGAGGTGTACAGCGCGGAGATTCGGCGAAGGATTCACTCCTCCCCGAACCAGAAGCAGAACCTGATCCTGAACCTGAACCAGTCAGATTGTCTTTTCGTGAAAAATGCCCGCTGAATGAGGAGTTTCTTTGGAAGGGTCGCTCCTCCAATCGATCAGCATACTTCGCACTTGCTTGCTTCCCATCTGTCTCGCCCGTATGGCTTCTTTGATGATGCACCAAGGAAGATTTCCACTTAAACCTCATCTTACATCCCGGTCTCTCACAAGTGTAGGGCGCTTCTCCAGTATGCATTCGCATATGCACGCTAAGATTGTACTTTCTAGTGCACTCTTTCCCGCAACCTTCCCAAGTACATCTGTATTTGTTTGTTTGCTTCAGAGCGGTGGGCACATCGGTCAGGTTCTTTGCCTTGGAAGTCGACAGGCTAGTTGGCATTTCAGCCAAGTTCAGCTCCTTCTTGGTATTGTTGTTATTCCAAGACATATTCTACAGTTATTGCTCTTCCTCGCTTACAACCACGAATCTAGCCAACGCTCACCGAAACAACTCGGCTCGCTCCCTCCTGCACACACAAAATCTCTAGATTTGCGTGCAGCACGAGGTAGCATTGCCGCCCCCCATCGCCACGCCCCACTGCCACCACGCTGCAGCTCCCCTCCGCAGACTATACCCTTCCCCTAATGACCTGATACCTTTTACCTATACCCATCCACATATGAAGCTGCGCGCCACTCACCTCCCGTATTCCGCGTTGCCGTGCCCTCTGCAGCACAACTCACTCTAGCTAAAAAAACTCACAACATTGTTCTCAAATAAGATGTTTTTTATATATTATATAGAACGGCCCCTTTTTGATCCCAGAAAAACCCCTAATCTTACCAAAATCCATAAATCAATTTTTGAAACTTTATAGCAGGTCTAAGATCGCCCACCAATGGTAGCCAACACCCGCCCCCCCCTTCCCCGTTCAACTTTCGTAAGCATTTGTAAAAAAACCATGTCCGTCCCCCCCGTCCTACCATATTCTTCTCACCTCCAATCGAAGTGCCCAGGGTTGAGAATAGGGCCGAAATTTTCTGTGTTTTAAGTATTCGCGGGTTATTGAACCCCCGGCTAAGATAACCTTTTGGAGGTTAGCGTATAGCAACCGTTGCCTAGGTTGTTTTCGAACGCCCAACCCCCCACCCTTCCCCCCGGGAAAACAGCCTATTTCCCCTAAATAATAAAAACACTTTATCGCACAGCGTTACAAAAAGAAGAAAAAAATGGATACGTGAATTTCATATTGATGAAATATTTTTGAATATACAATGCACCTGACAAATTCGCTTAGTTTGTTGTTTTTTATAGAACCAATCTTAAAATCCAGTGACTCGCTTACGAAAATTATGTTCCGCGTTACCCACCCCATTCGGGGAATGAATTTATCGATAATTCTGCGTTCTGAGTCTGTTTTCGAATATGCACAGCTTCCAGCGATGTTTTATCTAAGGGGGTCGCGAGACTATTTTTTGGATCACTGCTATTTTGCAAAGAAACACATCAGTCAGAAACACAGCTTGTTGTTAATTGGCTTGAAGATCTTGTTTCATAATAAATAATCGATATAGAGGACGAAATTTTTATATAATACCTTTTCCTTGCTCATCCGATTTCACTAGGCAAATTTAGCCGAGCAAAAGCAGTATACAGCAACGCTTGACAGACTCTAGGAGAGCGGGGCGATTTCGTTTGTGAGAGCCAAGCGTCCAAAACGGGCGCGGGAGAAGGGGCAGTTGTCTGGGAATGAAAATCCTTCGTCTTGCGTTAAAATGAGGATCGCTTTTTTGGTATTTAGATAAAAATGTAATCGTCTACGGAAAGCGGAACGGTATTCGTCAGATTGCCCAGTCATGGATAAGAAGGGAATAAATATGAAAGTGCTTCTCTATATTTACCCACCCCCCGTGGCAAACAATACAAAAGTTCAACTTATATTCATAATTTTGCAAACATATCCCTGCTTTAGAGCAGCTGATAGAACTTTCTGCGCGATGGCTTTCCAGTTGTAGGAGGGGGGGGGGAGAACATGTATTCTGGATTTCTGCGTGAGTTATCGGAAACGGAAATTGAGCGGTACGAGTCATGCCGCCCCCTCGGATTTTAAACACTTTCGTTCGCAGAAAAAAATCGTTTCGATTGGACTCGAATTCAAGGATTTGAGCTCTCGTTTTGGCTTCCAAAGGGGGGGAGGAATAGAGCGCCAAAAAGGGTTTTCATTAAATTCAAGAATGAAGAACTGGACTTTGTAAACGGCACGTGATCTCCCCCCCCCCCCGGCCGGTCTTTCCATTCTCGGGGGTTTTGGTACACAACTGGATTTTGGGGGTTTCATGTTTGTCTTTTCTCACAAAACGGTCGCATTTTCATTTTATTTATGTTGGTCTCGGGCTCGAATTCAAACGTCAGTGATTGTTCTTGAGACCCACGAATCCGTTTGCGGCTGCTTAACTTAGAGTGCTGTTCCTAAAACTACTCTTTTTTCGTTTGCTGACAAGCTCTTTCGGTATCGTTTGAAGCGAGCACGACCATGAGAAAATCCGGAGAGGTCCTAGTTTTTGTATATTAACGCAGGTCTGGAGAAAGTAGGCTTCGATAAAAAGCTACTACCTTAAAAAGACGCAGTTCTTTCATATTGCGTTTGGGGGTCTGAGGCGGTGTTCCAAGGTCGAAAGGTTCTCCAATTTGCTGGTTGAAAGCTTTCGCGTGGGAAGCATATCCGTTCTCGAAAAGCTTTGGATGGCGGAACTGTTCGTTTTGGAACAACTCTCGCACCTCTTATTTGCTCAGGGGTTTGCACTAGGCCCGTTGGGTGGTAGGTGGTAATTGATTCAACTCTAGCACGGGTCACCGAAAACCGTTCAGAACAGTTCCATGATGGGCAAAGTCAGTGGTCCAGCCCATCGATCTTCCAACCCGAAGTTGGGAGCTGTGTGGATCTATAAGTGTTCAACGTCTGCATGCACGGAGTCGATGTAAACGTTCTTCACCAGGAGGAAATAGAGGCTGCTCGAAAAGTGGCTTTTTTTCGAAATCAAGTCTTTTAATTTGACTTCTGGTGGGGTCCTGTCGACTACGTTAAAGTGAGCTGGAGGAGTCGCGTCAAAAAAATGAATCCCGTGGATAAGAAGAGTCCAGGCTCTCAATTCCGATTTCACCGGGGACGGTTCATCGAGGTCTCCTTGGCACGAACCCAGGTTCGTGTCATCGGCGGGTCTTGATGCTCTGCAGACACTGTCCCTTTCTCGCTGGTCAAGTACCAATGACCACATCGAACGGAGCACTGCATTGGCAGTCGGAAGGAAAGTGCAGTTATCAGAGACATAAGCTCGTTCGCTTGGTTTCAGGCTAGACTTCTTCCCCTCAGGATGGTTGACTCTCATCATCAAGGATATCAAAGAGTTCTCAGAGCCGTTCATCAACTGCTTATGTCATGTTCGTCCATGCTATCCATTATCATGTTTCTTGAAGATTTCAGGTCCTGGATTCAGTTTAGTGATCACGACCGAAACTAAGTCTGTTCTCCCCAGCAATCGTACAGAAAGCTGTGAATCCACTCCCTCGATTTCATCCTGAAAATGTGAAAGCTTCGAAAATACCCCCAAAATATTTAGCCATTCAAATATCTAATCGACCAGTTATGCACCCCGGACTAAATTTCAAATGGACGCGAGCGTAAAAATGAGAAAAATATACCATACCATATAATATCTTCTCCGCCTGAATTTCCGCCCCATTCACCTCTGCCGCAAAAATTCATCTAAAAGTATCTGTATACCCAGACATGCTCCACGTTACCATCCATGATTGTTTAGTATTTTTAAATAGAATCCTGTCAACCGCTTTGGCTTTTCCTTGGATTCTACACTAGCCAATTGCTATGCAAAAGTGTTTATGCTTGAACACACTTCGCAACTTCAGGTAAGAAACTACCTCGCTTACGTGTTTTAACAAATTCCCCCCCGCCTCTTCCTCCGCCACTACTTCTCTTTTTTAAAACTTCTTTTGAATGTAAATCAAAGCGGCCAGAATCGGTGAGATATTGAAAGTTGGTTTGGTACGTTTGGGGTTCGCTTTGAGAAGGTCCAAAAGTGGGGGTTTTGTTGTCCACAGTTGTGGAAATTTTGAAGGCCACAAAAAACACGCTTTTCATATGCTCAACTACTGACTTTTTATCTACAATTTCTTATGGAAACCATTTTAGCTTACAAATCCGACGGTTTGATTGGCCTGGAAAAGGCCAGGAATTAGAAATGAATCTAGTGGACTTCTTTAGCTCATAAAAAACAACGAAAAAATGCGGAACGGCTACTTGGTTTTCTCCTCTGACAGCCCTTTTGTTTTGGTGGTCAGTTTGGAATAAGGAAGCACTTCTAGATTAAATTCACTCTACGTTGTATTCTGCGAAAGTTAGATTGCAGGAGTAGCAAAATCGACACTACTACGTCTTTCATCCTGTTGGATCTGATCAAGGAATCTATGGACCAAATTATTTTAAATATTTGATAATCTTCTATTTTTATATTGTTAGTTATTTCAATCTACGACCTTTTTCATTCAATTAGATATGCATACAAACCACTAAAGAACGATATTAGTGTAAAAATGCCATCCACTTTTAGGTAGAAATGGTACTAGTAATGGATGTCACTAGGTAGTTAAGAACAGGTTCCTCTGGCTTTGAACAACCAAAGCCCATACGGTCTTTCAACAAATGTTTATAAAAACCAATACTTAAACTTTAAAAGCAATTCATAGAGGCGTCTCCAATCGACTTGAGCGGATATGATCCTGACAAAGATATCCGGCTCTTTCGTTTTGTCGACAAAATTTCAATTTCTACGGTTGGACTGCCCTTTTTGCATGGTGCGACACTGGAATTAATATCAAATTGACTAATAGTCAATTTGATGGAAAATAATGATTGTTTAGGGTTGTTTGGATTGATCGGACATTTCAATTGCTTTTCGATGTGGTTGACAGCGATTGATGTGTAAGAAGGGAATCTGGAAGGGCCCCCTGTCGCAACTGCAGATTTTTGATGTCCTGCCCGTGAAGGAATTGAATTGGAAGGCAGCATGTGATCTGGTGATAAAGCAGAGCGAAACCGAAAGGGACCGTGCGCTTTGGCGGCGAGATTGGTCAGCTTTCTCCTTGTTCGAATGACCTTCCCAACAAGACGTGTCCACAGACTTAACTGGAGTAAGGCCCAGGACTGATTTGCTTCTTGGCCAGGGGTTTGAGGAGAAAACCCGTCGAAGAGGATGATGGACTACGCGTGAACTGCAAGGGTTGAAGGAGTTAGGTTTTTTGGGCTGGTGAATGTTCACACGGGACGGCGATTTAGTAAAGATCAAGCTGCGCGCTGGGGTTGGTTGATTCTCGTGATCATGGACGAGGATGATACTCTGGTTGTCTCTTCTGTTGGACAGCAGGTGATCTCCTCTGCTTGGCTATCCCAGTTTCCCTTTAAGTCCTACTTTGCATACCTCATTCGCCTCAGAAGTCCTCCTCAACGCTGATGCAATTGGCTTCTTCCAGCCGCAAACTGGTGCATTTCCTTCCCACACTGGATTCTGACCATCTTTTCGTTTCCCTCGGCGAATTTTTCCCACCCTCCAAAATGTGCCAGTACTAGTAGCCTAGTACAGCCCAGCCCCCCCCGTCAGCCGTGTTCACCCCATCCAGAAGAAAAGTTAAAGGCAACCTTTTCGTGTCGGTTCAGCCGGGCAATCCGTCGAGTTGCCCGAAACTTGAAGCGGCTCCAAGTACTGCAATCGTCGACGATGTGACCTTACGGAAGTTTGCTTCGCCGCGATCTGAGCACAGCTTGCTCCTTTCTAACGCATGTGAACGGAAGTTTCCAACCGCGACTTTTTTACCAAATGTCATTTGCGACAAAGCCGAAGACGCTGACTTTCACATAAGGTGCAGTACTTCGTTTAGATGCTTGTCTAGAGGGGTGACGGCGACTATCAAAAGCCAAGAAATGCATGATCGGGTAGGTTTTCCAATACCCAAAGCCTAGAAAAGGACGGTCGTCATCATCCATACTAATACATACCTGTGAATGTATAGCTTCAAGGAGATCCGGAGGATGGATCGATGTATGCTGAAACTCTTCCGTAAGTGATTCGGACGCGTACGTTCACAAGATGGTGGTACGTGAGGCTGACGTTGGAATCGAGGCTTTCGTGGGAGACCACCAAGGCTTCACTGCCATCCTCAAGCACAGATACAGCGATTTCATTGTCCACGAGGTAATTAATCGACGATGGCACACAGTATGAACTTGTGACTAGGGAAACCGTCCGCTCAAAAGGTTTTTGTGTCTTCTTCTTGAACGGAGTTAGGTAAGACTAGATGGATCTGTTGTAAAGCTTGATAACTTACAAGAGCCGGAAAGGCACGTTCCAGACAAAGAGGCAGCTTGGAAGTGTTTAAAGGAAATGCTGTCGGAGGAGACTGTTGCGCAGGTACGTTTTCTGGCTCATCTGCGGGGGCGGACGTCACTAGGTTGTCAACCTTCGGCTGTGTCTTTCTTCCTCGCTCACTCTCAGCTCCATAGGATCCTCGTTGTCAGCGAAATTGAGAGTTTGAGGTTGCCCACCGAGGGCGATAAACAGCGAAGAAAATCCATTCACGACGCGCTCAAAGCATTTCCCGTGAGCACCGAAACTGCTACCAATGGAGACGGCTCAAAGGTGAACAATGCATATCTCCAGGAACGAGCAGGAGGACAGGATCAGCGAACGAAGAAGCCTGAAGCTATTGCTCCTGTCTTCTCTTTTCATATCCCGACTTGATACACCCAGTCAATCGTGCTCTTTAGAAAGAAAGCACGAAGCGATGATCAATCTGGATCTGTCAATAGGAAACGCAGAAGGAATACAGATTTCCCGAAGGGTACCCAAGCAAACGCTAATACGATTTGACACGATCGGCGGACATTATTCAGACCGTCTAAGACCAGCACGAATTATTGTTCGCAGGCGCATATACGTCGTTTGTCCTCTACAAGGAGAACACAGATACAAACGAGGCTATCAGTCGGTTGAGTGGGATGTTGCGCACCTCACCCAAACACTTCTTCTTTGCTGGAACAAAGGACAAGCGGGCGGTAACTTCACAGGAGATGCGAATTAAAGGGTTCGGCCCCAGCAGATTGGCTGCTCTAAACAAGGGCTTGCGGTCTGGACAAATGGCGCTAGGAAACTTCTCCACTGCCCAGCTTTCGGAGCCTCTTCTTCTTGGACAGTTGTCAGGTAAATGCCCACGTTTCTCCCCCTCGATGTCCATGAGCCTAACACAATCGTGAATTGTCGCGATCACCTGGCCTTCAACTCAGGAAACCAGTTCACAATTCTACTGAGAGGTATAGACGAGGCAACAACCCCGGAAACGATATCACAGGCGGTCAATTCCATGAAAAAAGCTGGCTTTATAAATTACTTTGGACTGCAGAGGTTCGGCGGAGGTCGCAATCCAACGCACAAAGTAGGAATTCAGTTGTTAGCTGGAAACATTCGAAAAGCAGTAGAGATGATTCTCGAGCCCCTTGACCCGTCCCTCGGTACGTGTGAAAACCGTTCGGAATTCGATTTTCCGCTTTTCACTTCCAAACCCTAACTTGCAAGGTTGAACTGTAGGCGATCCAAATTCATCGATTAATCCGAAGAGAGCGGAAACCAACAAGGCGCTTGCCGACTACTTAGCTGGAAATATTTCCGCTTCAGATGCCGTTGAGAAGATTCCTCAATGGATGAACGTAGAACGAACCATTCTCTCCTCGTACGCGCAGAAGGGAGCTGAGAAAGACCACCGTCGCGCGTTCGGTGCACTTCCATACACCCTGAGGATGATGTATATGCATGCGTACGTAATCACAGAAGCAACCAGAGTCGTGCTCTCGCCTTCAGCGAGTAGCGTTCATCAGGTTCCAACACGTCGCTTGCCCAAAACCGCAACAGAGTTCAGAGCTACTTTTGGAACACTATGGCTACAGCTCGTGCCAAGGGAGGCCGTCTGGATTTTGCAGAGGAAGGCGATCTAGTCTACGAGGATAGGGACGGCGTTGGTAGGTGGATTGACATCATACCGTGCACTCAGTTGAGCTCTTGCTTATTTCATTAGCTCGATACCCGTTGTCCGTTTGAACGGCAGAAACGAACGCTGAAGCAACAGAACAAGATGATAGACCGGCTCGATCTGTGAGGAAGGTAACTGCGGAGGAGGCAGGCTCTAACGGAGTGCCAATCGGGGATGTTGTTCTTCCCCTTATCGGTGAAAAGGTTGACGCCCCAGGCGGTCCTGTAGGTGCGGCCGTGAAAGAGCTTGTGGAGAGACTCAACATTGACCTGTCCAAGCCCATTGATAAGGTGAGCAGACCTAAAAGTTGTTGGAGGGTTGAGCTGTCATAGCAAGCTGTGGTAACACTATTCGTCCATTCGTCGCGGCATCACAATTCAGGGCCTGGGATTCCGAGCGTACGGGTCCTATAGAAGATTGATCGGAAGTCCGAAGGACGTGAAGTATGAGATTGTCAGGCACGAAACCGACGATGAGGAAATCCTCTTGACGGATAGGAGAGAAATGAGCGGAGAGCGACAAGGTGGTGGTGTGGGGGAAAAGTGCGCTCTCAAAATCCAGTTCTCCCTGGAATCCGCTGAATATGCTACGATGTGCTTACGGGAGTTGACCAAACAGGAATCAACTGCGCTCATGCAGAAAACGGTATTGAAGAGGAGCTCTATTGAGTAAAATGCGAAGAAAGCGAGGCAGCTTCCAGAAGGAGCGCAGGGAGAAAGGGGTGTGGTACTCCCGCGTCGGTGACACTCTTGGCGCAAAACTCTTGTTGGCAGTATATGATATCTGTATTTTTACATTCAACCGATTAATATCGACGCGGGTTTACCTAGAAACTTTGCAAATCCGCTGCTTCTTAAGGTCGACCCGTCATGCGGCTATTGGCTATCAGAAGGAACCATCCCCCGCGGTAGTTAGTTGCTTTGTTATGTTCCGCAGTTTTGGAGTAAGTTTTGAAGCGTTTCGGCGTCACCGAGGGCCGTTGGAGAGAACCTGTGCCGTAACCTCTTCAAGGTATATACAGATCGAAGCAACGAGTTCCTGCAGAGAAAGAACTAGTCAGAAGCTCGCTGCAATAATGAATGCATGCGCAAAAAATTGAAAAGCAATGTGTTCTAGAAAACTCAACTGTTCTCATGATTCGCAACGTACCTCGTCAAGCCCAGACAAGCCGAGACTGACCGCTTTTGTGCGGACTGTGCAGCTTGCAACAGCAACACAATAAGACTCAACACCCTTTCTATCACTAGCTTGTCAACGTTCGCCGCTGTCATGAGGGGACGCCCGCTACTGGTGGATGCGGGGAGGTTCTCCACCCCACATGAGCAAAGCTGCTCCATCGTTTGATCTAGAAGGAGGACGCATCTTGCTACAACGTTCAGAGGTGACTTAAGGATTTGCTCGACACCGTCTGGATGAAAAACACCAATCCTGAGAAGCACGTAAAGCGTCTTTTCCCGTAACGAGTGTGACAAGTCGGTACTCAGGTGCTTCCCGGCAATACGGACTAGACGTTCAACGAGCTTATCGCTTATTGCGGGGTGCTCTACCATTCTCGTTGCGACCAGTAGTAACAGGCCTCTGCCTTCATGATCCTGCCGGCAAAACAGTGGAATCCGTCAGTTCACGAGTATCATTCAAGACCGATCTTCACCGCGACACCTACGTTCCTCCCTTCGAAGACTTCGAGAAGCTCGAGGTCGGTAGATCCCGCCATCGCAGCAAGTTTCGCCTCATGAAACGCGCCATTCTGGTCAGACCCGGTCACCAAGTCCACTGGGAGCCCCCCAGCGAGAATCTTCTCCCGGCACGCGCTGTTGAATTGAACCATACTCTCCAGAATGCTCCGAAACGGTTTTGAATCTTGTTGGAATTCCAAACTCGCTCTCAAAGGCTCGAAGGACTCCGCAAGAAAAGCATCTCCCAAGAGCAGCGGGTCGCTGAGAGCGCTTCCAATGGACAACTTGTGCGCCATCTGTATGAACAGTTCAGATTTTGCTCAACGGTCAAAACACGAATTCGAAGAGAACCAATAGCGCAGAGCGAAAAGTCAAAGAGCTCCTACCGAAAGCTCTAGTTTCCTTGTTGTGAACACGCTTGACGTCTCCAGTCTCCCCTCGTCAACGTAAATTTCGCCCAAGTCCTCGTTAGCGCGAGAGTCCACAAGTGCCGCCGTTTCTCTCGTCTGCATCCCGGAATCCTTCGTCCGGTTTCCGCGATTCTTTTTTCGTCAGCTATGAAGCTTGGAACCTGGGGTTCCCAGGCGCAAACGACTTACCTTTGTCTTGTTCTGGCAAGCTCGCTCTGGCTTTCCTTTTTCGTCCTGTGGTTGCCTCTCGCAGTTTTCCTTCGTGGTAGAAGTTCTTCTTATCTTGGGTTTTCGTGGACCTGTTGAAGACGTTATCAGCGACTCCCCACCCAGTAGGTTGGGTATTACTGGAAAGTGCTGGGCGGAAGTCAACGCAACGCCTGGTCTCGCGATTACCACGTCCCGTTCTGTGAGATAATTTTGTTTTGTTGTAAGAACAACGACACGCTCGTGAAAACGAACAATACCACGTGACAGCTAGAGAAATGCTCGCGTGGTCACCTTTTTCACGCTCTGCCGCTTCAAGTTGTCGCCTGTGAGATTCTCTCGCCTGACGCTGCGCTTCACGAGCTTCCTGCTCGGAGAGTTCGAGTTTCACTTCTTGCTGGATGATCTAACGCGAGCGGATAAACGAAAGTAGGCCCTTTTCAGGACACTCGCTGACTCCTTGTATCGACAACCAGAGCAGTCCTGCTTATCCTGCAGTCACTACCTGTTCCTTGAGCTGCTCAACCTGCTCCTTCAGCGTTTTCACCCGAGCGCTCTCACTATCCTCGAACGAGCGTTGCAATGCTGTCCTTTTTTCCTCTTCTAACTGCTTTTGCCTCCCTCTAAGAATAGATATTTCGCCTGCAGGAGAGCGAGATCAGACGGACTCAGTATCAGATCCCCTATGCTTCCTGAAACGCTGTGACATGTTGTATCCGCACCGTCTTTTCGTTGCAACAACCTTTCCAACTCTTTCGTCCTGAGGTCTCCCTCTTGTTGGGTAGGTTCACTATCCTTCGAAGTTGCTACGGGTACCGAGGACTTGAACTTGCCAAGAACTCCTGGCCCAAGCGCTAAACTGGAATGCAAAGGGGTTGCGTTCTGATCGCTCTTGGACCTGAAAAAGAGTAAAAATGCGAAAAGAGTTCGTTTTTTTTCAACCCAAATCTGGGTTCTCCAGGAGTTTTCCAGAGGATGGTTTTCTAAGTACCTCTCAACGGCACCGACCAAATCATCGGTGCGGCTGTAGATTTCGCTGGTGTCGAGTTCCTCCTCTCTACCCTTTCGGGTTCGCTCGTATTCGTCAACTAGGTTGTCAAGGAGCTCTACAAAATTCTGGGACATATCATCCTCATTGTTCTCATCGTTGTTCATAGTGGGGAAAAAACGAGAAGCAAAACGGAAAATCCTTGGCGAAGGTGGTGCTCCTCCTCAATCGTCGCAAAACAAAAAATCTCACAGTGCTCCAGTCATCCGTTTACAGCTCGACTCTCTCTTTAACATCCGGACGAATCTCTTCATCCCTCAGTCCCGGAGACACCATCCCACTCCGCGCCTCCAGCGCTTCGAAATCCAACTTTGATCCGACATTACAGCGCTTCCTGAAGCTTTTCTTAGGATCATCAAAATGTTCTCAGACAGCTACAAGACCTTTAAATACTCCAACAGCGGGTCGAAACAACAAAACTCAGCAGATGCACTGCCGCTGATCTTTAGCAAACTAACCCTCTCCCACTTCCCCAAGTCAATAAGAACCTTCTGTCCACGCGAGGCCCGACAAGCAGGCTCTGTCCGACCTCGGTTCCACAGGCTGTCCCTTCCGTAGATGGCGCATGTACTGTTGTAAACATGAAAACTAATCAGGGAAAAGGCGTGCACTGAAGAACAGATGGTTCAGAAGCAAGAACAAGTACAACGAACCTGAACGTTTGCGGCTCAGACATATCTCTCCCAGCTGGCTATATCGCTTGTTAAGCAACGGATGGATGCAGATCTTGAGACCCAGCCGCCGAGGCACAGCCTCAGCAGGCCAGACTATTGATTCGTCTCTGTATGAGGTGATGAATTGAAGGAAGAGCCCCGTAGACTGAGTTTAAAGCTCTTCTTCTGTACTTGTGAAGAATCAAATGCTGAACACGAGTCACCGCGCGTTGGCGACGGTTCAGCCACATGTCTTCAATTCGCGAATAGGGTGTCGACTTTGTCTAGTTTTGCCGTGGCTTTTCCGGCTTTAACAGGTCTTTCCTTTGCTGTTGAACACTGGCATTGATCAATTTGGAGACTATGCGCACTTCTTCACTTCGCTTGCTCAGCTTTTGGAACAGGTGGCAGCTACATAGGTTCTCAGGCCTCGACAGTGGAGCCCGGACTGGAGATCGGCATGGTGCACAGTGCATAGAAACATATGTCTTAATGTATAGAACTGATTTGCAGCAATAGAACCGGCCCACGAGCGGTGACAACAAACTACTTTGCCGATGACGAAGTGCGCTTCCGACTAGCGTGGTCTAATGGTGAAGTGGCTGATCCCCAAAAGGTAGTCAGTTGCACAAGCACGTGCTCACCTGTGGGTAAGATTTCGGTGAGGATGCTCGCCAGCAGAACCGCTTTGCTCAGGAAGGAGTTGATCCGTCACGTAAGACTTAGCTCCGGCAGCTAATAGCACAATGACAAGGTCTGTGGATTCAAAGCCGATACTTGGAAACGAAGGGGGCGCGAAGTAGGCTTCTCACTGTGCGCTTTGTTACCAAGGCAAAGTAACAAGGGATTGGCGATGATCTCACAGGAATGAAGATTGAAAGTCAATGTGAACCAGGTTAAGGCGGTACTAAATGCGAAGTCGAGGGCATGCTCTCGGGGTGTCTCTGCTCTTCATTTTTCGCCGCAGGGGGAGGGAGAGGATCTTTTCCAACCTTCATCACTCACAAGCACAACAATAGCTTAACAGCCACTTTACGACGTTTTTCAAATTCTCTTCATCTTCAGAACGCATATATGCAGCAGGAGTGCATGGGGGATTACCAACCTGACCTGTCTATCTGTCATTAAGGCACAGGACAGCAGCAGCTCGTAATTCCATCATCGACTACAATCCAATTGTTTATATTAAAAAATTCTAAAATAAACAAAAACAGAACACCGCAAATTTCACTATTTTCATTATCAACATTCTCTGTTGGGAACGTAGTCAGGACACGTGGAGTCATGACGACCGGGAATCTTGGAGGACGATATTTTTATTTACTTCTATTAAATATAAATCACCCAAATTTTCCTTGTTAATAAGCTGATGGTATCCCGCGAACAAAATATGCAATTAGGAAAGAAAATAGATGGAAGAAGGACACCAATTACGTTCGTCCAGAAGAGATATTCCAATGGGGTTTGGTCTTCTAGTAGAGTACAAACACTGTTTTAGAAGGAATTGTTTGCAGTGGTGGAGAATTTTTTATTTGTTTTTGGTTGGCCAGCAACCTTTCTGCGTATAAAAATATGTTCTTGTTAGAGGCATAATTGTAGTGAGTAGAATAGAACAAATCAAGATACTGTAGTGCGTAGAATTAGTACGGAAAGGAGAGGTTGGTGTCGTTTATCCGATAGGTGAAGTGAGTATTTGGGTCGAAGTGGCGGTGCAGAGGAGGTCCTAGGAGTTGAACTGTTGGTACACGAGGTGAAGCATGTGGTCTTTTCAGGACACATCCTTTGCGAGTGGATCTGAGTCTACTTCACAACTCAGGTAGCCATGGTTCTTGAGGGACTGATAATGCTAGTCCCGCTTTGGCTTCGGCGAGACCGCCAACTTGAGAGGCTACCCTTGCTCGCATAGATGTGAGAACCCAACTTGGAAAATTCAACTGATCACAGTGGTCTACCATCAGCAAGACCTTCCCGAACCTAACGATCTCAGCCCTCTCCGGGCAGGCTCCAAAACCCCCGCTGGTTGTGCTCAACCAGCCTCGCGAAATGGCGATTCTCACACCTGGGACATTCCACCACGAGCAAGGTCTGACACGGCTTGGGCAGCTGATGCTACAACCTCCTTGACGTTTATACTCCATGCACTCTTACATTACCCTTCTTCTCTCCTCCTTCCCAGCCGCCACCGCCGCCAGTTTTGTTCTTATGGCCTTCCCCTAACGTCCCAAACTTTCCCCTTCCTCCTTGACCAGAACTCCGCGTCACCCATCGGACAAGTGACACTCAACGTCTTCGCATTCCACCGTAAATTCTAGACAAATTCTACCTTGATTTTTCCAATCAAATCCCAGATCTGAACGGTCACTCATCCCGCTAAGGAACATTGCGATCGCTAGTGCCCTTTTGATGACTCAGGGAGTATTCTGTCAATCGCGTTGGGGACGTCTTGTACATGGGACGCTAGCGCAGAGTCTAGTTAAGGAAGGGATAGGAGGAGGGGGTATTGGGAGTGTGGGAAGAAGGAGGCGGAGAGCCGCTCAGTCTCGTGGTGATGAAGTAGTAATAAAGGCGAGCTTGGTGTTTTATTTTTTTTATGGAGTTGTGTGTGAATGGGACGATAAAGGGAGGAGGGTGTCAGAACGTACAGGTGGCGCGGCTTTGCGAGTGTGTTGGGAAAGGAGGAGAGAGAGTTGTTTTTTATTGTCGTGGAGACGAGGTAGTAGTAGAGGCGAGGTTGGGGATTTTGGGAGAATGGGACGCTAGAGGAAGGCTATAAGAACGAGTTGGGACGGTGACTTTGGGAGTGCGGGAAGGAGGATTAGACGAGCGGCTCAATCTCGTGGTGTGAGTAGTAGGTATTGGAGGCGATTGGGGAACTGTTTTTGAAGGCTAGAGCTCGCGAGGTGGGTAGGATACAGAGACTTGGAGATCTGCGGTTAGCTAAGTGTGTACGTGAATGGCTTTGAGGGTGTTGTTTGAAAGTGGTTAGTAGTTCGGTAGGGAAGCTGGAGGGAAAGGGTGAGCACTTCGGAGGTTTTTTTTTGGAGTGGGTGCAGTGATCTGTTTCCTGTCTATTTTGGCCGATTTTGGGGGAGAGTCGTTTTCGGCCGGAATCCCGTTGGAGTGTCTTGCTCATTTCCGGTTGGAATTTCAAATTTTTTAGCGTGCCTACTTCTTTGCATGAGCTGGTGTTAGATTTTGGTGGTTGGGGTTGACGTTTTTGGAAGTTTCCACAAAGGCTTGACTGCTCATGGCAAAATCAGGGGTGTTGATCAGGATTGACTTCGATGAGTTGAGAGTATAGAGGATTGGCGGTGTTTGAGTGGCAAGGCCATGGTGGCGAGATAGCTGGCCGTTTTTTTGGTGCCAATGATTGCCCCTGCGGAGCAAGAAGGTCATCGGAGAGGAATGGTCTCCGTAACCGAGCGTGGGACTCAGACAGAGGAGCGATATGAAGCAGGAACGATCATTGATCGGAAGCGTCGCGCACGGAAGAGGAAGCTCTTCGTGGATAAAATTGCAGAGGAGATGACTGCTTCGACAGATTATCCGCAGTTGGATGGGATCGAGTTCAAACGAGCTGACAGATTGTCCTCTCCAAAGCGAAAACGACTTCTGGAAGAGAAAATCAAGCCAATTGAGGAGCTCACTTTCGACGACATTAAAAAGTACAACAGAAACCAGCTTCGAGCTTACTGCTCTGTTTACGGTGCGGAAAGCCTTCGATCTAGTTGTCGACGTACGCCGGGACTTTCGTGGTCTGTGAACCTAACCAGTGCTTCAGTCTTCGGTATTATTTGTAGGAGTGAAACGTAAGAGTAAGGGCGAAATGGAATACGACCTGGCGAAGTACGTTCAGCTTTTTCATCCTGATGATGTTGACTATCAGTTGAACAAGTTTCAACAAAGAAAGTACGCTGGTGTCGCGCGAGGAAGAGGGACATCGGAGAACTGCCTTGGTGGTGCTCTGCACAATCAAGATACACGACCAAATCGGCCATTGCAAGAAGAACACCAAAGTCAAACAATAAGGGTTAATGTGGAGCAAGTAATGGGCGGGGACCAGCACTTACAGATGTCCCAGAACATACAGCATTCTGGCAACCAGGTCCCGTCAAATGAGCAACTGCATCAGCTGAACGTTGCTGAACACTCAATGCGAGTTCCTGACCACCAGATTCCGCAGGAAGGGCACCACTTGGGACAAAACGCACAGCTTCAGCAAGCGCACCCGCTCTCTCAAGGTCATCGCATGGCGCATCATCCCATGGACCAGCATCAAATGTCGAACACGCAACAATTGCCGAATGGGGACGACTTGCCGAACGGTCAGCACATGCCGAGCGGGCAGCACATGGCGGACCGGGAGCACATGTCGAGAGGGCGGCATATGTCGAGCGAGCAGCATCTTTCGAATGGGCAACATATACCGAACGAGCAGCATATTTCGACTGGGCAACATATACCGAACGAGCAGCATATCTCGAATGGGCAACATATACCGAACGAGCAGCACATCAATCAGCCACAACACATACCAAGCGAGCAGCACATCAATCAGCCACAACACATACCGAGCGAGCAGCATATTAACCAGCCGCAGCACATCAACCCGCCTCAGCATATGCCAAACGAGCAGCACATCAACCCGCCTCAGCACATGCGAACTGAGCCGCACATTAACCCAGGGCAGCATTTGCCCAACGAGGAACACATGAATCCACCCGAGCATATGCAAACCGATCAGCGAATGACTTCGTCGCAGCATATGGAACCGAACCAGCACAGCCAACAGGAACACGGGATGCCTGTCGAACATCAAGTGCTTGCATCTCAATCGAATCACTTCGAGGGAAACGAAATGCCGCAGCAATCGGCGGCGGTCACACACAACCAAATGAGCAACGCCGGCACCAGTGACCTTCCTCCTTATCAGGAGGGGGCTGTGCATACGCAAGAAGGTCATCCTCACGTTCAAGCGCTAGCTGGGGGGCTTGAGCATGGGGTCGAGGTTCAAGGTAGAGGTCATGATGGAAACGGGAACGTTACGGTGTCCGCAGAATTCGTCGAGGGACCTGTTCTGTGATGCCACTAAGTGAAGTTCCTGCAACAGGTGGAGAGCTTCGCAGCTAATAACTGGGAACGGACTTGGTGGAGAGGTTCTCTGCATCCTCGAAATGCGCGCAACCACCGCGCGTCACAGACGTCGAACAGAGAGTGTACGCGCTGCTGTGATCTGCCACATCAATTGGAATTGTAATGTACAAAGAAACAAGACATACGAAAGGAAGCAAATGCAACGCCAAAGTTGCTACTATGTGATCTGCCTGACCTTGATTCCAGCAACTTGGATGGCTAGTACTGAAAAGACCATCTGCGTTTCATGGACAACAGTGCACTTCATGATAGACAGCGACCGTACGAGAGGGACGTATTGAATCAGTGCTTCATTCGTGGTCATACCCCTCGTACAGACAGGATTGATGTCTGCGCTATATATATTAAAAGATCTCTACAAGCAAAAAACCTTGCAGTCTCAAGTTTTCAAAGCACGCTCAACAGGACCCGCTCTGAAGAGTTGGTCCCCACCTCCTTTGTGTGGCTAGCCATTCTACGGGAACTGTTCGGCCAGCAGCGTCTTATCTGTCCATATCGTTCGGACAGAAGTTCTAGTTCAATGGCTTTAAGGGGCTTCATCATGAGATATAGATCTGAGAATGGGTTGCCTCCCTCTGACGAGTTTAAGAGAGATCGGGACACCAGTATAGAAGACTGGGCCAGCCGCCGTAGTGGGCATAGCACTTGGGGAATACTGAAGGATCGGTGAGAAGCACCTTGCTCTATCATTTCGTGGAAAAAGGGTACATCAATCGAAATGGCGACTGCTGGATGCATTGGGTTCATCGGCATGGGTAGCATGGGAATGGCAATGGTCAAGCACCTTCTGGCTGAGAGTCTTGCCGAAGAGGTGATCGTCTGGAATCGCTCGCTTGAGAAGTGTGACGAAGTACGGAATCTCGGGGCCTCAGTGGCTAGCAGTCTGCACGATCTGGTATCAGCGTTCGTATCCAAGCGTTCCGATGCGATAGCTTCATCGTCTGTGCATCTTATGTTGACGGGTGATGAAGCTACCCTGTCGGTCGTGAAGGAATTAACAAACCTCGGACTTACTGATACGTCGATTATCAGTCATGCTTCCACGTCGCCAGAACCTACCAAGGAATGTGCAGAGCTCTGTGAAAACTCCGGAAACACGTTTGTTTGTGCGCCCGTCACAGGTCGGCCGCCGGCTGCTCTTTCTGGTCAGCTGATTATCTGGGCAAGCAGCAACTCAACGAGTGCCTCTGCGCTAAGACTAGCAGAGGCGAACGTCCTCAAGAACATGGGCAGAAGTGTTCATACCATCTCAGATTCCGACGTCACCAAGGCCTCCGCTTATAAATTGATCACAAACTTTCTGCTGTACGCATCGGGAGAGATGTTTGCTGAGACCGCCGTGATGTTGGAGAGCAACGGTATAGAACGCTCTTCTCTTCAGGTGGGATCTTCTGATGAGCTGATAAAAAACAGAACAGGAAGCCCCTGTTAACTCTAAAAGCAGCAACAGCGGGATGACAAGAAAACTTTTGGTTTATTGTTTTACAGTTTTTCATGGACGAACTAGTACAAGGATCCATATTCCACCAGTATGGCACCAGAATAGCAAAGGAAGACTACTCCGAAGGTTCTGGTGCACCATTGCGCATTGCTGTAAAGGACCTACACCTGATTAAGCAGATGGCCGGTGGTGCTTTTACGCCATCCCTGGATGCTACGGTAAGGAACATGAGCGAGGCTCAAAACCGTGAAGGAGGGAACCTTGATTGGTGTGCCATCGCCCAGGAAGTAAAGCGTCAGAGTTCGGAGGAGGGAAACCCTTCATAAGCCTCCTTTTTAGAAGCTGGTAGCGAACCCTTTCCGCCAAGGCTGTTCAAGGTACTCTTTTCCTTGCATTTCGAGCAGCCTTGAGACGGTTCGCCCAGCAGCGAAGATTTCGTCACTGGCTTTAGGATTGTCTGGTGTTACGCCTTCGTTATCCAGAAGGTTCTGTGGCGTTTCATTCGCGCTGCAGAAGAGCTTGACTCTGTGCTCATACATTTCGTCAACGAGGGTGATGAACCTCCGCGAGACGTTTCGGTCGGAGATAAGTTTGAGCTTCGGGATACCCACAACGAAGATCGTGTGAAAGTTCTCGCAAAGAGCAATGAAGTCTGCTGCAGATAATGGCCTCTCACAGAGTTCGTCAAAGTAAAAGAATGCTAGCCCTCCCTTGGTGGACTTGACAATGTGAAATTGTCTGCCAAGCACGTCTATGTATCGAGACACTACAGAGTCCGCTCCTTTGATCTGCATAAATTCCTGCTCAAGCCTCTGGTCGACATCTTCTGGATCTGAGCCCCGCACTTGAAACAGGTCTTCGCTAGGTGTGCCCAGCAGACGATAGTCTGTGCCAGATTCCATATTGTGGACTACACATCGCGATTTCAGCAGCTCGATGAACGGGAGGAAAAGACTCCTCTGGAGACCATTCTTGTACAGCTCATCCGGTGGTCGATTGGAAGTCGCGAGCAGTACAAGTCCTCGGTCAAACAGGTTCTCAAACAATCTCCTCAGAACCATGGCATCCGCAATATCTGTAACCTGGAACTCGTCAATGAAAAACAGTTTTGCTTCGTTCGAAATCTGCTCTGCCACTACGTCCAGTGCGTCGACATTGGCGTCGCCGGAAGTCTTTGCGTGATACGCTCGTTGATGGAAATCATTCATAAATTCATGATAATGTTCTCTTCTCTTGCGTTCCACGTTAATCCGATCGAAGAGCATCTCCATCAGCATCGTCTTCCCGCTGCCAACCCCGCCGTAAAGATAGAGGCCCTTCGGGGAGTCCTCAACTCTCGCATTCCCCTCCGCATCGGTCTTCAGGTTCCCAAAAAAACTGCCCAAAGTCCACTTGCTTCCATTCGGCTCCTTTCCAACCGTCCCGTGGTAGTTGTTCTCCTTCAAGATACCCTTCCCGACACTCTCAATAACGTCCACGGCCTTAACCTGCCACGGATCCTGCCGCAGTTTGCCATGGGCCAACATGGACCGATACGCTTCACCAATCGATAAGCATCTCATTACAGAGCTGTATCGCATTTTATTACGTACGAGTGTATGTTCTCTACATAGCAGCGATCTAATAGCCCCTCACGCGATTGTCCATACCAACCGGCAACTCTGATAAAAACCCTAGGCTCTGCCCCAACGAGAGCAAATCAAACCACTGACTCCTGATGCCCAAATCACATTAGAAATTGGTTGGAAACTTTAAAACAAACACGGATAGTTGCAGAAACTACTAAACAAAA
This sequence comes from Rhodosorus marinus, assembly GCA_029953675.1. Taxonomy (NCBI): domain Eukaryota; phylum Rhodophyta; class Stylonematophyceae; order Stylonematales; family Stylonemataceae; genus Rhodosorus; species Rhodosorus marinus. The sequence goes on from JAMWBK010000009.1 coordinate 1,290,317, forward strand.
ATTTAAGAGGAAACCAAATGTGCTTCCCAAGCTCATCACATCTGTCTTCCCCTTCCCCACCAACCGATCCACTTCTTATTGCTTGAAGGCACCTCATCTACTCGATTCGGGATCGACGGGCTCCTCCCCACGTCATCTAAATTCTTACGAATTACCACTAAGACCATATCTATCTAAATTATTAATTATTACAGAGTAATAATTTATGACTCGTTATTTTTTTTTAAAGATATCGCGGAAGTTAATGAGGTAATGTATAATAGAAATAAGTATCAAATATTTGTTCAGATATTGTTATCATTTTTTGTTATTAATAGAAGAGTTTTAGAGTTTGGGGGAAATTGTTCATTTTCATTCTATTTATAGCAAAAAAATTCTTCTTGTGGTCGCTGGGTTTCAGCTGAGGAATTGGGATCTGGACAAAGTGTCGGGGGGTTGCTAGCCCGGGGGTTGCTTGGGGGTGACCGGTTTTGGCGGCGGGCTTTTGGGAGAAGTGTACTGAAGTGACCGGGATTTGGGGTCACTCGAAGTCTGGAATACGCAAAGTTTCAAACGACGATGGTAAATAATCCCTTGTCCGCTTTTTTTCTTCGAATACCTGGTGGTAGAGTGATAATCGTTCTTTCTTAACCGCCTTCTGGATTGAATCGGGCTCTTCTCCGTTGGCTGGGCGGGCGGAAGGTTGCTCGCGGTGCGTGGCAGCAGACAACAAACTCTGCCGCGGAACAAAGGATGCCATCACGGTGAGAAATAGCTGACCAGGTTTGGCTCCAGTAGGGCTCAGAGGAAATCAACCGGTTCAAGCAAACTCTGGAATTCAGATATTCCCAGGAGTGAGATGTTATCTGCATGGTTTAACCGAAACGCTCATTGTGTACTAGACACTAGCGAAAGTGATGGAATATGCAGTATGAACGAGTTCATTGGTCTAAGGCTTTGCGAAGGAGTGAGGCATCCACCGTAAAAAAGGACGCTTCCATTCATCGCGGGGGATTAGCCCTCCCCGGCACAGGACTTTTCCGAATTGCTTCAGTACTCATCCAAGAGAGGGATACCCAGCCTAGCATAAAGAAATATATTCTACAAAGACAACGCGGAGGCAAGAGCAGATCCAAAGATGCTTCCTCGCCATACCTCTCTCGGCAGGTATGGAAAACAGATAGCCCAACGTCCCGCTTCCCTGGATCACAGAAAGCTCTGTCAAACTGAATCTTCAGCAACAAGTACAACAAGGCATAGCAAGACAATCAACAACAGCTATCGACTAGACAGGCTCCGCAAAAAAAACACTGGTTTTCTTCCACTTGACATCCGCTTTACTCAGCAAACAGATCTGCGCATAAATACATAACACAATCACAGATGGTCTAGTCTGCACTACTGATCAATCCGAACACCCGGAAGCACGACGAACGCACAGCAAAGGGGAGGCTACATCCTACAACTAAAGCACACAAACAAAACAAAGCCAAACCTTCTTACCTAACCCTCACAAAATTCATGAAACGTCTTCAACAGCCCACAAAACTACACTAACCACAACCTCAAACAAAACTCAACTCTCACAAAAAAAAAAGCACACTCACACAAAACCCGAAGGGAAACCAAAACGAAACAAAAATAACACACACACTAAACAGATCACATCGGACTAAACGAAAACTAAAACGAAGAATAAGTGCCCTCCCAACACATCATCTCCCTCCCTTCCATCCACTCGTCCGATCTAATTAGCAGCTTAAATACCCTCTCAACGCCCCCCTCGTCGTCGCCCCAAACCCGCCAAAAGAAAAGAGACCGACCGCGACCAAAAATGACTGAGGACAAGCTGTCTCAGAACAAAAAAATTCCCGCCAAAAATATTTGACTGTATCAATCAATATTCTACAATTTACGCCAATTATGGTTCATAGATACATCCTGAATTATTGCACAAAAAAAAAAGGTTGTTTTGGATCGTGACTTGATAGAGTACGCTGAGGGGGGGGGTTTGGGGGGTTATGGATTTGTATTAAATTATCCTGGTTTTGGTCGAAATACGGGATTTTATGTAGTTTTGGAGGTATGATCGAATTTTTTTATGTATACTTTTTTAGGGGTGTTTTTGGAGGAGGAAAAGATGGAGGGATGGGAGTTTTATGTCTTGATGGGTGAAGGCTGTTTTTGATGTATATGAAGAGTTGGGGATCAAGAGGGGGTTTGGGATTGGGGGCTGCCGGGGGGTTTGGTGGGGATGTTCGACTAGAGGAAGGAATCTGTTTTTGTTTTTTTTGGTGGGGAAGGAGTGTTAGGGAATAGTGGATGAGATCTTGAGGGCTTTATGTGGATGGAAGTTTTGAGTGAGGGGGTGAGATTTCGGGTGTTTCTGTTTTTCGGTGGGTGGGTGTGTGTGTGAGTTGTGGAGTGCCGGAGGTAGGGTTTTGCTTTGGGATCGACCGGCTAGCGTTGGGGGTTGGAGGCTTTTGTGTTGTTGTTGGAGAGGGAGAGGTGGCAACCATGAGCGTGATTGATAAGTCAAAATGCGAGGTTAAAGCGGAGGATATTACCGAGGAGATGAAGGAGGATGCGTTCACGCTGGCAGTAGAGGTAAGTTTCAGAGAGTCCTTTTGTTTCGTATTTCTGGCCCTCGACGGGAGCTCTCTTGCTCTCATCGCTCTTCCCATCTGATCGGCCGTTGCTGTGTTTCAATGCGTAGGCGGTGGAGAGATTCACGATCGAGAAGGATATCGCTGCTTTCCTGAAGAGAGAGTTTGATAAAAAGCACCAACCGACATGGCACTGCGTAGTGGGGAAAAGCTTTGGCTCTTACGTTACTCATGAAACTCGAAGATTCATCTACTTCTACGTGGGAAATCTCGCTATTTTACTGTTTAAATCTGGATAAAATTTTCGCGTGCAATTGGAACCGTTGTCAACTGGCTACAATGCCAAGCGGTCTAATGCATCGTCACGCTGACAGAATCCGTTCTCCGGAGTCCAGCAGGTCTAGTTTTGGGAAGAGCGCGTTTCTCTGCCGGATACCTTCTTGAGACTCCGTCTAATCTCTCTGCGGCCCTAGAGGGTCGCTGAAAAATCCTAATTACAAGACCGGCGCTGCTTTCAATATGAGCAGCCCTCGTCGGTGAGACTGTCTGACTGAAGCAAGAGACTAAACAAGAGAAATTCCAGATCGCTGCACTACCACCAAGTCTCAATGAAGTTGGAAGCTTCGAATCCCTGCGCTCCCAAACACGGAGCGCAACCCGTAGATCGGACTGTACTGGATTCAAAAACTTGTTCAATAATCTTGTGTAGCATCCTCCGTCATCTTCTGAGCTGCCGTATTTAGAGGATGGCATGGTGGAGCAGTCCCTCTAATAGCGCGGTAGCACCTATGCTGCCTGTTTCGAAGATTCGTGGATCGGTATTGTCCTGAACGGCGTACGAACGAGAGCTTCAGTATTAATGCTGGCGCAACACACTGGACAGATTCTGTGGTTCCTGGCTTGGGGAAGTTTTGCTTACAGGAGTTTCAACTCCCGAGAGGATCAGGAGCGATTTCCCCTGCTTATCAACGTCCTCCATTATCAGACTATTCTTAACGCCGAATATCATCGTGTTCTCCTCAGTAATTTTTGTCATCTTCTGGATGAACCCTATCGCGTCCTTCATAGTCGCGCTGATGGGTAGAATCTGCAGTTTCTTCGCGTCCGAGTCCACTACCACCCGGCTTTTTAGGCCCATCTCCGTGAGCTTGGCTGAGACTTCCTCCTGAACTGCCGGCAGATTCTCAACATAAGTCTCTTTCGGATCATAGATCATTGGCTCTTCACTTGGGCTACCCTCTTTCTGTAGCTCCCGATCCGGCTTCAATTTCTCTGAGAAGAACTCGCTCATCACCCACTCCGTCGGCTTCCTGTCAAAGCTCTCGGTGCCGCTGAACAATTCGGCGTAATACGGATCCGGCGTCCTAGCGCAAGCACAGTCAAACAGTCAAACGAGAGAGACGAGGACACTCTGATGAGCTTGATGTGACAAGACCGTTTTGATGGTTTAGCATCAAGCGGAGGGAGCGTCTTCCGCCTCGACCATTGATGTTTGATCTTACGCGTATCCCGTTTGATAGATGTCCAGTCCGCTTCTGGTGACGAGGCAATCAACGCCGAGAGGGTACTTGGCCTCGTCCATATGCCTCATCGCACTCTTATGGCTTTGCTGTGTTGCGAAGACCAAGTAACAGCTCTGCTTGGCCTTCCTGTGCGTATCCACTCTGGCAAAGAAATCTTGCATCTCCGGATTAACGGCTCCCATCGCCTCTAGCTCCGCTACAACCAGCACGTCAGACGAAGTCATCCAAATCCTCCGCCGCTGATGCCTGCACTGTCTCCTTCTAATCGAATTCGTAACACCTCGTCCATACGATGAGACGAAAGCGGACTCCATTGCACTTCAAAAACCCCACCCACCCCACCCACCCTCTTCGACCACTTAAAGCTACTCAATCCAAACTCCACAAACTGCTCTCTTCGTTAGCTGGTTCAGTCTGTCTCCAACCTTACCAAAGAACAACAATCCAACCCGCCAAACCCCTCCGATCCCCACCACCAAAGCTATCTTGCCCCCCTCGGTTTTGATCTGCCGAAAAACTATTGAACATCAAATACTTGAGCAGATCGACGCAGCGAATCTCTCTCTCACTTCACTGGTTTACTCGACCTTTTTCCAACCTTAAAAACTGAGCAAAAGCTGTATAGGAAGAGCTCCAACCTCCTGCAGATATCTCCTCACCCAGTAACCAGTTTGATCGCCTCAGCTCACGATGTTCATCAAGAATACACGCGCCACGAGGATTGAAAGGGAAATATGTGTTCGCCGGCGGCAGCAAGCGTCTTCTCTTCAGCAGAAACCCAAAGGACTTACGATCCCCAAAATGCAGAGACATCAAGTGAAGCACAGCAAAGGAAAACCTCAGGCTTCCTCGGACTATGAAACGATCAGTTTGGGGCGCACTTTTCGGTCTTGGGTTCGGTTTTTACACGAAACAGTTCTCCTCAGGAATCCTTCTCGTTTCATCATGTCGGTGTCGAGAGTCGTTTTTTTCTGTACTGGACTATTGGATGAGAGGAAAAGATAGCATTCAATGTTCGTTAACCACACACTTTCATCAAGGCTTTGAGAAAACTCTTGTTAATGATAGTTAAAGACACTAACCAGGCGTCCCGCCGTTTGTAGATCAGGCCCGGTCTGATCTCGAGTATCTCCGTCCAAGAGGGACAATTGGATGCTGAAAATGGACATCAGCACTCCTTCTTTGAAACCCAAGGATTCCGCTTGGATTAAGTAGTCTTAAGGGATCTCAGAAAGCCGTTTTGCTTCGTCTTGAATTGAATGAAATGCCTACGTTTCTTCCGAAGTGTCTTGATCATCACCTAGTTTTCCCCGTAGCGTCCTCAAGAGGACATCTTCGGTATTTGTCAAAGCAGTGGGATTTCAAAAGGGGAGGAGAGTGCGCCGGGCTATGGGGAGGACGGCTAGTAGCTTACGATGTTATCGGCCATGTCTGGATTCGACTGGATTCGATTTGAAGGTAGTCAACAGAGTATAGTATGATGCTCTGTTCTACTTTGGTGTCAGAGTGTGCGTTGGAAGCTTGGTTTTCTTGTTTTCTGTGCATGGTTCGCTAACGGGCCGGACGCGAGGGTGGTAAGGACCCCTGTCTGGACTGAATGCGGTTTCGGTTTTGTTCCGGGTTTGAAGGGACCGGATGTGGGAGATAGATGAGCTCTGGTTCCTCGAGCCTTGACCCGGTTTCTTGAACCTGGAATTCGATTGATTGTTCGTTCATAGTGATCGGGTTTTCGGTTTTAAGGGTGGGGTCTCCAGAGGAGCGATTCTTGCTTCCATCGCTCTTTGTGGGGCTTTGCGGTGGATTCAAGTCGACGTCCCTAAGCTGCTTGCAGTGTGAGTGGTGGGTGGGCTAGCTTGATCATGGGCTGTGACTTTCAAGTCAGACTGGCTACGCGGTGGAATGACCTTGGCGCAAGCGGGGATATTATCTTTTTTTTATCTCCTTCTGGACAGTATCGTACAGGGAAAACGAGTTCAACAAGTAACTCATCGAAAAGACAGGCGAGCGAAGAAGCTTAATATGCCATGGCGGAGGCCCTTGTCATGATACGTTCGAATACGTAAAGGTCTCTCTGGAGGAGCAGAGGTAGTTGTACATGTAACCGTTTCCGAGAGCGCAATATCCAGCCCAAGGTCGCGCAAGAAGCCAGCGGAAACCAAATTCAGCCAGGTTTCTGCTGTACGGCTCTGGAAATGGGGTGATTCCACAACTCAGCATCAAGAAACTCTACGGAAAAGCACTGCTGGTCCACAAACCTCGGTTCTTAGCTTGCCCTCTAAGCACGGCCCTCTCACCAGCAGCTAAGGTTCAATCGTTTCTAGTATTGTCTTGATTGATGCAACCAGTTCCTCAAATTTCACCTCATGGTTTTTCTTCTTGGCAAGGTCCTTCAGCTGAACTATACCCTTCTCCAGCTCGTCTTCCCCAATGACAACCAGCAGAGGGATCTGCTGCTTGCCCACGTACTCGAGCTGCCTGTTCATCTTCGGGTTCAAGGAGTAGTTTAGCTCACAGCGAATAGATGCGTCCCACAATGAGGTGCATATTCTCATGCGCTCATTCAACAAGCGCTCGCCGGACGACGGGGAACCGACGTACACGTCTATCTCTGGTACGCGGATTTTTCCACCTTTTTCCGCCACCATCTCCAGCTCCGCTTCTCTCATAATGGTTAGGACTCTCTCTATGCCGAGCGAGCAACCTACGCATGGTACTTCTCTCCGCGAGAATTTACCCACCAAGTGATCATACCTTCCACCAGCTGCGATGGATCCGACGGAAGTCTCGTCCGACATAAGCACAGCTTCAAAAATCACCCCAGTGTAGTAGTCGAGACCCCGCGCGAGCGACAAATCGAAGCTGAAGCTGTACCATTAGCATCCAAATGGACCATCACGAGCGAGGTATTTCAGTTAAACGTATCCCAATACCGCGAGGAGCCGAAGCAAGTCGCGTTGGGTTGACTACCCACCTCTCCAAAATGTTCATCGACTCGAGGTATTGAAACAATCTTTCCATCTCCTCAAACCCAGTGCCACAGCTTTCAACAAGCTTGCTGTTGGTTCTCAGCTCTGCGAGTAGATCCTTTGGGTATCCTTTTTTCCGCACTAGCGCTCCAATGGCGTCTGCTACTCCCTCGTCAAGACCTTTTGCATTAACCATCTCCCTCTTCACCTCCTCCCAATCCATCTATGCGTCCGCGAGAACACATCACTCGGGTTCAGCGCTACCAACAGTGCTGGAGGACGGATTGGGGTGAAATTACCTTGTCTAGTTTGTCAATCGACGAGCTGATCGGTCGAAGGTCTTTCTCTTCCACCCCACAAACTTTGAAAACACCGTCGAGGATCTTTCTATTGTTGATCTTCACGACGTAGTTTCCCAGGCGTCTCCTGTGGAATTCGGACACAGATGACAGCTCTTGCAGCAGTTCAATTAAGACTTTCAGGATTTCAGAGTCTGGGACCATCGACGGATACTCCCCTAGGTTTCGGAGGTAAGCGCCGGTCAGATCTCTTGGCACGCTCGGGTGCGAGGAATCGAAAAGAAGTACGTGGAACAACAACAAGTATTGGCACGTACGAGGCGCACGACCTACCAGCAATGTCCAAATCGCATTGATAGAACTCTCGAAATCGGCCTCTCTCGATGGAGGGTTGATCTCTCCTGTACACTCTGGAAATGTGGTATCGTTTCATGTTCGTTATTCGATGCGACGCCAGGTACCTCGCGAAAGGCACGGTAAGATCATATCTGTACGTGCTCGAAAAACCGGGAATCTTCAGCATAAAGATCATCAGAACCAACCGCTGGAATGATCAACACAACCTTAAGGATAGAATTTCGCCCCCTTGGTCCGCAATATCGTAAATCAGCTTGGAATCCTCTCCATACTGGTCTACAAGGATATCTTTCAACTCAAACACAGGTGTGTCAATCGCGACGGCTCCGTGGCGTTTGAAAACAGAAGTCACAATTGAGAATGCACGCTCTCGAATTGCCATTTCCTGTGGATCGAAATCCCGGGTTCCCTTCGGGACTTTTGCATTCTTCTTCGTAGGCATTGCTCGTCAACCCACAACCGGCTTACCTGTTCACAGCTCTGTGCGTCTCCTTGCGCTCACCGTTTATCCAGCTCCGCCAAAGGCTACTCAGTTTGAAATTCTCAAGGTGTGTGTACAATCCCACCCCTTCGGACGATTGTTATCCGGAAAGCTTACGGCCCGCGGTTCGCAGCATTATTACAAGCAGGGGAGGTGGTTTTGCAATTCCATTGACACCCGCTAGTTAAATTGTGGATGTACATGTAATCGGGGCTCATTATAAGAGCTTATCGATAGCGTGCCCTGCTTGTGTCGCAGAACTGATTTTGCCGCTTGTATCATTAGCCTTAAACTTCTTGTCTCGAAAACACTGGCTTCTCAAAGGGTTTCTTTCTAAGCGATGGACGTTATGTTGTCATTTGCTATGACGCTTGGCTTCACCAATCTTGGAGTAGTGCTTTTTCCGTGTCGATCCCGCGGAGGCAATCCACAGCTTTGTTTCCCTGAGGCTGGGGCATCAAGGTGTGACCTCTCCTCCTCCTGAATCAGTCATCTGCTTCCGCAAAGGACTATTCGAGAGCATTTTTCCTCACACGAGAAAAGTGGCAGTTGAATAAGTCCATAGTCAAGACAACCGTCGGCACGAAATTGTAGCTGTCATTCAAAACTTGGGTGAGGTAAACAGATGAAGGAAGAGCAGATCACATTCCCAAACGACTCCAAATCCAAACACTATGCATACAAAGGCTGCGAAGAGCATTCAGCAAAGCCCTGCTACGCTCAATAATCATATCAACACCCTCAGTCCGCCTCCGGCTAACCCCCCGAACGTCAGCAAAGCCTCTCCGCATTGATATAAATATATACAGCACAAGAAAATTCAATCATTACTTTTGTCTAATGATTGATATAAATATCCAATTTTTCATAAATATTTTCGGAGCCTTCAGCTGTCCAACCGGAAACTCTAAAAACCCACAGAAATAAACAATGATGGGATTTTTTAGTGAAAATATTTTGGAACCTTTTCTTACGTCTACGTACCCACCCCTGACTCGTCTGCTAAATCCTTCCCCGACGTGAAATAAACAATGACTTATACCCCTCCTACAGCCCTTCTATGTTCACCATATATTGATTTTTATAAATATAATTGAAAATAGTACGTGAAAGAAAGTGCCTTATATGACGGGTAAATCGAAGCGCATAAATATTTCTCAACTAGATCGACAGACCGCGTAGAGGGGGGGTTCAACATTGTTTTCTTTCCTTGAAATTTGATATTTTTATGGACTTTTAGAACACAGTTGAAGGACGATTTTGAGCACAAAATATCTATCCATTCCTGAAACACGAAGTATTATATTTTTTGAAAGGGTGATGGAACAGGGCTTATTAAATGCAGAGATGAAACAAATAATATGCATTAATAAAAATAAAAAGCGTTATTTTTGGAAACAAGAATAGTTTTTACCCCCCCTTTCACTTTCTTGTACCTCTTGGCGTGTGAGAGTTGTGAAGATTTGATTTATGAGGACCAAAAGCAGCTTTTCTGGAGGGCAAAGCGGATGAGTAAAAAAAAGCATATTTGGTGAGGAGGAGGAGTATCTCGTCTGCGCTGCGCTCTAAGCAGATCTACATTCTCCATGAGAAAGATGTCTCAGCGCGTTCACACAGAGCGGAGCAGAGAGACGTATTGGGAATCATGGTCTCCAGATCTCTTCTCAGATTTCGACTGGACAAAAAAGAAACTAGTTGACCGTTAACGTCTATCTGGTGCTCGCTCCTATTTGGTTGAGAATATCGGTCCACGCAAAATCCCCCGCCGCGCAGGGTTGCGGACGAAACCGGGGAAGAAAAACAAACAAAACCAACGGAGCGATCTCGGGAAAAAAATAAAAAAAAAGCCTAAAAGCTGTGCCGCAGGGTCTTGTCTATCCAAAACCCAATCCATTCTCAGTAGAGACATACACTCGCTTCCCTATGTCTTCTCGCCTTCCACAAGGATTTTCTACCGTTGACTGCCTCCTTGCTCTGCACACTCTCTCTCTACCTCCCCAAAAAGACCTTTCTCCATATCAAATCGCCTCCTAAGTCATTGGAAGCGAAAGAGGGGCTCGGGAATCTGAGTCTGTTTTCGTGGTGTGGTTGTTAGATATTCTTTGTGGTTTCGATCTGTGCGGAGGAGGAATGAGATCTGGTTAGGTGAGGTTTGGGGGGGGGGGGGATGAGGTCTGGGAAGGATACTGAGAATAAAAATTTTCGGTTATGATTTTGGGTTCCGTTTTGTTACTCTAGGGTTTTTGTTGTTAGGGAGGAGGGAGGAGGGAAGAGGACGAGAGTCTTTGGGTGGATTTAGGGAAGAAGGTCTTAGCGGTTGGTTTTGAGTTGGTGTGTAGATTGGTTGGTTTATTAGGAATAGGGGGATGGGTTGGGATTAGGATGGCAGAGGAGGGATAGGGGGGGCGGGGGAAGTCGTGTTTGTTGCGTTGTTGGTTGAGATTGGAGTGAAGACTGTATTTGTTTGGTGATTTGGTGAGGGTGGAGGGGGAGGCGGGGAGGGGTGGGGGCGGGGAGGGGTGTGGTGTCACCTGGGATCTGTGCTGAGCGCTCGGCGAGATGACGAAGCAGGAGATGAGAAAACCGGTTTGTACGTTTGTGTCGTCTCGCGTTTTCCTGGTTTTTATCTTCTAGCCTAGTTTTGCAAGCGTTTGAGTGTTTGTAAATGGTTGAATGGCGTCAACTTTAGTGGTTCCCTCGCTATCGGCTCGCGAGTTCTCCTCGTCTGTCACTTGGAATCGGGCGCTGGTTGAGCTTTCGGGGGCACTTTGCTGAATACGAGTGGCGATCTCGGGTTTGTTGTTGAAACTTGTAGTTATAAAGCTTGAGGATGTACAGCCGGCGACGAAGGGACACAACATAATTGTTAAAGTAGTAGAAAGGAAGATCGTGCTCGACAAGAGAAGAACAAACGGAGAGGGTCTGCGCATCGCGGAATGTCTCATAGGTGATGAGACGGCTACTGCGTTGTTCACGGCAAGAAACGGTACTAGGGCACCCCAATGGAGCCCTACGAGCCTGGCTAGTCTGCGTCAAGTTTGAACCATTTGCTTACCCATACCTCCTGTGTTGCTGTTCGCAGAGCAAATAGATCAGATGCCTGTAGGGGCTGTTGTCGCGCTTCGAAATTGTAAGGTTAACATGCATAAGAATTTCATGCGGTTGGCTGTTGACAAGTGGGGAGTGATCAAGCCGGTGGAGGATGTGGACTTACCAACCGAGAAAATTAACTCAAGAAATATTTCAGCTGTAGAATATGAATTGGTCAACGTCAGCAAGTAGATGACGGGTGCTGTTGTTGCTTCTGTGTGTGTTGCATGAGTTTTTTTTTTGCGTACGAGCGGGCAGGATAAAAATCTCAATCCATTTTCAGTCGTTTTTCTTTTGGTGTGGAGCCTTGACATTTGCGGACGAATCTGTTCATTTATTTGATACTCGACATCTTCGATTCAAAATTGGCTAGTTCTTCAAAAGCATGTCCATACGCGAGAGGAGCGAGTCAACTCTGTCGTTGAGAGCCGATAGAGCAACCGTCTCATCAAGTATGCGCCTTTCCCCAGTTCCCTGTTTAATTCCCACATCCAAACTCCTCAAGCGCTCTTCGAGAGAGTAGATAGCCCTGTCCTGCTCAGCTATCTGTTCTCCACAAAGACCAAGATCGAGGATTTTCAGATACTTGACGGGGCGGAACAGAGGTAATACTCGGGACAGTTTTGCCAACGTACCTTTGCGCTCTTCACATTCGCATCAGCTACAGCAGCGATGTACTTCTTCTCCATCTCTAATCTCTGATTTTCAATCTCTTCGATCTTGGCTTCCATTTCCCTCACTCTGGACATCAGGGCTTCCTTGTCGCCTGCCGACTCCTTGGTTGTGGTAGAGTGCGGTATCGAGGCCCCCGGAGAAGTTTGGGGAACCTCAGGACGCGACGGTGGTGGTTTGGAAGCCAACGGCAACATCGAGCTCACTCTCATCGACTGTGAATCATTCCCAGACTTGGTGGTAAGCAAACCTGGCACTCTGAATTGCTCGCTTCCGACAATCAGACGTGGACCTTGACCCACATGAAAAGCAGGCATTGGCTTCTGGATGTCCATCTTGACGGGCTGGAGCTCTGGAAATTCAAAAACTGTAACATGGATGCAGGTTGGAGCGGCTTAGCAAACAACACCGGTCGAAAGTTCCTTTTTTTGGCACTGACAGAGAGCGAAAATGTACCATCCTCTGGTGGGGTAACCGTCGCGGACCCGCTAGCATCGTATGCTTCACTCACGCTAGATTCTAGCCACGTCTCACGGACCACACCGCTGTCATAGCCACTCACGGCCAGCGCACCATTCCTGGACGAGCATAGAGAGCAATGATCAACGTGCAATCTGGTGGTGTGATTACAGACCTCCGGACTAGGACAGTTGGACAGCACACTATCACTCACTTTGTCATTGCAACTGCCAATATAGCATCATCTCCCTTCTCAACAATCTTCTCAGTAAACGAGTGACCAGCCAGTCTCCATGATCGCATAGTGCCATCCGACGAACCCGAAATAGCAAGGTCTCCGGATCCATTCACTGCAACGGACCAGACGCGAAGCTCATGGCCTTGCATGACTAAACGAGTTCAACCACATACAGGGTAAAAATTCGAGCGGGGTAGGTGAGTTGTTTGGTCCTGGAAGACATGTTTGATGTGCAACCCTACTGCTTTCTTGTTTCAGATTGTTCAAATCCCAGAGTCGAACAGTCTTATCTCCACTGCAGCTAACAATTTTTGGATAAGATGGGCCGTCAGACAAGTCCACGGCGTGAACCCATCCCGTATGTCCTAGCAGGTTGTGAACCTTTTTTGTTGTTCGTTTCCGTCAGCGAAGCAGGCGTTTCAGCGCTATTTGATAGCAAATCCTCAAGCGTGGAGGGAACCTTTTGCCGAACTCACCTCTCGTGTCTTGGACGCTCTAATGTCCCACAATTTAATAGCCTTATCACGACCTCCGGAAACGACGAGGTTTCCGCTGCTGACCTCATCAGAACTGGTTGCGACGGCAACGCACTTAACCCACCCTTTGTGTCCTTCGAGTTTTACGATCTGTTTCTGTGTCTCAACATCCCACAACCGCACACATTCATCCTTCCCGCTGGAAGCAACCACTCTCCCTTCGTCGGTACTTGAAATCCCGGTAATATCAAGCGCATCGTGTGCTGCCTTCAGCTCCCATTTCTTCTCCGCTTTGACTCCTCCATGATCATCGGAATTCAGCAAAAGTCTTGTGCAACACACAGATCCATGCGCGTCTCCTTCAAACAGCAGGTCTCTTCTGCCCAAGTCCAACGCAGATACCAAGGAACCATGAACACTCACCGTATGAAGTGCTCCGACATCACCTCCGACTTGATGAACCGCCACAACCCCAGATGCGCTTCCAGAAACAAAAAGGTCTTCGCTCGGAGACAGGCTGATGCACGAAACAGCAGCCCCTTCATGGCCACCAGAATTCGCCATGTCTGCAGTTTTTCGGGCGTTCACATAGACACGGCGGAGCGGATTGCCAAGTTGCCGTCTGCTTCAAAAGACATCACATCGACAGAAAATCTGAATGTTTTGGTCGTACTGGGTCAAATTTCCTAGACCCAAAGGCCTCCTTGCCGATCCGAAATACCGAGTGCTCCCAGATTCGACCCTTCATCTAAACTCCTACTATAAGGGTCCCACCCCTCCTCACGCTTAAAAGCTACTCCGCCTCGTCCCTAGCCTTCTTCCATGCTGTCTCAACGAGATTAACAGTAGCCTGGCAGATAAACCTATTAGGCTGCGGTATCGTAGATTTGCTGCTTTCGAATCTGGAGCTGTCCCTCCTGTTCTGGAGTTGTCATGCTCCGCTTGACTTGACCTGAGCGTAGGTGCATGCGCAGCAACGTGTGCTCGAGGTTCTTGGGACGAGTGCTGTAACGATGTCTAGTAGCGAATTGCATTTGTTCTTGATTTATGGGAACTCTACTGGGCGGCCAGGCTGTTGAGGTTACGTTCGCCTCGAAGTGCTGGCAAATGAGATGCAGCAATCTAAAACTGTTCACCGTGACAGAATCACTGGTTGGGGCATAAAGGTCAAATTATCAGGTTGTTTCCACATTCCCAGGATCGGGTCACCGCTTGCTCCAGTTTGCACGTTTCTTGCAGTAGGTTTTTTGGGCTCACGAGGGGGCTGATGGACTATCACACGGATATTTACATCCCTCTCGTTTGCCGCGCGGCGTACGAATCTTCAACCCCACGAGATACGAGTCAGGGCCTACGAAACCGGTTCAGTTTTTAACTCGGCCCATGGGTTATTGTAAAAAGTTGCACTAGCTGATCCATAGTTAGAAGAACTTGCCCGCCAACGGGCACAGAGTACACTACGATATGGTTTCTCTCCTCACACACATTGTCCCATCATACTCCTTATCCTGGCAGCATTCGCCTGTTGTACAGTTGACCTGGATGGTTGCATGAATAACTCCAAATTGGTCTTTGAGGACCTGTAAAACAAAGCACATAAGAAGCCAAGCTTTAGAAGGTGTACAGCTTTAATCAATGTATGCCTCTAAATTCACCTTTTGGGCGCCTTTCAGAACGGGGTGTTGATCCTTCAAGCACGTGTTCAGATGAACTGACATTGCGGGTTGACCAACGGTTAGCGACCACACATGCAAGTCTGCTACTCCAACAACTCCTTTAACCTATCGATTCCAAAGTTCGGCCTCGTCAGCATCATCGCGGAACAAGAACCTTCTTCCGGGGTCATGTTTGAGGCGTACCTTCATCAACGAATCGTAAATCTTGCCTAAGTTGAGACCATTAGGGGTACCTTCCATGAGAACGTTTATACTATCCTTTGCCACTCCCATCGTCGTACCGATCTACAGATTTTACGGGAAACAAGCCAAAACACAAGAACCGTATCAGTCTCTTTCCATATGCGAACAACTCGTTAGGGTCTTCTCCAACGGACACCGACATACCACAAGGAACGCGAATTGAATTGTACAAATTGGATCCATGAACTTCCAAGACGGATTTATCCAGATAAATGTGGCCGCAATCATTACTCCAACGTTCTGTATCAAATCACCCAGGACGTGGACGTACGCAGCTCGGACATTAACGTTGGTGAAGTTCTCCCCAAGAAGGATGCCGCGGAGTCCTCCCACATGGCCATCTGGCTCTCCTGACTCAACGTCTGAAGTGCAAAGAAAAAAGCCGTATCTAAGTATCCAGCAGGGGCTCTTTCCAAAATTGCCTTGAATCGCACGAGGAAATAGGATGCAGTTTGCATCTTACCAGCAGATTCATGATGGCCTTCGTTGTCATGGCTTTCATGGTCATGGCTTTCATGGTCATGGCCGCCATGCCCGTGCAGAATCGACTCAGCACCCTGGATTGACGCCGTTTCGAGAAAGCAATGAGTGAGACAAGGTCGTCGTTCACGCGCTGGAGAGAAAAAGCACTGGTACTTACAAGCACAACTCCCAGCACAAAGTTGACCACCAATCCAATCAAACCGAGGAAGAACATGCTAGGTCCATTTACGTCCTACGGTTGCAGAACAGAATGATAGTTCAGCGTGGGATACAGGTGTTGGGGGGTGGAATACGACAACTGCACCAGCGTCTATCGAGAAGATATTTAAACCGGCGTTGGCGCACCTCCGGATGGAACAGTCTTCGAACGGCAAAGTACAACAAGACGATTGCTAGCAGCCAAATAAAGAGCGTGCTCACGAGGGCTCCAATAACCTCAGATCTGGCGTACCCGTAGCTCATTCCGGAGTCTCCAGGGATTCTGCCTACTCTGACAGCGATTAAAGATATAGCAAACCCAGCCAGATCCGACAGCAGGTGGGCGGCGTCCGACATAACCGCCAATGACCCTGAAAGATAACCTCCCACAAGCTCTACAATCATAAATACAAAACATAGGACGGAGGCCTTCACAAGCTTCTTCTCCGAGTCGTCCTCCGGCTTTTCTCCAGTGTGCTGTGATAGCAGCCTGGTCATTTCATCCGAGTTCTCAACACCGCGGCTTCCCATTCTGCGAAAATAAGAACAGTCACCGAAAAGTGTACAAACTATACAACCTTGAAACGGTAGAGCCTCCCAACAAAGCCAGCACCCAGTCACTGTTTACTCGATGATCAGACGGCACTTTCAAAACATAAACCCGAACATCTCAGGCAATCTACTTCAATCCCGAAGCCAGCCAATCGATGGCGATTATCCACAAATACCCACCAACACGAAAACCTCACCAAAAATCAACAAAACCCCGCCTTCCCTCACGACCACAGACAACAAACTACCCAACAATCATCTACTCAAACCTCTCGTCCATTCCCAAAAGAACTTCCTCCCAAACCAAGATTGAACAACGAACCGCCGCGGCCCCCCCCCCCCTCCCCCCCCTCGACAGCAAGTCACCAGACACTCCCAACCCACCCCCGTCTCTTTCCCTCTCTCTCTAAAGAATTCAATACCTCCACAGAATACAGTACTCATGCCCCTCCAACTAACCCTCCACTTCCTCACCTAAACAACTGCACTCCCCCCAACCCGTTTACCTTAATGCAACACGCCCGTCCATGGCCAAAGTGACTTCGTGCGGATCCCTGGCAGAGGGGGTTGGGATCCGTAGAGGAAAAGGGTTGCGTTTGTCGATGATACGATAGTGTAGAGATTACGGAAGTGAAGAGGAATTTTTATAAATATTCTGCACATAAAATAGGGTAGAGTTTTTAATTTATGCCATAAACGTACAAATTATGATTTTTAAGGAAGGGGAGGGGGGGGGGATAGGTGAGTTGGAGAAGAATCTTCTATTTGTTTTGTAGCCATTCGGGTAGGCTGCAAAAAAAATTCACGAGTCAAGAAACGAAACTTTTGTCATTCTCCTAGCCAGTTGCAAATAATTACAAATCAATCCGTTGAGTTGTCTAAAGTTTTTGTATTTTGATGTTTTGAATGCCGACCCACCAACAAACGTTGTTTGGAAGATTTTTTCAGGGCTCCGGATGGTTTCGATGTCTGATTGGTTATAGAGTTCGATTTCACGAAATAAGTTGCACAGCGACAACTGTTATGGTTGGGTTTCTATTGGGATACGATTCTTGCTTTTGAGGTCGCTGCTTACGAGCGCTCGGACATATGCCGCGGCCGTCGGTTGTTGATCGACCGAGGTGACGGTCTCATAGGAAGAGTGAAGGAGAGCACAGAGTGCGGACGATGGAATATACCATTTCAGGAGTCTAATCTATTTTTTAGCTCCACCGTGTATATCTATTTATCTTACACGGATTGTTCGGATCTGCTACGAGGATGGGAATATAGATATAGCGCAGGCAACAGATCAGCTTAGTCCGAATTTTGCCACAGAGAGCGGCGTTGCGACGCCAGTGCTGCTCAACATCTTCGGAGTTTCACGGAAATTCATCACCTGGCACCAGCCTCCTGATTATATACAACAGCTCCTTGGCCGGAGGCCACCTAAACTGGTTCCGTTCGAGTGACACGGAGTCATGGAGTCATGCGATAATCTGTGTTCCTCTGCAAACTCTCCTAGTTTGCTTTCTGAATTTGAGTCGAAGCGGCTGGGGCTTCGTTGATATCACGAATTTTAAAAATTCGTGAAGAGTGCTTAGCTTAGTTTCAACAAATAACATGATGTGCGTGAAGTCTTGAGCCACAGTGTGAATAATTCAGCCTTCCTTTTTTTGAGGTTATGCTCAATGTTTTCAGGAGTAGCCCAAATTGGCGCTCGGCTCGAGAACCGAGAAGTCAAAATTAGTCAAATGAAGCAGAGTAAGCACTGAGTGATTAATTTGTCTCTGTCCCCGTGGAGCACTTCTGACACCATGCTAGAGCATTGCGAAGCCGACGCCTCATCGGTTACTAGCTCCCTACGTAGATTTGGAAAGTCCGTCGGACTCGACCAGCGTTGAAACTAAACATTGCTCGGGTTCAATTTGTTGAACGCGTGAGACCGACAAGGTGAGCGTGTCTGAGAGGCAGTGTTTTTGGACAAGTTCGCTTCACACAAAAGAATCCATTGACGGGATCATGGAGACTGCATTCCTGGACTTTGCCCACGCATCGAGGCCAAAGTTGTGATCGAACCTCAGCTTCAAAACGCATTCTATCCGTCAGAGGACGTGGTCCAGTGGCGCGAATTAGGGGCCGTAGCTCTTCGTTTTGCGTACTTGTCTGCAGGATGAAACAGTTCTAAGCAAGCAGAAAGCAGAGAACTATGCCAAAGCCATCCGCTGCAGCAGATGAAATCTGTGCTGGGGATGATGCACCAGGTGCTAAAAGGGAGCCAGAGTTCGTTCACGAAACATGTCCGGTTGTTGCCTACTGACATATAGCCTGTTTCTTGCTTTCGTATAACGAGTTGTTGAGTTCCAGCGTTAATTGGTGAAACGATGTTGGTGGCAAGAGCACCAAGCTACCAGCCAGTGGGGAGGCTGGAGAAAGCTAAAATTTCAATTTTTATGTTTTACTTTGTTTTCGTCTTAGATAAGTAATACATAACGAGGGATTTGATTTGAACTACAAGGATTCATAAAACAGGGTGTTGATATCATCCTATCAATATACATACTCTTGCACGTTCATCTCTCTGCCGAAAGCCTCAGATCCGTCGATCTGCTCGTAGCTTCCAGAAAACGAGTGCATTGGGAGGACTACACTGTCCGGAAGAACCGCGGGAGAAGGAGCATTAACGACAATTGACTCCTTGCTCTCCATCCTCTGGGGTGATTCACTTTCTTGCTGCGTTCTCGCAGGCGACAGCGACCCGTCGGGTACGTCCTCGATTCCGAACAGTTTTCCGTTGAAAACTTCCTCGATGTAGTTCCCATAATCGTCCCTCAACTTGAAAAACGTGAGCTCGGTTACGAGGCTGTCGCTTCCGGCCTGATGCATCTGACCATTCCTTTCAACCTTGTAGTGTGCAGCTAGTTTGTTCAGTCCACCCCGGAATCTTTCCTGCGCAATGTACTTCATGTCATATATATTAGGGAAGAACATTTTTACCACATCCAGAAAGCCTTCTCGGTCTTCTGGCATTGACTGGGACGTAACGGCCTTCAACAAGTAGGCGAAATCATAACAAGAGTGGAATGAAATCCACTTTACATTGTCATTGAGGACGACCCCGGATGAAATGAGTTTCTCCCCGAAGTCTTCAACGTCAATTCCTTCCCTTTGGAACCTCTCAAAGTCAATTCCACTTCCAGTGAGCAGGTTAATTGAGTCTTGCGCGTACGTATCGCTATCGAGAAAAAACTTGAAGTTAAACTGCCAAGTGGATACGTCCGGGCACAAGTTTCCGGCTTCGTCGGCGAAGCTGAAGCCTATTTGAATAATCTTCAACATATCCACGTTCACCCTCAGCGTTTGATACCGCTGCTCAATTTGATTCTTGTAGTGGCCGACCGGCTCCGCCACGACACCGGGAAACTCAGTATCAATCGCGACATAAGGATAATCCTCCAAAACCTCCGCAATCTTAACAATTTCCTCTACCAAATTGTGACCCCATACCTCAACAATTTTACCCTTGGGCGCCATAAACAGTTAGACTCTTTCCTTCATTCAACTCGCGACTCGACAAGAAAAAAAAAAGAAGCCTTCTTCTACACCTTAGAAACGAACACACACCCCTAACCATTCACCCACTCCCTCAAACAAACCAATACCAAAAAAAAACCAAACTTCACCCGCACATCTCGAACAAATTTTGGTCCCGGTTCTCATACCTTCGTGCTCCCTGCACCCTCCCCAACCCCAAAATGCGAATCTTCTCCACTAAACCCTCAGCATACATCTCCACAGCAAGCGCCCATATTACTAGAAGAAGGCGAACTATCATCCCCCACCCCACCCCCCTCCTTTCTTCCAACCTATGTAATCTAACCATCCAACAAGTTTTGTCAGAATACCCCTAACAAATTTATATACTCTAATATTGTTTTTAAAATAAGATATTTCATATTTAACGAGAAGTCAAACCCCTGAACAAAATTACCTAGTACGTGACATACATATATATATTCCTGCCCCTGAAAATAATTGGCAGGTCAATCTGCGTTAGGCATTGACCCCTAGTACAGTTCGTTAGTGAGAGGCCACGCCCTGAAAGAAAAAGTCTTAGGTATTATAGTATTATCTGTACGAAAATATTATTTTTGAAATTTTGCTTTCATTATATCGTAAAAATGACTTGCTTTTGCAGGTATACAATCCTGGGCGGGGTGTGCTCCAAAGAGTCAAGTGTTGGCTGCACTTGACTCTTTGGAGTCCTTTTTTTTGGTTTTGTTTGAAAAAAACACAACAACAGCACGCCTAAAAACCACCCCCTGCTTGGTGCATAGTATTTTCTTTGTAATGTTGACGAGTACACGTTTTTATTCTGGTATTCGAAAACATTAGCCCAAGAATTTGATCAAAATCTGAACCCCTTACCCTCCTCATATATTTCGAATGGTCACATTACAGCAGAGAAGGCATGTCATTGAACGTACCGTTAGAAGGTTATGAGGGGGTAAGATCAAGATAAAGATATCGACTGGAACAGTTATTTTATATCCATAAATAAGCATATACAAACGTTTGCAGTAACAAAACTACCCGTCATCAAAAGTCAACACGTTTTTTTCTCCGATGGATACACTTATAGTACTTCCTAGTAATTTGAGAGTTTTCATAGGAAAAACATGACCAACAAATTGTCCGCATCAAGCCCGTGATAGTTCGCCCGCACTGGGGGGGTCAATTTTGGGAACATTCGGAAATTACTCAAAACTATCACCCCTGGATATTCCACCCAAGAGAAAGAAAAGATTGTATTTTATTACGTTAAACGATTTATAGGCCGAAGATATTCTTCAAAATCCCCCCCAAACCAAAAACGGAAACTCAAAAAAATTTGCACAGGTAGCGCTCACCCTCCCCTCCTCTTGCCGAAAATCCCTTTGACTACTATCGGTTTACAAATACGAGTTCATATTTAGTAAATATTTTATGGGAGCTAAGCCCCTTCGAGGACTAGGTATATTTTTTATTTTAGAATATTTTATAGCACCTTTTTGGACTTTTTTGGCCTTTTTGGGGGGATAATGTGTAGGGCAACGTGGATTGTTGGTGGATCGCACATGGATCGCTGTGCTAGTGTGGGGACGGCTTCTCCAACTGGTGCATGCCCGAAGCGATTTGAGGGTAAAGCTGGTGGCTGTGTTCACACATCTGATCATGTGAGAGTCCCCCGGCATAAAACCGTTCTTCAGTTCTCATCAGCATCTCCTAGAGACTCCGCGGCGATGACCGCGGATCAACTTTGGCAATGGCAGACGTCGAGCTGTGTTGCTTGCCCACGGACGTCAGCCATTGAAAACGCAAGCACTGCAAAAGTAACCCTATAGCCTTTATGCGAGATCCCGTTGATCCACAGCGTTTTCGCATAGCATTCTCAGATCGTTTCTGCTGACACATTTTTCCCCTCGTCGGCGCTCGGAAGAGGATTCAAGCATGTCCGTCCTCAAAACGCCCCTTGCGATGTCATTCTAGATTAACGGGATATGATCACCATGCAGATTAGTAGCCCACGCGCAGAGGCGAAATCGATGCGCAGCACCATGTTTGCCGGGATGCCCAACTCAGTGCTCGGCACGTTTTGAGTCGCACACCTCAGGCTATCGATTGCTTCTACGGGATAGTTGCAGTTTGAGCGGTTTTTTTTGTCCCTAGCCAGATCTGTGGTACGCACAACCGCCTGGTGAACGATCCCCAGCCCTTGAGTTCTCCTGAGACGCAAGAGTGGTCCTTAAGCCGCACAGAGGCCATCGACAAACCTCGATCAGCACATGTTGGATGTGGGTTTGTTTCGACCCGGCTCGCTATGAGCTGGGCAACGACGCCACACTTATGATACTCTCGAGGCACACATTCGGGCGACAGCATTGTAGAAAGCTTTTTTGTAGTGCGGTTCATGGCTATACTAGACAACCCCGCCGTTTTGGGTCAGAGGAAAATATACAGTTTTGCTATAGTGCGAAGTACTCAGGCTCCGAGGGATTCGAGGAGTTCGGTGCAAGCGCCTCTGCAAGAGCCCATTCAAGGGCTGGGGAGGCTGAACACGCCACTCGCCGGCACATTACACTGAAAGGTTTTCCAGAGGGATCGAATACACACCCACCGGCTTCGGTCACAAGTGCTGCCCCGGCTACACAGTCCCAGGGACCTCCGAATCCAACCTCGTACATTGCATCCGCCCTTCCGCAAGCTACACTAGCCATACCGATGGCGCAGGAACCAATGCCCCTGGGAGAATTAGCATTCATAGCGATCTACGTTAGCGGCGAAAACGCCAGCTCGTTCATCATGCCGTGCGGGATTCCACACGCGATCCCTTTGAATCTGCTGAATGTCGCAAACCTCATTGAACGGCAGCGCTCAGCGACGCTTCGATACCGACCCATCCAAGTGTCGAGCGTCGACGGGGATCTATCGGGCCCGAGTTCAGTGATCACCAATGATCGCATCATCTGAGTTTCACCAGACGTGCTTATTCTCGAGCCATTCCTCAGAGCTCCCAAGCCTTTCGCAGCCGTAAACGTTTCTTCAAGTATCGGAGAATGAACTACGCCTATAAGAGAGAAACAAGCAGCGCGGATTTCCGTTACTATTGCCACCGGCTGCCGATATCAGAACCAGTCAGCTGGAAACAGGCTTACCGAGGACGGGTTGTTTCTTCAACGTGAGGCCAATAGAAACACATACGAACGGAAATCCATGGACAAAGTTTGTCGTCCCGTCCAGAGGATCACAGAACCACGTAGGCTCGTCGGTTAGGTCCGGGAGCACTCCTGCTTTGGCTGTCTCCTCTTCTCCGATAAATTTGTGCGTTGGGTACTTCTCCTTCAGTGCATCTAATATGATCACCTCACACTTTTCGTCTGTATCTGTCACAAAGTCCCGCTGGCTCTTGTTCGTCACCAGCTTCTTAGCCCTGATTGCGTCGGCAATAATCTGCGGTTTTGTCGGTGCGGTAAGTGAGATCCTCGGGAAGAGGACGGTAGAGGAAGATGCGGGGCTTGCTCACCTGCCCCGCCGAAGAGGCCAAGTCGGAGACGAATGCGAGCATCTCGCTCAACTCGCCTGCGAATCGAGCAAGTTATGTGGTTAGAAACCTGACCAGACAACATCCATTGTGGAATGTTTTTTCAACAAATCCGCACCGCTGTCGAAGTCTTTCACATCCATCTACACGTCACGACCCGATAGGCTTAAGAGATTCGATTCTCAGCTAAACAGAAAAAAAATCTCACTCTGAAGCTGTTCAGCTCGCACAGCACTCCTGGACAACCTAGATGCATTCCCCTCCAGCGTTTTTCTTTTTGGATGGGGGGGTTGTGATGGCCGCAAACATGCGCAAAAGTCTTCTGTAGACAAAGGTCATCCACGGTTCGCTAGAGGCTTTCTGTTTACTTGTTTTTGTGTTTGGTTAGCTTGATCTGTCCTCGTTTCTTATCATACTCAATCACAGTAACAACAATCTTGTCGTTTAGCTTCGGAAGCATCGATTCGATTTCCGACGTTGATCTTTGATCGGAGGGAACAATCTCCGAAATATGGAGGAGGCCGTGTCGACCAGGCATCACTTCTAAAAATACACCAAATTCGGCCACGCGAACAACCTTGCCCTCATACACAGAGCCGACCTCCACCTCCCCAATTAATTCATGCACAAGCTTCCGAGCAGTTTTCAATGCGTCACTGTTCGGTGCGTGGATTTCCAGGTCGCCAACCTCGCTAATGAACAGCCTGGCTCCTGTGCCTTCATATATTCTGTTGATCATCTCACCACCGTTACGAACTAGCAATGGCCGAAGAAGGGGCTCAACCTTTGATTCTGAAATTACGGGCGCAGCGGGTGAGAGCGTCTTCGCAGGTTCCGGAATACATTCCGACATGATCTTCAAAAGTTGAACTCTTCCTAGTCGAGCTTTCTCGAGTGCAGTGGGAGCCCAATTCAATGGTAATCCACGAGGCAGCTTTACGTCCAACTGCAAAGCTGTAATTCCGTTCGCCGTCCCAGCCACCTTCAGATACAGACGAGAATGACAATGATTGGCAGAGTTAATGTCTCAACGCCTTCCAACGTCCGAGTGAAGCTATTCGGAGGGCCAGCCAAGGTGAAAGCTTGTTCTGGAGATTGCTCACCTTGAAATCCATGTCCCCGTAGTGGTCTTCGATCCCGAGAATGTCTGTGAGGAATATTGGGTTGATTTTCGATATGTCCGAATGTGTTTCAGGAGCGACAAGCCCGACAGAAATACCAGCGACATGCTTTGCAAGTGGAACACCAGCATGCATGAGAGCCATTGATCCGGCACATACAGTTGCCATGGAAGAGGAACCGTCGCTTCCCAAAACGTCAGCGTTCACACGGACAACATGTCTGAAAGGCGTGTCTGACGGTCTCTTTCCTAATCGTTCGTTTCACATCGCGCATCTTCAGAGAGTACACTCAGAGAAGGCAAATCGCGTTTGAGCTCCTACCTATCAGAGAGTTGCCTGAGAAAATCTCAAAGGGGTCCAGTACGTCCTCCTCCGTCGGAACCATCCACGCGAGCGACTTCTCGGCGAGAGCCCCATGACCGATTTCCCGCCTATTTGCCTTCAGCCTCGTCCCGATTTCTCCGTTGCAGAAACTTGGAAAATCGTAATGCAAGAGGAATCGCTTGATCTTCTCCTGAGGGGCCAGGTACTGCTCCACCTTTTGAGCCTCTTGGGGGAGCCCCAAAGTTGTTACGGCAAGAACCTGTTCGGTACCACGGGTTAAGTCTACTTGAACCGGATAGTATATATCTTACTATCTAGAGCAAGAAAAAGCTGACGAAACCCAAGAGAAACCAAAACTAGCTCTTCTGCGGCTTTTCTGATGAAAGACGTAGAGAGGGACATACCTGAGTATCACCTCGTTCAAAGAGCGCAGACCCATGCACGTCCCCGCCCAACAAACCAACCTCCGCACGGATCGAACGAATGTCATCCAAGCCACGTCCATCGCAGCGAGTTTTCGTCTCTACAATAAGTTCCCGAAAGGCTTGTCTTGCGAAAGAATCGATCTTGGCATTCAGCTGAACTGGAGTGAAGTGGTCCGCTGCAATTTTCTTCAGGCGGTTTAACGTCCTACGGGTACATACGAAAAGCAGACAAGTGCTCAATCAGGCACCGCGGGGGTCAACGCACAGGGAGATTCCATCATACCTCCCAAACGCCCGACCGATGAGTTTCGCCCTGCCCTGCTTTCCTAGAGTTCGCGTGTTCCTAAACACATCCCTGAACTCCTGTACGGCCTGAACCGCGAATAAGTCGCCCGCTTCGTTCACTGGGCAAGGATCCGCGATTTCCTGGGTCTCGATCTTCTCGCTCTTCTGAGCAGAACACAAAACAGAGAGAAAGTTGTTCTAGCCCTGAGTTTCTTGCTAGCATTACTCTGATCCTGCCGGGAGTTGCGTTGCGATGTGAACGTACTTTATATTTCTTCGCAAGTTCGAGCTGAGCTTCTATCACAGAGCCAATCTTTTCCTGAGCGCGCTCAAGTCCCTTGAAGAAAGTTCTTTCGTCGATTTCTGCTGCCTCGGCTTCCAGAGCCAAGATGTGTCCTTTAGTACCAGCGACAAGCATATTCAAGGTGCTGTTACGTAGTTGCTCGATGGAGGGATTCTCCACAAACTCGCCATCAACCATACCGAGTCTGACCGCTCCCACGGGACCTTGGCAACGAAATTCATCGGAAGATCAGACCCCGCACTTGTAGAGATGTATGCTCTCCGTCGTCCTTCTCACTACCTTTCCATTCAACGTGGGAGAGCAGAAGCGCCGCCGATGCTGCGTTTATGGACAACGCGTCCGCGTTGGATACAGAATCCGCGCTCATTAGCGTACACGAAAGCTGGATCTGATCTGCGATGCCCTTTGGAAAAAGTGGCCTCAAGCTACGGTCGATTAAACGTCCAACTAACGTCTCCTTGTCGGAAGCTGTGCTCTCTCGCTTCCTGGCGTTAATAGGGATCATTCCCCGGGAAGCCGCTTTTTCTCTGTAGTCCAGCTGCGAAAGGATCCGCAGTCAGGGATCATAGCTCGCTCAGATCAGAATTCTGCTTCCAAACTTACTTGCAAATTGGTCCCGGCATCTTGAAACTCCATGCCACCTTCTCTGCTTACCGCAACTGCAGCAAGAACTGAGTTCCCGCCAGAAGTGGCCACAACCGATCCTTCCGCAAGCCTAGCTATACGGCCTGCTTCCAACTTCACGCTTCTCCCTACGAATATTTTTCCCTTGCTTAGTGTGCATATTTACTACTTCGCCGGGCTCGTGTATTTCTGGCTCTGCGGATACTTACCGTCAACAGAAACCGGGAGAGACAACGCTGCTGGCACGTCAGAGCTATTCCCGGATTTCACCGCCTTTCCGGGGCGCCCGCCCGATGCGTGCCCCAGAATTCGTGGTTGCGTATTCCCATTCAGAAATGGCTTCCCAGCTGGATTGTCAGCGAAGTTTGTCCTCCTCGATTGAACAGACCGTTGTGGGCTACTACCCGTTTGTTGCGAGTTATTGTGGGCTCTTTCTATTCCCTTTGCTGATTTCGCACGCTCCTGCGGGGACTTCGATGCCGATGCTTGTGGCGGTTGTGGTTTCTGGACTTCTGTTCCCGGGTTCCGTGATGAGCTCTCCGTTATCGGTGCCATTCTGAAGTACTCAGACGGCAGAGAGCTAGTCTGCATCCTTTCAGCGGCTGCCACAAACTAAAGTGTTAGCTTCACCACTTCGCGTTGGGCTTAAAGGAAGCCTCTTCAGC
The DNA here is from genome assembly GCA_029953675.1 of Rhodosorus marinus. Classification (NCBI taxonomy): domain Eukaryota; phylum Rhodophyta; class Stylonematophyceae; order Stylonematales; family Stylonemataceae; genus Rhodosorus; species Rhodosorus marinus. Next base: position 1,317,423 of record JAMWBK010000009.1, read on the forward strand.
TCACTCACCTTGCTCAACCTTGCGCACATCCGAAGCCCCTCTACATATAATACGCTTGGCACACCTGGAGAGGCGGTCTCCAGTTGACCCAGATTTGAGCGACGCATACATACGTTTGTTTCCGCTGAGATCGACCCGCTGGTAGCTACACGCAATCACGCGAGAAAGTTACCCGAAGCGTCCCTTCAATTCCATCCCAGAAGTTAACGGTGAGCGCACCAAAATTCAAAGCTTCGGGAGGCTACAGCGACTACGCGAGCACAAAAGAAGGGTGTTATTTCAGTACTTGTGCGCTTTCAGCATTCGCGTCGCTTCAACGATCGCCAAGATCTGCGAAAAAGCAAAACGCTCGTTTCCATCCAGACTACCTACCTACCTTCATAAAATCGATTTCACAGAACACGAGATGCTTCCTTAGAATTTCAAGTCTACATGAAACCTCGCCCACCCTCCCCTCCAGCTCCTCAAAGCATAACCCCCCCCCCCCCCCAATTTGCCAACCGAGCCCCGAATGAAAACCTGGTTCGCCTAACGCGGTGGGGAATGTATCCTTTTTTTGGCGCAAAAATAAAGTTTTTACACTAATTTTACAAATAAAACGATGTACCATATTGACTTGGGGAAGAAAAAAAGACATTTTGAACGGTCGGCGTCCCTTTGTATAGTATCTTTTGTTTGTTGGGATGACGAGTCACCTGTCCAAAAGTCGTCAACGGATTGACGAATAGTTGATGGAGAACGGTTTGAGGAGTTTAAGGCCGTCTTGTTTATATAGGCTACTTACCTCCGTGAGCTTGATTTCACTACATGCAATACTTCCTGAGGTTTTCCAGTCTAGCCTAAAACCCCTCCCGCCTTCTGATCAAGGTGCCTCATAACTGAAAATGGTCGTCCACCGCACGCACAAACTTAAACGACAGCATTTGCCCAACATGCCTCGAAGCTGACCCTGGAAGTTGCCCATCGCCCGCAAATTGCAAATTAAAGAATTTGAAGGTACATCTTGCGCTCTCGTTTCTGAGAGAGATACCTCTAGGGACTCACGGCTAAACCTTCCACCAGAAGTGGGAAGCTGATCGAGAGACGGTTTGCAAGCGGGGGTGGAATCGGAAGGACCCTTCGGTAGGAACCGGGACGTCGATACTATCACTCGAGAATATGTCAAAGCAATCTACTTGTGGCTTGTTTCCTCTGAACTATTCCCGACAATCAGCCTCGTTCCTCCAACGTCAATTTTCCATTAGAGCAATTCTTCTAAAGTTAGTTGCAGTCCTGTCAGCCCCAAGAAATATACAAAAAACATATCCAGCGTTTATAACCAATCATACCCCCCCCTTCAAACGAAGCTAGCTGGGTAGCGATGTTAGAAAAGAATAAACTTTATTCAGATATCCATTTCACAATACGGAGAACCAAGAACGGGGGGTAAACCTTCGCAACATCGTGAAATTCAGATTAATATTCGGAGCTCGCGTTATCTCGGCTCTGGGAAAAGCATTGGTGACGCTAAACCATCTCAATAGATAGCTTGAAATTAAATAAAAAATAACTGCATGTTAGTACCAAACAATTATGTACTAGAATCCACACAACTTCATAAATTGTTTCAAAAGGAAATCGTTTAGTGATTAGTACTATTAGGTGACTATTATCTTATTTTGCGAGAACTCCTCGTTTTTATTTTTATCATTAGATATTGATCGATATATACCAAGATGCTCATTTTAAGGGTTCCTTTTGGAACTTCGAAAATTGGGTTTTATGAATATAAATTTGATGGATTATCGCTCAGGTTATCATAGCTCATTGAGGTAACATTGGATTCGCCGGGAACGTATTGGCCACGGAAGGTAGTGGGCACGATAGGTGATGGGGTGGAATGCTGTTAGAGCTAAGCTCGACAAGGATAACAATGCCTCCTCAAGATGGACGAGTTAAATGGCTAGATGTTGTTTATTTGTGTGAGCATCTGAAGGGACTTGTTTGCTCTACTGTTTGTATAGCTTGGCTCTAGTGTTGTGCTTTAGGGCGCTTTCGTTTTTGAGGGGGTGGTTGATTTGGTTCTTTTGGTTTTAGATTGTCTTGGCTGGCATGAACGGGAAGGGGGCCTTCGTTGGAGGAAATGGGATCATCCAGGCTTTTAGAAGGAGGAGTATGGAAAACGGAAGTTCGGCGTGTGCTCAGATTCTGAGGATGGCAAGATCTCCTGTTCGGGAGGCTCAGAATGCTTTCGAAGGGTTTTCACCCGCAAACCGAGCAACCCTTGGGTCGGCTTGTATTGGTGAGTTTTTTTGCGTCACAGCCGAGATTTGTTACCTCGTCAGTCCGTGTTCAAGCCTTAATGTTCTTTTTGTTGCCAACTGTTCCCAGGTGGAGCCGTGTACTACCCACTAAGGTCACGTCCAGTCATTGCCTCAACGGCGGCCATGTTTTGCTGCATTTGGAGCTACCTGATCTTGCGTTGGATCGTGTTTGCATACACCTTTGAGAAATCGCTTCTGGACGCGGAGGACCTCGCTGAGGAGGACAGTATTTTCGATATCGTCGATGGTATCAAAGTCCACTTTAGGAAGACTCTACCGGTTGAGCAGTCTCCTGCGCAGTCTACAGAAGGAACAGTCCTATACCACGGGTTCGGGGCCTCGCTTTTCTCTTTCAGAGATGTCCAGCGAGAACTTGCCGATGCACTGGGAATGACGACTGTGAGTTTTGACTTCCCTGGTTTCGGATTGACGCAAAGACCGAGCGGGGGATTTTCCAACTACTCGCTACGCCGTACAGCAAGAGTAGGAAACGAACTATCACGCCAGCAAGGCTTCGAGAAGGTCGTTCTTGTGGGCCACTCGATGGGAGCTTTCGCTGCTTGCATGGCAGCGGTTATGGAGCCCGAACGGATTCGGGCACTAGTCCTAATCTCACCGGCGGTACCCGTTGGGGATGCTAGGGTTCGCCAGGTAGGCTTGTGATACCCCAGCAATACCTGGCATTCACACGGGACCTTACCTTCCATCCCATTCGTTCGCTGTCAAACAGATGAGTAAGAATTGTTTGATCAGAAACATGATGCGACTAATTGCTGGCTTCCGAAGCATCGTTCTGCACATTCTCTGGTACTTCTTCTTTCCGCTGCTGGTTGCATTTGCGCGATCCAAAGTTTCCAAGAACGACTTTTGGAGAAGTGGCCTCGAATACGCTGCGTATGACAAGAAAAAGATAACCCCTAAAGTCGTTGACGGATATTCCAAGCCCACGAACGCGAAGGCTTGGGACTGGGGTGTAATCAGCTTCATTTGGGGTCAAATGGGTGCTCCGTTCTCGTCGAGGGTACGCAGATTCTCAAGTGACTGGGGTTTCTGCAATCCATACTGACACTTCATGTTCATGTTCAAAAATTAGGGATATTTGGACCGGTATTTCTACGATGAAATTGCTGAACGCGGAATACCGACTCTTGTAATTCATGGAGAGAATGACAGAGTAGTTCCTATTCGAATTGGTGAGAACGTGTCTAAGCGAATATCGTCCTCCCGGTACGTTGTCCGACCAAATTCCTCCCACAATGACGAACGTGGTTTTGCTCACGCGACATTGGGCTGTTATATCCGGTTAGGTTCGTGTCTATAAGATGTTGTGGCCACCTTCCGCAGGAGGAGGAACCACAGCAAGTTGTAGAAGAAGTTCGAAGCTTTTTGGCCGAATCATGTGTCTGATGAGATCGTTACGCACTAGTTGTACATATGAGCATCTCTAGGGTTCTGCAGTTGCCCTCGAATCGTCTGTGCTTCTTCTTGACTAGTTTATTGTTGGCCGACCTAATAATCTTATACTACTACGTAGACAGTACATGCCGCATATGGCTGGATCCTCCCCGTATCTTACGCTGGCTGACCACCTTCGAGTGGGACTTCAGTTGCGCCGTTTGGTACTGCAAGGTGAGGTTTAATTTAAATACGGTTGCTTGCTGTGCAGTCTATGCCTTTCCGAAAAAGTCAAAGATTATGGTGCATGGTGAAGGAACTATGCGTACCTGGTTGGTCGTCCTCTAGTTCTTGCAAGTAGTGCTCTACTTCGAGCGCTGACATACAACCAGAGCCTGCTGCAGTGATTGCCTGTCGCCATTTCTTGTCTTGACAGTCGCCGCAGGCGAAGACACCCCGTACGTTTGTCGCTGTCGAATCCGGCTTTGTGATGATGTAGCCCTGATCATCGGTGTCCACTGCATGAGATACAAATTGTGTGTTCGGCAAATGGCCGATCGCAAAGAAAAGCCCGTTGCAGTCTATGATCCTCTCCTCCTCTGTCTTGAGATCCTTAATCTTCAGCTGCTCAAGCATTTTCCCGCTTCCAAGCGCCTCAGTCACAGCGTGAGAGTAGAGGAACTCAATCTTCGGATTCGCGCGGGCTCTCTGCTGCATGGTCTTGGAGGCGCGAAGGACATCCCGCCGAACAACAATGTACACCTTTGAGCCGTACTTGGTCAGAAAAGTTGCCTCTTCCATAGCCGAATCTCCGCCACCGATAACAGTAAGCGGCTTGCCGCGGAAAAATGGCGCAGCACCGTCACACACCGCACACGCACTTACACCCCGTTGCCAAAAACCGTTATCACCAGCGCCGGGGATATCCATTCTCTTCGCAGTCGCGCCAGAGGCGATCACAAGAGCCTTGGCCTGTGCCACCGTGCCGTTCTCTGATGTCACCGTGTACGGAAAGGAACCAAAATCTACAGTGGAAATCGTTTCCGTGAGTATTCGGGTCCCCATGTTGACCGACTGTGCCCTGAATCGTTCAGTAATTTCCATTCCGGATACTCCTTCTGGAAAGCCCGGAAAGTTCTCCACATCGGTAGTTGTGGTCAGCTGCCCTCCAGCTGCGACGCCCCCGGCAAGCAGACCTGTGATTCCGGAGGCAAAAGAGGTGTTCGCAATCACCACCAACACCCTAGTTCATACAAGTACCCACTTCGGTTCAGATCGTGACTCACCTTCAAACAGCAAAGGCTTTAGCTCTGCTCGAGCTGTATAGATCGCTGCTGTATGTGCCGCTGGTCCACTGCCTATCCAGACACACACAAGAACAAGATGCTCAGAAATCAAATCTCTGAAACCGAAGATAAAGACGCAAAAGAAAAAGCAACAAAACAGATAAACCCAGGACGAAAAAGTCCTCACCAACAATAATAACATTCTCCACCTTAGGCTCCTCCTCCGCCATCGCTACCAAATCTCTACCGACAGATCGACCTTCAATATATTCAGTCACAGCGAAAAAAACAAACACACAATGGAAATCATTACAAGTCCAAGCTCGTCAACAAAGCTACCTCCTCCTCCCTCGCTTAACCCACGAGAACTGAGTAGATAGAGGCCACGAGCTGAGTAGTATCCATTCTTACCCATTTTCTACACCGCCCGAAAATAAAAAATATCCACAATTTAAGCGTCACCACCAATCAATCTATTCAGCAATATAATGATTGATAAATATCTTATCTTGACTGATGTTCGGGATTGTTGGATGGCTTTTAGAAAACTGGAGACTTTGGTGAGGGTTTGTATGGTGTTTGAGAACCTCCTAGCTCTATATATGCACTCTTAGATGCTCTTTAAAAAGTCTGTCTACGCTAACTAGCTGTTTAGTAAAGTGCTAGCTCCGCACTCTGACGTTCCCCTTGTACGAATTTGTTTCTCGGGGGTTGCATGGGGAATCAAGGTCAACAGTGGGCTCCGTTTTCGATCTTTGTGTAGGATATGGACCAGCTAGTTTCAGCAGTTGCGAAACTTACTGTTACCAGCGGCTTTGGGCATTGGAGATGGTGTATGAGAGACATGGGTAATATGATTGGGATGAATGGATACGAACCGCTGGGAGGCGTGCGCGCCAGATTCGATGCTGAACACCACAGCCATTGCTCCAAATAGGATTCACATACGGGAGGCGTACGGTATCAAATCTGAGTATCGTCCGGTCCGGATATTCATACCAAATATCCCCCATCTGGCTGAACTGTTTTTTGCAGATCATGGCTTATCTCATTGGAGGTACCAACCCTGCACAATCGCACTCCCTCAGCTGAATCACTAAGAGCTCTGTAGCGTCGCCGTACAGTCGTTATAAGAGTCAAAGCAACGCTAAGCTTTGCCCCAATTCCTTCAGGATTCAAGCGACATCGAGTTCGCCGAACAACAATCTCTATTCATCAAAATAGATTGAAGTGTACTTGTGACTCTTTCAAGAGGTTTGCTAAATGTACAGGGCTTTTTGCTCCATGTACGTAGATTAACTGGGCGGGAACGGGAAGGGCCATGTGGTGGTGAGAAGTTTCTAGAATTTATGTACTGTAGGAAGTTGAGGAGTTGAGAGGTTTCTATGAGACTTCTTTAGTAATGGGCATGGATTCCCGGTTCGTTTGAAGTTTGCTTACTTATCGCTTTACCTGATCAATAAGGCTGGTGAGAACGAGACCAACTGACCATTACCTGGAAGGGGAACTCCTGGTTTGATCCGAACGCGGATCAGATTTGGGAAGCCAAGATGTTTTCCTCTCATGGTTTGTTGCAATATAGTGTGAATAACGTGAAGATCAAGCTCGTAGGTTGATCTTGAGCGGAAAGCATACAAATTGTGTTGACGCCTTGCACAGAGACACATAGAGAAGGGAGCAGCGCTTTCGTCTAGGCGTTGGGATCCTAGAGAAGCAGGTGGATGCAAACTCTGTCGAGGGATGCTTAAGAGGTTTGTTTTTTCAGATACTCAGTCCTTTCCAAGTACTTTGAACAATTGACCCCTCTGTACCAAGTTCCATTCTACCAAGCTCTTCACAGCAATCGTCAAGCACGGTAGTATGCCTTCTACGTACATCAAGCCCTCACAAGTCAGGCTGTCCAAACTACAAGAAAGGCAAAGCCTATCATCCTGATAAGAACTTCCTCTCAAGGCCCCTCAACCTAATTCATCCTGTCTACCTCAGTTAACACTACAGACCCTGTTCAGAGTTTGGTTCTCCACGTCCTGACAATATTCACCTCTCAATGCCTCAACGGGATGTAAACCACAAACAACAAGAACCTAAAAGCTCGCTCCTATCTGTGCACTCTTCTTCAAGACTCCACTAAAGGCCGGAAAAGTCCCAGGAGCAAGGACCAAGATGATCCAAAAGTGCTCGCTGTCCTGCCTGAAAGAAAACAGAAAGAAAGGCGAAACTACCAATGTGAAGAGGATTTCAGAGCCGTTTTCGTACTTTTTCTCGAGAGTTTTCTTTGGACGGGTTTAGGGATACTTTTGTTTTGGGACAGTTTGGGTCTCTCCCTGTCTCGGTGGCCTTGTCTTGAGAGTCTTCTTCCGCAGGCTTTTTTAGGGAGAAAAGAGGTTAGAAGGGTGGGATTGCTTATGTACGATCGAACTCTTTCTTCTTTTCTTTGTTGCGTATCTTCTATTTGTCTTTGTGTTTTGGTTGGGAAGGTGGAGATTAGTTGGACTGGGTGGATCCCTCTAGACAGGAGTTGTTTGAGGTTTTTTTTTGGTTTCTCTTTCGTAGAGCTGTTTTGTTTCCGAGGGCGGGTGGGGGTTGGTGGGTGGTTAAAACAGCATCATGGGCACCAAGTCGGACGCTGGTGTAGGCTATGATGATGCATCGTTCTATCTTTTTGCAATGGCGATGCTCAGCCTCGTCACGGTTCCGTGGACTATTGTGAAAATTTGGAGGCTTGTGAAGGGAAGAGATCAGGAGGAGGAGAGGGAGAATTTGAGACAGCACTGCGGGTGTAGGAGATGTCAAGAGAAGGCCCAGGCCATTGCGAAACAGAAGAAGGTTGATACACAAAATCATAGAGCGGACACCACATCAGTCTTCTAATTCGTGAGCTCGTTCCTGTTCGCTTCAAAACTACACCAGAAATCGTACAACACTTGGGCAAGACCCTCGAATATTTTTGTATTCGTTTCTTGGATACTCATAATCTTGCTACTCAGAGAAATACGAAAATCGCCATCCTTCAAAGCACCTTTTGATCCATTCGAGATTTTGGTGAGAGTTTTGCAAGCTGCTTACTGAAAGCTTAACTACGGCTGAGATCACTGAACTTTGCCGTTACGACCACTCCACAGGAAATTTCGAAGTCAGCATCGGACAAGGAAATTAAGGGGGCTTATAGGAGGCTCTCGAAACTAACCCATCCTGACCGAAACCCGAATAATCCGGAAGCCGCTGAGCGTTTTATGCAAATTACAAAAGCGCATCAGGCTCTAACTGATGCCGTTGGGAAGGAGAACTACCAAAAATATGGAAATCCGGACGGTCCGATGGTACGCATACAAAAGCAAACTAATTGGGAAGGCATCGGTTCCTTCGATATGGTGCGGAAATAGTTCTAACCCAATATCTTGTTTTGGAAAACTCCTCGTCCCGTGAAAATCAATGAAGAGGTCATCCATCAACCTTGCGCTGCCATCAGTTATGGAGGATCACGGAAACCTAATATTGATGATCTACCTCAGCTCTCTAATAGTGGTACTACCAGCGTTTGTTGTTCTCTGGTGGCGTTCGAACAGCGACAAACTGGCCACGTCTATCAGCGTCAATACCTATCGCTATTTTCTTGTGGTACTTCACGCCTCTGGCCGATGGAGGGATCTGCTTGCAGCGTTTGCATCCGCATTCGAATTCGAGCACATGGGTGTGAACAACCCGCGAAAGTTTGCTCCTCTTCGCGATGCCGTGAGAAAGAGTGGGGCTGAAGCCGACTTGAAACAGATCCGGCTGTACATGGACGTGAGTAACACCTTTCAGGATTTTTGTGCGACCGGACATTCAGGAGGATGACATTTTTTCCTTTCCTACAAATGAAACTAGGTCAAGCCGTATCTTAGCGAGAACATATTGATACTCTTGGCGTATACCCATAGATTAGGAATTGACGAAGAGTTTCTATCAAGGCTAGAGGATCTGCTTGGATGGACGGAAGGTCTCGTCGTTGCCATGGCTGACGCGAACAGAGAAGAGCCCCGGCAGGATTGTTACAGAACGTATGGAAGAACAGTCTTCGGGAGAACAAGAAAGATCATGAGCGCAGTCTTCCTCGGTCAGTGTCTTGCTCAGGTAAGCGTTGAACATTAAAACAAGATTTTAGTGCAAGAGCACCTCGTGCAAATCGTTCACCTGGAAACCTGAGGAGACTCCCACTATCTGCGCAACCCTTGTTTAGGGAATGAAAGAGAAAGACTCAAGTCTCCTCCAAATTCCGGGGTTCAGAGAGACTGAGCTGAAATATTGCAACTCCAAATCGAACAAGGTCAGGAACGTTCATGACTTTGTGGCTCTGGATATCGATGCCAGAAAAAAGATACTCAGGAATTTCTCGGACGATGAGTTTCTGGACGTCAATGAGTTTTGTTTGCACTTTCCCACTGCGACTTTGAAAGTTGCAGCGCCTAAAGTTGAGGACGAGATCGATTCTTCTGTTCACGAGATTGACAAGGCTGATGTCGAGGTTACGTTGACCGTAAAGAGAGGGGCTGTAAGCTATCACATGCCAATAATAGCATGTGCACCTTTATTTGTTGTTGCATCCGCATCAGCAGACGGAATTCGGCGCTGAAAGAAGTTTGTTGTTTATCCGACTTCAGGGTACCGGTCGCTTTCCATGCGTACCGAACCTGCCCGATGAGAAGCAGGAGGTGTGGTGGGTTATCCTCGACGACAAGAAGCACGACGTGCCATTGGCAATAAAGCGGTTGAAACCAAAAGATTTCGATGCCGAAGGAAATGCCACCTTCAAGTTGGATTTCGTTGCTGGCATTCGCGGCAAGTACGAATACGTTGTCCATGCCCTCTGCGATTGTTACGTTGGGGCTGATGTGTACTCCAACATCAAGTTCACGGTTGAGCCGAAATTTGAGAACACTGACAGCTTGAAGTATTATCGCGCAGCTCCAGAAATTTGGTTTTTTTTGTGATATGTGCTAAAGGACTTGATGTCGCTGTTCACGGCTCCATAGGTACTTTGACACTGATGATGAGTCTGACTACGAAGAGTACAACGCCGAAGTAGAAGATGGGGACGAGGAAGAGGAGACGGACTCAGATGAGAATGAAGATGGAGAGGCAGCTGGGGGCGGTCCCGCCGGGGCAGTTCAGCAGGAGAGTTCAGAAAAGGAGGGGATTGATGAGTTGTCTTCCGCAGAGGAAGAGGATGATGATGAGGATGATGAGGATGATGTTGATGAGGAGGATGAAAGAGAAAACCGGAAGCGCGGTACAAATGGATCTCAAACCACCAGCGCCGTAACAGAAGACATCTGACAATTCAACTTTTGCCTGTGAATCAATACTTACGACACGATAAACAAGAAAACCAACCTTTCTGAACAGCTGAAATACCTGGAGAGGAACTCCAGCCTTGATCCTTGGTTTCAAACGACTTTGGTCCCAGGAGTCGTGCAGTCAGGAAACCGAGGCATCCTGGCAGTGCGGGGTAACGATTGAGAGATTAAACGCGCTGGCTGGCAAAAGATCTTGTGCTGCTTGAAAAGACAGCGATGAATCGCAAACAAGAGTGTTTCTGAGGGTCGCCGCGGCAGCCAGAGGCCTGGAGGGTATCAATGCCGAACCCGATCGTGGACCATACGAGGAACGGCGGGTTTCGTCTTCGTCTGTAGCGAGTGCCAGAGGGATAGACGACATCTTCGGAGCCGGAGGATCAAGAGAATTACGCTTTTTTAGGGCCTCTGTCTATCCCAGTCTTCAGCAGCTGCATATGAGATCCCACCACAAAGGCCTGTCCGCGACCAAAACCAATTCATGCAAACCCTAAATCGTCCTATCCAATAAAAATATTTCCCGCGAGTTTGTCAAGGATGGGTATTTTTTCTCCCATTAGTTTAAAGACAACTCCTCACAAAAGAATGCAATTCATAAATACAAGCTCACGGACTCGTAACCCCCTTTACCCATGGGTGTAAAATGCAATGTGCCTTAGAAGAGTAATTTTTTGCTCTGGAACGACACACTTGAAGGAAGAAGTTGAGGGGTACGCGCCAGATTCTTAAATTAACATCAATCAATAACCTTTTTTCAATCAGTATAAGGTCCTTCCCGAACTTGAGCATTTCACGTCTGAAGTGGATGGTGTGGAGGTATGTTCCGAGTGTGCGAGAAAGCATTCCACATCCAGCTGAAACTCCTCAGCACAGTAGCAAGTTTGTGTGATTGTGACCTGTTTGGAACTCCGAGAAGTTTTTCGTTCTCTCTCTACTTGTTCTCTTCTGTTGTAATTGGTTTTTTTTCTTCCCCTCGGCTTGTGTCTTCTTGGTGTGTCCAAGAGAAGTTGGAAACATGGTGAAGCAGGTGGAGGTGAGGCACTGAGATGAGTCCTATGCTCTTTTGGTCTCTTGTGGTGCTGCGGGGTGCTGTATTTTCTCGTACATCCTCTGCCCAACTGCCGTGGTCTGGTCTAGAGACTTCTTCATCTGAGTTTCTTTTTCCTTTCCTAGGGGAACTCGCAAACAAGGGATTCTGAGAAGCCCCAGAAGCGCAGAAGACTATCTGAAGAGGAGCTCGTTGCAGTTGGTAAGCGTATTGAAGTTAAGTGGGACTTGGACGATGAGAATGGGGTCGTACGTTCACGATGGTGGGGAGCGAAAGTCTTAAGAAAAGTGGAGTCTCCTGGAGATGAAAAAGTTCCATTTGATATTTTGTATGATCCATTTGAAGATTTTGCGGAAACTCAATGTAGAGTACGTAATTTGCCTGGCATCGGAATTGCGCTTCCAGGCGAGGGACTATTGTCGCTTTGGAAGCTGACGAGCTCCCAACATTCGATTTCAACTACTTCAGATTGTTTTCCTAAGCACAACCGAGCTTCGAGATTCTGAGTCCGGGGATCTGCTGTATTGGAGAGCGGAAGGAGATGATTCGGAACCTCAGAGTACAACCATGGTGGAGCTTCAGGAAGAGCAGGATGCGATAGACAGGTTCGACTGATGCTAAAGGGCAGCATCTCATACCAAATGTTGAGCAAGCGAACCAATAAGAAACGTTTTTTTCTATAGGGAGCTGGGAGAGAGCTTTGAGCAAGAGGCAATGGCAGAATTCGACAAGCTCCCAATGGAGAAGCAACGACATCTTGCTGCAAGCTACAGAAGTTTTGCGGACTCGCTTAAGGGACATCTTAGAAAGCTTTTGGCTGCCAACGGTGCCAACTACGAAGTTACGGATAATGACATTCAGAGTGCCTTCAATGCTATAGAGGTTGAGAAGAAGGGCTAGGGAACAGTATTCCACGAGCGGCCCAAGGCTTTCCGAATGAACAGTTGTCAGGTCTGCAGTGGATCTCACGAATAGTGGCGTTGAGTGAGGCCGCTAGCGGGTTTGGGAAAATGAACAAATATATATGGTGTGATCTAATTTGAATAATAACGAAAATCCTTGCAGAATTCCCACAGCTACATGAGCGTGGAATCTGGTCTTTGAAACTTTGTAGCTAGACAACAAGGGCGGGTAATCGCTTCTCACGCCCGGGGTATTGTAATCCAGACCGATTTATGTTCAAGTTCCGTTGAGGGCAAAATCCTGACCCGCGATTAGGTCCGGAATCCAATCCAGTGAGGCGTAACTCAGTAGCACCATAGCTTTCTTGCTTGGCACCACCAAGCCCGACAGAGTCTTCACACTCTCGCGCTTACAGAAATAGAAAACCGACCTCGAACCGAGATGCCGGAGGGCACAGACCTTCCACAGGGGACTCTAACCAGCTCTACGTTCACCATTACCCTCCTCGTGGACGTGTAGTCCGACATCCGTCCCAAGTCAAATGTGTCCCAAAAGCACTATGTCCTCACCCCAAACGTTGGAGGCAGACGTCCATCGACGACGGCCGCCTATCCAGACATGAAACGCTAGTGACTCTGAACTGACCGTACCAAAGCTTCCCACGTCTGTCCATGACAGATAACTCAAGCGCACGTTATGAATATTCCTTTCTGACGGAAAACGTCAACGTCGGGACGAGAGAAGTGATACTTAACATCTCTGATACTTAGCATCCGGACGGTTAGGCTTAGTGCGCTGGGTAAGTGAGGTAGAGTTCCTGTGTCCATACTTTTCTTTGGTTTTTGGTTTTTGGTTCAGGACGATGCATATGGAAACGATTTGGCAATTTTCGATCTTGTTTACTTCTTGTTTTGCTGAGTTGTGGGAACGTATAGTAGTTGATTAGGTTTGTTCCGCCTGTTGTCTGTCTGTTGCGTGCGTGTTAGTTTGGTTGTGTTGTCTTTTGTATGCGCCTTCGAGTGCTGCTTGGATTGTTTCGGTGAGAAGAGATGGACGAGCTCAAGAGTCTTCGGGAGTTGAACGTCGTGTCCAAAGTATGCCAAGAACTTGATAATCACTTGGGCATGTCGGACAAGACGATGGCCGAGTTTTTGATCGACCTTGTGGGGAAGAACAAATCACTTGGAGAGTTCAGAGCAGCGCTATCTAAATTTGGAGGAGGGGAACAGTTGTTGCCAGATGCGCTGGCGGAGTCTGTTCATCGTCTAGTTCAAAAGTTGACAACTGCACCTGGAAATGCAGGGCAGGAGAAGAAACCAAGGGCCGCGGCGAAAGCTGTAAAGAAGCAATCAGATCCCAAAACGGAAGCCATCGCAGCACGATTTCCAGGTTTGGCTACGGAAGACCACCGGCACGGGAGTGACTCGGAAGAGGGGGATGAAAAAGGGGGTTTTCTGGGTTCGGGAATCAATGCCGATACAGTACTCTCGAAGGTTGAGAAGGAAGAGGTTGAGGCTTCAAATACTGGAAAAAGGAGGGAGAGGTCAGTCGAAAGAGATGAGCGACCATGGGGTCGGGACTCCGCGAGACGTGGAGATGATCGCAGACGTGACGACGATCGCAGACGTGGAGATGATCGCAGACGTGACGACGATCGCAGACGTGGAGATGATCGCAGACGATATGATCGCGAACGCAGCGATGACCGCAGATATGACAATGATCACAGGGGAAATTCGAGAGTTGATCCCGAACGTGCTCGTCGAGAAGTTCAGCATCACGTCGGAAAGCCCCAAATCGAAGTTGGTAAGGTGTACCGGGGCAAGGTCACCAACGTCCGGGATTTCGGGTGCTTTGTAGGTTTGGAAGATGTTGGTTACCGAAGAGGAGAAAGACCTCCGGAGGGACTACTGCATGTTTCGGAAATGGGGCTTACTAGCCGGGTTGCTAACGCTAACGAAGTCTATAAAAGGGGAGAGACTTTGTACGTCAGGGTCAATTCTCATGCCGGGAAGAGAATAGGCCTGAGCGCAAAGGACATTGATCAAGAGACAGGAGAAGACAAGAGACCTCAGAAACCGAACCGTCCTGTACATGATGGTGGAGACTCGAGAAGGAATAATCGCTCCAATCCGGAAATAGGTGACATGCAGTCTGTTTCTGGGATTCCCCGGTCTTTACAGGAGGAGGATTCTTCCAGAAGGTCTAAGGGTCGAGCACGGCGCCGACTTCCTTCTCCAGAGCAGTGGGAGCTTAACCAGCTGGCGAGCGCGGGAGTTTTACCACTAGCTGATCTCCGAAAACAGGCAGGAATCGCGGAGGACTCCGAGGAAGAGGAAGCAGGGGTTCTAAACGATGTCGAGGAGCCTGAAGAGGAGTTGGAAATCGAATTAAATGAAGACGAGCCTGCTTTTCTGCAGGGTCAAGCTACAAGCAAGGCCCAGCCTCTATCTCCCGTAAGGATTGTGAAGAATCCCGATGGATCAATGCAGCGAGCGGCTATGACTCAGAGCGCTTTGTCGAAGGAACGAAGAGAGCTGCGAGATCAACAGGCGCAAGCAAATGTAGACGATGTACCCGCAGACCTCAACAGAGCGTGGGAGGATCCGGTCCCCGATCAAGGAGACCGACACATCGCTCAAGAACTGAGAGGCTTGGGCACGGGTCCCGCAGAAATGGCGGAGTGGAAGAAGAAAGCGATGGGGACGGCCCCGAGTTTTGGATTCAGTCAAAAGCGCGACCAGAGCATCATTCAACAGCGGGAAAGTTTGCCCATCTACAAGCTTAAGGATTCATTGCTAGATGCCTTCGCCTCCAACCAGGTTCTGATCGTTATTGGAGAGACAGGGTCTGGCAAAACCACGCAGATGACTCAGTATCTCGTGGATGCGAATTATCACAGAGCTGGGAGAATTGGCTGCACACAACCTCGTCGTGTTGCTGCAATGTCCGTTGCCAAACGTGTCGCGGAAGAGTTTGGGTGTCGGCTGGGCGAGCAAGTGGGATACGCCATCCGTTTTGAGGATTGTACCTCTAATGAGACCATCATCAAGTACATGACCGATGGAATGCTTCTGCGAGAAGCACTATTGGATCCCGATCTGAAACAATATTCCGTGATTATGTTAGATGAAGCTCACGAGCGAACCATTTCGACCGACGTACTGTTTGGCCTTCTGAAGGATTGTTTGGCCAAGCGCAGTGATTTGAAGTTGATAGTCACGTCCGCAACTCTGGATGCTGAAAAATTTTCTTCATATTTCTTCAACTGTCCGATTTTCACGATCCCCGGAAGAACGTTCCCAGTTGAGATCCTGTACTCAAAGGAGCCAGAAGCCGACTACCTTGATGCAGCGTTGGTTACAGTGATGCAAATTCATCTGACAGAGCCGCCTGGAGATGTTCTTTTATTTCTCACGGGTCAGGAGGAAATCGATACATCTGCTGAAATCCTTTATGAGCGGATGAAGTCTTTGGGCCCGAATGTTCCGGAGCTGATTATCCTACCGGTCTATTCTGCACTGCCTTCGGAAATGCAAACGCGCATATTCGAGCCAGCACCGGCAGGGCAACGAAAAGTGGTTATCGCCACCAATATCGCTGAGGCTTCCTTGACTATCGATGGTATCTTTTACGTGGTGGATCCAGGTTTCGCAAAGCAGAAAGTCTACAACCCAAAGCTGGGAATGGATTCTCTGGTGGTTGCTCCGGTTTCACAGGCGTCCGCGAGGCAGAGGGCAGGGCGAGCAGGCAGAACTGGTCCTGGAAAGTGCTTTCGTTTATACACCGAACAGGCGTATCGGAACGAAATGCTCCCGACGTCGGTACCCGAGCTCCAGAGGAGCAACCTCGCTAATACAGTGCTCACCTTGAAGGCGATGGGAATCAATGACCTCTTGCACTTTGATTTCATGGATGCCCCTCCCGCGCAGCACATGGTTTCTGCTATGGAGAGCTTGTACTCGTTAGGCGCCTTGGACGAAGAAGGATTGCTCACACGGCTTGGGAGAAAAATGGCTGAGTTCCCGCTCGAGCCAATGCTTTCGAAGATGCTTCTTGCCAGTGTCGACTTGAAGTGCTCCGATGAAGTCCTCACGATCGTTGCAATGATATCCGTACAGAACGTCTTCTACAGGCCCAAGGAAAAGCAGGCCCAAGCTGACCAGAAGAAGGCGAAATTCCACCAACCGGAGGGTGATCATTTGACCCTTCTAGCAGTCTACGATGCCTGGAAGGCGAACCGATTCTCCAACCCCTGGTGCTACGAGAACTTTGTACAAAGCAGAAGCTTGAAGCGGGCTCAAGACATTCGAAAGCAGCTGATAACAATCATGGATAGGTACCGACTAGATATTACGTCGGCTGGAAGGAACTACATGAAGATCCGTAAGGCGATTGTTTCCGGATTTTTCGTTCACGCGGCTAAAAAGGACCCCCAGGAAGGCTACCGAACGCTTGTAGAAGGACAACCTGTGTATATTCATCCGTCATCGTCCTTGTTCCATATTCAGCCGGAGTGGGTAATCTATCATGAGGTTGTGCACACCACGAAGGAGTACATGCGAGAAGTCCTTGCGGTTGAGTCCAAGTGGTTGGTGGAGCTGGCACCTCGCTTCTTCAAAAGTTCGGATCCGAATAGGCTATCTCGACGCAAGAGACAGGAGAAAATCGAGCCCCTGTTCGACAAGTATGCTCAAAACCAGAAGGAGTGGCGTCTGTCGAAGCGCAGAAGATAAAGACGCTAGTTTCGTGAACGAAAACCGTATTTTGTTTATATTGTGAAGGGTTCTCTTCCCGTTGGATTGAGCCTCTTCGACTTCAGGTTTTAATAATTAAGACGAAATTTTTTAGGCCGAGAGGACCATCAATGTCAAAGATTTCGTCTTGAAGGCGAGCAACGGTCACTAGCGAGTCACGCCGTTTAAAGTCTTTGCCTGAGCCCCTCCTGTGTTTGCAGACGCGTTTTGGGTTGGGGTTGTAGTTTGACCTCCCTGAACCAACCTGCAGGCCACCAGGAACTCGTAGATTTTCGCCACCTTGTTCGGGTCCATCTTTATCAGGGCCTTTGCATCCTTCCTTCTCAGGAACTTGTTCCTGTGTGACTCTAATATCATCGCGTCCTTAGCAATCATGTACTGGTGGAAGGAGATCTGTCATTGAAGATGAGAGAGGAGTTGAGAAGCGTGCCGTGAGCAAATGCAAGACGAGGAAACCTCCTCCTGGAGACGCTTTTCCGACGCTTAGCCAATACCTTCAAGCCTCTGCATAGCTCGATCTCGTTCGCTGAGAGCAACTCTGCGCCCTCAAGATTTGAATACTTATTCTTAGGTTTGCCATCGCCATTAGCATTCGACATTACAACGGTTCCATCCGCCTGCTTTGTAGGACCTTTGCGCTTCTTTGGAATCGGATTGCTGAGCTCTTCCATAAGGCTTGCTCGGCCGCGAGCACGCCCTGAACCAACTCGACTGCATTCAGCGGAAGACCTTGCACCCATCATGCGTCCTTCCCGCAGAGTTTCGATTTCCTGCGACAATGGAGACATCGAGATTAGGTTCAAAAAAAGCAACGGCAGCGTGGCGGAGATGTTCCTATCGATCGATCGGTTGCTTCAGGATCGTACCTGACGTGTGGTCCGTTCCTCCAGTACGCCCTTCATCATCTCTTCATGGTCTTGGGGTGTGTGAAAACGACTGAAAGGTCGCATCTTATCCCTTAACTCCTTCTCATCGCGAGGCCTCTTCTTGTCCGTTTGCTCTTGAGCTTTCAGATCCAAAAGATTTCTGTTCACGACAAACTCTTTCCTCTTCTTCCGTTCGTCAAGCTTGCTGTTGTAGATTTCCAGCACTCTCTGCTTGACTTCCTTATCCTTGTCACAGTCCTCATCCGTTATCTCCATCTCAGCGATTACGTCCTCAGCTTCATTGTCCCATTCGTACACAAAATCTTCTCTCTTTGGCATCCATCCTGCAATAGCCTCGTTTTGATGCAGATGCATAACCTTCAGTAACTTGGGATCCATCTCTTGCTCCTCTTTTACCCTAAAACAGCGATACGTGTTCAGAGATTACTGGGATAATTATCCAGAGACGCAGTGCCAGCAGAAACTAGTAAACCGACGCATCGAGACTAACCATTCTGGGTCATCTTTTGGGAGCAGCGTGTCCCGACGCATATCCGGGATTGGGGCAAGATCATGATTCAAGAAGACGGCTTCAAAGTGGTTCTCAGTTTCCCCCTTGTTTCGAGTCTGGATAACTCTTGAAATATCTTCCCAGTTTCCCACACCGTACATCTCAAGTCCTTCAAGAAGACGCTCCTCCTCATCCGCTGTCCAGGATGCTGAGTAGATTGGCCTAGTCACGACCTGTCAAAGCGGTTAACAACAAAGAAATACGGTCGTGGGTAGTCAAGGTCGTGGGTAGTCAGTGTCAAATTCCAGAGAATCAAGAACCGTTCATGGCAGCACAATTCGTAAGTTGAATGGGAAAAGCCACCAACCTCTACAAGGCGATAGGAATGTGTTGGTGTATGAGGCCAAAGAGTAGCCCCAACAGAGAAACAATCCAGGCAAAGGTCAAAATCGGTGCAATCTGCACATCTTGCACGGATCGCATTTGATAAATCTCGCCCGCAATAGTTGCAGTGGAACCTCGAACTATCGCTGTCATTGTTTCCCTGTTTAGAATTCTTCCCACCGCGTGCGCGCTTGGGTCTGTGCTTTTGATTTCCACCGCCTCCACCACCGCCAGAATGGCTATTGCCGGTGCTCTGCTTCTTCGTGTCGGTCTCCATCTTATCACCAGCGCCGCCTGGCCCAGACGTCTCTTTCAATCCCTCCTCCATTCCACCCATGCTGTCAGCTAGATCAGGCAAAGCAAAGCTTTTTTCTTCAAAGCATACGCAAAAGTTCACGAACAAACCTCTCTCACAAAGCCCAGCCTTGGAACTCTCATACCATAATCAAAGTCTCCATCTCAGTCTTCCCCCCCCCACACAACGGTAGCTCGGACAAACCGAACAAAAGATCTTTCTACAATGATCCTAATTGTTTCCCCCAGCGGCCCGCTTGATTCCTCCAACTTAGGACCAAATTTCTGAGGACATTCCTCTCACCAAGACCCTTTGAAACTCAGCCCCAGACCAGGTCTTCCGCAACCAATCCACAGGTTTTCGCCTTCTTTCAAGCACAAAAAAAAAAAAAGCTCAGCAAAACCTCTTTCACTTATACCAAGGACGCACCGTCGTTTTCCTTTCGAAAATTCCCGGACAATCTCCGTCTTACAAACGTTCACCCCTTAACAACCTTTGGAACTTAGAGAAAAACCACAGCTCCCACTCTCTTCAAGCACCAAAAAAACAGCATCGATGCAAACCAAAAACCAGAACCAAA
Source organism: Rhodosorus marinus (assembly GCA_029953675.1). Classification (NCBI taxonomy): domain Eukaryota; phylum Rhodophyta; class Stylonematophyceae; order Stylonematales; family Stylonemataceae; genus Rhodosorus; species Rhodosorus marinus. The sequence continues at coordinate 1,337,084 of JAMWBK010000009.1, forward strand.
AAAAAAACACGAGCGAAAATATAAGCTGTTCCAATTCAACTAGAACCACTTGGAACGTAACTCTCACACTCCTCCCAACATCGAATCTCCCGTTGAACTAACAAAAACTATTCAGACCAAAACCATCCAGAACAGATTTTTTCTTCTTGACCAAACCAGCCCACCCCCAAAGACTATTTCTCCAAAAAGGTCTATCCTTTGATTTCAACACCGCTTCCGTACATAGACAATCCTTTCCTCAATCAAACGACATGGATCCCCGATCTTCACCTCTCACGCAGACATACCATCTTCTTCCCCGCCCCTGAGGAAGAGCTGACAGATTATCCTTCCTCAACAAGAAATCCTACAAATAGAAAATATTTCTTAATTAGGTTTAAATTTGTCTCATATTAAGTTCATATTCTCTATATTATTCTAATTGCTATATACTATGCTCGTATTGTATTTAATTATGTCGAATCGTCTTTCCTATTTAGAATTGACTAACTCAGTCATTATTAACTTACGTTAATTAAGGTGAGTTTCTTATATTTTGATCCATTGTTTCTAGAAAATATGAATTAAGTAGTTTTTACTTGCTTTGATACTATATATGTGATATTTAGTAGATATCCTGCTCAAAGGGTGTTATATATTTTTTCTATTTTTTTGAGTTGCTGATGTTGTTCAGGGTTGGTCCACTTAGGGACGAGGAATTGATGGAGCTAGAGTCCAGCTGGACGTCAGCGTCGAGAACGAGGACTGGCCGGAGGATGAGCCAGTGACCCTGCATGTGGCAGCTCTGAGGAAGGGAGACACCCTTTATGAAGTGGAGTAATCGTCCAATCTGAAGGAAGCACTTGACACTCGCTGTCGGAGGAATGGAGAGCGGCGATCGACCAGGATCAGTATCATCATAGGTTTACTCCGAGCCTATCTACCCTTAGGAGGGTAGAGGGAGACGACTCTCGTTGAACAGCAAAGCCGCTTTAGGCCACCAGGGCATCAGAGACAACTCGGTAAGGAGGCTGTCAGGAGGGCTGGCGACATTTCGAAAAACAAGACGAAGCCACCAAGAAAAGCCACACTGTCCAAAACAACCAAAGCATTCCATGATTAACGGTACAAGCCGATAAGACAGCATCGATTACTCAAAGGTTCTATGAGTCATCGTAGCATTGAACCAGCGGCAGCGCCATGACGTTGCGCAGACGAGGGAGGATACAGTCCAGCCTGAGGACCTGGAATAGACAAGTCAAGATACTCACTCCTGCGAGCAGCCAGATCAGTGACCACCAAATCCGCCGCAAGCTGGACATCGGTGTCTCATTAGCAGCATCAAGCCCCCGAGCAACAAGGCAAAGGGACCTCGTAATGCCTCGCACCCCTGGTTCTCTGCCCTCCGCGGTCTTCGCAGCGCTACTTGCACTGGATAACCGAGTTTCTGCGTGCAGTCAAAACCTGTATGGCGTTGACAACGCCATCCCTTTGCGGTTTTTTCGACACCAGAGTTCTCACATCTAATTTGAACATCGAACTGTTCGAATGTGCATATGGAATATTTCCTTGGCGGCTATGATAATGGTTGGCTTGTTATCGTCCTGGACTCCACTGAAAACGTTCCCTGACACCTTTCGGATTGACAGACACAAGATTTAATTCTGAAAACTTGAGGCAGTAGACCCAATGCAACTTTCAGCTCCAGTCCCGCGGCCGTGTCTGCGATAACTACCCCCTTGTGTGTCGCAACTTCTGCGTCTCCATTTGCGAAACGAACGGAATTGGCGTCGCCTGCCTCCTCGAGACTACACAGTACTCTTCTCGGTTTACCAAATGATGAGACGCTCCCAAGAAAACTCATCATCAGCGTTCGCTGGGACTCTCCCGACGGCCGCGTTGGAACGTGTCGTAGCTGTATCGTTACCTCCGGGCTTCTTGCAATGCAGACAGGTCTTGTCCCTCTGACAGTCCCGGTAAATGGTCAACAGCTTCCGCACATCTGATCACGGCTATTGAGAATGTGACTGGGAAATGACATTCATCAGCTGAAAAGAGACCAGAACATCTCATGAAGGATTGCGAGGAGCGGAAACCAAGCAAGAAAGGTGCGACGTAGCTAGGCACAGCACTCTCTTGGAATCGACGAAGTCGCAGAAGAACGGGCATGTCAGAAACGGCCCGCTTCTCCGACCTAACAACTGTTCCAGCGAATTTCGCTTGTTGATGACTCTCACAAGCGCTGAAGACGCTTCAGCAGAAGGTGAATACCTTGACGCTGCTTACCAGTGAAAAGATCCCTGCAATACAGAGGATCTGTTTGAAGACCGAAACATTCACAATGATAGGGGTCAGCCTACTTCAAAATAAATAAGCGAGTTAACACTGCAATACTGACTATAGCCCTGTCTATGCAGCATTTCATTGATAATCGGCGCTGTTATCACGGAGCAACACCAAGAGCCTGATGACCCGGACAACTTTTAGCAACGTCCAGCAAGTCCTTTGTTGGTCACGAAGACACAACACGTCGCTACCCCCCAAAAAGCCAGGTTGGGACAAACGACCCTGGGAACCTAACAAGCCCCCATCTAAGAACAACAAAATATCCGAGTCAACCGCTTAGGCCAGCCACAACCAAGGCAGCTCGGCAGCTCGGCAGCCCAACGCTTTCGTTGTCCGCGACGCAACATTCGCTGCCTCTCATCAAGTTTCGATAAGACACGTTCACCCCTGGCTTTCTAGAGTCCATATAGATTCGGTTTCAATACGACACGAAACAGTTTCTCAGTTATGATGGACTAGAAGTGCTGAAAGCATAGCTCTTCGACCCCCTTCGGTGATGAGCAAATTTGTTAAAAAGGGATGCTAGCCGCCTGAGGCGGCTCGAGGAAAGAGAGTTAGGTTTAGAGGAATGCTTTTCATCGCTACTAAATGTATTTACATGAGAAATTAAGTTAAATCGGAGGAACCATGGCTGATGAAGAGATTGATGAAGAACTTTTAGCCCTTGAGGCGGAGCTGAAAGGATTGGAGCAGAATTCTGGAGTGATTGAGAGCGCTCCAAAGCCCGTCGAGCAGATTGTGGTTGCGGCGAAGCCGGCCGTGCCTTTGAGGGCTCCCATTCAGCCGGAATGGCAGCAAGAGCTGTACGAGCGGGATTATCAGAGGATGCAGATGATGAAGGAATCTCGCGATGGAGATGAACAGAGGGGGGTGAACGCGGATGGAGCTGACGGGAATGCTGGTCGTGCAGCAGAGGCACCCACACCTGTCCACCAAGCACCGGCTCATGCAGTAGAACCTCACGATTTCCAGGTATGCATTATAGTAAGTATCTTTGTGCGCTGTGTTGAGTTTGAGCTGATCCCGTGCTCGCCCCAATCTTCCTCCACTTTAGGGTCCGATGATGCCTCCAACGCGGAAGAAAATTCTTCGTACTGCAGCGGGAGAGGTGTGGGAAGATCCTACTCTGGAGGCTTGGCCGGAAAACGATCATCGGATCTTTGTCGGAGACCTCGCAGGGGACGCGACGGATGAGGTTCTCACAGCGGCTTTTCAAAAGTTCGACAGCTTCCAAATGGCGAGGGTTGTTAAGGACAAGCGTACTCGCAAGTGCCGAGGGTAAGGATTCAAGCCACTGATCACTACCGTGGGTTATGGAGAGTTTTCCGATACATGCGTCACCGCTAAGACCGGAATTGCTTCGAACCTTCAGGTTTGGTTTTGTGTCGTTCGCAAGCGCGGAGGATATGGTAAAGGCCATGAAAGAGATGAACGGAAAGTACGTAGGCAATAGACCCGTCAAGTTGCGAAAGTCAAACTGGAATGAGCGAACGCTCACGAGGGACAAGAAGAAAGAGGTCCGAATCTTCAAGAAGCTAATATCGAAGAAGTAGCCTCCGTATTCCATTCGCTCTCAGACCGGGGGGAGTTGCTAACATTCAATTGCGTTGTCAAATACTAACATTTTGAGCTGAAGCTGAACAATAGAAAAGAAAGTCCCATCGAAGGATATTCGAGTGGATGGGTTGTACCTTCGGTATCTCCTTGCATCCGAACACTTCTGCGAACGGAATCACCGAGCTCGACATTCTCAACTCCTGAAGTCCATTGCCCCACGCTAGCCAAGTGCATCATTCGATGTTTCCCAGCTGCAGCGCCTATCGTACTGGGTGCTCCGAAACCACTATTCCGCAGCAACAGAGCATGTTTTTTGTGTTCCCAACCACGACCACCGGGCCTTGTTCACCGCATCATGAGCACTCTTCCGATTGCACTAATCCCTGCTTGTGCGGAAAACGAAAATCAAGCGATCAGTGCTTTGCAGAGTGCTGACAGAGGATTCTCAGCTAACGTTCTGTCGGGAACATCGACACAAACATTTCAAGCTCGCATCCTCCACATAAACTGATTGTGGAGATTCGTTTTTCCACGTGCACCTTTTGAGAGCTAATGCTTCGACACAAGAGACTTTGTCAGCCTCTGACGAGAAAAGCTCTTTTTTCGTGGAACACTAATTTTGAGTAAACTTTGACTGCACGGACCGATAACGATAACGGTGATGATGATGATGATGATGATCAAATACACGAAATCAAGCCGTCAGTGCCATGCAGAATGCTGACAGAGGATTCTCAACTAATTTCAACTGTTCTGTGGGCATATCGACACGACATTTTAAGTTCGCATCCTCCACATAAACTGATTGCGGGCGTTCGTTTTTCCATGTGCGCCACCTTTTGAGAGTAAATTGCTTCAACGCAAGACCCTTTGTAAGCTTCTGAAAGACAAAAGCTTTTTTTTCGTGGAGCACTAATTTTGAGTCAAATTTTGGCAGCACGGATCGATAATGGCAATCGCGCTTCGAGTTTTTTTTTGGTCCCGGATTCAACGCCGGGTTTCAACGAGCAAGGTATGGACAACGGCGTTCTCTAAACGGGCAGAAATCGATAAGTTTGTTGCGCACTAGCAATTCCCACTTGGAAAATCGGTTCATCTTTACTTCAAACTAAACAGCGGAAAATATATCTAGTTACACCCATTCTGGCCCTTTCTTGACCTCTTCAGCCGTTCGGTACCCTTTTTATTGACTTCGGACTGTTCACGACCTCTCTTAGTCCCTTCAAGGATCGTAGTTCCACGTTCCCTCGCTGAGAGTGCCTTTGAACGGTCTTCACTTCCCACAACCCGGTGAGAAGGTGGATTCCCACTTTGCGGATTCGCAGCAAGTTTGTTTGATTTCGTGCACGGTTGTCAGCCGTGCCCATGGATGCAAACCTCGAAGTCTGAGACGGAACACGAATAGGGGTTCAGGGGGATAAAAAAAACGAACAGGTCGTCAAAGACGATTTCTGCATTCTCACCCAGCGCGATCTCGCCGTAACGCGTTTGAAGATTTTCCAGGCTGCTAACATGAAACCCTTCCCTTCCCAAAGTGCGGTACCCACTGAACGTCAATGCAACTATTCAGTCCGACGAAATCGTAAATTTCCCCTATTACTTAATTTTCTGATGCACCCGTGACCTGTGATTGGCTGGTAGATGTCCCATACCAACAAAATATTAAGAAGAACGATATCGTTGCAAGAAATCGCACTATGCAAAGAAAAATTGTTACTAATAGATTTCCTTTTAATTTAATGATGAAACCCTACCCCCGATTTCGGATCAATCCTATCGGGTTTGGTTTTTCAAGAATTTTCATACAGAAATCCAGGAAAAAAATGCTTATCAATGTCACTCATATTACACGATATTTGCGTACCATGACGAATTATTTGAGTTTGTTTTGCTAAACTGTTTGTGTTTCCAAGATTAAAATTGAAAACAAGACGGAAATCCTCACTTCAAGGGGCATAGTGGATAGGGCTTGTTGCTGCTTTGATGTATAGTGACGAGCTTTTTCCTCCTTTTTTTGAGAGAAGTAGTGAAGAGGGCTATGTACGAGTCGGTGACTAGCAGAGTACTGCCAGAGGGTTCTCAACTGAAAAAAAAATTCAACCGTCGCGTATATGCGCAGGCCGTTTATCCTAACAGACTGATGTTCTTCCCCATGAGGAGGAGGGCATCAACTAGGACAAATATAGGAGCTGTTCGTTCTGGCGGCAATTAACATGAGCAGTGAGCATCCGAAGGCGAGGGGAAAGCGGACGATTGAGAGAAGCATATTACAGAGGCGCCTGACACGAACGAGTAACCCATCTACCTCGGAAGCATCGTGGAGGAGACGGAACTTCACGTACTTCTGCAGCTATTGCGATCCTGGCTCTCGGACACGTTCTTGGACAAATGCGATCTGAGGATCCACTGTGCAATTTACCCGGGGATAGCTCTGAAGCCTAGAGGAGTGATCCTTGCTGGGCCATCTTAAGTCAAGCGTTTGAGGTTGGAATTCTTGGGTCGCGAGTACATAGCATTGTCGGTATGTCTACTCAAATAAATAATTTAAATGTTGTTTTAGATGCTTGTCAATTGCCCGCAATCCGGCCAGTGGCATGCGCAAGGACCACCATGCTGAAGACTGGTTGAAACAGTTCAGCTCCTTCCTCCCTGCTTTTTCAGTGATTTCCATGACTGTTTGCTTCTAGAAAAAGTTGGTGATCCTAAAAAGCATGCTGTTTAGCCCAACGGCTGCGTCCCACCGTGGGTTCTCCGCGCACCAAACCCTACGTCTAAGCGCATTCGCAAGCAGCTCAACCCCCCTCCAAAACTTCCTACGATTGAACACCTCGTATGGAATATGATTTTTAACTACCCCAAATTCCTGTGTCGAACCATCTCTGTTACCCAGCTCTGTTACCCAGCTCCAGTTCTACCGTCACATCCCTTCGTTGGAAGTTATTTAAACCAGCTACTTTGATGCGAACTCGGAACAAAGTTGCAAATTAATCTATGAAAAGTCGCTTCGTTATGGTTACATGCAACGTGGACAACCATCTCCTAGACCATGAATCCAGCTCAGGTCTTGAAACTCAGCCTCCAGCCTACAACTCCAAAGCCTCCATCCCTCATACGCCGCTGAGCGGATCGAGAGCGACACAAATGTAAAAAAAGGGCAGTCAATTTATTCGAGGAGTTTAAAGACTATTGGCAAAAAGTGATTTGTTATAAATAATAATGATTTATTTCAGTATTTCATATACCTGGATGTGAGCGTTCAAATGTCAGAAAGGGGAAAAGGGGAAATGTTGAGTAGCTTAGTACACCTATTAGTATACTATGAAACATCCGAAGAAAAATTTCGCGCGGGTGGTGTCGTAAGGAATCCTCCATAATCGATCAGTGCATTAGAAACCGGTTTTTCAGAGCCTACATACCCTGAGAAGCAGGAAAGAAGACCCTGATCACTCGCTCCCCAACAATAAACCAGTGTTCGAACGCCGGTCGGCTAGTTCTACAAAACTTGTGGACTAGTCTTCTCCTAACCTAGGACGCCTGCCCGGGATCTGTAGTTTTCCAGTAAACCATCAGAGTTGAGTTAAAAGACATGCACCCATCTCTGTCAACGGAAACTTGGTAGAACACGTTGAAGATTTGATGATTGAGAATGGATTAAGTTCACGCACTTGTGGCTCCCCCTTCACTCTCCTCCGCACCTACTTGGGTCGTTTAGTTGTCAAGTAAACCAGAGTTGAGTCAAGGACATGAATCCATCTGTGTGGATGGAAATTTGGGTGAACTTTTTAAGGCTTTGACGACTGAGAATAGGTTAAGTTCACGCACTTGTTACTCGGCATTCCGTCTCCTCGGGCACCTACCCGTTGTGAGTTTTCCAGCAAAACAATAGTCAAATACCAGTAAACATCAGTCGGTGTAGATGTACCTTTGGTAGATCACTTTGGGGATTTGGTGATCGAGAACGGGTAAAGTTCGTGCACTTGTGACTCCCCCTTCCCTCTCCTACACACCCACTTGGGGACGTTTAGTTTTCAAGTAAACCAGAGTTGACTCAAGGAGGTCCACCCGCTGTGCAGATGGAATTTTACAGAACACTTCATGGATTTGATGATTGAGAACGGGCTGAAGCTCAAGCACTTGTGACTCCCCACTCCCTCTCCTACGACACATACCTGGGGTTGCTAGTTTTCTGGGACACCATAGTTGTTTCAAAAGACCTGGCATCCATCTGCGTAGATGAACTTTGTTGGTAGGTAGAACACTTTTGGGGATTTGATGGTTGAGAATGGGTTAAGTTCACGCACTAGACTCCCCTTTCCTTCTCCTAGGACCCCCGAGGTCCTTAGTTGTCCAGTAAACCAGAGTTGAGTTTGAGGTATGGCATCCATCTATGTAGATGGACATTTCGTAGAACGTTTTGAGGATTGGAGATGATTGAGAATGGGATCTAAAAGAGGTTGAGCTCTCTCTCTTGATAATAATTTCCTTGTTTGAGACGAAGGGGTGAACTGGGGACTGATCTCGAGGATTTAAGAATCCGGTCTGAAAAAGAAATCAATCCGTTTGAATCGATCTTTGCGTGAACATTTGTAGGCTTAACGAGTGAGAACTGAAAGAAGAGAGGCTGCAGGAAACCAGTTGAGGGTTCGGGTTCGACGGGTAAGTTGCTGCTTGTGTGGGGAGATTTTTGGGATTTGAGAGATGCTGCGATGCCGTTTGTGAGTGAGTGTTACGGGTTTATCCGTGATAGACGTTGGAATTTGTTTGTTACGATTGTGGGAGGAACAGTGCCTGTAAGTTTAGTCGCTGATAGAAGTGTGATGGATTCGGAGGAGATTGGGATGGGGGTTTTGCGGTTGTGAACCGCTTGAGTTCAAGTTCTCCAGAGACGTTTGAGGAGAGCGTTTGCGTTTTGGTGATTGATTGGGGTTGCTTTTCGCTGAAGTCAAGCGGGTACGATCCTTTGAATAATAAGCAGTTCACTGATACTGGCGTTTTGAAGTCCTCAACAATGTCTGACGAAGCGACCAGTGGGATCGCGGCTGCGGTCTTTGGGCTCGTTGCTGTTTTAGCCGCGCAGCTCTTCTTATTGCCTGTTTTCTTGGGCGGCCTTGTGACGTTCCTGGTGAATAGACAGGCAAGAATTCGAGCACGTCTATCACGTGGCACTGGAGCAGATGTACCCTATTTCAGTGTTGGAGCGCTGCACATATTCCCACTAGCAGGCATGGTCACAGCGAAACGATTGGTTGTTGTCACTGCTGGGATGGCGATAACTATTGCCGACCTGAGAATTCAACTCATGTGGTGGAGGAACTTAGCAAAAAGGGTTCGTTCTCGGTTCAAACGCAAATCGGGCACGTCCCAACTGCACGCCATGCATCTTTCTGGATCACGAAAAGCCTTTCGTGTTTCTAAACCTTTTCTCTCCCCCTGAAAACAATCAGATTCGCTCAGCGGAGGAATTGGAGAATCGTACTGTAGAAAGCAAGATCGACTTAACTGCAGAGGTAGCGGAAAAGCCGGGTCAACGCTCGTTGGTTTATGTTGTCGTATCTGGAGCGACGGTTAGGATTGTAAACGGCCATTGGAGGTGTGATAGTCATTTCAGAATTCATTGACCGGTGAATCTCCGAGCCTGTCTTGATCGCTGAGCGCCATTCTTCCGGTTTGTGCTTATTGGATTCGGACTACTTAGATCTGATGGGACATTAAGCGAAAACCAATCCCTGTATACGAGGCTCAGCGTTAGTATGGCGAGGAGGATGGCGCATATGTCCGCACAAGCGTCAGGCTTCACCGAGAACACCAAAGAGCAAGATATAAGCCACTTCACTAGACTCTTGGAGCTGGTCGTTTTCGATTTCTATTTTGCCACTGTCATTTCATGTGACCCGTTTGTTCGTTTCTCCCTCATACGCAGACGAAAGTTGGAACTGTTTGTGTTTCCAATGCTGACTGTTAATTATCCGTTGAAAACACAACAGGAAACACCTCTTGTCAGGTTTTCTGCTGATTCCTGCAGGTCGACTCTCTCACTTGAGTCTACCACGTATGAGGAGGACAAATATAGGATCGTGACCAGGTTGAAACTCAGAAACGTAGGCCTCAGGTGTGTGCCTTTAAGACAACCACAAACTCAACGATCACAAAGCTAGGGTATGGGGTTTAGTTAAAACAAAGCGCCCTGTGCTTTTATTTTTTTTGGCGGGCATTCTCTAGCGTTCTTGAGAGGAAGAATTTTGCAGTTGTTGAAATGGACGACCACAAGGGAAATTGGGACTTTAGTAAACTTCCCGACGATCTGGCGAGGAAACGTGAGATGCGGACCCGGAAGAAGTGGCCGTTGAGGCTTCTCCTGAAATCTAGAAGTGCAGCCGTACAATACGAATACGAAGTTCCGGGGGAGCTGAATAGCTTCGAGGGGTAGGAGTCTCAACCTCGTCCGCTCAGATGGGTTTTATTGCAATACTGCACTTTGAGGGCTCGACGTTGCTATTTTTGTCTTGCACGCTTGTACTGACTCTTCCTTGCGCAATCTTCAGGTGCAACAACGCGACTTTTCCAGAGCATGGACTTTTCGTAAGACTTGAGGAGAGTCTTGCGGTGCTAGATACGGAGGCTCTTGCATTGACTGGTGAGACTATTCAGCGAATGGTACCGAGAACGTTCGTTTTTGCGGAGGTGAGGACTTTCATGGATCAACCGGATCAACCATCTCGCCTTTACACTACGTTGGAATAAATGGTCCATCTGGCATATGCTGAATCGGATCTGCTTCTACCTGGTGCTATCAGAGTGTTGATGACGTTTACGAGATTGGAGTCCACGACAAAAGAACTCACAGAGCCTTTACCTTCGAGTTGGAGATTCGGCAAGGAAGAGACGACATTGAACCGGGGGTAGAAGGAGTTTCCTTGATTGTTCCTTTCGTTCCAGGAACGTCATGGGAGGAGTCTGACTTAACACGGGTTAAGACGGGCGGAATACGTTCCAAGCTTCTCCTCGCTTCCAAAAACCCTCTCAGTCTGGTGGCTACCTTCCCACTATTGGCGGATGAGAGCGGAATCTGTGCAACTCATGCAGTACTGCAAGGGGAAAACGTTGAGCTGCTGTCTAGGGGTATTGTGGACTCAGCAGTGGTAAACACTGAAAAGCTCAGAATCGTCGCGGATTCAACAAAAGGTGTTGCTTGGAATGGTACTCCTACCTAGCTGCAAAGAATTCTCTCTCTTGGCCACCGGCTGCTCTCCTTTCACAATCCTCATTTGCAACTCGAATCCTCTTCAGATCCCATTGACACAACTGTATCGGTTCAGTTCCAGAAAACAAGGGGACTTTTCATGATGTGCCACGTCAGCATCTTAGCCGACATCGCGGCCGGCGGGATTAGTTCGAAAGACCCTGGTGACGCGCGATATTTCATCCCAGGATCTCTCAGTGTTACTCTGAATCACTCAGGCGGTTACGATATTGGGATGGGATGCAATTTTGAGAACATATGGAACGACCCCGAGTATCCTCGTCTACCAAAGCGTGAGTCGAGAATAAGCAAATCTGTTGGCAAGAGGACAAGTCATCTCACAACAGTCACATTTCTTTGCACAACGTCACGTCTTAGAAACCGATTGGACTTATCAAATTGTCGGGCGCGATAAGCTCCGGTTTCATTTTAAGAGCTGTTCAGAGCGGTATTTTTCTCTGGTGACAACGTCGCGCTGGGAGCTTGACGTCCCGAGCTCTTCAGTTTACCTCAGAGGGCCTGTTCGGCATGCTTTTCTCAGGGATATAAGCTTGGATGAAAAAGTAAGCGGCCGGCTCAAATTCGCTGAAAGTCATCCTTCTAAGTCGATACGAGGGTTGAACGCCCCTGCAGGTGATGGACTTTCCGGAACTTTTAAATCTCAGAGCTGTGACGCGTAGCCACAGCCAAAAGGTGCTTGAAGCTGTGGACACCAACGACATGGAATGTACAATAAAGCCGACTCGTTTTGCCCTCGGCTCTAAACACCTACAATTCCTATTTAACTGGATTGCTAACCATTTCGGGGAAACTTCAGCAGTTAGAAGAGCTGCTGCTCAAACGAGTTCCGGGTTAGCTGAGGGGGGAGAGGAGAATACTGACTGGATTTACTACAAGGTACGTGGGCGTGAACGTAAACTACTCAGTGGGACTAGCTAAAATTGTCGTTTTCATCTTGTTTGTTTCCCTCAAGGACCGTGCTTCATCTCGCCCGCTGCCGGCCAACCCGGGTGTTGCCAGGGTGAAGATTAACTTTCTGGACGCCTTATTGACCTTAGTAGGCAGAGTAGATGCGGGCTGGCTACCCAAGCATGTGTCTGTGAACGTAAACGGTCTACCTAATGCTCGGAAGTTCCCGTTTGTGGGACTGCGGACAGCTGGAGTTCGGTTGGAGATTGAGTCTGGCTATTCAGGGAGCACTCTGATGATGAAAACGGACAGTGCGGTCACCACTTTCAACAATGGGACGGACTACTTTCCGTCGAGGTATATCGAAACCAATTGCTTTACAACCAACAACCAACAACGTCGGGCATCTGTGCATGGAGTGGTGGTCTTGCGCCGCTGAAGTTTCATTCTTCCTCTGCCCACAGGGATCCAGATTCCAATGATAACACACTCAGGATAGATTCACTACTCCTGAAACGGCTTAGTACATTCGACGACAATGGGCGTGAGTCATATCTCGCTGAGATGTCTCTAGAAGTCGGTCGGATTTCGGGGGTGCTAACCTTGCCCGAGCTTTTGGCGCTCAATGAGTTCGGCTCAACATTAGATTCCATCGTTTTCGCTGACAACAAGGGAGCGGACTCGTGGGTCACTGGATTAGAACAGTTGTCCTTGTTGAAGGGCAATCTGAGCCCATCACGTTTCTACGTTTCACTTATGAGAGGAGCGGTGAAGAACAGCGTTTTCATAGCCGAGGTAGAGTTTGACAGAGTTCTATTCACAAAATCGGGACTGGCTACCGCCAACTGGAGCTCCACCACGAAGGTACTCGTTGACAACTTGGGTTACAGGATGCTTCAACTTCACGATGGTGAGTCGCCTTAGTAACCCCTTGTAGCAAAGATCGTGCCCGCATCGAGGCGTCGATGCTGACGTCTCCAAATTCTGTGCGGACCGTTATTTAGCCCCCTCGCCGATGGTTGCAGTGGAAGACGTCGAAAGGCTCCTTGACGAAGGCAGGGAAGACGTCGTGCTCAAACGTCTGTCGATGAAAGTAATGTCTGCATTTACACCAGAAATGTACTCACCGCACTACGAGAAGGTTCAACAGGACTTCTTGAAAAAGGTTGACAAGGAGAAAGGCCTTTTGCAGTTTCTCTTTGATAGCGATGCTTCGCTGGTGGAAGGCAACGGGCTAGGAAGCAGATTTGTAAAGTTTTGGAAGGACAATGGTGTTGAAGCGGGAAGGGACAAGAGGACGGTACAGGCGAATATTTGGAATCACGGTTTTTTCTGACTTGATATGATGGCCAGGATATTTCGCTGAGCAGATTACGTGCTTCCCTTGCTGCGCTCTGGATTCCCTCACTTAGGACACCGAACTGCTGAAAGGGCTGACGACTACTTCAGTAGAAGTATCACCCGAGGTAGACCTGGCTATCGGCTTCGAAGTTATGGCAAATGTGATCACGTTGCTGGACGCTCTTGAAGCTCAGGCTAGGCTTCATGTCAGTGCTGAGACTGCTCTGGTTGATTTGTGGAAGTATGCGACAGCTCGTTTCGCATCTATAAAGGAGGCATTCGCATCTGGAAACTTCAGATCGATAGTAAAGCTGCCAGAAGTAAGCGCTAAGGCTTGCTACCACGTTTCTAGAGTTGCAGATTTTTTGCCTGACAAGGTCTCGTGGGGTCTCGTCCTCCCCATCCATCGCAGACACGAATATCTGTGATTGCTGATGAATCACTGGAGTCGGCAATCTCAGAAGTTGGTGTCCACCTTCCTTCGGGATTGCGAGCAGCATCCGAGGTTTCTGGATCCGGAGGAATTGTAAGGAACACCCTGCAAGTTGCTTTGGAGGAAGGCCGGTTATTCGCAGTACGAGATGACGTGGAGGCAGATGAGGAGATTGATTTATTGGAAGCGCGATACCTGGTCTATACAGCGGTGAGTTACCGCAGCCTTTTCACAATGGGCGACACAACCCCTCGCCGACACCTTTTTTACTATGGACTTACAAAATTCTGATAATTTTGTTCTCCGTAATAGGTGTCGTCGATCCTGATTTTACCAACACGACTAACAACCCTAAAGGCTCATAGGGATATTAGCGTTGGTAAGTCTTGAAAGCGCCCTGGATGGTGATTCCCGGCAGGGGTGATATAAGTGACAAGGGGGGGCCCTTCTTCAAGAGGGGCGGCTAACGTCTCAACATATAAATTTGATCGCCTCCGCTCACAGGTGGATTCAGTGAATGGAATGCAGACTTGAGTGATGTCGTTGAACTTTCAAAATTCGTCGCATCATGTGCCCCGTGGATCGGGGCAGCAACTGTGCAGGTGTCAAAGCTCACACGGTGGGCGGAAGCCCGGGTCGTCATCTCTATGACTCAAGCTGTGGGTCTCTCCTTCGATGAGTTTCGGGGGCTTAACGAAGAACGGGCGATCGAGTTTCTTTACGACGGCTTGTCTGTGGTGCGAAGCATTAACGGGAAGGCGCAGCTGAAATCTTGCGAGAGGTACGACAGGAGATCGAAAGCGGCGATGTGATCTTCGCAAAGAGCTGACGGATTCGAATTTATTTCATATAGATATCTGGGTATGGTTGCAGGCACAGCCATCGATGGACTGCCTCGAATACCGCCGGAGCGTAGGACTGGTGCTTACGGTTACAATATCCTCATCCCGGAGTATCGCTTTAGCCTCAGAGGTAGCAAGTGCTTGATTGCGAGCCCTGTCCTGGGACATGCGACCTCGGCTGGGAAGCAAGCAACGGTTTCCGTTCATGGTGAAGCCGTGCACCTGCATCTGAATAGCGAGTTAGTTGGTTTGTTGTCGGATGTTAAGCGAGATTTTACAAGGTTAGCAACGGAATGAAAGCCGGGGATCTTGCAACCAACCATTCAACTCAAGGCCAACATTGTGGGCGTGCTTGTGTTGTGCGTTGGTCGATGTAGGACTTCGAAGAGTATGGGTGCAGTGATCAAGAGCGTCCGTGCAATGGTTGGTCAACGGAAGGAGGATGCAGCCCAGTTTCTAGGGATAGCAACAGTAAGCGATCTCGGTCCATGTGCCATTGATGTAACATCACATTGCAAGCTGACACGGTGCGGCCTTTGGCATGACTCTCTTCCAGACTGCTCGGCCAACAGACACAAGCGTTTCCACCTTGCAGACTGGCTCTATTAACGACTTATCATGGGTGCGGGAGATTGCTTCAGAGCTTCACCCTTCCGAGGATCACAGGAGGCGAGGTATCCAAGTGGACTTATTCGGTTGGGGAGAGAGATACAGTGCTGAGACCTCAGATCGGTTCCCACTGGAACATTCCGTAAGAACGTCAGTGTTTCAGAGAAGGCGTATGTAGATTCAAACAAGTTGTTTTTGTCTCTTTCCCAGTTCGCGTACACGGATGTTTTCTCAGTTAGGTTCTCCGGCTCTTACACTTGAATAGGTTCTGTGGCCGATGACTTCTCCCAGTTTGAGAGGTCAAGGTCGATTTTCCGTAAGGCGAGGAGTCGAGGAACTGACGCCGCGCTTGATATCTCCGCAGCATCTCCGAATGAGTATTTCACTTTTCAGTACGAGTTCTTTAGACCAGCTCGCATCGTTGTGAACGTATAGTCAACAGCTTTTCATTTTTCTTACGCGTGTTTCGCCTTTGTATCAGTTCCGGAGGCCTCCGGTTGGCTCTGCTGATGAAGAACTTTGCTGTGCAAGTTTCTGATGAACCCAACCAGCTCCGAGCAAGGTTCACTGTGAAGGGCTTGCACTCTCTGCTTTCGCTTGCCGGAGAGGTTGGTAACACCTCAAGCTGAAACCGTTTTGCGATTACGCGGTGTAACAGAAGCGACAACGGAATTTCTAACCGGTGGAACTCGTGTTTTCACAGTCGAGAGCGATATCTCTTTCTACAAAGGAGATTCTCACTGAACTGAAGCACGAGCAACGTTCAGTGAGGGTTCGTCTAAAAAGGTTAGCTCTACAGTGCGGACAGGGACGGAAGGTGAGCAAAGTAGACAGTTGCCAAGAAAGATGTCACCTCGATCGGTTCTCATGAAACCTTTGACGAACAAGGCGTGTCATGTTTCTTCGCCTCTGTCTAGGTTACTACCGTAGAGGGTGATATTGGAGACGTCAAATTGCATATTAAGAATGACACCCTCCTAGGATTTCAGGGCTCTATCTTACTTGCAGCAGATACCTGGATGAAACCTTTCCAGAGGCGCCCAGGTCGACACCTCGGAAAAGTAGAGAGGGAAAATGACCCAGAACTTAGACCACCGACGGGTTTGGTGCTGGTGACGATCGGGATGAGATCGGCTGCTTTCAAGGTTAGATGACGAACTGAAACAAACCGTTGACTGTCGTCATTGTCACCTAACGGACCAACTCGATTGGGGGAACTTTCACCAGAATACTTTTCCTCGAAAGGAACAAAAATATATAAGCCTCATGGCCATCCAACTCCTTGTCGATCTATCCGCACATGTCAACTGGTTAGGCGAGATACACGGCTCCCTGAAGATGCACCTCTCCCGGTGGCTTGTTGCCACTCGAGATGTCATGGCAAAGGAAAGACTGGACGTGAAGACGTTGGGATTTCAGCTGTTCGCGTACTACAACGTAGGAGAACCAGTCGAGGTAGGGATTCACTGGCCGTGATTAGCTGTTCGAACGTTCTCGGAGATCGTTAGGAGCCAGCGTTTGTTCCTCAAAAACGGACTCTCGTTTTTCTTTTGTGCTCGTCAGATTGATTTGAAGGTTGGAAGGCTTGTTCCCGAGCTGTCCCTAGAAAGCTGGATCCTCATCATTCGAAATGCCAAGGAAGCGTTCTCACGCCCAAGAGGTTCTAGAGGATACAGACGTCCTCGCACTTCAACGCGGCACAGAGTGCAAGGAGATCGGCGAGAACTCCCGCCGGTTGTCGTTGGTAAATCCACCGCAGCCTCTTTCGAGGCCGTCTCTACAATGTTGTGGTTTTCCAAACTCGCCTGCCTACTTAGTGAACACTCGTTCTCTTTCTTTCCTTTCCAGCGTGCGATGTTGAAGGTCAGGAGCACAGGGTGTTCGGGCTTGGTGTTGATGCGAGGTTGGCGTTTGAGAGGCTTCAATTGCGGTTTTCAATTCACATTGGCCCGTCGTCAAGCTTGGAAATGAAATTCTCGTTGCCGACCTTAGTAGTCGCCTTGAAAGGCGATGAAGATGCTAGTTTGTCAAAGCTCGCGTTGCACGAATTTGAATCCACCTTGGAACTCTCAAGGCGGGAGCTAAACCAGTACTGTGGTTTGAACCTTATTTCAGTCCGAACAAGCGTTGAGCGAGCATGTAAGCCATCGTATGGAAGGTTTCATGATACATCAACTACCGGCACACACAATCTAATAGGATACGGTTTCTTCGACTCTAGTCTTTTTAGCACAGGAGCACTTCGTCGAAAAGGCAAACCTTCTGCTACAATCTGCGTCATTCGCTGACGCCACGGAGGAGACTCCGTGGAAGCAGGAAGAAGACGAAGATTTATTCGATGAATCGAACCCTACGCAGACGATTACGAAGGGAGTTGGATCCCTATCATTTGGCAATTTGCGTTTCCTGGTGATGGCACCTGAGAAGGTCGATTTACGCCTGTCGGACTGGACACACTACGCGCAGATTGGTGATTACCAGTTCGTGTCAGTGCAAGAACATAGTGATCTGGACTTAATGGAATCTGCAGATCCAGTCATCGTGTCGTCCAACTCGTTTCACATGCTTTCCTCCCTCAACAGATCATCCCTACTTCTCGATGACGGTAATACAATAGTGTGACAGACCCGGCGGAGGACCTGGAAGAGTATTCATTCGACATCTGACGATATGCTTGTCTCCGTGAAACAGTACCTTTGTTCAGCACCAGCGAGAAGGTGTCCCTTAGTGTGAGGAACTTTAACTCTGAGCTGAGATGCATACTGGACGTTGCGAGCTGGAGAATTGACCTCCAAAAGTCAACCGTACAAAACCTATCGTCGCTGCTTGCAGGTCGAACAACGCCGACTCCTAGTAGCAAGGTAAGCATGAGTGGATGTTAAGTTTTCTGCCTTTGGACTTGTTTAAAGCTTGTTGTATCTGTGCAGGATCCGGCACTTCAGGGGCCCGAGCTTCCTTGGAATCACCTGGACATCGTCTTTAACATCAACGGTGGCAAGTTTCAAACGAAACTGGGTATGGCAATTCCTTATCTTTACCATTCTATTCTGTTTGAAATTTTGACTGACAAGCCGCGGAGAAGAATGGGCGTTGGTTTGATGTGGCGTCCTGAAGCTTTTACTCCTTTATGTCAGGGCACTATTCTGAGGAAATTCCTTTTCCAAATGTGAGGTTGGCCATCGTTTCTGATTATTCGAGAGGAGTTGATTTGGTGGATATCGTAGTCCACGAATACAAGGTGGACTTGAGGCCCATAGCATTAGAAAATTTCGCTAATGTCCTCAGAGAAGTTCAACCTCCTGCTAAGCCTCAAGCTCAGCCACCGGTTGGGAAGGAATCTCGCAAAACGAGGACAGGTGAAGACTCGAGTGCTTCGCATCAGCCGAGGATTTCAGGTGGCCATGCAAAGCGTCCTGGTTCTACTCACCGTCGCGGGCGTAAATTGAGCATCTTGCTAAGAACTGGAAAGCTGAACATAGCGGGTAAACGGCTCTCTCCACTGGTGGACTGGACAACATAAAGACCGCCATTACCATAACCGCAGAGCAACTGATCATGTGCACTTGTGGTTGAATAGGTGTGGAGCAGGTTAGCGGTGGTCTTTTCTTGAGATTTGGGTTGAGGTGCATGCAAGGAGTTCAGATATTTGCGTCTCATACGCATGGGAAATTCGTTGTGAACCTTAGCTTGGAATCGATGTCACTGCACATTGGCACCAAAAACATGAACAGAGTCCAACCCCTGTCTATAAACCTTGGCAGAGTTAGAGCCTTGATCGGCCAAGCGAGATCCACAGCGCACGTGCAGGAGTTGACCATGAACTGCCATCTCTTGAGTGTGATTGCAATGCTCGTAAGTACGACTGTTCAATTCTGGCGCGACTTTTCGGAGTATCCTGAAGCATCGCTTGTCGTATGATTTACGTTCTTGCGACGACCACAGAAGGCGGCAACACCGCCAGCCAAGCCGGGAAATATACGGAAAATTTCTGGGCTGGAAGAACCTTCGTCTGTCCACGACACGACGGGCCTGAACTATATTTGCTTGTTGTTTGGCTATCACGGGATGCCACCGAAGCCCTCCGGACGCACTAAACTGCCTCTTCCTGTATGGCTTGCGCTGAATATGACCCAACCAAGCGGTGATATCGGCATCGGTCTTAATAGTGCACGGGTCGAGCTCAAGGAGCGGACAGTAGATCTGTCGGTGGCAAAATTCGATACCAGGCTTCGTTGGGAGAGTTTGCGAGGAATCTTTCAGCTGCGGCAAGCGAGATATGAGCACAATCCAAGCGGCACTACTTTCGGTGCGATTTGGGGTTTGAAGACCATTGCTAGCCGCGCCTCGAGCTTCCCCTTCCTAGAGGGGGAACTGGCATTCGCCAAGTTTTCCGTATACCATGAGAGGAAAGAATCGTTCGAGCATGTCCGATCGTTGCGAAAGATTGCGCTTAGAGTATCTGAGTGTCGGACAAAAGTTTCCTCAAACTCCATACCGGCTTCGAAGCGCTTCACAACGCTCTTGAGTCGCTTGCTAACGGACTCGAGTGACATCGTAGGTCCCAGCAAATTTGATTTCTGAACTAGTGGGTTGGTTGAGCTTGGTTCCTAATCTGCATCATTCTCGTCCCGTCGAAAACAGAGCTCAGCATTCACGCGGGGTCGAGGACTAACACTTGCAGTCCCGTTCAATAACGATTCGGAGGACTCCACCTCAGTATCGGGTGGTCCTTCGGCGCAACCAGCGGCAGCGGCCATAGTAGAGTTTATTGAAGGCGACATCATGGCTTTTGTCGACGTCCTCGAAGTGGCCGCTCATCGGTTTTCATTTGAAGAACCAGATCGCGTTGTTCTCCACCTTCGCGAGTGTAACCTTCATTATTCGCAGGCTTGGGAGGCTTTGCTTCTCCTACAACATTTGCACATGAGCTTTGAAAATTTCCAGATATTCGTCGGGTAAGCGTTCCATGCACAGAAGCTCTCCCCTTACCCTTGGAGAATCGTACAAGCCTCGTAAAGAATTAACGTGCGTTTGAGCAACGGACCTCGATCCTTCGACTGCAGGAATGGGAGGTTGACATCAGTGCCAAGATCGGACACTCAACTTATCTGCGAAGAGGAAGGAAATCGACTATCCTTTCACTTCAGCGCGAGCTTCTCAGACGAAGTCGAGATCTCCTCAACCGCAACACTGTACAGAAATCTGACTGATATGGTCAAGATTTTCCTGAGCTCGAGTACTCCAAGAATCCGTACTGTCCCTGGTCCGCCAGACGATGCGCAGGAGGTGCTAAGACAGCACCACGATGATAGTCTCGAAGTCGGCAACGGGTGAGCAACACCTTTCTGCCTTTTGTGCTCGCATCATGTACTTCTTCGAACAGTTCATTGAAAGAGCCTCTTTCCATGTGTGCGTGCCTCGCAGCGACGAGAGAACGGTGGTACCCAACCAAAATAAACCGGTTGTGTACATCGGGAACAAGAGAGTGCGTATAGAAACCATGGTCTTCTCTCCCCGCCTGCGAGCTTTAGGACAGCTCACGCCATCCCTGGATACAGTCCTCGGATGGATGGGTGTTGGAAATGTGAAAGTTATTCCAATCTGGGTATGCAACACAGCAATTAACACCTCTCACGAACGTATGAAATGAATTGAAGAAGAGAGTATTCGCTTTCCAATCGTGACTTCACAGGTGTACGAGTATTTGGCTGCCCCTCTTGGAAGCTTTCTGGGTTCGTCGAGCACGCTACGCTCCGATGAAAAAGCAGTCGTGCGATGAACCTACTTAGTCAAATGCTTGGAGCTTTCTCCAAAGGATGATTGACTCTCCCGGTCTATTTAAATGGAAAGAGTGATCGCGAATGAGCTCTGCTGAGGTGTTTGCCATGCCACGAAAAACCACCGTCAATCAGCTCAAATGAACCCGTTTCTTTTCGTCTACCTCTACGGCATCAACTATCGGTTTGGTTTCGTCTCAGTTGTTCCAAAATTTTATTCTTATGTTGTACATCTCTTGACAGGTTGTCAAACCCGATCTATGACCTTGCGTTTCACTCTTCATCACTCCCTACACCCGCCACTCGAAAACTTGTTTCCCGAGTACCGCCACATAGTTTCGGCTTGTACGTTCACCGATCTCCAGGCTCGGGAAACGGCTGCGGTGTTCACGCCGGGGTCAGATACCACCACCTCAGGGGAATTCTAGCTTGGTGAGTTCCAAACCAACAATCTTAGTTAACCAATCCCCGGATTTGGGGTGTTTCCGTGGTTTGACCGGGAGTTCGCTAGCTTTGCTCGATTTTCGTGGTTTTGAACTCTCGAATACCCACCGGTATTCGCCGGCGTCTCATCCTCTGCGGGGTTTGGTCCCGCCGCTTCCGCTTGGGATGCATTTACCAGCATAGCAATTGCTCCACCTACAGGGGATTTGGAAGGAATCGGATGATAGCTACCATTTCCAGAAGGATGAGAAGCAATCGCCTCCCCGGTCGTACGCGTCACATCAGACGATGCCAGCACACCTCCAGCAGCTAGGGTCACAGGACCTGTAGAAGATTTGCATGTCGCTTTGGGAGGAAATTCGCTCTCGGTCCTAGGCTTGGAAGGTCCCAAGTTCTCCTGAAGAACAGGTGGCGTGCTAGTGCTCGGAGCCAGGGTAAGTGGCACCACTTTAGTTCCCGTGACAGCATTGGCCACACTCTCTGATGATTGCATAACAGCTTTCCCCCGCAATCGGGAATCGGTACCAGTGTGGCCCGTTAGCACTGGAACTGTTGAAGGTTTACCACCGTTTGAACGCGCCTCATGCACCCCAGCATCTGCAGTCGTTATAGTGGGCACTTCAGGTCCCTTCTCGAAAGCCCCTACGACAGCAACAGTCTTTTGTGCGGGAAGAATAACACCAAGAGGGATTTGTTCGCTCCTTGACTTCACCGTTTTCGAATCCTCGGCCGTGCGCTCCGAAGCGACCGTGGGAACCTTGACAAGAACCTGCTCACTTTTCCTTTCAATCGGATTCATTTTCGCAGTATCCACGGCTCCGTCCGAATGGAGGTTGACAGCAAGTCGCTCAGTTTTCGACTCGGACGTAGACGCGTCCGCAGCTGCACAGAGTTGATTGTCTTCACTGTTGGGTTCGGTTTTCTCCAGATGATGCTTGGCACTTCTTGATTGACCCTTTTTCTCCAGCTGAGAGAAAATATCACAAGTAGAACATGTTAGTTCGATGCGACACACTTCACAAACGAGGGAATATCTCTCGCAGACATACCACATGAGACCGAAGTCTTATAGCAAACTCGCTCTTTAGGAGATTCTTCATATCCGCCGACTCTATCTGCGACAAGACGAACATAGCTACATCCAGGACATCGGATTCTTTGTTCGACAGCATGTGGAAGTACTGGTAGCTGAGAAGGTCGATCTATTGAGAACGCAAGGGGAAAAATTGTTGTCAGTCTGATAATCTAGATAGGCAAGGCGTTCGTCCAGCTCTAGCATCCTGGAATATTCTAAGTGTGGGAATTGTATGCTTGAACCTACGACTGTTCGATACGTGAGGTCACTAGCATGCATTTCTGTGTTGAGTATGAAGAGCCGGGAGGATATTTCAAACCTTCTTCTTGTACTTCCAAACGCCCATCTGGAACAAAACTAATGTTAGTCCAACCAAACTTTTCGGCGTTTTGTATCCTGCTGATATGTATCAATACCTGTAGTCGTTCGCTGGTCTTTGTAACCTGTACCATGCGCCAAGAGCGCTCTTCACCCACAGAGAAGGATCCGACCCGTAGTCTATGCACCACTCGGTTACTCTATGTATTTCGATCATCTGTGGAAGGGAATCAGACCACGACGGAGGAACCAAAATTCCCTCCGCGACGATCGCAGTATCAGGGTTCTTGTCAAGGTACTCGAGCTTCGCTGTCTCTCCGCGCGCTCCGATAAAGCGAAATCTATCGAGAACTCGGTTGGGAGTCTGCCCACAAGAAGAAGCGTGCGATGAGTGAATCGCAAGAGTAACAAATTTCCCCGCAATGAAGAGGCAGGGTGGATTCAGCTTTCTTACCTCATTGTCGTATGAATGTGCGTATTCCTCGATGTTTTCTAGGTCGCCCTCAGGAACTATCCTCGATGTCCTTGCGGAGAACTGTGCTTCCAACAAAGCCATGTTCACCTCGCCGCCGTCGCGGTAATTCGTAAGCCTTCTTGAAGATTCCCGTTGTGGCCGCATGGATGCTGCTGTGGGCAAGACCCCTGTAGTACTTTTTGCTCGCCTGAGGTACTTCAACTCCCGGTCGCGTGCCCGCTCAGCTTGCTGCAGGACTGATCGCCGTTGATGTCGCTCCTCCTCAAGCTCTTCTTCCTGCTCGCGCTGTTACCATTTGATGTAAGAGAAAAAAACAACCTGATTAGTTTCTAGTCCAACCATGCAATCGATGCTACCTTCGCTTTGCCCGTAGCTTCTGACCCAGAACCTTGGCCTAGCTAGATTGAATTGCTCAGCCCCTACCATGCTCCTCTGCACTTGCCGCTCTTCCTCGCGCTTCTTCTCCAATGCACTTATCCTCGCCGATCGTTTACCATAAGCATGGTGCTGCTCTATCTCAGTTGCAATTACTCTATCCTGCTTCTCCCTTTCACGGTTTGCCCGTCTCCGAACTTCCTCCCACTCGACTTTCAATTCGCTAGTTAGTCTGTTCACTAATGACTTCTCAGTTGGATTTTTCACTACGAAAGCAAACACGTTGTTCCCATAAAAAAGCACAGGAGCTTGAGCAAACCTTGTTCTCGTCTGTCCGGAGCTGTGCTAACTTTGCTTCGGAGCTCACCATTTCCAAGTGAGTCAACGAACTCTAAGAGAGAGCCAACCCCATCTGCGACAAGCTCCCACTTCGAGCAGGGCACACGGTCTTGAGCGTCCGTGGCTGAAGCTTTGTCCTCCTCGGCAATCTCTGCCCTCTCGCCTTCAGAAAATTCCGACCTATCTCGTACCTCGAGATCCAGCGCTCCTTCCTCTTCATCTTGCTCAGATGCCATTGAAGCCCTTGTCCTCCTGCGAGTACTCACCTAAGGGATCCAGGATAGTTTCAACGACACATCTCAGCACCAATATTGACACATAAGAAAAGATTACCGGAACGTATTGAACTTAAGAACAACAAAGTCGTGCAAACCCCACCCTCCTTGATGGGGTACTCCTTTTTCTTTTTCTCTCCCTTTCCTCGGCGTTTTTGGAGCGCCGCTCTTCTCGCTCCTTTTGCCTCCTCATTTTCTCCTGGTAGTCCAGATCCGGCTCCCGGTAAAGTCTACTATGATCCCCAAAATACCTTGATTCAAAGCAAAAAGACGTGCACGTGCATGAGAATAAATCGGGTGCGGCCGACGATGGGACACTGCTCGCTAGCCTAAACGATACCAGTATGTTGTCATATCTGCGTCATATCCGTATGGCAGGAGGCGTAGCACATCGGAATCTAAACTCCTGACCTCCTCGCCAACCCGACCATCAAGCTCCGAAAGTTGCTTTTCCAATAGAGCATGAAGGATTTTGCACCTCAGCTCAGCATCCAGTTTTACGTAGGTTCGCAAGTCCTTGAATCGCTAGATATCAAGGAAAGATTGGAGGGCATGAGAAAAATGTACGTCAAAATAGCTGCTCCATAGTGCAGTTCACTCTGACGAGTGAATCTTACCAAACCGTCGTCCAGTTCCTCGAAGCCATACGCGGCCCTTGCAGAAGGTCGTGCCAAACTGACTCGATCTGGGTTAAACAGGAAGCTGAACGATGTGGGGTTACTTCGAGCGATAGATTTAACTTTGTTGATCCACCTGTTGAAAGATGCTGGTCCTAATCCAAGGATTCGGGCATGGATCTCTTCCAGCACCCCTAAGTTTTCATCGGCGTTCATCAAGTATTCCTCTAAGGCAGCAGGTTGTACTTCAGATATGTTCAATCCTGCGAGACTGAATATGTGCAGCAAACGCCAGGCCGCAGGAAATTCCCACATGGATTGCAAACCTTGCAATACCGTTTCTTTTGGATCCCCAATCTCCGCTTCAGGCTTGCTCGTTGACTCCGAAGGTACAACTTCTTCCGGCCCATCAGACCGATTCCCACCATTCATTTGAGACTCGTCTACAGCCCCATCCGATTTGACAGCTTCCTCAACCCCACCTACGCCTTTAGCGTCCTCGTTGTTCGCAGGTTTCTCGCTTTCCGACAACTTCGTTGCTTTCTCTGCGTCTTCATTTGTATCAGTCAGCTCAGCTGAGGCGACAGCAGCCGCCTCGCCCATCTCTAACCCAAGGAGAACCACAGACGACTCCAATTCAGCAAACATGAACTCACTAACGGAACCAGTCGAGCCACGGCGTGGATCTACTGCAAACAAAACCGAATCCTGAACTAAACTTACAAAAACAAACGAAAAACAGACGAATCCATACTGGAAAACGAGGGGGCACAGGCCTCACTCCCAAGCAAAAACAAATTTCACATCCTAAAACACATCAACGCAGATACCCCTAAAAGTCGAACTGTACGAATCCAGACTTGATACTTACATCTACGGCCCTTTGGCAAAAGCCAAGCAGATGCTTGCAAAAACAAAAACGACCACCCTCTCCTCGCAGAGACACCGACCCACCCCCCACTTCTCTTTTCAGTCTACATACAAAATTCAAGTCCCGGTACAATTCTCCCCGACTGATCTCCCTGAGGAGTGACACAACCAATCCGCCTCGTTTTCAAAGGTGGAACAGAGGCTTCGGAACTCCTCCCTTCTCACCCTTCCCACAAACCCAAAAAACCACTTTCCAATAACACGGAAAACTCACACCCGAATGAAATCCTCAATTTCATAGAATTACACCTACCAACCCACCACCCTCCCCAACCCATCCAAAATTATCCCTCTTCCCCGAAATGCTCCAAACCACCTACAAAAACCCTCGCTCGTTATATCCCTTCTGTCGAAATCCTTTTTTCCAAAAAATGAAAGAAAATACCAAGTCCGTAAACGAGCTGTTACAGTCTCATGATTCCACGAGCAAAACCCCCCGTAACCCCACACACCATCACTTTGGTTCACTCCCTCGGCCAAGACGCAATTTACGGCTTTCTATCATCCGCACAGCATTAGAGCCTGCGACCACGACTATTGTCGTGAAGGAGACCCCTTTTCTTCCTACGAAAAAAGGTTGCTTCCCTTGTTTTCCTTTTCATTTTTTTTATGGTTTTGACTTTTTACGTTTTTCTTCAAGAGGGGAAAGAATTCGCACGCGTTTCTTTCAAATTTCTAATTTATTTCATAGCAGCTAAATGGGAGTTGATTTAGAACTACCCGCTTTACGACGGTTCTCTACCGACGACAGGAAAAGCAAGAGGAACTCGGCGTACGAAAAAATATATTTTCTTCTTCAAAATTATGTTATTCAATAAATGCATAGGTGAGGTTCGCGAACCAGGGGCTCCAAGTGGACGCCCAAAGACGTCCCGCGAGGGTTATATGGAGAGGTACTATGTTCCAGATCTGCACTATTTTAGCAGAAATATGCTCAGTTTCTCGGATTTAGGGTCGGTACTATGGTAAAGTAGACGTCTGGATGGTGGTGCTATACTTATTGCAAATACGTTAATTGTATTCAATAAACATTCGCACTGGCAATCCCACAGAGGGGTAGGAGGCACAAGAGTTTTCCAGTATTTCATCTTATAAAACTAATCTGCTCCATAATGAGCCATTCTCCAACAAAAGGTACCCGGTGGATACCTTGATGTTAAAACAACGGACCAAATGCTCAGCGGTTAGGCCGGATAAGTTGACAGACTGTCCAGTATTGGATGCTACTGAGAGGCTTAGTCCGCTGGTCGTTGGGGGGCGGGGGGAGCCGTCAGCCGTTGGCAAGTTCTTGACTACTTCAATGCCTGCCGAAGCGCCTGAGGTACGATCTTGGTGTAAGGATTTACTTCGAACTACGTTCGTGATGTGGTGAGAATGTTTGGCCTTTGCATAAGCGGCAGACCTCTCATAACAGATTTTCAACAGGTATCTTCTTCCGCAACAACTACGGATTTTATTTCTATGCATGAAGCTCTTCTTAGAAGTTCTGGGAACCTTGTGGAGCATCAAGGGATAACCAGGTTCACTGCAATGTGTTTTTTAGCTGGATCCTTCCGTAAACTGCCAAGCGACATTGTGAAAAGAGCATGACGCAACTTGAGTTCCGGATTATGTATATCAAGGACATCAGCGGATGGACTGGTTGAAGCGTGGGAATTTTGCTCGTCATTATCTCTCTCTCAATCAAGCTAATACTCAAACGCCCTCTTTGCCAGGTTGAACCGAACAAATTCGTCTTCGAGGCCGCGGACGCTGATAATATTCACGAGCTTGCGTTTTTCATCCTTCCCGGAAACGTTCTACCCGATGAATATATAGCTTGTCTGTATGCATCAGGTGCACCGTATGACGATTGGCTACTCGTAGGCTCTGTAACTCAAGACTCGCCGTCTACAATATCTCTCGTTCGTTGGAAGAAACCCGTTGGTGCGGGCTCCAGCGCAAGGGTTAGTGTTTGTCAGGCGGACACCGAGTAGATGTTCTTGAAACCGATTTCGTGGTTTTCCCCTTTCGCAGTTTGGAGTATCTGTCGAAACTAGAGGATCCAGCTCTGCGCTCACTGGCAACACGTTGCGCTCTACCTCGTTCACAATCGACGATACAAAAGAATTTGCCAGGGCCATTGCAACGGATCTTTTTCGATACCTTGACTCATTCGGGCATTCAGTGGGGCAGCACGCAATGACTACACTCGACAAATGGTTCCTAAGGTTTTCGTCGAAAATGGAACGTGACCCAGAGTTTTGGAAGCGGATTACAAATCGTGACTAGTAGTCCAAGACGCTTAATGAGCTGTACTAATTACAAATGGTGTATACAGAACTGTTTTGCGGGAAAACCCGCGAAGGGAAGATCTGCTTTGCAACTAGTCACGTCGAGATTGACACACGCGCTCTGCAGCCATCATTTTCTCTTATCCAAGCAAGACTAGAGTACTGGTAACTATCGGCCAGCGTAGCAAGAATTTCAAACTGTGAAATCGTCCTGAGTTCGGGAAAACCCAACCTTCGACTTCTGACCATTCCCCACAAGCAAGTCCACGGCAGTCGGACTGTTGCTAGAGACAACCTGTTGTTCCTCACGCTTCTGTTCCGCGATCAAAAACCCTGAGCTGTCGATGAAACTCAGCTTTCCTGCTCAGGGGTTGCAAGGCGCTCACCAAAAAGATCTCGCATGGAGCACAATACCCAATTGCCCTGCTTGCCGCACGAGTAATCGGCTTGGGTAAGGAAATAAAAAAAGCAAAAACGCGCATGCTTACCAGCGCTCGATAAAACTCATACGCTCGGCATTACCAATAAATGCCAATTTGCTCAGGAGATTCGGGTTTTTCCCCCGCGCGTGCACTTTGGCTTGACATCCGAGGTCCATGTCACACACACACACACCTTTCCCCAAAACAAAGGTTCGACCAAGAGCCACCAAATGCCCATTGACATTTGCCCTCGCTATCCCCTGGGATACTCATTTTAAATTCGATTGGGACCTATTCCAGAACTCTACGTACAGTCAAGCCCTAACAAGCTCTGTCGAAAACAATGTTTAAGTGTTGTCCTAAAATTTACGTATGTTATGGTGAATTAGCTCTATTTAACACCCCCTCCCCCTCCCCCTCACTTGCGCTTTTGAAGTCTCTTCGACGAGAAAGGAGAAGATTAGAAGCTAAGTAGAAAAAACTGACCAAAGGAAATCCCCCCGATTTCTTATGTTGTTATATTTTTGGACATAGTAACAAACCAAATCTATTTCCTTCAAAAAAAGGAACCTATTGCCCTGCGTCAAAAACAACCCTTTTTTATTATTCTTAATCGGCATCAACCTATGATGATTCTTGACTGACTGACAAGGATTAAAAAACTTTTTCAACAATCCTGCTGTTTGGGGTTTTTACCAATAAAACATGGCAAAACTAAATCGGAAAAACGCAAAAAAAGAAACAGAGAGAGAACAGTATAAAAAAACAAAAAACGTAGAGGGATTCTTAACTCTTGACTACAAAGGGAAAAAAACAAACTTTGATCATTCCCGATGACTTCCCCCCCCCCCTTCGGCCCCCCGTCCTCCTCCCAGCCTCCCCTCTCGCCCGACACGATTGAGAAATTTTTTTTCCCTGGGTGACGGATTGGTGTTCGGATATGACGCTTTGGTAGAACTTTTCTCCCCTTTTTTCTATTTTTCTCCTCTGAACTTAATGCCGGATCCCAAAAAAGGGGGTTTTCGATTGAATTGTGAGAGCAATGTTCGATGTCTATGTTTTTTCTTTTGAAAAAACTGAAAGTTGATGTTTGTATATTCGTGAAAAATAAGAGGTTTGGGGTCTATTTCTAGTTTAAACGAAAGTTTTCACACTGCTTAGAATAAGTTTTAAAAGGGGGGTATGAAATATAGTATAGCTGTCGTCGGTTCTTCTCTGCGTAGCTCCGTTGAGCGTTTTTCCTCGAGCAGAACCTCGCGCTTTAGGGGGCGTAGAAAGAGCTGTGATTTTGTTGACTTCCTTTTCAGCTCTTTCGTGAAGGGTATGTCAGTTGAGGTAGTTTGCACTTTGTTGGAGGGCGGGAGGGGGCCGAGGGGTTGGATTGGAGTGGGTAGTTTCGGCAAGCTTTGAGGCCGACGCGATGTTTGGTTTGGTTTTTAGTCACAAGTAGAGGCCAAAGTTGTTGAATCTCTTTGTGGATTTGAGGAGTAAGTATCCGCAACTCGCCGGTTTGTGTTTGTGGTTGAGAAGGCCTGCTTATTTTTGGGAGGTCGAGATACTGGATTGAGGGAACTCGCCGCGGTGGGTAAGTTAAGGTGAGCACTCTTTGTTTGGTCCTGAGAGGATCTGTTGGAAGTGTAGGTAACGATGTATTTTGTGATGAGAACGGGAATCTAGCTGGTTGGGGAAGCGGTGATTTGCCTTACGTTGCGCTGGAAGTTGGGAGCACCAACCTTTCTTTGTTGTTGGGTTGGGTCGAATCGGTTTCGATTCAGGTTTGGCCCGTCCCTGTCGTGACGCTGAATGGTAAGCTTTAGCTTAGCGCGGCAGATTAGACGGCCAAAGCCGAAGGCCGCGCCAAATCATGGCCGGAACTATGCCCGGTCAGCGTATCCCGCAGGGGATGACAGCGAAGAAGCTAATCAGAGAGGACAAAACAATGCAGCCATTTGGGCTTGTCTTTCGGTCTTGCTACCTGTACTTTCTGTGGGAATCAACGCGCAGGTGCTGCTTGTACTTGCAGTATGCTTGCCATTCGGTCTTTGGCTGTACAGGAGTAATCGGATAGCCGTTGACTACCTGGATCATGATGGAGACTTCACCCTCTCCCAGCGACTGGCGTACAGGGTGGACTACTCTTTTTCCGTCGTTCCGTACGTGAAGGCTGTGACCTTGATGATCCTCACGGGGGCTCTGATCATGTCCTCCGGGATGGCGATCTATCTCACTTCGGATGACTCCTTGGCAGAGTCTTTATGGGAAGCTACGGCTGGGGTGGGCTTGGATTGGACATTTGTAGGAGATGACGATTCGTCTTCATATCGTGTTCGCACAATCGGAGTTTTGACAAACATAGGTGGTCTGGTGGTTACCGCATTATTGCTCGGGATTGTCTCCGACGCTGTTTCCATGTACCTGGATAACTTGAGGAAGGGCTCATGCAGAGTGGTTGAGAATAATTTCACGCTGGTCATTGGGTACGTTCTATAATTCCAATGTTAATCGTGGCTATGGATCGAGGTCTGATCTGTTGAAACTTTGTCCCTTCCTTGTCCCAGGTGGAGCAGTAAAACGATTCCAATGATTGAACAGATTGCAAAGGCGAACATATCGGAGAAAGGAGGTGTTGTAGTCATCCTAGCAGAACGGCCGAAGGAGGAGATTGAAGTTGATATATCTGCAAACGAGAGTAAGATAGGGGCGCTTGGCACTCGTGTAGTATGTCGCGCGGGTTCTGCGCTCACACTAAGTGATCTGCGAAAAGTTTCCGTGAGCAACGCGAGATCAATTGTAGTTCTCGCGGATCCGTTTGTTTCTGAGGACCAGTCGGATGTTCGAAGCATTCGGATCTTGCTGAGCATAATCTCCGCGTTGAAATCGAACGAGGACAAGAAGCCGCGCCCATCGTCCCTGAAGGTGACTGTTGAAGTGTGCAATTCGGAGAACGCACCGCTGATCAGATCGATCGACCCTTCGCTTATTGAACCGGTTATCGCGAACGGGGTTATCGGGAGGCTGTTGGTTCATACTGCGAGACAGCCAGAAGTCGAATCTGTCTGGGAGACATTGTTAGGATTCGATGATTGCGAATTTTATTTTCAGAACTGGCCTGATGTCGAGAACCTTACTTTTGGGGAAGTACTGTATCGGTTCCGAGAGGCAGTACCACTAGGAATTCGCAGAGAAGGAAAAGGTACGAACAGTAACTCTCCGGAATTTGCGATGGCCGAAAGTCAAGGCTGTCTTCCGCTAAATCCGGAGAACGCTGCTCTGAATTTTCGTTCCTCTTGGAAATCGTAGGGTCCGTCATTCTAAATCCAACGGACGACACACTCATTGAGAGGGGAGACGAAATCCTCGTCTTAGCTGAGGATGATGATTCCTACGTCCCAGAGAAGCTCTCGCTGTTCGAACCCGACCACTATTCTGAGGATGATCTTAACAGCTCTCTGACTGACATTTTTCAGAAGAAATCTAAGAGCATGTCAATGAGACCAGCACGTTTTAAGAAGCTTCTCATTGGATGGCGTAGGGATATTGCCAACCTTGTGCAAGTACTCGACAAGGTATGTTGGGATTTTACGGGCTGTTGCCGGTTCAACCCCGAGGGGCTGAACTAACTAGCCGCTTCGTACTTCGAACCTGCAGCTCCTTCTACCAGGAAGCGAATTCCACATTCTCTCCGACCTACCTGTAGAGTTTCGAGAGCGCTATCTCTTAAGGGCTACGGGCGGGGTGGCTGATCCCTCCTCACATCTGAAGGTGGTCCATCACGTTGGCGATGCGAAGACTCGAAAGGACCTTGAGAAGCTAGACTTGGCTTCCTATTCTAGCATAGTGGTCTCAACCTTTGCTGGGGATGCGCAGCAAATTAACGTTGAAGACAGAGACTCACAATCCATCGTCACGCTTCTGCTGGTGCAGGAGATCTTGAAGACGTCCCCTTCCACTCAGGTGCGAAGGGTGAAACCCCTCCGCATACCGAGAGGCGATGTTTCTCAGTCTCCAAAGTTGTTCTCCCTCTTCAACAGGATGTTGTCGTTGTGGGAGAGATTCAAGATCCTAGGTCACGTAGAATGATCCTGGACAGTAGCATGGCGCAGGCTATTATTGCAACTAACGATCTCATTGCGAAATCTCTGGCTATGGTTTCGGAGGACAGTCATGTGAACAGAGTGCTTGAAGATCTTTTTAACGTCAGCGGAAATGAGGTAGGTCGAGCGTGAAGATTCGGCTTTTTCCTGACGGAGTTTTGATTTTAGAGGGCGTTTCGCTTTTCTGTTAGATACAAGTCGTTGACTGCTCTCTGTACATCAAGAACGGAGAAGTGCTATCATTCTTCGAAGTAATGAATAGAGTTCGAAGCGCTCGAAGTATTGCCATTGGATATCGGCGAGGGAACGGGGAGCTCAAGCTGAACCCTGAGGACAAGCTTGTCCCACTAACATGGACGAAGCTGGATCGACTAGTCACCTTATCTTACATGGAGCAAGACTTTGACTTGCCGGAAATTTAGCCCAGGGAGGGTTACTAGAGTTGCCAACTAACTTTATTCTTTTGAGTATTATCACACAAAGGCCGAGAGCAGATACCGTTTCTTCGGTTTGTTTTTTTTTCATTCGGTGGTTGTTAGCCCCTTTGCCGTCAATAACTCTCCATTTGAGCGTGCAAGAAGCATCAATATATAGGAGCACCTACTTCAGCATGAAACTAGACCAGATATTAACATGAAGCCTTTCATCATGTCCCCTGGACCACTTTGTATCTTTCCAAACTAGCCGCAAGACAACATC
This sequence comes from Rhodosorus marinus, assembly GCA_029953675.1. Taxonomy (NCBI): domain Eukaryota; phylum Rhodophyta; class Stylonematophyceae; order Stylonematales; family Stylonemataceae; genus Rhodosorus; species Rhodosorus marinus. The sequence goes on from JAMWBK010000009.1 coordinate 1,370,453, forward strand.
CCTCTGCAGCAAGGAGTCGATCCAAAAAAATCTGACCAATCTGAACGATGCTAAAAAAGGACGTCTGGGGGAACAAAATATCATAGATTTAGTCCTTGTATTGAATAAATATAATATGAAGGGCTTATTGTAGATCCTGTTTAGGGAATATCTGGTCCTTTATTGTCTGAAGGTGTTTGTTTTAATGTTTTTGGATTGTCGGAGAGGAAAGCTCAAAGCTTGCGGGGGATTGAAGGTTGATCAGCTGTGTGAGCGACAACACGTCTGAACCTTTAGAGTGATATTCAGTGAACTTGAAGGACGACACGTCTATTTTTAAAGGGTCACAGATTGATCTGGGATATTGCTAAGGTGTTTGCGAGGGCTCACAAGTTTCGTCAGAGTCGGATAGGTCCTTGGGGGAGGTAGGATTGGCTTCGCTAGGATCGATCCCTGTGCGCTTATCAACTGCTCAGGCGGGCATTTGGATGGCTTTTGTGAGAAAAGTTTGTTGACGAATTGGATAGAGGACAGACATCACTAGAGGCCTCGCGATTTTTGCTGTTTGTTGAGAAGGAAGAAACCCGTTTACCGATTTTGATTTTTTTGTTTGGAGTGTGCTGCTTGGACTCGAGTTGCCGTGCGATTTTTATATCTGAGAGGCGGATTTGGGGAGTGCCTCGAGTGATTCACTGGAGAAATGACGACTCCTAACTTTTCTCCCAGATGGAACGGAGATGATCCAATGGGAAATTCGAACGTAAGCGCGAGAATTAAAGACCATGAGCCCGTTTTCGGATGGTCTCTGACTAAAAGACCGTGTCTATGTGGTCTCTGTTTCGTAGCGGTCCATCCTGGTTCAGTTTCGAGCTGGTAGATGCAAGGTTGAAGGAACAACCATCACTCCGGATACACGGAAGGGAATATTTCGAATAATCCAGGTAGTTCAACCCTTCTTTGGCATAATGCTGTAGCAAGTAGGAGATGTTTGTGCTGGGCTCAGATTCGCTCCCGCATATTGAAACACGATAGGATGAACAGCACTTGAAACATGTTCAATGGATTGATAGATCCAATGGACTCATCGAAGAAGACTATTTCACATTTTCGGATGTTGACTTGGAGAGAATTGCCCAGAGCAGTGGCCGAGTCTTCCTGCTCCGGTGGAGGGACAGGAGCAACAAATTGTTCTTTTGGATGCAGGAAACGAATGCCGAGAAAGACGAGGACCATTTTCTTTTGATTCGCCAGGCTCTGAATGGACCAGAGGTATTGTTACTCTCATCCGCCGTTCCGCTAGCGCAAAGGCGCTCAGGATACGATAATTTTTGCTTTAGGCTGGACAGACGGAGGAGCCTGGCCCCGAGGATCCTTCTGGAGCAGTCTCTACCCCCGCTGCAACTCCAGCAGCGGATGAAACCAACAGTGGACAGCAGACAGCTCCATCTCAACTGACCACCGAGCAGCTTCAGTACATTTTGGAGAACATGAACCCTCAAGTGTCTGGTTTGGACATTCCGTCGGTTGCTGAACTCCTGAGTCCGGAAGTGGTCCTCCCCATGCTACGCGATCCAGCGATTGAACAGGTATGCTAGTACAGTAGCTTACGGTGCAACTCTACGTATCTCTCTGACTGAAAATTCGCTTCTTCCTCTCATAGTCTTTGCAGTCACTCGTGCAGCACCTCCCTGAGGACGACTCATCCCCGGAAGCTGTCGCAGAACTTCTGAGCAGTCCTCAGTTCCGTCAGCAAGTAGCTGCACTCTCACAGGCGTTACAATCAGGTCAAGCTGTAAGCGCCGATCACCATAGGACCCAGTCACTTCCTATCCTCCGTACGAACTACTGACAAATCCGAGCATCCATATCGTCAATCGTCTTCAATACCCCCGCCAGGGCGAACTCTTGAGGTCTTTCGGAATTGACGCGCAATCCAACGAATCTGGAATGGTTGCGCTGCTGCAGGGTCTTTTGAGATATCATGCTCAAACTAGAAGTATGAATCCTTCAGAAGACAACCCCATGGACGAAACCTAGGACACACTGGAAGACTTGGACTCTGGCCTCAACCCAAGCCTTTTTCCTAAAAAACAACGACGGCATTATAAAAAAAAACGAAATACGACAATTTTGGGACAAGCTGTCTCAATCAATAGCCAAACATATGTTCTGTGTATTTTGTTTACCCAATTAATTCAGAGGTATAAAAAATATGATCTTAAATTGGAGTTTATGATACTTTATTGGATAACATAAGGTCAAGTTTGGTTTCTTCATCTGCTATTGGTCCGTTTAGGTTCTTATGTTGTTGACTGTTTTACTAGCATTGCCATTTAAGAGATTTGGGGTTGGGGAGTGTGGGTTTGGTGCAGGGTGAGCGTGATTGAGTAGCTATGGACCTGATGGTCCTGATGATGTTCTGAAAGAATTACTGGATTATTTGGAAGGAATGAAGCACCAAGGTATGTGATTTTTCAGGGTTTGCTGCATTGCTGGTTCTGCAATGCAGAGTGTATCTGACGAATGACTTGAGAGGTGAAGGGTCGATGATCATGGACTGAAATACCTCTCCAAGCGTACGTCATCATGGATACTAGTACTCGAACTAGCACGTCATCTGCTCCTGAGATGGTACAAGAGGCGCTTGCGGAAATCGATCGACAGTTGGGAGTGGAGGCGGGGTATATGAAATTCACAGTATAGAAAGGACCATGAACGCTGCCGCCAGAGCGGCACATTCCACAAATGCTTTGGAAGAATTCGTGTCTGCTGCTAATGTGATGCTAGATGAAAACCGTCGAGCTGGGGCCCAGTTCGTTGGAATAGACTCGTGGTAGGAATCAAAGCCGTAGCATGAGCAATACAACACCAGGCCATCCGCTGACTAGTTCGATATTAACTGTGTTACGACTAACTAGCTTAACGAAGCCATTCAAAAGCTTCTCTCCGCGATGGATGAAGTTCGCGGTGAAAACGATGCGTTGGACACGATCTCGGAAAAGGCCAAGAGCGTAACAGACGAAGCCTCAGTCGCGCACTCGCGGGCACATAGGCTAATGACGACAAGAGTCAAACTAGAGAACACCTTGGCCGTTTTACAGAGGTTCTGCATCCGCATCACGCGTTCCATAAGGTTTTATTATCTGAAGCATATTTCTGAAACTAGATTCGAACGCCCCAGTACCAGGAGAATTGTCCGGCTCAACAAAAAGCCACGTGGGCTATGGAAGCCGAAAGATTCCACTCCGCGATTGGAATAATCTTTGTTTTGAGAGCTGAGGGGGTGCATGCAGCTCGTGAAATCGCTTTGGCAAGGCAGTCGGAGCCTGCCCTCAGCACGAACGCAGAGGCACTCTTCTCCAAGGCCGTGGCTGATGGAGAGGGTATGATTCAGGAATGGAGCTAGCTCAGACAAGAATATTGCGAGACAGCTTCGTTGCACCGTTGTATGCTTCGATGCGGGAAATAGGAAACTTAGCACTGAACTGCAGGAGCACTAACCGCTGGCTACCGGAGGTTAGTCGAATTCTTTTCCTGCAAGCGTCATACTCTCATTTGCAAGTTCTGGATCCCAAGAGTGACTTTCTTCGGTAAATTGTCTCCTTCAGGTTCGCACAGGCTCCAAACTTGAGCCCCAGCAAAGTGATGCTGGGAACCTATTATAAAGATTGTTCCTCTGGACTGTCCTCCTGGTAAAATCAGGCCTGGGGTAACTGGAAGACTTCAGGGAGGAATTTTTTTTCGTCACTGCCTGACAGTCATTTTGTTCGTGCCACCGCCTGTACACTATCGAAGACCACCACAACGAAGCTGAATGCAAGTGAAGTTTTCGTAGTGAGGAAGAGGCCAGCAGCTCGGAGTCCTTACGAGATCGATTGCCGGGAGTCCTTGGTTCCTTTCTCGCGCCAGAAGCATTGTCGAGATACCTGTCAACATCACCGACTCTGTCCAAGTACGTTGGCCCATAGGGATTGATACCAGACCTCGAGATCCACAATTGCTGGGAGGATTCCCAGGCCACGTTGTGGAAATATCTCAACGAGCTGAAGGCGAGGAGAAAAGCGGTGCTATTCCTGTAATCAACAAAGTAATAGAATCTCTGCGGAGTCTTCAAATGAATGTTGACAAGCTGCAGAGGTTCCTTGAAGCGTTCTCGAGTGGATGACCAAAATGTACATATCGAAGTTTTGTTATTTGACTTTCAATCCAATTCCCCCTTCTTTCCCGACACAGCCCCTCTGCACAGCCGTCAGAGGCAGGGAGACAATTGCCTATTTATTTAGTAAGCTCAAAACTAGTGACACAAACGCGGGAGCTCGTAGATGAATGATCTGATTGCTGCGATTTTCTTTGCAATCGATTTCGGGAGTCGTGAAGGCCTATCGCCGAGAGAGATTAACCTGCGTCTGCGCACGAGTAGTATACTCTCGACTGCTTGTTTAAAAAAATATTAACTGATTCAGACGAACGCTCCGCATCTTGACTAGTGCCACATGGCCGAGCTTTAAACAGACCGACGGCACTCTTTAGCAAGAGCAATCCAAGGCGCATGGGCTCGATTAGGAGGATGTCAACAGCTGGTTTCCACGAGGATTGTCAAACTCTCGGTCACCAAAGGACAGTAGTTGCAGAGCGAGCGTGGATTGAAAAGGGTGTCAACCTGGTCTAGCAGTTAGTTTTTGAAAGCTTTCTTCGATGCAGACTCTCTCGCTTTCTCCTTCTTCTTTTTGTTCTTCGTCTCCTGATTTGGTTTTCTCTTTTTGCCTAATCGATTACCGTAGGCAGATCGCGTGGCCCCGTTTAGTGGAGGTTTAACTTGAAATTTTTGCTGGTCTTCAGTCAACACACCTGCATGTGTTTCCGTAGGTTCTCTGGGGGAAGGAACGTCCCGAGCATCCCGTACCCAGAAGGATTCTTCTTCGTCTTGCTCGCCAGGGTCATTATCAAGATCCATGTCTCCATTGGCTTCCAAGGTTTCCTTCTCCTCAGGACCTGGCCAGAAAAACTCAAATGTTGAGATGCCGGCTTGGGGTCACATCCATTGGATATGTTTCTCCTGTCGCTAGCTTACTACTGGAATCCAAATCAGAACAAGGGTCTGGCGGCTCAGATACGTTTTTCAGCTTTTTCGCCTCGTGCTGCCTGAGGAAGTGTTTGTAGCGCCTGCCGTTCTTGTGATGCAATATCTTCGAAATGAGGGACACAAAAAGAATGGGAGCTTTCAGTGTCAAACTAAGTGGCAATTAATCTGTGAACGCCAGCTTGGGTGATACCTCAGTTCTTCTCCTGTTTAAGGCCTGGCCAGTCAGCGAGCAAAAGACATGAGTGTCGGGTCGCTTCGAGTCGATCTTGAAAAATGGACCAAACTCAGTCATATCCAACCCCTCATTATCCAGCTTCGAGCGGGCTCTCCTGATTGCTTTTCCGTTCCAGTAGTTGTTCACAGCCTCCAAGCTCATCGGCAACTCATGTCCTGTCAAAGTGCAGATTACCTATTCCATCCGGTTCACAGAGGTCAAACCGATTTCAAGACCAGAGAGACAGAGAGCAATCGAGTATTTCCAAGCAAAAAAAACGGCCTTCCCTCCCCGAACATCAGCAGCAGCAAAACGAAACCAAAAAAACAGCAGGTTTTTCTTTTTTGGTTCTATCCATCATACCTTGCCATCTTTAACCTCAGCCTCCTGTTTATGGGACTCCAAAAAAGCCTTAATCGACGGATCCATAACAGTCAGGTTTATTTTCCAGTATTGATTGTCCTCAAAAAAAAAAAGCGAACAGTCCCTTCCTCCCGGACGCCATCCACTCCAGACCTTTCCAGGTCTTTCATTCTCCCCGACGCCCTCAGAAATTCAATAAATTGTTCGTTCAGTATTGCGGTTTTTAATAGGTTTTGTAACCAATCTTATTTAAGTGTCACCAGTTTCGATCACCGCCGGTGTCCGTTGCTGGTTTTCTTTCTTCTCGCTCCAACTTATCGTTTGTACATTGACCAGGGGGTTTTGGGGGGGTTCGCTCTAGTAGAATCGATAATGAAAACGAACTAGTTTTTATTGGAAAATCTGCGGATGGAAACCGCATCGCTCAATCGTTTGGTGGAACGCTTCGCGGCAGCGTGATACCGCTGCCGCAAAGTTTTGGATTAAGGGTGCCCCCGCAGAAGCAGTTCGATTTATATAACACGAGAAAGAAATCGACATCCTCTGTGTTTTCGCTACCACAGTATTTCATCCATGCCCTATACCCACGTCCTATTCGTTGTTCCTATGCAATGAGTTTTTCGGGTCCGTTCAAGACGGAACTCATCCCCTAGACGCATAAAAAAGGCTCTTATTGAAATGTTCTTCTGGCGAATAATATCTCATTCTTCAAAACTCATTTCTAGGCCTGCTTGTTCAGGAGGAGTGTGTAGTTCCTCTCGAACCGACCTCCGTCACGGTTTCGGTCATCGCGCTGGTAGTCTCTCCCATATCGTCCGCCCGACTGACCCTGGTAACGACCACGCCCTCCCCGGCCTGCATCCCGAAGAGCAAGGAATGCTTAGGCGTTGGAAACTATGCCAACTCAAAACTGCAAGAGCAATTGCGTTTTGCTTACCTCTATTGTTCCTATCTCTGTTATTCCAATCTCGTCCATCATCACGCTCGTCGCCCCGCCCTGAAAGGCCGCCGGACCTGGCCTCAATAAGCTTCTCGTTGTGTTCCAACGTAGACAAACATTTCTGAGCAACGTTCACCCCAAGGCTTTGCAACCTCGTCGGCTCAGTGCGTCTAATGATAACCGAGGCTGTAGGTTGATCCCAGCTTGCTCGGAGCTCTTCATTGATAATCATCTTGCTGATGACCGAGTGGACCTACAGTCTCCAAAATCATAACTTAGTTCGCAGTGCTTTTATCGCGAGCCGTGGCAGGCAAAAATGTCACAGCCATACCTTCGATGGTTCCAGCTCAAATGTGGCTGAAAGGCGCTCAGTACTCAACGAGTTGTAGAAGCTTGAATACGTGAGAACGAACGTTCTCATACCCTCCACCTTCACGAGATCCTTCACTTTCGTAAGAGTTGACTGCATCGTCCCCGCTATAGTATGCCAGAGGTAATTAGCAAACTGGTTAGAGTCATAGTGAGCAAAAGGCGGCTCGCGTTGGCTGGAAGTCTTACCTTCTAAGCTCTGCCAAGCTCTAATTGATGCAATGATCTCGTACGCTTTCCTCCAGTCGCATGACATCAAGCATCTCGACGCGCTCATGACGTGATCACGCGTATTTTCTGCGGGTCCAGAGAAGGCTTGCTTCGCAGACGTTCTGAGATAATACTGAAAGGTTCGTGAAATCACCCTTCTCTTGTTTCCAGTGTCGCCACGCAATCTGGACAGAGCAATATTCGGCAACTCTAGCAGCATTGCGGACACCAAATGCGCAGTGTCGATGAGGTCCAACGACAAATGCATATGATACGGAATTTGACGCTTCTTCTCGGCCCGTTCTTGTTCAGCTGTCTTGTCGTAGCCTCGAACTTGAATCATACCCTGCGCGAGCAGCTCTCGTAGTCTTATTGCACCTCCTCCAGATCCTGTGTAGGATGCTGTGCATAGTTCTTGCAGAGCCATGTGACACTCATACGGCATACCTAGCCGAAATGCGCATAGACCAATCTGTGGAAAAATCAACCACAAATTCTAGCATGAGACAACGACACCTACCGATCGCAAAGGAAAGTAACGCTGAAACTAGGAGCGTCCTACCTGGGCCATTGTCCTGTTGAAAAGGACCTGCAGAGAAATGTCCAACATGTGTATGGATTCCTGAAGATGACTCAGCAAAAGCATGTCCCGAGCCTCGTAATAACGATTGCCGAGGGCGTGGTTATAGATGTGGCAAAGCATGGTCTGGCTCTTGGCTCGTTCTTCCCCGTAGCGGTACACGAGCACAGCCAGCTCCTGAAGTGACTTCTCCGGAAGGCCTGGTTCGTCCGAAGAGGCCTTGTTCAGCTCTTTGATTTGCTGAAGAAGTTCGTCCGACTTGTAATAAATATGAAGAATGCGCCGGGAAGCGATTCTGGCAGCTCTTGATCTGTCATCAAGCATAGACTCGAAGAAGTCCTGCGCATCCGCCATAAGATCAAGAAGCGGTCGTTCGTCCTTCAAAAGCTCGACATATGCTTGCCCATAAGCGTCCGTATCCTGCCAGGCTCTGAACAGCTCATCATCTAGCCCTTCCACGAGAGTGGCAAGGTCCCCGCGAAGCTTCATGCTCGCGTTTTCTGCCCCGTCAGCGGTTTGTTTTGCTTCGGTTTTCTTGATTAAATTTTCTTCTTCCTCGTCCTCATCACCGATAATAAGCTAATTAAAGAAAGCCACAACAGCGGAAAAAAATTATATTCAGCACCTTGTCGCAGAAATGAGGGGGGGCGTGGAATCTTTTGGCGTTACCGTTTGGGCCTTCTCCATGAGAAGCACCTCCGCTTCACCAGCCTCTTCATATTCAATTGTAGTGGGGTTCTCCCTGGAAATCTTTAGAAGTTCTCTCATATTGCTAACCGCATCCCTCCACGCACTTGGGAGCATGTGCGCCGTCCCAGGGGCCATAATGTCGAACTGTGCTGAGATCACAGCGAGAAGGATCTCCGCCTTCTGCTTCGCAGACTTCGCTCCAGCGAGAAGCTCCTTAATATGATTTACGTGCTCCTCCTTGTCTGTCCCTTTCCTTCCCCTGGTAGCCAGAACCTCGCGGAGCCTGACGTTCAGTTGGTCCTCGTTCATCTCCTCTAGCGTGAGCTCGGTCTTTGCTGCTTTCTCCTCTGCTGTTCATTGCAATAAAAAAGATTACGGTGACTTAGCGGGTGAGACACTCAAACACGCTGAACACTTGTCAGTGTCCTGACCTGCTTCGAAACCATCATTATCATCATCCGCATCGGCACCCTTGGGTCTTGATCCATCCGCTGAATACGGAAACAAAGACAGGAGCCAAAACTATGATTAGAAACAACACACCTTCCACGCAGTATACGAGCGCGATGTCCATCGCATCGATCTTCTTTTGGGGAAAGTTTAGTTTACCTTCCTCTAAAGGCATTATAACATCGTCATCATCGAGGCTCCGCTCTTCATCCCTGAATTTTTGCATCGCCGGCTCATGCTCTTTGAAATCCTTTCGTGTACGCTGTTTCACAGCGTTGAACGCCTTCGTATTGGTCTTCGAGAGTTTAAGGGAAGCTTTGTTGTCCTTTGTCTTGGTCAAGAAATCTTGAATGATCACAAGAGATCCAATGAATACGTCCGGTACCTGAACCAATCCAAAAAAAACACAGTCAGTAAACCAAGGCCGCCTTCCTCAGTACTCTACGGCATTTCGTTGTTTTCCAAAAGAAATGTACCGTCGGCTTCTTGCGGGAAACAATATCACGCTTCATGTGTTTCTCCAGCTGGAGGTTGAGATTCTCATAGTCCGTAAGGATACTGATCCAATCGTTAATCTTCATGTGGTTCCGCAGCTTGTGAGAGGTATCCACCATGGCCTCGAAACGCTTAACCTTCCCTGATTTGATCTCGCGTTTCTCATCTTCTTCCTCAGAATCGGAACCGACGAGAAAGCGAGATCGATCTCCTGGCCCGGCATCGCTATCGTCGTCGGAATCGGATTCCTCGAATTCTTCATCACCTAAATGACCGAAGACAAGAAGAAGAAACATTTCGTAAGCATATCTGGTCAAAAGAAATGCCCGGCGATCGCTGAAGTCAGGAACCTACTCCTCTCACTCTCCTCTTCGGAACTCTCCTCCGAACTCGCCGAGCCATAGAACCTCGATTGGGCTCGAACGCGACTCATGATGACCTAAATTTGTAAATTTGTAATCCGAACTCAAAAAATCCGTAGATCAAATATCTACTTGTGTCTCTCGTTCCTCAATATACCCAAAAAGAAATCATGCTACTTCCTACACGCATCTTCCCCAAGGTCAGCCTTATCCAATTCGTCCTCCTCGACAATGGCAACAAGCCCAAGCCCTGTGACGGACGACACTTTGACAAATCCTCGAAAACCTGAAGAATTCCCATATATACAGTAAAACTAAGCAAAAACAATATTACTTTTTTGGAAAATCCGTAGGATGGGGTAAAAAGCCGAAAATCGCGAGAACGTATTGATAGATTTTACCAGCCCGGCAGATGCTCTTCTTTAGTTGGGTAAAAACTACTAAATTATCGTTAAGTTAGGCTTTCACAAAATTCCTAGGCCCAACTCTCTTTGTATTTGGGAAGGGACTGGTATGATAACCCCCCCCCCCTTAGAGTTAATGCTTCTGGACATCAGAACTGAGTTTTTTTAGAAATTGAGCGTTCCTGGACGCCGGCGAAAAAAAAACGTTCAAGGGCAAGAATCTTATATATAGAAATATTATTTTCTAGAATAGCCTTTTTGGACGACTTATAGGTACAGTTTTTAGGCTTTTTCGGCACGAATCTCTATTTAACAAAATATTTTGAATCAAATGTACCCATAGATCTGGAGAGAGATACTTAATTCTGGACCAAGAACAGCGCCAGATATATTTATTTAATATACGAATACAGTAATAGCAATCTTTAAAGCGCCAATATTGACTGAATTGTTGAAATGCCTTACTGAGCGGTATTTCCTTGTTTCCCGCGAAACTCATGTGCTTTGGGAACATTCGCCAGTCCAATCTCTTGTGCTGGCCAACAGAATTTTAACTGAGAATCTTGTACTGGCGGTGATTAGCATTCACAGCTGGATAGGGGCAGAATGGAGTGAAAACGGATGCCTAGGACGTAGTGGTTGGCACTGGCTGGGTTTGGGAGGAGGTGGAGAGAACATCTTTCCACAAATGTTGTGATCATGGATGGAGGTGAACTAACACAGGTGCTTGTTGAGTTTGGGGAGGACTTATGTCGAAGCGGTCGGGTTAGATCTGCGGCACTTGCTTTCGAGGCCAGTTTGAAGACTGATGAGGCCTTACGGATGTCTCCCAGAGCTCAGGCACGGATAAGGTTGAGAGCTGCAGATTACATGCTCAAGTTTTGCTCTGTCGACGGTATGAATACGCTCAAGATTCTTTTGTTTTCCGTTTTGTGTATTCTAATTCGAATGGGCGTTCGTAGATGTGAGCCTGGGGCGAATAGCGCACAATTTGGAAAAAGCTGAGATTCTTGTCAACGGACTAGAACATTCATTGGCAAAGGACTGGCTGATCCTTAAGGGCCTTCAAGTCCAGACGTATAGTCGATTGCAACTACATGGCAAAGGAATGCGTGCCACAACCGATGCCTTGACGGGGCTGAACGTAATCAGCTCTGCCATAGGTCCTTCGGAAGCGAGGAAATGGATTTTCTACTTTCGATTCAAAGCTGTGGAACTGTCCAGAGATTCAGGGGATTATAAAGTATGCTATTCCAGTACTATTCATGTTGTCATGTTTGTGAATCTCACATGTTCCTCGTGCTCCATTGCTAGGGTGCGCGAAAGTTCATTGAGGAGAACATTGCAGCGGCACGGACTTTGAAAGATACTGTCCTCTTGGCTGCGTGCTTGCTGGTGAGAGCGCAGTACTGCATGGGGATTACCCCCATGGAGGAGGATGAAGTACTTGAAGGTCTTCGTGAGGTGGACCTGGTCTTACGCGGTCTAGCCAAACAGCCAGGCGACGATGCAAGGAATCCTGCAACCCAGATGCTGCGATCTTGCGCCGATGTTTTACGGTGAGTTGGGCAGCGCATGTCGTTGTCAGGGCGTCCTCCGCTTACGAGATTTGTGCATTAGTGTTCTTCGTGCAGGACTTTCATGGATATTCGCCTGGGTCAGCTTGCTGGGGTGGACAGGCGATTACGACGGATAGTTGAAAACGCTCGCATTCTCGGGGATCACCAAGCTGAACCAACTTGGCAATGGCTACCGTCGCATGTGATATATTATATTGCGTCCCATTTTAAATACTTGACGGGAGCTGCGGTAAGGAGAACCCCGCCACTGTCACTGAGAGTCGAGATGTCTCTGTCCTTAAACAATTTTCTACGAACTTTTCCAGAGCGAATCCAATGAGAGATCCTCCGCCCTGGATCCATTGCCGAAGGAACTGTTGACGCAGGACTTTGAAATCGACAATGTGCAGAAACTATTTCAGCCTATGGGTGAAGGCAGAGATGATGATGAATACTTTCATTTGTCGCCGAGGGCCCTTACAAGTCTGGCGGCGATGCTTTTGGAAGGCAGGGCCCGGTGAGTTTGCCGTTCTGTGTCGTTGTGGATCAAAACTCATGAAAGCTGAGAAGCAACTTCTGTACGAACTATTCGCAACTAGGTTTCACCTTAGCAAGTGCAACTTCGCTAAAGCTGAGGATTGCATCGGCGCCGTTGAGAACGTCGTTCATGAAGGCTTCGCGGAAGTACCATCGACACTGCACCAACTGAAAGGTCAGATTTGATGAACCTTCGCGAACGACGCTTGAAGACGGTGTACGGTTTTTGTTCTGAATCTAGATTCCTGCTCACAGGTGAACTGGCTGCGCTCGGGGGAGGCTTGTCAGACAAAGCTCGGAATGCTTTCTTGCAAGCAAAGAACTTGAGTGGAGAGAGCTCTGATGTAAGAATGCTCGCAGACGCCTATTTAGCGCTTTTCCGCAAAAACGCCAGTGATAATATTAGGTTCGAGAGGACGCGAGGAACCGAGTCCGGCGTCGAATCGCAAAGGGAGAGGAATCCTCTAGTTAAGGTTTGTCATCCAAGATTGAGCTGCCCGGACCACTTCACGTTGAAGTACCGCTGAATATCGTTCTGATCTATTCCGCAGGCAACGGCGAGCCTACTGCACGCTGCCGGGTGTCTGCACAGAGGGTTTCAAGAATCTGCGCAGACTAGAAAAGCTTTAAGGGAATGTCTGAGCCTCATCTGCTTCGAATGCAAGGGCGCACTCTCTTATCAAAGCAAACAGGTGAGTTTCTCAGCGGGGCGCCATGGGATAGGGCGGGAGCTCTTACTGGTAAACATCTTGTGGAATTCAGATATCTTCGAATGCACTTTGGCTCCTCAGTCAATTCTATCTTTGCTTGATTGGGAACACTTCGGAATCCCAAAACTGGACAAGGACAGCAATCGAGATGAGTCGAGAAACCCAAGATCTGCACTCCGAGCAAAAGACCGTTCAACTGAAAATGGTAGGACTGTCCTCATGTCTGGATGTACACGGAGCATCTCTTGACAGACTCTAACGATCTGCTCTTGATAGGACCTTCACAAGAGAGCAAGGGAACTGGACGCGTACGAGCAGGCGAGAAAGCAGAAAGAACTTGTCGAGGTGGAATACAAGAGGAGGAGAAAAGAGGCATATTGATATCTATTCCGCAATCTCTGTAAAAACTGTACATATTGCATTTGTTAAATCATCAATCATGTGGCAACTGACTTCGAAGCGAGCGTCCTCTCCATGGTCTCAACCCATGAACTCAATTTCTCGTTGAAGATCTCAGGCACTTCGTCGTGCGGGCAATGGCCTGCATTGAGAAGAGTAACTTGGGCCTGCAAAAAGGGGCGGCCATAAGGTTCAGAAGAAGGAACATTTGCAGACCATGGAACTTCGCGATCTCAATGAGCTTACCTCTGGATAGACAACTCCAATATTCCTTGCGCGAGCGCTTGCGTCATTCAGAGGGTCTTTCGAACCGGTCAGCACTAGCAATGGTCCCGTATAACCTTTGAACAAGTCAATCAAGGTTCTTCTCGAGGGTAACCTTCTCCCAGATTCCAGAACATATGCTGCGCCAGGGTCAGTTGAGTCCCTATAGATATCTTTCACGAGCCTGAAGTATAGTTTTCGAATATCAGGCGACTGGTATTCACAATCGCTGCCGTTTAACAACTACTTACTCGTTAGTGACTTCCTCTGGGCTAGTTGGGTACAACTTAACTAGGATGCTCCGGATTTGCGACTGCAGTAGGAAGATTGCTCCCTTGGAAACATTTACAACAACCTCGTTCCGGCTGAGACGTTCTTGACTCATACCTTCATCAGGAGCGGATTCTCTACAAGTTGGAGATCAAGCGTTCCACTGTAAGAGGTCTCTACGCTCATTTCACTGGAAAGGCCGGGGCCGGGGGAAGTGAAAACAAAAATCCTTACCCAAGGCTTCCCGCACTATTCACAAGGACTGCGCCCTTGCAAAGACTTGGATAGTGATCTGCAACAAACGACATGGACATGTATCCTCCAATCGAATTTCCCACGACGTAAACTGGTTCTCGAACGACGTCTCTGACGAAATCAGCGATCTGGGCTTCCCAAAGATGCTGCGTATAGTGCGTTGCGGGCTTCTCAGACCTGATGGGGTCGAGGGCAAGTTAGATGAAATCGAGGTTCCGATTCCTGGAATTGCCACAGTGTATGATACCTGCCAAAGCCAATCAAATCAAGAGCGAACAGCTTCAAATTTGCTCCTCTCAAGCCCGTCAAGTTCTTGACAAAGTGCTGTGAGCTGGCTCCGAATCCGTGAACGAAGAGGATCGCAGGTGCATCTGGACTTGACAGGGCGCCCATGGAGCGGAATCGAACTAAACATCCTCTCCACAGCCAGTACCTATAGTCCTCAGCAGGCATTCCCAGTAAGTACTGGACAACTAAATATGAGGAACGGAAGCGACTGCGCGGGCTTACTTCCAATCAGTCTTTGAATTGAGTGTATCTCCCAACGCCATCCGCCGATGCCAGTCCTTTGCTCTTGCTTTCTCTCCAGCACCCGCAAAGCTCAATTGCGCCATTGAAACACACCCATAGTTCAGCGGCCGTCGCAGCGTCCTGTCCAGATGACGTGTGAATTCGATTGGAGGGTGTTGGAGGTCTCAAATCATATCCAGTTCATGAGCGTACCTGAACAGATCCTTGTTCTCCTTGGTCATTGATTTCAGGCAGACGTCTGGATCCGAAAGTAGCTCCCGCGCGGTGAATGATAACAGGCCGTTGGTGTTTTCATCATCGGCTTTCTCCATTTCTTCAAGATAGGTGGATGTGAAGACATCTTTTGCATACTCTGACACTGTTACGTCGCCAAGCTTTTCCACCATAGAGCCCACGTCCGGTGGTGATGGAAGGGTGGTCGGTGCTGGACTTGGCCGAGGGGTTCCCAGCGAAATCGACTTTAAACCTGCGCCGGATATCAAGAATCCAAAAACCACGACATTTGTTTTTTCGCCGCGTTAGAAACCACTTTTGCTGCACCTTTTTCAGGGTCTAGCTGCTCGTGCTAAGGTCGCGTACCCTTCCAACGTGAATAATGTGACTCTGGATGGGGCATTGAGTCATCTCCAAGGATAGTCTCGTCGACAACATTGACTTGTCCCTCAAAATTGGAAAGAATCATGTCGTAATTACGTTGCCAGCCATGTTCCGCTGACCTCGTGGCATAGAGTGCGTCCGCCTTAATCTCGCTCGCGAACTTGGTAACCTGTGCAGCAGGGACCATCAACAAAGTAAGAATACTAGGTCTGCGCGAGCTTTTGAAAAGAATATCTCGCGCTACCTCTTCACCCGCAATGCCAGACCTCACGAACAGATTTGAGCCCCTGCTAACCAACTCCTCGCGCAATGCCTCCAGGGCATCGTTCAGGAACAACAGGTCCGCAGGAGGTGAGCCCAGAAGAAGCGGATCTTGTACAAAAAGGACCGCCAAGCGATCTTCATTCTGAGCAGCTCGAATTGCCGCCTGATCTTCAATCCGGATATCTCTGTACACCCAAACCAGACCCACATTCCTTCGAACTCTGCATCGATTTCGAAAGCCAGACGGACCAGCACCTACCCCTAGCGCAAGGGCAAAGCCAGTGGGTCTCCACTCTCCAAGAACACCTGTTTTTTCTGCGTACGTTATCATCGCACGTATTCTCTTCCAACAAGGCCTCGAGACCCCTTCTCCTTCAGCTAGCCCGTCCCCAAAAGCTATGCGATCCTCTTCTCATGCCAATCATCCCAAAAACCTCCAAAAAATAAATATCATCTTATTGATTAAATTACATGTTAATCTTAGGTACTTTAAGATCAATCACAATTTCTTCATTTATTGAATACTAAGCGATCCTGAAAAGCCAATGGGTTTCTCTGAAATTTGAGAGATGTCCAATAATAGTTGATGAACATCTATACAAATCGATTCATTCCTTTTTCTAACCGATACGATAGGGCTGCGTGTTTTGGTGTGCTCAATGAGTGTGGCTCTTCGGCATGAGCTTCGCAACGCTGTATTGTTTGATCCCTCAGTTCTCATCAACGGTGAGACCAGCGTCTCAATTTGAATTGCGTGGTTCATAAGTGTCAGGCTCTTCCGATGGCGCTTTAGAGGTCGCGAGGTAAACCGGTATCCGTTAGTAGTTTTGCTCCACACTCCACCGGAGAATTTTCCTTTCGACGGGAGGATGGAAACATCAACGCAGCCGTTTGTGAATTTCGACAGATTAGCATACTTTTCAACCAAAAAACATGCATCTTTGCGTGTCATCAAGGTTGATGTGCTCAGCCATTTTCCGAGGAAAGTCGACTGATCTAGGAGATCAGTGGTAGCAGCTCTGTTGAATGCCGCTCGAAGGATTCTAGGATGTCATCCATGGGTTGCATGTTGGCCTTCCGGAGCTTCTTCTCTATGACCTTTGCTGGGACGAACTTGAGTATCGCATTTCGTGCTTGAATGCCGAGCACGTCCGAGAGGTGAGCTATTTTCATCTGGGTCCGCGCTTCGCCCGCAATTCCATTAGCGATTCGCTTTCTCCTGAACTCGTAGTCATACAGTGCTTGACTGTAGCCATCGTGAGCGTTGAAGTTTTCCCTTAGATAGACGCCGAGAGTTATGGCATCATCGATTGCCAGGCAGGCCCCTTGTGCGGAGTTTGGTGTAACAGGATGTGCCGCGTCACCAAGCAGCACTACCGGGCCTCGACTCCAGTATTTCAGCGTCTTTGAGTCTTCGATGGAGTGTATGTATCGCTTGGACTTGTCCGTAATCCTATAGAGGTTTTGCAACATGTCTGGCCACGACTTAATGTGAGCTTCCTGTTCTTCAGTGCTCAATTCGCGAGCCGGGGTTTTGCACCTCTGCTTGACAAAGAAGTACCCAACGGACCTGTCCTTCTGCAGATACCCTACGGAATACCGCATACTGCCGGCCATTTTGAGCTGCATGTCGCCCTCATTTAGAGAAGCATCCAGTTCGGTACCGCCAAGAGATTGAATTGGAAATGTGCCACGATAACACACCTCCCCACGGAACTCTATCCTGGCTTCCTCGGAAACGAACTTCCGACCGACAGAGTAGGCTCCATCGGCGCTGATCAACAGCGGAGCCGTCATGGTATTCTGGATTCCCTCGCTCATAAGCCTTAACTCTACCCCGCTTTTTTTCAGCTCAACTGACGTGAGGGTGGTGCTGTACATAATTTTCTCCCGCGGAATCAGCTTGCTGATTGCCTTCATGAGCGGAGCCCTCGCCACGAGCAGGAATCCTTCGCCAGATCCATCGACGACATCATCCAGGTTGACTAGCTTGAGCTCTTCGTCTGTATCTGCAATCTTCATTCGCATCCGGGATACCCGATAAGCATTTTCCCACAGACTGTCCGCGACGCCTAGGGTCTTCAGTGTTTTGATTGCGGACGGCCATAGGCCGAGATCTGCTCCATTATCTACGAAACCCTTGTCTCGCTTCTCTAGAACCAGATACGGAAGTCCAAGCTTCTCCAGGCAAGCTGCCATAGCCAACCCACCAACGCCACCACCGCAAATCACAATTCTCTTCTCCTCAGCTTTCCAATTCGCGATCTTCGCGGAGAGGTCGCCATCCGCTTCCGTTTCTCTTCTTCTCCGTAGAGACAGGGTATAAGCCGCGCCATAGACAAGCAACAGAAGCAGGCCCAGGAGGCTCCACTTGAACTCGAAAATGCTCATTAACAACAAGGCCAACAGGCTGACTAGCTGGAGCAAACGCAGCTTGTCTGGCTGACCTCTTGCCCACAGGAGTATGGCCAAAGGAGCGCTCGAAAGAATGGCAAAGGCTGCATAAATAGGCTCCTTCGAATCGAGCATGCCTAAAATCAGGGCGAGGATGTAACCAGCGGAAACTGACAAAATTGATAATCTAAAACTCGATACTTTTCCTAGCACAACGGGCAACGTTCTTCTGCCTGTCATCCAGTCGCTCCGTTGAGAAGACATCTCCCAGGCGACGATTCCACCGAATTGGATCAGTGCCATCACGGGAAGTACTAGTCCGTGGCGAGGTCCGAGCAGTCCTACATGATTCGGTTGAAGCACGCTGCCCAACAGCATCACCAACCCCGTCTTGACCACAGTAACTATCTCCACAAACGGGCCCCTGCTAACCAGCAGCGGTGGACAAGATACCTGATTTCCCAGAATCAGAATCATTAAAACCAAGGTCTTGTTGCTCGATTTAACAAATGAGACCGCACCGAACGCTGCGAATACCAGCGCACCCCATCCTACGACCTTCAACGCCTGGAGGGACTCATACCCGTCTTCCCTTTCATTAACACTAAGTCCCAACCTGCTCAGATTCTTATTAAAAACCCGCTCCAACAATGCGTTGCTCAATTCACCAAGTAGAAGGATCACAAATCCTTGTAGAAATACGCCCGCCCAGACCGTTCCCCCATTCAGCCCTGCACCAACGCAGTACGGAAGTACGCATGCAAGCAGCACCTTCTGATCTACGATTTCACTGCTCAAATTCTCCGATCGTCTGATTATAGACGAAAGCAAGGATTCCATTCTTACCAGAAAAATTCAAACTGCAGAATGAGAGGTTAGCTCACGTCATCCCCAAGGTGCCAAAGTAGCAAACTCCCACTCCGGTGCTTCACCAACGTGATCCTTTGGTCCGGTCAGTGAGTGGGACATTGAGAATTCTTCGATTCGGGTTCAAGCCAACAAAAAGAACCATTTTTTTTATGTGGTTTCATTGACTGGACTTAGGCTAAAGTCAAGGGTTCCATACAGAGAAAGGGTTCACATAATGTCCCAGAGGAATCTGGAGAATTCTCCTCCCTCATCCAGGCGCTTTTTCCTCAGCCAGAGCGCATCACTTTTGGATGGGACATGTGGGACGGTGAGAGGTCTGAAACGATGGTAGGGATGAAGGTCGACGTGATAACAAGCAAGAAATTTCCGCCTTTGACTCCCTTGGCTAAGCGTCTTGGATCTCTGAGTGGGAAATATGATCCTTCCACCCGCGTTGCTTCGTCGTCCTGCTTTCCATGTCAAGGTAGTATCATGCTTGCAACAATGCGGCGATGCAGATCTGCGGCGCGTTTTTCTGTAGAACAATCGCCGAACGTATCTAAACGGGCTTTTTTTCTCTTTTTCCTCTCGGTTCTCGTGCGTATCTCGTGAGAATCAAATCTTCTTTTAAAGTCAGTGGCGCACGAACAGTGTTAAACGTACAAAGACCAATGCTTCGACCTAGTTCGTCTTCAAGCCGTGTGAGCAGTGAATCTGTTGAAGTATTATCAGCAGCTCTGCTACGATACAAATAAATGACCCAGACTCTTGGCGAATGGAGATGTGGCAGCTGTTGTTGTCACAGCCAGGTCTTCCTCACGCCCATAGCGCCTCCTCTTGTTGCGGAGTCGAACGCCATTTTCTTGAGGTGGATACACATAGTTTTCGAGTGCTCGGAAACTATTGACCTCCTCAATCGTCTCTTCTCCGACGCAATCCGATTCTTCTCTAGTTTTTCCGCTATGGCATCCAGCCTCTTCTTGTATTCCATCATCTTCGGATGTGATTCTGGGGCATCCTCAACTGTGATTTGTACCCGACCAACTTTTCGGCCTTTCTCCAGTTTCCTATATCTGACCTTTTACGGGTGCAGGTTGCAAGCAAGAACGTTAAAAACGGGAATTCAAAATACGCACGGAAAAAGGCATTTAAGGCTGCCCACTTACTATTCCCGCCTGCACGGCATAAATACTTTGGTTCCTGGAGACCCCAGCTCCAAGTCCGGGCAAACGCTTTAAACCCCTCTGCAGATAAATGCTTTGACCCGGTTTCACAAACTGATTATCTTTGATCTTCACTCCGAGACCCTTGCCCTTCACGTTCCCTTTCTGTCTACATTTTGTAGCTCCTTTCTTAAACTTCCAACGCGCATGTACAGTCGTCCCCCCCGCAGCTTCGAACGACCCATTCAGCCCCGATTGCACGCTTCCAACCGACAAACACCCACCAAGAATTCTTCGCCCCGCGAGACCGAGCAATCCCCCAAGCATGGTTCTCCTAAGCCTGCTTCTAACCCGTCAAAAGCAAACCCCACACACTCGCAGATCAATAAATCACCCAATCACGAAACAAGCAAAAGAAGAAACTGCTCACACCTCCAACCCTCCCTACCCTCAACCCATCTCTACTCCTTTCCTCCTCATCACCTCCCTCACCGCTTCCCACCATCTCGTCTCCTGTCGACCACATCAAAACCTTCAACTACGACAATTTCTAGCACGCTCGACATCCTAACTAAACTCTGATTTGTACTATGAAGACTATAATTAATTTTTCTAATTAGAAAATTCACTAATCATGAACCATTTAGCGGGATACAGTTCTATTTAAGCTCGGTTTCGGTTCTTTTCATTCGAAAAAGCTCATATTTAGGGTATATTTTCATAAATCATGCAATCTTTTATGCGGTTTGCTTCAGCGCAAGGATCGTTTTTTCAGATTGGTAGGTTTGGTAAGGGAAGATCTGCGGATCTGGTGGACTGTGGAATCGAAGATCCGGACAGCTTTTCAGAAATAGCCTCGAAGGTTTCTTTTTTTTTGGAGAAACGGCGCAGTTTGATACCATTGGAAGGTCGTTTGATCCACAACCCCTGTCGCGTTCTTTTCATTCAGAAGTGGTTTTGGGGGGTGAGGGGGCTCCCTCCCCCTTTAACAACTAGTCCGTCTAAATACATCAAATTACCCGTCAACCGGACTCCGTCGATTGAGAACGTGAAGGAACCTCACTCCAGTAGGCCAATCAAAAAATACTTGCTATCCAAAAAAACAGCCAATCTCTCCCCAAATCGTAAGATCATTGTCAGTATGGAGCATGGCGTCCACGGTACCCTGCCCTATAGCTTCCGCGAAATACCCTTCCCCGTCCCCGTCCTCTTCCTCTACCTCGCTCCGTCGTGCTTACTCCTGGAATGTTAGTGCGCTTTGGACTGACCTAAAATCAAGTTTCAACCGAGCTCGCCACAGTCAGCCATTCTACCCCACTGGCAGAGTTGTCTGCTGCAAGCATCATATGGATAGTTCCTACCTTGATCTGCCTCCCTTTGAAGGTAGACTCATTGAGTATCGTCGCGTTGCTAACAGCTTCTTCTTCGGCAAACTCTATATACGCAAAGCCTTTGGGTTGACCTGTGGCCCTATTCTCAAAAGACGAGACCAGTGTATAGACGTCGGATCCGTAAGCCGCAGATTCCACTGCTCTCGGCCATCAGGAAGAAAAGACCGGGGTAACTATTAGACTTACTTGTTACACAGTATAGTGATCCGATTAATCTGGCCGCAATCTTGAAAGTGGGCCTGTAACTCCGCAGGTGTCGCACTGTAATCAACCTGTCGAACCACGTACACTAAGTTCAGTAAAGAATATAAACACGCGTGCTTCAGTCTGAAGTTGCCTCACATTGCCGACGTATATGGACCGACTGTCAAGGTCTGACTGCTGCACCGTGGCCCCTGCTGATCCCTCTTGAGCGCTCGCTTCCTGTATATCGTCGAGCTTCGCAGCTTCGTCCTCCTCCCACTCCTTGAGTTTCTTCTTAACATCTTCCAAAGCCTATAACACGGACAATCGAGCACGTATTTAGCAACATACCCACTTCCCACTTTCTTCCCCAACTACTCTAAGCCCACAGATAGCAGCCATCTTTTGCTTCGCCCACAAACAATCGACAAAACACTAACAACTGGGGACAGGCCAACACCATGCTAGGCTTGCAAATGAGTCCTTTTTTGATCGGATATGAGTCTTACCGCGTCAAGATCTTCCTCTTCCGCAGGATCTACTCCTCCTTCCACGCCGGCCCCTTCCGCAACCGCGCCGTTCTCACCCCCAGCGCCAGTAGCCTGTTCCTCAGTTTCTACATTGCCTCCTTCCACAGCAACTTCATTCCCAGCGTTCACCGCCTCGTTCTCCACGGGAGACCCTTCGCCCTCCGCCTTGGCTTGAGCACCCTCCTCCATCTTCGAATTCCTCAACGACCGATCTCCCAGAAAAACCCTCCCAACGGCTTTCCCAACCCAAAAGAAAAACACGAAATAACTCTCTAAAAACCAGAGGCAGACAGTTCCAGGAAAAACCTCAACAATCTTCAGTCCAGATCTCAGAATTAATAATCAGTCAGAAAAGTCGTGTCAAAAATGCCTAGGTACAAACCCACTCCCCTTTTCCTCCATCACCTCACCAGCTAGCTTCCTATGCACCCTCACCAAACCTCCAAAAAAACTGCTTAAGAAGTTCCCTCTTTGACATCCTGTCCATTGAAAGGACCATTTTTCCATCGAATTTCAACGAAGGGCGTTTCCCATCCACGCTGGATGGGTAATATCAATGCCACCGACCCACCTCAAAATGCAAGTTAAAATTTAACTTTCACACAAAATTAACACTTATTCAGTAATATCTACCAATATTTTAGAAATATTCGGTGCATTTTTAGTTTTATTGAGTTATTCAAGAACTAGAAAACTATGCTTTACAATTTTGTGGTAGAAATTTCAAATGATCATTCTGGCCCCCCCCCCGTATTCTTTCATCTAGTGCACAGTAAGTAGTCGAATTTATTTTTGTATTAGATTTCTGGACGCTTCTTAGGGGGGAGGTGATCATTTTTAGTACCGATTACTAAAGTCAGTAGATCCGATTTGGTGTCAAACTTTTACTAAAAGGAAGCTTTGCCGTGCTTTAGTACTGAGAATGGTGTACTATCCATTTTCGGAGTACTTCTATGTGCAAACCTTTGAGTAGAGCAGACTAGTCTTCTCGGTTCTTAAAGTTCTCTCGAAATTGTGGATTTCTTTTCCATTCTGGCAGCGCGGCTTGCTCCTGCGCTTCCGATTCGCGATAATTCGCCAACTTATATTTAGCCCAATCGAACTGGTGAGTCTCGTGGATGTATTCCTTGAAGTCCTGTAGGGTTCCTATGTACCGGTAGCATGGTGGAATGAATCTGATACCTCTTTGTCCAGCACAGCCCTGTGGTTAGAGAGAAAACGAAAGAGGAGAAAAAACACAATCGGCGTTTCCATAGTCGGGTGAGAAACGGCCAGATGTGGTCGGTCAAGCGTGCGATAACGCTTGAACTAACGCACCTCATAAACCATCACCGGACCCTTGTTTTCCCGACCTCCCTTGACGCCTTTCTTGAGTTCAACATGACGTGCTTTCCAATCCTCTCTGCGACAAGGCTTCGCAAAAGAACGTACGTCCTAATACATAAACGACAATTTTAATCATTTGAAGATCTGCTCAGATCTGGGCCTAGTATTCTTTGTGATAACTATCGTCCTAAGACGCTTATGCAATTCCACATAAAGACACATTGTGGGCTCCTCATTACCTGGAATCTCGTCACGAGATCCGCGGCCAGTTCCACAGCTGGAGAGGATCCGGAAGGAAAGACAATCAAACGCAGCAAAGTGAGATCAGCTCAGCATGAAGCAGCTGCGAGATGCATTTCTCATTTACATATTCCCTATTTGTTGTTTTTATTACCTTCTTCATAGGCTTTGTTCCCTTCAACTCCCTCAACGTAGTAACATGTTCTGCCAGCCGAGCGTCCACAACTCCTTAGTTCGAGGTTGAAAATTTTATCAATCCAAGCCTCCCCACCCTGCAAGGGTTCGTAGCTATAAAATCTGAAACCAGAAGCATAGTCCTTCAACCTCTTTTCTTCATCTTCATCCATCGGAACATTCAGCCAAAAAACAAAGCACCTTCCTCAGCTACAGTAGGCCAGCTGCCCTCACTTCGCCACCGAAACCATAGATCAAAAGATTTTCACAAGAACCAGATACTCTGTGCAGTCTTCCTTCTCTCACGAATACGGCATCAGTTCCAACATACTTCCAAGCGCTTCGCGTCGCGTCGCGTCGCGTCGCATTTGCCATATTCCATCTGCAGTCACATATCCTCGCGATGAATGGGGAAGCAGTACGGAAGGAGGCCGCGAGCGCATTGGCAGGCTGTAGTGGTATGTTGTTTCATCACAGTTGTTCTGCCCAGGTGTGTTATTTGCGATTCACAAGCGTAGGTACAGTAGCTGTGGACGAGTGAGAAACATGAAGCGGTATAGTCCGGATTTGGAACCGGATCCAACATCGTTTCCGTTGACGTACGGCTCTGTAAGCTTGTATCCAATCAGCATCTAGAAAATGGTCGGTGTCCTTTTCTAGGTTAACAGGCTAGCTATGTTTTTAAATATAGACCAATCGGATGATTTATTTTACAAAGCACGTCTGAACAACTCATATCCCACATAGTTAAGACCAATCTTCGGCTAGATATTGGAACAACTGACGAAGTTAAAAAAAAGAGAGGATTCGATAGCCGAGTTGGTCAAACACGTGATAGGGTGTCTGCTTCTACCCAGTATAACTTGAGAACTCTCTCTGAGATCATTACAATTTTTCGATCATTCAAGCTCTCAGGTTCCGGTTCACGTCGACCTGGTCTGTCTGGTTTGTTGTTCACAACGGTCACAGTTCAAACCTCATCGATTTACTGGACCATACCACCATTTTTCGGGATGTTTCATTGATAACCCTTGGGTGCTGGTGTGCACCTTCACGCTCACCGATTAGTGAAGCCAGTGCTGTACAGGTCTCCTCGACCCACCAAATCAGATCCAATCTCTCTCCTTCGCATCTTTTTCCTGTAGTAGAGCAAAACATAAATGACTGATGCAGAAAGCGCGGAATGATTGAGCGATTTGGTGGTCTTGATTACGACGTTGAGCAATATTGGAGGCGAGTATAGGGATCTCTATTGTTGATAGGAAAGACGTCAAAACGCGGATTAGAATGTGCTTTCTGCAATGTCTTGTCCTGCTTTTGTTTCTGTTTCATCGGTGGTCGGAAAGAGATCCATTTTGAACCGTCACGATGTGAGGAGGAACCGAAAATTTCACGCAAAGGGACGCGCTCGTGTTTTGACGGTATTGTGCGCTGAGTCGTGTCCGAGAATCAGACCAGCAACGGAAGATGACATTGAGCTTCTGGTAGACATTTACTCCGATGCGTTTCTCGGCGATGGGGAGAGTTTGGGCCTGTTGAAGAAGCCTTGGTTCGCATGGAAAAAGCTGGAAGTCAGGAAGCAAATGTCGGAAATGTTTGACTTCATCAGCCTGGATGAAAAAGAGCGGTTGCACATGGTATACATCGCAGAACTGGATTCTACAGGTACAGTGAGAGGGTTCTGTAAGGCTGCGCACAGGCTTGGAGCCGGTCAGCTAACTCTCGATCGTGTGCGACACCCCTGCAGGTCAGGCGGCGGGCTTCGTGCAGCTTATGACGATGCCGTGCCCGATTCCTCCGGATCGTAGACCAGCTCCTGAACTTCCGTATATTGGAAACCTAAGCGTTTTCCACAAATGTAGGCGACGTGGTGTGGCCTCGGCGTTGGTTACGCACTGTGAAGATGTTGCCATATCAAAAGGTTTCAGTGAGATTTTTCTCCACGTAGAACTAGGCAACCTGCCGGCGAGGTGAGTCAGCCTACCGAAGACAGAGGAATCGCCAGCTTGCTAAGTAGGAAGATTGCGTGTACCTTGTAGTGAGATGTATAGCAAGCTAGAGTACCGCGCAGAGCTTGTCGATCCAGAGTACTATTCTGCTAGGGGCAAAACTCGGCGTGTTTATCTTCGCAAAGTGCTTGTTGATGATGAGGAGGAAGATGAGCTAGAGTCGACGGAATATTCATCCGCGTCAGTTTTGTTTAACCCGAACGAGCGAGTTGAGCCGAACATTGTTCCGGAAACGGCTTAGTTGGTACAGTGGAAACTGTTCTTATAATTAATCTAGGAGAGCTCTATTCTTGGAGAGCTGTTCAATTGACTATTGATCCGATGAGTAGCGCAGAAGTTGTGTTTTCGGATGCGTTGTAACCAGCAGCGTTTTGAATATTTCATTGCAAATCTGGAGACCCAGGGCAGGCAAGTCCAGTCGGAAAGTGCTGACAAACACTCGTGCGTTTAAAGGCCGCCAATGCGAAAGGATCTAAAATGGCAGTGTGACTAGTCAGACATCTCGCGCACGTTGGTTAACTTTGGGCTCACCCGCGCGAGGGAGTCCCAGGTTACGAAGATGCTGTACGAAGACAGTCTAGAAGACGCAGAGACCCATCATAAAACATAGCCAGCTCCTTAGCGACCCCCAGGTCCATGTTCATCAGTTGTTGGTTTGAAACCCGACTGACCATCAAATTGCTCTTGATAGCACACGCCCAGATACGTTGTTGGAAAACTTTTATTTACCAGGGAGCACATCGTCCCGTTGCCGAATGATATCTCGAAAGGTGCACAGCCAGCTTCCACAACTACAGTTTTGCAAGACTAGTCCGCCGAGAAAGAACTAAACGCAATAGAACTACTCGTCAGGATGGACCGGGGTTTCTTTCTTGTTTGCACAGACCAGAACCGCGTTGCGATTCCAACAGTCGCAAGCATTCTTGAGTAGGAATCACAAGCTCTGTGTGTACTAGAAACCGTGGTCCATCCAGATAAAGTACTCCAATCGCCTAATCGCCGGTACAATGACACGTGGTTCCTTCTCGTACATACTATACCGCCGTTCGGTTCATTGAAGACTCACGATAAGTACGACCTCATTGTCATCACGTTGCGCGGGCTATGAAAAACGACAGCTTGATGGCGAATGATACTTTTCAATGCCAGCGATCCTTTTTGCATCACTTCCTCCGGAAAGAATTCTTTGGAAGACTTCTCTTGGCCAAGAAACGCTTCCTAGTTGTGGCGCATGATACTTCAGGATCGATTTTGAGCGATTTTTGGATCATAGGAGAATTCTTAAGGTCATTGAGAAGCACTTTGGCTGAGGAGAGCGGAAGGGGAGTGTTGAGGTTTAGCTTGTTCCATTCGGTTCAGCAGGATTTACTTTTCTGTTATTGAGATTAATGGCTGAAACATGGGTGGATCCTCCGCCCTTGGATGGAGTAACTCGTGTTGGTTACTCCTTGTCTGGTGAAGATCTTTTAGTTGCTTCTTGGTAAGGACTGCTTGGATGAATGTTCTTCGTCTCTCGGGTTTTGTCTCCGAATTGCTTAACTATTAATTGTGTAATTTTTGTAGGAATGGACGGATAAATATCTACGATGGAGTTGGGGGTCGGCTTAAATCTCATCTGAATGTAAATGCACCGGTGCTTGATGCTTCGTTCGACGAGGTTGGTAGGATCTTCAGTGCCGCTCTTGGAGGAAATGTTATGTTGCATACTTTGGCTCCAGATGGCTCCTTCAAATCTGATCTCATCGGTGCGCACGATCAAGCAGCGAGATGTTTGGTAAGTTTCGTTCGCGTCCTTTAATTTACGGAAGATTTGGCAGAATCTCCACATGCGAAGGGCCCTTCTTGTCGCCCCAACGAATCCTGAAAATCCCATGCCAACACGATTGCAGGAGATCACGCGCGATCCTAAGATCGTTGCAACTGGTGGATGGGACGAAACCCTCTGCGGATGGACCCCAGATAGCAGTGCCTCATCCCAGCGAAAGCCGCTATTTTCAGTAAAAGTCCCTGGTCGAGTATTTGCAATGTCCTCCTTGGGTGGCACAAAAATGCTTGTCGGGACGTCGAATCGTGAGATCCTGCTTTTTGACGTTAGAAACCCTTCTCAACCGGAACTCCAAAGGTACGCGTGCACTGCGGTGAATCTGTCATTGCAGACCTATGGCATTACTTCACACAATCTCTAAGGGGGAGGCTAAGCATACTATTGTTTCTGGTCTCTTTGCGTACGATAGGGAGTCTCTGCTGAAGAATCAGCTTCGTTGTATAGTCGGTTTACCGGATGGTAGCGGTTTTACAGCGGCCTCAACGGAAGGTCGAGTCGCTATTGAAAACCTAGATGGGGTTGGATCCTATACTTTCAAATGCCACAGAGTTGACAACCGCATTTATCCAGTCAATGCTATTTCGTTTCACCCGCATTGGCATACGTTTGCCACTGGGGGAGCTGATGGAAGCGTGTGCGTATGGGACGGGACTGCGAAGAAAAGAATTCGGCACTATCCGCGGTATGCCAAAAGATTTTTTTCCACCTCCTCCCCCTCCGTTGTATGAAACAGCTTACAGGTCATGTGCGGTCTGCTTGCTCTGTTCCCTAGGTACGATACAAGCGTCTCGAGCTTGGCGTTTCATCCGAAGGGAGACTTGTTGGCAGTTGCTGTCAGTTACACCTTTGAGGAAGGCGACAAAGCGCATCCAGAAGACAAGGTTCTTCTCAAGCCGGTGACAGATGCTGATGTTCAACCCCGAATACGAAAATCTTGACATCAACAGTCCTGAAGCTTATCACCAATACACATCTCACCTAGCTTTGCGTAATTCGACACTTCTTCGTTCACCTGAGCCCGGAATGGGCGTCTACAGCGGAAGAGGAGAGGGAAGAGGCAAGCCAGATACCCCGGGACGATCAGCCCGCAAGCCCATGCTCCTGGGGCGAGATACTCGGTCGCTCTGCCCGTCATTTCCATCAGACAATTCCGAAGCGGGTGGAACTAACTTGGCTATTGACGCAGCTTTGATTGTACAGTGGAGTTTTTCTCGTTTTGGCTTTGGTGCTATTTTTTAGCAACTAATGTACAGTTCCTGGTATCCTTACAAGATCCTTTCAGGGCGCAACAGTCTCAACTTTCGGTTTCTCCGTTTCGAAATCGTCCAAGATCACCGTGAATTCCTCCACAAGGCGCTGATGCCTTCTGCTGCTGGATAGGGCAGGAAGCACGACCTTCCTCAAAAGAGCTTGCTTTGGTGTTTCCTGTGAAGCGAATAGGACGACTCCCAACAATGAGGATCGTGCTTTGTTTCAAAGAAGCGGGACTGTTCGTACCAGAATATCACCAGGCTCGCATAGCATCTCGCAGATTTCCCTTAGCTTCGTCTCTCCCCCGTCTATGACGGCCTCTGACGTTCCCAACCGTAACGCATAGCAGGCTAGGAAGTGCTTGTACTGATCAACATCCCCCAAAGCGATAGCGGAAGCCTAGACGTGCGACATCGAGCTGGTGAGCACAGGATAGAAGAAAAAGAAGACACAAGAGCTTGAAGTGATACGCGACGCTCACCATGAGCGTCTCCAGATGTGTGACTGTTTCAACCGCAGTGCGCTTCAGTCCTCCAGTTGGCAGTAGGCCAGTGCCCTTTTTCCGGGCCGTCATGGCCGCGCCGGCCTGAAAACAAGGCGTAACCAAAGAGTCTTCAATTTTGGCGATCTTGCTGAATCTTCTCTAGGTTGCCATACTTACTTGAAGCTTCGAGAGAAGGGAAGTGTCTCCTGCCGGGGGCACAAGTCGATAGTACTCCGAGTTTGGTGCGTAATCGTCCGCTACTCGAAGCCAGGATTGCAGGCGCTGGTTATACACGAAGGCGTGCCCGTCCGAGAGGACGAGAATTGGCTCTTCCCGATCCGATACACTTCCAACCTAACAGATGAAAGTCACCAAGGCTCAGTATGTTTAAGCGAAACCTTCCACCGTTCTGCGCATTCTAACTGATATTTCAGTGCCAATCCTCACAGAGATGCCCCTCCGTAGTTTCTCGTTCTTGTTTTCTTGTGAATGCTCTTCGTCGTCATCAGCGTCCGCAATTCTCACTAAAAGAGGTGCCGCGTTCACCGAGCATACTAGCTCCAACGCATCCAGAGCGTAGAGGTTCACAATCGCCGATCTCGTTATCAAAAGTAGCAGGCACTTGCCATTCGTTTCGAAGAGGTCCATTAGATGCGGCGGAGTATCAAGCGATATTGGCGGCGAGAACCTTCGACCTGAAGACGCTTTATAAATATGCAGGAACGCATCCGCGGTGGCAACCTGGTGGACAAGTAAGTCCCACTATTAGCAATCGACAAGAGTCCATCCATACCATCCACAGTTAGTAATCACGGCGCTTACCGCTGCAAACTTTCCGGTTGACCCAGCCAGTGCAAGGATTGGAGATCCTGTTGGACATGACGCGCGAAAAAGTTAGCAATCAACGAATAGCGCAGCCCGTCGGGAATCACGCTTGGGCCGCTCAGCAATGTGCCAACTGGTCGTACCAACATAGTCTCGCCACAAAACTTGTCCTCCTTTGGAACAGGTTAGAACAGTAGGTTTCGACGAGCCCTGTGAACTCGCTTCGAGCATCGTTGGAACCGGCTCCGAGTCCATGGCTCGACACCGAGAGCCTCCTCTTCTACCCGCCGAAGGCAGATGGCTTTGACCCTTTAAACTCGAAACCCACGGGTTCATGTCGGCCGCTGGGTTCCCGCTAGTTGTCATGCCCACTAAATCACCAGGTCCCTGGAATTGTACAGGAGCGAAAATACTCCTTGAGCGAACTCCCCGTTCTGAGCAGAGTAGGTGAGAAACTGACGCTGAACGCTCTGCTTTTCGTACCATTGTTCTCGGCCTCTTGTTCGTGGTACCATCATCGACTTGAGAGGAGCCCACGGCACCAGATTGATTCGTCGCCTCCCATATATTCCCCAACGACTGTGAATTTGGATCGTTTACAGGATCTGCCCCAGTTCCAAGAGGCTGGGGTATAATTCTCCTTCGCCCACCCTTCACTCGTTCTTCCCTTTGACGAATCTGTTGGGGTGGAATGGGATTAACCGTCGGCGGGCTCGTCTTCGGCTTTGGGGTATTGCCGGTCTCAACTGGTACAGGCTTGACTGGTGTCCCGTTCTGCTCTTTCCCTTGAGCTTGCTTGGTCTCCCGCTTGGGTTTCGGAGTAACGACCACCGCCTCCGGCTCCCCCCGATCTGTGTGCATGTCGTTCTCCGTCGCAGGGGCGGTAGCCGGCTTCTTCCTTTCCAGCTCAATTGCTACCTGAACTCTATTCTCTGGCAGACCGTTTTCGCTGCTTTTCCCTCCGAAACTCTTTCGAGCCACAAAGTGCAGGTTTTAGTTGGCCGTTTGATACTTCAATCAAGTAGTAAGACCAACTACGAGCAAGAAACTTCAAACACAGTTTTCTAGGGAAGAGAATGCCCACCTGCCACAGCTCCTTGAAGATATTCTGCTCCACCTTCTCAGGCACAACGTATCCAAGCTCCGCCGGATCAAACCGTATCAACATTATTCCTCCGTCCGTAGAGCATGCTACAAGCGTGTACCTGGAGGGAGAATCGAACATTCCCTTTCAGCGGGAGCGTCGATGGACGCAGAATCCTCTATCACTACGAAAGGAATCGTGAAAGCCGCTGTTCGGAAACTTACCCGTCCGCCCCCCAGGCTAAATCCACAACATCGCCGCCAAACATATCATCGAGGTGTACGAACTGCTTTGAGCTTCCCGCTATCCATAATGAGGCTCCTCGATCCTTTGAACCGAGAGCCACGCAAGTGTACGCGGGGTTATCCTTTACAAGACACGGGAGTTAGGGCCCGCTTCACAGTCCATTCAAGCAAACCTTAAGAGGCCAAAAGAGGCAAGATTCCCTCACCTTCGATGCCTTCTGCTCTTTTCCGGAAAACTGCTTTCTGCTATACAATCGAGGAGAAAACCTGCCTACAACGACGGGTTCTCGGTGTCCTATAAAATCCACGTGGTCGGTGAGGCCACTCTCTCTGCTAAACATTGGGGCGAGATGCGTTGCTGTCTTCTTTGCATATGCGTTCGTCGCAACAAGCGACGAACCACACGGGGACCAGTTCAACCGGAGAAAGAACGCCAAATTGTTCTGTTAATGATAATAGTTGCGGGGAAGCGCGCAATTCTTGTCAGTTGCGACCAGGGCAGTGTCCACTGGAGATCATGAGAACTCACATCGTGCAAGATAGCTTCAGCGAAAGGTGCAGTTATCCTTTTCTCTATGTTCCAATCATTCGTTCGCCAAATAATTACACTCTTATCGTCCGACTGCGACGCTACAAACTTTCCAATAGGATCCCAGGCGACTCCTTTCACAAGGCCTGGAGAAAAATATTGGTTGGCCGGTACCGAGGGTGCTGTTTGGTTTTGGGGTGTTGGTACCGCTTACCGTTGTGGCCTTCCAACTTGACGAGGGCCTTCTCTGTGCGCGCTGACCATACGATTACTGTGTTGTCCACCGACGCGGAGCAAAAGCGGTCTGAATCAGAACTCCACGCAACATCCGTTATGTCACCTTTTAGAAGATTGCATGATGAAACTTTCAGATACTTTCTGGGGCAACAAGTGCTCAATGACCATGCTCATTCGTACCCAGGTGGGCTCTTAAGGGCTTCCTACATCTCCAGTTCTCAACATCCTCCTCTTGCGAACCGAAGGCTCCGGCTCTGCCCGCACCGGCAAGTCTTTCATACGTCAGGACGACACTATCATCACCTCCAGAGGCAAGAAAATGTCCTATTCAAAGAATCCAACAGTACGTCAGTCGAAGCCTTCCAACCTTCCGCAGGTATTCGAGCTCGGTGAACTATCGATGGAGACGGACGATTTCGTTCCATAAAAAACAAAGGACGTACGCTAGCCGCTTAGCTCGGGGATTTCACGCCCGCTACTTACCATCTGGAGAGAACCTCACGCAATTAACAGCGCCCGCGTGATAAGCCAGAGTCGCCAGTAGAGCACCTTTCGGAATTTTCCCTCCACTCTTTTCACTCCCCTCCCCTGCCCCTGTCTGAAATGCAGAGAGGGTACCAGAACGTTAAGATGAGGCGCCCAATTGTGAAACGCCAGTAGGGTACACTGATAGGTTCCTAGGAAGAGGTAGGCAAATCTTGGTTTTGAGGATCAACGTACGACCAACACTTGCGTTCGAGACGGAACCGAATCGGAAGGCTTAGAAGCAGTCTTGAGGGATCCTGCCTTCACGAGATCCTCACAAGACCATATTCTGATCTTGCAGTCCTGTCCAGCACTCGCCAATCTCCCGCCGACGGCCTGAATATCCACCGAGAACACGGGTTGACTTCCCGACCCCTCAGCCCCGTGCTGGAGCCACGAGGGCCGAAAGAAAAACATTCTTATGATATAGATAGCTACCTAAAGCTAGCCCGAAATTTCTCGAAACCAAGCCCCAATTCAAACCCACCGCCTCAAGACCGATACCACCACCTTAAATGGTCAGCTCTTCATCACGCAGTTATCAACGTCCACAAACTAGTCCCCGTTGTATGTACATCACCCAAGGCGCTCTCAAAAATCAAAGCACCACGAAATCCTTCAGATTTGTCACAAGCTCCACGCTTAAACCCCCACCCTTTCGCCCCTACCTACCAACAAAAGAGAAAAACCACGCCCAGATCTACTCAGCAACAGATACCAAACCCGATAAAACAAAATCAGCTCCTTCTACTTTTCGAATAACACCCCAAATTCCTTCCACTCCTACTCCTCGAACACCGCCCGCCCATCACCTTTTCACCTTCACTCCTTCTAAACGCCTCCCCAAAAACAAAACCTTTCCTTCCTCCTCAACAAAACACCCCTAAAACCAAGAGTCCCAAAGTCTGAACTCTGGATTTTGCACTTCAAATAAAGTTCCTCTCTTCGTCCCAATTTCATGGATCCGCGCATCAACACTTCTTTCCAACATTCAGCTTCCTAAGCCTCCCTAGATCTCTCTCACCCTCCCCGGCTCCCCCCTCCATTCGTAAAAAGGATACATTCACCATCTTCGCGAGCGGATCTATAATTTCCCGCGTATATCATGCGGAACTTCCTAGACAACGGAATAGAATAAAAACCAAATAGAAATGCATCCGAGATATATGTTAGGTCGTAATATAGCATGCATCCGAGTTGTTTTGTGGTACTGCTAGTTAAAGAGTGCTCGGAACTGGTTTGGGTTGGTGGCTACATACACAGCTCGGGTATTCGGAGGAGTCCGGGGGATGCAGAGGTTCGGGTTGGGAGGCGTGGTTTTTTTAAACCTGTAGACACTGGTGTGAGAAGGAATGAATTTTTGACGAATTTTTTTTGCAGGAGCGATAAGGGTAGAGGGGAGGTTCCGCCATACAAAAAAAAAACGGACTCGATAAGGGGTTTGGATCTAGAGGTGCGCTACTAGGAGTGAGCGGGAAGAGTTCCTCGAAGTGTACTGCTCATCCACGTAGTTGTTCTGGAGCACTGTCCAATTGCATATCTCGATAATTCGCGACCGGACTGTGCTCCAGGTACATGCCAACTACAGAAGGAGCTCTACACTCTTTGAAACCCCAATAGAGCGTCGTGCAGACCTTTTCACTTCTCTGAATTTCCTCTGGTGGCGTGCGAACGTCGGGTTCATGGTTCCAGGTGCGGGCGGGCGTAGCTCTGTTGGTTGCTTCGTAAGCGCCTGAAATTATCTTCGCGACGTGACGGGTTGGTTGTTGGGTTTCGTAAGTGTAAAGGGTTAACCGGTGATGCTGTGGGAATGGGTTGGAGTTCGTTTAGCCTAGAAATCGCTCGTGGAAATTTTCAATTTTTTTGTGGTAGAAGCATTTACATGCGTTGAAAGCGGGTCGGCTTTTCGTAGTTAGCGTGGAGTGACTTCCTGTTTTGTTGCTCTTTCATGACGGCAGCTTCGTTTGAGGATGCTGAACGGAACAACGGCTGCGTGGGGAGTCCAGACCAACCATATCTGGATTGTTTCAGCGGTTGCATCCTGGATCTGTTTTAGAGTCCCTTTTTTGGACCGATGAGCGACGTGTGCTTCTAATGGCGTCTTTACGCGCCCCTGTCTCGTCGTGAGTTCATAACGGGCGCTGACTTTCTGCACAATTCAAAATAGAAAAACCCGCACAGTGAGTTTCGTGAGCTTGCTAACGTCACAGTCCAAATTCGCAGCTTCCCTACCGACCACTATGTGGTAAGCTATCACATGTGACAAGCCACGCGGTCAAGCGAACAAGGTGTTCTGTGGAAGTCCACACTGGATTCTTGCCGAAGTGCTGGTTCCATTAGTTGTCCACATATGGATTCTTGCCAAACACAATGCCCTACAACGAAACACGAAACATCAAATCTCATCGGATCTGAAATTGCCAAAAACGTCTCCTGAAATCCCTAAGGGTTGCTATGGCAGCCAACTTAACAGGCGCTACGGGTCTTCTGATCATCGTACATCTACTCGCATGGGCAGTTGGAGAAGACCTATCGAAAACGGTTGCTACTAATTTTTCTTGATCATCCAACAAGATCTATTCCTACTCTGTTTAAAATGAATTCTTCGATTCCCAACGTGTTGCTAGCTCATCTCGGTTGATCGCATGAGGAGAACAAATACGAAAAGCCGACCCGCTTTCAACGCATGTAAATGCTTCTACCAAAAAAATTTGAAAATTTCCACGAGCGATTTCTAGGCTAAACGAACTCCAACCCATTCCCACAGCATCACCGGTTAACCCTCTACACTTACGAAACCCAACAACCACCCGTCACGTCGCGAAGATAATTTCAGGCGCTTACGAAGCAACCAACAGAGCTACGCCCGCCCGCACCTGGAACCATGAACCCGACGTTCGCACGCCACCAGAGGAAATTCAGAGAAGTGAAAAGGTCTGAACGACGCTCTATTGGGGTTTCAAAGAGTGTAGAGCTACGTGGATGAGCAGTACACTTCGAGGAACTCTTCCCGCTCACTCCTAGCAGCGCACCTCTAGATCCAAACCCCTTACAACGATTTCGAGAAACCTAAACTTGTAATCAAGTGCGTCAAATTCAATGACTCAGGAAGTGTGGTTCCCAGGACCCTTGTAAACGATCTCAAGGCCTCGATTGCGTCGGTGGCGACTGGAAGGAATCTGATACCCCGAAGTGATATCGCAGGACATTCAAGAGATCCCTGGTGAGTCCGTTTTGCTTTTCATTATGTACGATTCTCTTAGTTCCAATTTGCCGAGGTTTTTGTTTTGAGCTCACCAGACAGGACGGTGATCGAAGCATTGCCGGGCTCGTCTTTGAACGGTGCTAGGAAAGCAATTCCGGCGGTACTGCTCGTTTGGGCTGAACGATGATAAGTTCCAGAATTGTTCATTTTTTATGCAGCGGACGAGGATGTAGGAGGTTTCTGTCGACGAGCGCAACTCTGCACCAGAAACTTGAACTGTTGGCGAAGAAAGATGCGGATGCGTATGAGGAGATCCAGACCACTATGGCGACTGAAGGTAAGCAACCACAGTTGAAACTCAGTCGCAGGATTCCAAAAGTTGAACCTGATTTTTGCTATGTCCGCTGCTCTCCACGCAAAACGGTAGGAGATGCCCGGAAGCTAGGGGATCTCGGCTCCACGGCCGGACGGTTGAAGGCAGTAGCTAGCGTCTTTCAGACACTCGAAAATTCTAGGAACGAACAGAAGGATCTAGAGGAGCTGGCGAAAACCTCAAATGATTCTGAATGGAAAGAGATAGCCGAAGCGGAGGTGAGGAGCTCGGGTGACTGGACAACCACAGTGATTGTTGCCCGAATCTCTGTTTGTGGAAGTTGATGGATTTGTGCTCTTACCGTCATTCTAGATGGCAGAATGGAAAGAGAAAGAAATGCTGTTGGAGAGGGAGCTTTTCGAGCTCATGGCCTCAAAGCTGGTCCCCGGTGACGGGACAGAGGAAGCGGAAAGCGCGATTGTGGAGCTGAGAGCGGGCACGGGGGGTGCTGAGGCAGCCCTTTTTGTTGAGGACATTCTGAACATGTATATAGGATGGAGCTCACGACATGGAATGTCGTATGATATACAAACAAGTCACCGTGGACCAGATGGTAGGGGTTTTCGCGAAGTGCGCCTCGAAATAGATAGCAACTCGGCTTGGAACTTGCTTCGCAACGAGGCTGGGGTTCACCGGGTGCAGAGAGTGCCAGCAACAGAGGCATCAGGACGCATTCATACATCTACAATGACCGTTTCCGTCCTTCCGTCCAGCCTGGGAGGAGTGGAGGAGGTGGAGATTAAAGATAGCGATTGCAGGGTCGACGTTTTTAGGTCTTCTGGTCCCGGAGGTCAGCATGTGAATACAACTGACACTGCAGTCCGCATTACGCACAGACCCAGCGGTATTGTCGTTCAGAATCAGGACGAAAGGTAAGGCGGAGATCATGAAAAACTTGCCGAGACAAAGGGTGAGCTCGAATTCACGAATATGTTCACTTTTCGCAGGTCGCTGGTTAGAAATCGGGCTTTGGCGACGGAGCAACTGCGACAAGCACTTCAGCAAAAGGCAGTCGCTCAAGCCTACGAGAGGATCAGAGACGAAAGACGAGCTCAACTTGGTTTCAACGCAGGAGAGCGATCGGACAAGATACGAACGTATAATTTTCCGCAGTCCCGGATAACTGATCATCGCCTAACTGGTCTAAACATCAACACTCAGCTTGAAGGCATATTATCAGGTGGGGAAGCTCTTGACAATATACTGAGCGCACTCCAAAACAGATTTCGAGAGATTGAACTCGAAGCAGCCCTGGAACAAACCAAGTGACCTCTGGTCGGTCACCGGTCCACCGACCATATACCAACTCGCGCGCCCACTCTCCCTCCCCCCTTTTCTTTGACGTTGCTTACTAGGAATATTCATTTAAAATACGCAACTCGCCATAATTTTATTTTATAAACACATATCATAAGTCAATTATCAAAAAATTCAAAATGGTTTGGTTTCTTCATCTAAATTGATTGGCTGAAAAACTCCGTCGGAACGGGGGTAACGCTTGTACAGTATAAATTAAAAAGAAAAACAGGTTGTTTCTAGTTTCACCAATCATTTTAAAAACGTGTTCTTAAATATCATAATGATTGGATAATTAAGAAACGGGATACTATAATATCATCTTAAGTAATATGATTGGATAATTTAGTAGTAAGACCCTGAGCTCGCTCTCTTCAGAGGAGATTTTTATATACAAAGAATGATATTGAAAATAAGAAGAAATTAGGGAGTGGGTTCTCCCGCGGTCGGGAAACCAATTTTGGGAGTATAAGAATGGGAAATGGACGTTGGTACTACGGGTTGGGAGGAAGAGGAGGAGGGAGTGAGGGGAGTAAGAGGTATACGTTGTGGTAAATCTGGTAGATCTACTTGGTCTGTGATTCAGATTTCGAAGGAGGAAGAATCGGAGTGCGTGTTTGGGGTGTTTTTTTGTTGTTTTGGATTGAAAGAATGGCTGGGTTTGTGGGGGTTGTATCTGTGGGGGGGAGGTCTGGATCTGGTCGTAGTGTATGTGAGAGGAGCTTGGCCAGGAGAGCGAGCGTTCGGGTAAACGTTTCGGCAAGTGTGGAATTGACTGAGCTGATTGATGTGCTGGGTGATGATAGGGTGTACAAGAGAGACGAGGTTGGTTTGTCTTGGATCTAGGAATGGGAGTTCATGCTGTGTTGGGTGGATTGGTTTTCTGAAAGCGTTCGTGGCGTGTGTGCTCCTTTTTTTTGATTATTAGGCTATTGCGAAAATCGTTCAGAACAACGAGCCTGCTACAATTCCGTCCCTGATTGCACTTCTCGGAGAACCGAAAGTTTCACTACGAAGGGCTGCGTGTCAGGCCCTCGGCAAACTTGGAGAAGAAGCTGTACCGGCCGTTGTGCAGCTTCTAGAGGAAGATGAATTGGTACCGGTCAAGCGAGCAACCGGCGTAAAGGTGCTCAATCATGTGTTTATGCAACATCCAGAGATGAGGGAAACTATTGCACAGGAGAGGGTAGACCTTGTTTATAAGCATCTCACCAGTTTTGATCCCGTTACCAAGCTTGCAGCTTCTATTTGCTTGGGGTTAATCGCCTCTCCAGGATGGGATAAGGCCAAAGGGGTGAGCATTAGCTATTGGAATATATCATCGCGGTTCTTATTCCTAAGCAGTTTTTGTGACCTTATGA
The DNA here is from genome assembly GCA_029953675.1 of Rhodosorus marinus. Classification (NCBI taxonomy): domain Eukaryota; phylum Rhodophyta; class Stylonematophyceae; order Stylonematales; family Stylonemataceae; genus Rhodosorus; species Rhodosorus marinus. The sequence goes on from JAMWBK010000009.1 coordinate 1,409,477, forward strand.
CATCGTTAGGAGCCAATCGAGGGCAACAGAAGCGTGAGGGAACTCCTGAAAGAATACGTTAGAACGTCTGACGATATCGCTATTCTCCCAACAGTCATCCTGTACTTGGGAGGATGTGCAAGGAGACTCGACCCAGACGATGCGGACGAAGTCTACAGGGTTCTAGAAGAAACTGCCTCCAGGCCTGACCTGGATGACATCATCAAGGAAGCGATCCTCACAGAACTCGCCAAGAAGGACGGAAAAGACATGCCGTCACTGCAAGACCCACCTGCAGCAGCAATGGGGAGTTAAGGAGGCTTGTCTACTAGAGCAGTAGCCTTTCCAGAATTCAACTCCAGACATCGACTAAGGGAGTATTTAGTTATTAGAAAAGCTAGGTGGATGTCCAAGACGCTCTTAGTTCCAGCAATTATCAATCCAGGATAGCTCATTCTGACATCTTGAGTCGAGTGAAGTAGACCATCGAATATTTTCTTTTGTACGGTAAAGCCAGAGACTTATCTTCTCCAGGCTGCTTCGACGTGTTGCTAGCATCGTTGAACTTTGCACGGGGTGGACATGTAACGCCTGACCTTTCAAACTCCAAAGCTGAAACAAATACGAAGTAATACCAAATGGTTAGCTCCATTAACGAAGCTTTCCTTCCCTCCCGGGATCCAGTATGGCTCGTAATTCTCAGAGTAGGCGTACAAGGGTCGCAGCAGTTTTCCCAGCTTTGTCTTTAAGCCAGAATTACTTACTTGTAAAAAATTCACTGATTGTTGCTAGACCGACTAGCGGTTTTACCGTTTTTGAGTCGGTCGGTTATCAAAAGTTTTCGCGACTCCCGGTGCTCTTTCCCCCTTCGATGGCATCGCTGATGCAGGAGGACAGCTCGTTAGGGTGGGAGAAGTGACGCCCATACCGTCAAGCGGAAGGAGTTCAATCTCCAGTATCTTCTCGTTGATTGCTGCTTGCTTTTGCTCTCTACTCGAATAATGGGCGAATCCGATTTCAAGATTTCGAGGCTCTTGGATGAATCTCTAGAGACAACCCTGAAAAGTGTAGGGTACGGTTTCTGCATTGGGACAGGAATTGCAGCGGTTTTGTTCCGTAAGTAAATGGTTACTTTTCCTCCTGAATTGTATTCAAGAATCTTAAATTTAGTTTCGTATCCACTCCTGCAGGCGGGAAGTTGACGCGTTCGGCAGTTCTCGGCTGTGCGACCGGCTTTGCGCTGGGACTCTCATATGCCAATCTGCAACATGATATTGACGAGATCCGAGGAGAGTCTGGAAGTTAAAAACTTGATATCGTTGGCTTCAATGTACTAATGCTCCAACAAGAGGTAAATACGAAACATAGGAAAGCAGGATTTCCAGAATAGCACTCGGGCCCTCGACGTCCTCCCGTGGTTACAGCATGTAATCGATGAAATTGGTGATAGTTCTGTTTTTGAGGCGGAAGGGTCGATTAGCTGCGGCTTTGTTTCAAATGAGTTTAAAGAAATGGTTCCCAAGCGGAAGAGGCAACCCGTTGTTTGTACAAGCAATTTGTAGCACTCTTCTGGCATGTTCTAGGACGCTGGAGCGCGTTGTATACCTGGCAGACCTGTACTCCGAGTGATGTCTGTCACTGAACACCGTGCAAAAGGTGCAAGCACGAAGCTTGATGGACTTGGCCAACCACGAGGTGCATAAGAGGAAGAACCACGGGAAACTGACCTGTTTAGCAACTTCCCCAAAGCCATTTTTGGTTACTAGAAGAGCCTTTGGGTGTTCTACAGCAGTGCAGATGGCAACCCTTATAGTCAACACGCCTATCCGAATTCCCCGCTCATGTCCGTAGGGCCATTGAATTACCGCTCCTCTGTTTTGAGCCCGAGACATTGAGAGACTTTGAATGCACCGTTGAGGGAGGGAACACTACAGGAGGTATATTGCCAGACCAAAGTGGGGTCCCCGCTCATGTCCGTAGGGCCATTGAATTACCGCTCCTCTGTTTTGAGCCCGAGACATTGAGAGACTTTGAATGCACCGTTGAGGGAGGGAACACTACAGGAGGTATATTGCCAGACCAAAGTGGGGTCCCCGCTCATGTCCGTAGGGCCATTGAATTACCGCTCCTCTGTTTTGAGCCCGAGACATTGAGAGACTTTGAATGCACCGTTGAAGGAGGGACACAACAGCAGGTATATTGCCAGACCAAAGTGGGGTGACCCATGTCACTTCGGGGTCCATGCCCAGATATGGACATGACGAACCTAGGTGTAGCGCTGAGCACGAGGACAACCACATCTGTGAATCGCCAAAACCACGAGACTCAAGGGATGTTCTAAGACAGCCATCCATGGGAGGCACATTCCCTCAACCGTAGGCACTTCGCTTCCTGGCAACGGCTAGCCTGCGTTTATCAGTGGTTTAATACCCCCCATAGGAGGAAAGCACGGAAAAACAAACCTGCCCTCGCAAATGACTCTTTTTCACTTGTCGAGTATGAACACGGTACTGCCCTATATAGCTGTCAATGAAAATCCAACGTGAATATCCAACAGCTTGCACCACTCGGAAGGTCACTTTGCAGTGGAGACCAGTTCATCTTCCACAACAGCCTCGACTATAGTAGACTGTTTGTTTCAATGACTTGACGACACGGGCGGTGAGGATCAGTAAGCCTGCGCGAGACCTGAGGAAAAACCCTGGCAATAAGAATCCGCGCTGCTGAATGCACGATTTCAACTATCTCCGGGGAAGAAATTTGAGTACACAGGAGCTCATTGGAAGACATTGCCATTAAAGTCATTCACATCTGTCAAACAGCCAACGACAAAGCAGCTTGCGGAAGCAACGAGGTGAACCGCTGGAATCGCACGTCTAGCAGATATAAACAGGGAGGGGTAATTAGGCCGGTATCGAAATGTTCCGCCAGTGCTGAATCGAATCCTATTCAAAAACTAAACTCTCTACTCAACGGTTTGTGCGGTAATGCATTCCAATGGTTAAAATACTGATAGGAAGTCAAGTTATTGCCCCTCACGACAATACTAGATTGGGTGTGGGCGGCGGGGGGGGAGGTGGGGGAGGGGGATGGGTAACTAGCTCGGGGGTAAAACAATTGTACAAATGGAAATCAATTAGGTATCGAATAGAAGCCGGGTGGGGTTTGGAAATCGCATCACCCGAAACGGCGCCCTCTCAAAAATTTGTACGAGTGTTGTTGGGTCCGACATACCTGTTTGATAGACAAATCTGATTGTTTCAAGGCGCGAAGCTTTTTGGGGATCCCTTCTGAAATACGATGTAACGGGGGTGGCGTTGTCGGGGGGAAGATCAGCCCTCAATAAAGAACACCTTTCGGGCTGCTGCAAGCTAAAACTGGGCAGCGATCGATGGCCAAAGCTCGATGCCATATATCTGGCCTTACCAATCAGATTCCTGCAACCCTCCGCCAATCCAATTTGATTATTTCTGGACGGTTCCTTAAAAGCTGCTTGCCAGGAAGCAATATAATTGGATAAATTCGTCGGTCGTGGAAAGTGTACTAACTTCCATTGGCTGCTCGTGTGGAGATTTCCAAGGTACCTCGTCGAGGACCAAGAATCTCGACTCCAAAATTTAGATTATTTTAGGGAGAGTTCGAAAGCAGAACCTTCAGTAGAAGCGATTGAGGTCTACTATATGGCACAGAATGATCATAAATAAGCCAACCGGTTTTAGAAGGGAAGTACGCCGGGACAAACCAATGGCTGTTCAGGGGCCGCGCTGACGTTTGAAACTGCTAAATTGCTAATTTTTAGGATGTTCTAGGGACGTGAAAGCACAGGTGGATGCGTATTTCAGAAAAACGGCATCACGGAGATTCTTCAATCAATTTCAGGTTTTCCATTGACCAATGAAGCTTCTGTATTTCACCAGTACCAGCAACTTGACAATTTTGATTAATTTGCTATAGAATTATCGTATTTAAAAAATCTGAAAAACCTTAATCGTTTTTGCCCTCAGAGTCGAGGCCCAGTCAATGTGACGCGTTTTTGCGAGGGAAGGGGGGTAAAAATAGCAATTCATTGCCTATTTGGACATGGGGTCAATTTAATTGTTTTCAAAAATAACTTCCTCCATTGCCGTCCGCGCTGAAACCCCGCTACCCAGTCGAGTCCATAGCAAAATATCTGCCGGAGAATTGCAAGCAGAACGAACCCCTTGTCCCATCCTCGCAGTGCACATCAATCAAAATCAATTTGTATTGCCGTTAAATACTATAAAAACGAAATAGCTTTCACAAAATATCACAAAGCAAATTCTAACTTGCGAATATAGCAGGGGTATGAAATTGTACCTATCAATATACTTAGGAATACAATCGAAATTATTTCATCTCTATTTCTACGAGTTCCGTCAGATACTAGAGGGGTAAATTTTCTTCGAAGTGACAAGGCAGCGTGGAATTAACATATAGGACCGGAGCCTGTAGCCCTCGCGCAGACTCCCCCAAACCGTATTTTCAGATTTTCCTTTTTCTGTAAAAACGTGGATGATCGGCACGGCACAGGCTTGAGATCACACCAGGACCACATCCGCTTTTTTGAAAACTTATGAAGCTCTTTCGTGAGCTCGCAAAAAGGGGTGTTGCATTAGATCGACAAGTTTTGACATATTTCTAGGGGGGTTAAGGAGAATAGAGCTTCCAGTTATCGCTTATATTTATACATTGATATGATTATTTGGAGAGACCCGAAATTCTGGGGACTAGAGAATACTCCCTCGAGAGTTTTCCTCAGGGCCCCTAAAAGACTTGGAGAACTTTTTTTTGAGAATTTATGAGGTTTTTTTTTGTTCTTTGAAAAGGGTGGGTCTTGGCCGGAGGGAGCTATTTGCTTGCTTGAAAACGTCCAATTTAGGAAGGAGATAAGTTTAGGTCTTAAAGAGCAAGTTGACCGTGTAGGACGACTGAGCGGGCTTGGAGAGGGTTTACAGGACCACGAGGGGGCAAAAGGTGAAGAGAGAGGCAGTACCGGCGAGGAGGGCTGTTAATATATATAATAAGCTTTTCCCGATTGCTAAGATGATGGGTTTTGTAGGGTCGGTTGCTTCGGGAAGGACGCGGTTGACAGCGCCGGCCGCCACTGCTTCCCAGGTGAACGTTCCGAGGCAGGCCTTGTTCAAGCTGGACATGGAAGTTGCAACCACGGAGAAGAGGAAGAGGGTAAACCCTCGGAAGGCTAAGGATACAGTTGCTCCGAAGGAAAAGCTTGTGCAGAAGGTTGCGGACAAGATCGAAGCCCCGAAGAAGCCAAGGGTAGGTACAGATATGGATTCGTCGCTGATGGCGTACTTGAAGGAGATAGGATCCGTGCATATGCTGGAGAATGAAGAAGTGGTTGAGTGTTCAAAGTCTGTACAGAAGTTGCTCAAGTGGGAGTTGAAGAAATCGGATTGTACAAAGGAACTGGGTCGTGACCCGACTTATGTGGAGTGGGCAAATGCATTGGGAATGCCTCAGGCGAGGTTCGTGCCGGAGTTGATTAGGTTGAGGAACGCCAAGGAGCGCTTAATATCAGGAAATCTCAGACTTGTTGTATCAATCGCAAAGAAGTATGTGTCCGGAACGACATTGAGCATGCTCGATCTCATTCAAGAGGGATCTTTGGGTAAGTGATCCATTGCATGATCATTTAGGGAAAGTTCATGTTTCGATGCGAGCGGGATTCTAATATATGTCCCTTTCGTATTCTTTTAGGTCTTATCCGGGGAGCTGAGAGATTTGATGCTTCGAAGGGTTTCCGCTTCGCGACGTATGTGTCATGGTGGATAAGGCAGGCCATTTACAGAGCGGCGAACGAGTCAGCTCGTCCAATCAGACTTCCGTCGCATCTGAGCACTACAACGCGCAAGGTGGGGAGAGTCAAGAAAGCTCTCTTCTTGAAGTTTTCTAGGGAGCCTACAATTGAAGAGATTGCGAGCGAGATGGAGATGCCTGTGGATAAGCTACTCTTTGTCCTGGAGAAGAATAAGGAGACCGAGACCGTCTCACTCGATAAGCCGATACAGGGAATGTCGGGCGAGAACGTGTTCCTGTCGGATTTTATTGTAGACGAGCGAATTACGCCGGACGAGAACGTTACGCAGACGCTTTTGAGAGACGATCTGGAGAATGTCTTGTCAATGCTCACGGATACGGAGAAGCAAGTGATGAGAATGAGATACGGATTTGACGATGGGGCGATGAAGAACCATACCCAAATTGCGGACGTGTACTCTGTATCACCGGTGAAGATTAGACAAATTGAGACTCGAGCAATGAGGAAGTTGAGACACCCAAACATGAATAGAAGCCTGAAGGAGTACGTTCAGCCTTAAAAAGTAGCACAAGAAGCTCGAAGCTCGCGCGGACTACGTTGCTGTCACGCGCTCTAACTATTAGTAACTGTTGGAGAGATACTTACTTGAGGGGAAAAATTGCCTCTGTGTGCTGGAGATAGCAGGACACGATAATAAAATAGTTTTGTACTTGATCGGATTCACGGTTTGTTGCCCTTGCTCTTCCCGACAGCGGTTTCTGTTTTTAGATGGCAGATTTTTTGTAAGCATTTCACGGAGGATTTAGCTTGGAGTAGAACAATGAGCCTGGAGCAGAATGTCTCATGAGGACTGGAGAACACAGGGTTCCTGGTCAAGCCACTGGCCTGTGCTGTGCCTGTAGATGAGATCCATCAACGAGTCAACACGACAACTCCTCTCATCTACCGGATGCTGAAGCACTCGCGAAGCAAAACCCAAGTCCACCAATTTTGAAAAGAAGGACCAGCGCTCACCAAGACACAGTCAACCGTCAAAACCTAGTCTTAACAGGTGCACATTAACCCGAGGCCCTGCGCCCGTTAGGGACACTCTGACTTTTGCGTGGCACCAAGCAAACCCAAGCAAACTCATGTTCCAGAGAACACGAAAACAGCCAAGGCGTTGATAAGAAGAGCCTCGGCGAGCATCTGAGCAATCCGACCAGTTTCATATTGCTTCATAGAAAACAACATTACAACCCGCATCAGTCTTTCTTGTCCCAAAACCCGTCCCGACAACTCGAGGCCGAATTTTCAAGAAACAATTCCCGCCACGGGGCGCACAAAACAATTGTAAGTGTCGTCCGCTATTCAGTCTATGATAAAGATTGATGTATTTTATTTTCTAAATAATATAATATATTCAATCAATAAACCGCAATACTAAAAATACACGTGACAGTAAAATATCCGGGAATAATTCAGGAAAAAACGAATGAATTTGGTTAAGCGAATACAAATATTTTGAACTGAAAAAAAAATGAAACCTCTTAGCTGACGTAAAACTCGGATGGAAGCCACTAAAACCCTGTAGGAATATTTTTTAAGTGTCATCAGCAATATCAATCTGTTTCACGTGTATCTTTTTAATAATGTAGTTCTAAACAACTCTTTGAGGTTTATTTGATTGAATTTTAGTAGACACTTAATATGATATTTGGGTTTTCCGCATCGTAGTCTCGGGTGGGTTGGACAAAGCGTACTTAGCTTAAGAGAGTTGGCCATTACTGGTGGGGACGGTTGGGGATGTGTGTGTTAGGCACCGTTTGCAGATGTGAAGGATGGTTACTGATAAGGTTAGGTTGAAACCTGAGGAGTGAGTGTTGTTTGGTTTTTGTTGGATATCGAGCGAATTGGGTTTGGTGGGCGAGTGGTGGGGTAGGTTGCGGGTAGCGCGCGTTCTGTTGTGTGTAATTGGGAGCTGAGTGTATTGTTTGAAGTTTTGTTCTGTTTTGTTGGGATGGATAGAAGCGGTGGTATTCAAAAGAAAGGAGTCGAGCGTGGCGATGGGTCTGATGGCAAGGTGAGGGAGGTGTTTCCTTTGGTGAAAATGGAAAATTGGTCGTCGTGGTTGTTTTTGTAGTGTGGTTCGCAGCCCCTGGAGTCCTTACATTGTTTTTTTTACTGCATTCATGTGTGCTTAGGAGAAAAAGAGAGCTCACGCTGGAGACTTCGAGAGGCAAGTAGAGCAGATAAGGAAGGAGGCTGAACTGGTTCGAGCGAACCTCGATGCTGCTGAAACGTAAGAAATAACCCTTGACCAGAGTTTCGGTTTCCAGCGCAGCTTTTTGGGGGGAGAGGCTCACCGTTTTTTTGTCCTCAATTTCCCTTGCTATAGTGCTCTAGAAGAGGCTAGCCAGCAACGCTCGAACCGACACGTGCAAGAGCCGCATGCGCTGAGAGTTGGGAAGGCCGCCGAGGAGGCGTACATGCCGAAATAGGGCTCCAATAGAATAGGATTTTGATGGAGCAGGTTGTTCGTCCCTAGTTGACCTTGGATATCGGCCGAGTTTTGAATTCTTTTCGGCATTGTCGTTCTGACGGCGCCTGCCTCCTCATTCGGACGGACGGCTACCCTCAAAGACCCGTCCTTATACCTTAATTGTACAGATTTCCCCAACGCAAGCTTGTCGTTGAAGGGAGCGGCGTAGGACGGCAGGTGCTCCTAAGGATGCGCGCTCTCATTAAATCCTACAAAACCTGCTGTTAATGACGCACGTTGAGCGCAACCCGTGCGATAAAGTTTGACCCTTTTTTAGGTTTTTGTCAGGAATAAAACTACTTCTGAAGCAACAATCCTCTTCCTGTCACAACGGGGGGGTTTGGAATCCTACGTCTTCCCCAGCGCTTGATCCACTTCCCCCTGTGACATGATCGACTTGTCAAGCGCCGACTGTACATTGTCGGGGAGTCCCGGGTTTCTGAGGAAATCCGGAACGGGGAGTTCTTTGGATTCAAGAAACTGCTTATTATAAATTTTTCCACCGTATCTTTGCCCAAGATCACACAACACAGTAACAACCGTGTGACCAGGACCAAGAGCTTTTGCAACCCTGATTGCACCTGCTACGTTGGTTCCAGACGAACTTCCCAGGGCAAGACCTTCATACTTCAGGATATCGTTTAGAACAGCTATGGCTTCATCATCTGGAGTCAGCAAAGGCCAAAAGGACAACAAAAACATTTTCAGAGGGCTGCTTGAGCTACGAATGGAACTCGCACAAGTTGCCAGCTGTTCAAACCTGGAATCTCAAAGCTCAGATCCGGAGTAAAACCTTCCAAGTTCCCTGTTACCCGCCCCTGACCGATTCCTTCGGTGATGGAGTTGCCTTCTGACTTGAGCTCCCCGGTTGTGTAGTAACGGTATAGCGCTGCTCCACATGGATCGGTTAGACCGACCTTTACGTTGTGGTTCTTGCTTTTCAGGAACATTCCAACACCAGCTAAGGTACCACCCGTGCCGACGGCACAGCTAAATGCGTCAACTTCTCCGTTGGTCTGTGCCCAGATCTCCGGTCCCGTCGTTTCGATATGAGCACGGCGATTAGCAGTGTTATCGAACTGTTGCGCCCAGAAGGCTCCGAGGTTTTCCGCAATTCGTCCGGACACTTTGACATAGTTGTTGGGATTACGATAAGGAGCTGCAGGAACCTGAAGGTGCGTCAACAAGAGGGCAAACACCCGAAAAAGATGAGCAGAATAGCTCAGTTTTGGATCTGTCCCAATTCTGAAATCTTCCGGAGTTTTTTGGGTGACATTTTTCTTTTACCTCGACGAGCTTGGCTCCAGCAATACGAAGCATCTCCTTCTTCTCCTCGGATTGTGTCTTCGGGATGACAATGACTGTGCTATAACCTCTTGCTGCTGCAACAAGGGCGAGTCCTATGCCTGTGTTCCCTGCAGTTCCCTTCAGAGCAAAATCAAAAACTAGCAAAATTAGACGCAGGGCACCCGATAAGCCTTCTGACATGAAACGAGACGGGCCTACTTCAACGATCACCCCCGGCTCGCCCGGAGTCAGAATTCTCCTTTCCTCTGCATCCTTGATCAGATACAAAGCGGCTCTATCCTTCACAGAACCACCGGGGTTCATGAACTCGCACTTTCCATAAATCTCGCATCCTGTCTGTTCCGACGCCTTCCTCAGTCGAATCAGAGGAGTGTTCCCAACAGCATCTTCAAACCCAGAGTACACGTTGTTGCTTATAACCTTCCTAGCTGGAATTTCCATCGTTGTTCTCCTCAATCTCGTCCAAACTGTCCCCCCCCCTCCCCCTCGAAACGCACATAAAAACTCAACTGATCTCTCCCCAGCCACCCTAAAGGTCAATCCAAAGAAAGATGGCTTAGGCAAAACATACTATCGATCCACGTAGCCTCAGATTTCTTGTATTCCAAAAATCCGTTGAGCTCAGCTCAACTGTTGGCAGAGAGCAGGTGCATCCTGTGGTAGCAGAAAAGCTCGTCTGTCTGAGAGCAGTTGGACATTTGTTTTTCGTCAAACCGCAAGCATGTCGCTGACGCTTGGCTAAGTATGACTGCAGCTCTGCTGCTTGAAGCACTTAGTCATCATGTTCAGAGGTGGAAAGGTTCTGACTAGGTGCGTTGTGGATCCGTTGATCGAGAAGACTAGCGCGGAGGGGGACCAGAGGACCCGCGGAGGTCGACTTTCCAAATGACAAGTCCTTGATCCTAGGGTCAGAATAGAGTAGTGGAGTTCTTGAAGGGCAGGAAGTCAGCTTGAGGGTGGAATGATTGCAGCTAAAGCAGCTGAACGGACTTTTCGACCGTAGACTAGATGTGCGATGGTCCGTGCGTCACTGTTGCTGGTGCTTTCGCTCCTCACCTGGATTTGTTTATGTGGAGATTTTCGCCCTTTTTTTTTCTTCGATGACAGGCTATGAGTACTTCTCGAGGCAAGGGCGTAGCCTCTCTGCGAATAGTTATTTGCTGATTGAGCGTCCCCTAGAGTCTGATACTTTTCTGAAGGGTTGCTGAGCAGCACGCTGTTCGATCCCAGGAAGTGTCTGCTACCCTAAGGAAGTACCTAAGGAAGTACCTCAAACAGCAATTCTTCGTTCAGGAGTAGGGTCTCAGAGCCTCTGTATAACAAAAGGGCAATTAGCTTGACCCTCGTCACTTCACACGTTTTTTATTAAGCTGGATTATTCTATTGTCAGTATAGCTATTCATCATGCGCAGTCTTGAAAAAGCCCTTGCCTGCTGAAACTTATGTTGTAATATGTTAGAAGTGTTAATGACAGAGTTCTTGTTGCCCGGCGGGAGACATCAAAGAAGACATTCTCCAGCACCTGAGCTCCCCAAGGTTTGGCTACCAACCACTTTTGAAGCTATAGGGGAGAGCTCTGTTTGGAGCGCTTGTCTAGGAGTGCGTTCCCCCCCTACGCTCCTTCCCGTTTCTTCGTCCAACGCTTCGTTCAAAGCCTCTGTATTTCTCGCTTCCAGGTTCCTGATGTTCTGGAACGAAAAGTCGTTAAATATCTTGTCTTTCGTACTCTTGCGTGGAACACGCCTATCCTCATCCGAAGATTCCAACTCTTCAGCATCCTGCAAAAGGTCTTGCAGGTCCTCCTCTTCCTTCCCAAACATTGAGGGTCTTTTTCCAGTGTCAAAGTATGAAGTGTTCTCAAAGGTAGAATTCTCAGGGATGAATATCGGCGTTTGTTCCAAAACCTTACTCCAGTCCACACCTGAAAAGTGGCATTGCCCAGCAGGAAGATGAGCAGGAGAACGTTAGAGCGACAGCAAGGCAAGTGGTCACATGCCCACATCTCGCGCTTACCAGCAAAGAAAGGATGGCTTCTTATTTCTTCCGCCCCTTTGGATCCCAGCCTCGTTGCCGGATTCGGATCTAGAAATCCTTTGATTAAATCCAAGCCATCCTCGTCGACCTCATCTGGCACTACTGGCCAGTCGATTTTGCCATCCAAAATGTTCTCGAAAATGTTCTCCGCGGTGGACGCGTGGAATGGTGGGATTCCCATCAAAAATTCGTAAAGCAATACTCCAACAGCCCACCAATCGACCGTGAAAGAGTGGCCTTGGCCAAGAAGAATTTCCGGGGCCAAGTAGTCCGGCGTCCCAACCTAGCGCACAAGTCCAGAAACCGTTAGAAACTTAACATACGGTGCAAAACCACCTGCACTGTTTCGTACATAGACTTTGTGGCTACCACATACCTTTTCCTCTTCCGCTAGAATTTCGGCGATTTTCATCGATCCCACCCGGCGGAGGGCGTTCTCTGCAAACCTTCTCGCCGCAGGCTGCGTATCCTCGCCCGTCCTCTGCTTCCATGGATTATCATTCAGCAAGTTGCTCTCGAGCAAGCCCAGTCTTGACAGGCCGAAATCCGTGAGCTTGACATGGCCGTTTTTCCCTATCAGGACATTGTCCGGTTTAAGATCCCGATGGACAACGTTCATACTATGAAGATACTCAATTGCCAAAACGATCTCGGCAACGTACTGCCGGGACACGTCAAGGTCAAGAAATCCAAGGTTGCACAGCAATGAACACATATCCCCTCCAGGCAAATACTCCATGACAATAAAGAGCTTGGTCGCGGACTCAAATGACCAGTACGACCGCACAACGAACGGGTTCGCAACCCCAGATAGAATATCCTTCTCCGTCCGAACCCTCGTAACAAGGTTCTTTCGCAGCATGTCCTGCTTGCTCAGGGCCTTGATTGCAAACAAGTCTTTTGTTGAGTTCTTCTTCGCCAAGTAGACGCTTCCAAACGCGCCTCGTGAAATTGGCTTCAAAATTGTGAAGTCATCAATGCATGGAATCAGCGATCCGCAACCGGCGTACATCGAGGTTAGCATTGCATCGTTGTTCAAGGAATCAAACAGCTTCTCAAGTCGACTAGCAGCGGGAATAATAGTCCTCTCTTCTTTTTCTGTCGAGCCAGGTTCTTGGAAGCTCTCGCACTCTTTGCAAAGATCATGCAAGCCAGCAGAGAGTCTCAGAACTTCGGCTCTAATCTTCTTAGATACTTGAACCAATAGACTGTCAGATGCCGCCTCAGCGGTTGCAACGATTTCGTTCAGCTCCGAATGGATTTCGTCCAGTCCTCCCTCGCAAAGAAGTCCTCCGGGGATGGAAAACTTTCTGCGTTCTCCACTTGTGTTCCACGGGCCTCTAAAACCAAAGCCTAGACTCTTCAAACAGTTCACATCTCCCAGTCGACAGATTTCCGCTAGTCGCAAAAGCATTTGCCTCTGCTTCTCACTCCTCACTTCTCCAGTCTTTCGTCGATTCTGAGCTCTGTCCTCAATCTTCTTACCAAATTTAACCAAGCTCTGATTTGTCTTAACAACCTGCTGGGTACTCCTGGCGATTTTCGAGCACGCAGACGAATGGGACTCGAAGCTCTCCTTGCCTTGACCTTCTTCGCATATGCGGCATACTAGCAAGTCGTCGCTTTGGAGAGTGGGACTTGGCTCTCCTCCTTGATGAGCTGAGCTTGGCGTCGCGCTTACGTGAATGGCAGGGCTAACAGACTCTTCCGTGTCAACGTCAGTATACGTATCCCTTCCGGACTGCTGTTGGAGTTCTTTGGGTAAGACAAACACCAGCTGAGAGGGAAGGTTCCATGCCCCACCGTGCAGCCCATCCAGCTTCGACGAATCCATCCTACCACCAACGTCGCGTGGGTATGTATCATCCGCTGACCCAGTGATAGAGTCCTGATCGTCTGTATCGGCATCTGTGCTGTCCGCTTTCCCACTATCCAACGATGGCGAATGGATATTAAAACTTGCAACGATCATATCTGCCTCTTCGCTTATCGACCTGGGAGGCGGACGCGAGACAGCCTGCCCAGGCTCGTATCTGAGCTGAGACTCTGCCGCGTCCGACTGCAGGATAAGAGAGGACACCGGAGAGTTTTTCGAAGGTCTGAATTGATCCGCAACTCGAGAGAGCTTCGATACGATCATAACCAAACGCATAACTGGAGAAGTCTGACCACCGCTTTCTGCTAGTTGTCGATTTTGCCTGAGAAGCTGAAGCTTGTCCATGTTCTCCTGCAGTCCACCATGACCCGCTAATCTCAGCTCTTCAAAAGTAAGCGACTTCACTGATTCAGATATCCCAATCAGTGAGCTATACAGTTGGCGTTGTTCTCCATCATCCAGCAGGCGCAGGGCCTCAACACAGTGATCTCGGAAGTCTTCCAGTTCTCTATCTACTTGCTCCTTTGTAGTTTTTAATCGTTGTTCAACGCCTTCTAGACGCCTAATATACATCAAGTTCGTCAATGCACTGTTCGCCTTTCTGGATCTACTCGGAGTAGGAAGTTCAATCATGTTGAGAGAGGAGTCGCGGCTGAGAGAGCTCCCAAAGGAAATCTCCGAGACCGCTGAGTCCTGGTCAGGGCGCTGCAGCTCCAGCTTCTTTGTGAAATACTCCGCCATAATGTTAACTCCGTGGTCCGCTCCGTGGCTTGAAGACTTTGAGGCTCTGTTCCCGAGGTTCCTCAAGCCTGGCGAAGGAGTCTCGGACAACTCCGCCCTTGCCAACCTCGGAAAGAGGCGAGGGGATCTTAAACGCTCCGAACTCTGACCTCTCTTTTCGAATATGTCTTCGTCGGACGCTGCTTCCGACTTAGCTTCCTGCGTATCCTCCAGCTTCATACTCGAAGAACTGTCCTCTTCGACACCTTCCGAGCTCATGCCTGAACAAGCAGAGGTTCACCCTAAAGAGGGTAGTTTGTCGTCCCTCTTTCTCAAGTCTATCTCTTCACGCCATACCAACCTCTCTTGAACGGGAACCCAGTCAATCAGACCCATCCACTGTCAGTCTACACCCCCGAAAGAGACTACCTCCACAGTCTCATTCAGTCCGCTCCTCTCCTTTCTCTTCTTCATTTCCAGCGAGCTACCCCTCAATTGCCCAACACAACCATCCAAAATTCTCGTTTAAGAACAAGGTAAACCAGAAACAGCTTCACCAAAACAATAACATGTCGCATTCAGACAAACTTCACACACTTCAACTCCGCAACTTTGCGCTCTTCAAACTAGCAACGGCAAAAATCAACAAAGATAACCCACCTTCCACACAACCTTCCTGAAAAAAACAAGAAACAAAGCTCTCCACAGCCTGCCCCTCCTCGTCCACTACCTGAACAACTTCTCCCCCACAAAAAAATTCCCACCTTTTCCAATCTCTTATCTCAACCGTCGAGAAACCCTCTTGTTTTACTACAAAACGAGAAAGAGCAGTACCCACACACCCTCAGCCTGTCATCCATCAGAGCCAACCCACCGCCAACCCAAAAAAAGAATTAGACTTTGTCCCCAAAAACTTAAATTTAACAACCCTATTTTCCGGAATATATTCCCAAAATTCATATTTATGGCCCTTCCACTGCACTTCACCCCGTGACCTATTTTCATAATCAGCGACAATAGTGCTTTTGATTTAGTTCATTTGTCAAGTACCCCGGAAGATTAAAAATACTTCTTTCAAGCATCCGAAATCTTCTCCTCCACCCAACCCAGTGCCACAAGACTAGGGGGGGGTAATCAATTCACTCCAGTTTCTCATACGGCTCAAAATTTATTTAATACCACAAAATATCTACAGCTGCCTCTTAAGACCGAACTGTCGGCATAGCGCATGGTTGGGGTTGTGAAATGCGAGACTGTTCTTGATTTTTTCGAGATTGGAGCAAAATATCAATCTTAGAGTGCAAGCTTTGAAATTCTAGTTGGAAAACCTTAATTTGAACCTATGAGAACGTCCTTTTGTTTTAAAACGTGCAATTTGATATGTTTCTTAATAAATTGAGAGATTTTTATTGGGGAAATGAGTCATGGTGATAGCAATCGATTGGAGCAGTGTAAGTTGTGTGTACGTAGAGCTGTCGGATAGCCAATGCACATACGTTCGGGTTGATGAGGCGGTGGGGGGGGCTGGGAGGCTGGGCTGGGAGGCTGGGCTGGGACTGAACTGGCGTATCTGACATATTCGAGATTGAGACGTTTTTTGAGTGAACGGGCGGTGCTTTGGATTGATAGCTAGTGAGAGCACCACACTGGGCGGCCTTGTTGGTCTTTATCGTTTTTGCGACCAAGGAGTGACGCGAACGTGCGTTCACATCTTGGACTCCTCACGGAAAGCCTACTGATGTAAACAGGTCCTGATTGGCGCTCGCTACGGGTGGGTGGTGTATAGAATTTCAAGAACAGTGGGTTCATCTGGATTGATCTGCACTGCTAGGGGGACCCTGAATTCTTTCGTTTGACTCGTGACAATCGCAACACACTGTTCGGAGGTCTGCTCAAAAAATATCTGATAGGATTGGGAAGTCGATGCCTTCTTTCATGGATTGAGGCCTTCCCTCTGTCTGACAATTTTCGCATGTGGGAATGCGTGCTCGTCTTGTAAACCGGCCTGCTATTCTCCGAATCCAATGATGCCAGGCAGGTGATGACCAGCATGAAGCAAGGAGGCCACATCTTGTCACTAGACCAGCTTGCCCCCAGCACCCTATCGCAGTTTATGAAGAGGCCAGAGACCCAGACAACGCCCTCTCCAAATGTACTAATCGAGGAGCGATCACACGCCGACTTAATTAGAATAGAGCATCATAGGCGCGCAAACCAACTCCCCATCCGAATGTGCGAACTCGATTTGACTAGGGTTCCGCGATCAATCAAACTACACTACAATATTGACTGAAACTTTTCCACTACCTGATATATTGCTTGCTGAAGTCACAATTACTTCTTCGCAAACCATTTCCTTAGATTAGGAATATTGAGAAAATAAGATTTAGGGGAAGAGGAGGAGAAATAAAAACTGCAGCCCTAAAATCGCCCTTTCAAAAAAAACCAACCAAAATAAGTAAAAGCGAAGGAGAAGAGGCGCGCACTCTCCCGCTCTCTCTCTCTCAGGGCTCCGCGACCACTTGTTTTTTTTGGGTGTGTGTGTATCTCCAATTTGACGAGGGTGGCGACTCATGTCAAATACTGAAAACAGGCAGCATCGTTTTTGGTTTTCTTTTCTCGGAAGTCTCAGAACAGGAAGTCAATGAATGAAAGATATGTTTTCGTTGCTCCTGATGCAAATGTCAGCCTGTGTAACAACAAAAAAAAATTCCCGTTTGAGCGGTGAGCTTCAATGCTCTGTTGAAGGGGGTGGGTATAAAATAGAAGAAGAAGAAACGTCAAGGAAAAAACGAGATTTTAGAAAGTTCAACCCCAGAATAGATTTACAGTAATCCCCTGGGAACATTTTTTTTGTTGGTGCTCTTCGCGTGGATCTGTTCCGAACTGCTGAGTCAAAATGTCAAACTTTAGTGCCTCGAATTCGTTTACAAATATCTCAAACCTCCACTTCCCCCCCCCCCCCTCCTCCTCTTTTCGCCTTGAAGTCGCAAAAAAAAAATTTCAGACCTGGCGATGCCATTTTCAGGTCATACAATAAAACTATCCAGGGGTAAAATTTACTCCTTTTTCACCAATAATATCCAAATCTTTGAATTCCAATCACACAACCATCAACCCCCCAACGAGCTGCATTCCTGTTTTATGCCTTCCACGAGCGAAACCTGTTCAACCCCAACCCCCCCTCTTCAAACGCACACATGTCTTCTTTCTGCGAAACAAGTTCTTTATTACTTTTTTTTACTATATTTTTCTTCTCATAAAGCAAAAGCGGGCAAATGAGCGTATCTTTTCAAGTAGTTCCGATACCAGTGGTTTTTTCTTCTTCTATTTTTGATATGGAAAATTTTCGAAAAAATTTGCTAGTACACTGCGCAGCCTTGTGAGGATTTTAGGACCGATCGTTGTTTTTGATCGTTTTTGAATGGGTTTCCACTTTACAACAACCTTCGAATGGAGTTGGTACTTAGAGGTTTCTTGCTTTTTGGGTGTGCCGTGGAGGTGGGGGGGGTTGGGTTGCGGAGTTGAGGAAGGCTGAGTTGGGTTGGAAAGGGGGAGGGGGGGGGTGGGGGTGTTGAATAGGGAGGGGTATGGGGAGGGTGAGAGGAAACTGGATTGGTTGATGGGTTGTTGTTTTTTGTTGGTAAGAGGGAGAAGGCTTGAAGGAAAGCATGGATGCGGAGTGTGATGGCTCTAGGGCTGACTTCGTCGCTGTGTTGCGACTACAGTTGATGGGGGGGGTGATGGGTCGTGATGATTTGAAACGGGGTGAGAGGAAGTCAACTTCGTTCTGGTCAAGTTTATGGACTGGGAAGGTGGACGTGAAGAGCATTGAGCAGATGCCGTTTGTTGATAGGCAGGAATGTCTGAAGGAGATTTGGCTGTCGGAGGTGCTTTCGGATTGGGAGAAAAGCTGGAAATCGGAGAGAGCGAGGGAGCTTTACTATGCTGGCGTTCCAGTCATGCTGAGGGGCAAGGTGTGGGGGATGTCCATTGGTAACGATCTTCAGATTGACCCGTCAATGTATTCGGAGTTGGTTCAATTGGCGAGGGATAGAAGGGCCCAGTGCGATGAGGATGATATTTATGCGGAGAAGAATCGGCTTTTGGCGAAAACTGTGGAACACCTTCATATCGACGTGCCGAGGACAATGCCGCACTTGGAAGTGCTTCAAGATGAACAGCCAGTGAAGATTTCTGAGAACGTGGGAAAGGTCCTAGAGGCGTTCCTCATGCTTCGGCCCGATATTGGCTACTCTCAAGGAATGCTGTTCCTTAGCTCAATGCTTTTGCTTTATTTGGATCCTGAAGCCGCGTTTGTAGCGTTCACAAATTTGCTCGATAAGTCGCGGTTGCTCGACTTCTACCAGAACAGTGCGGATAAGGTGGAGCTCTATATGAATGCATTTGCGCAGTTGGTCAGCGAAAAACTGCCTAAGCTGCATGCGCATTTTGTCAAGTTGGGCGTCGAACCAAGCATGTTTCTGTTGAACTGGTTAATGTCAGCATACTGTCGTGTCCTCCCCCTTGACCTTGCAAGCAGAGTTTGGGATTTGTTCGTTAGCGAAGGAGATACCACTCTCTTCAGCGTTGCGCTCGCTATTCTGGAGAGTCTTCAGGAGGAGTTGTTAACGCTGGACTTTGACTCGTGCTTGCGTACGTTATCTCAGCTACGGAAACGAACAATGGATCAGGACGCGCTTATCCGTGGAATCAAAAAAATCCGACTCTCGGAGAAGAGCATAGACGATGCCTTGGGAAAGTGCAGCCGGAAGTGAAACCACGCAATATCTGGTTCTCACAAACGCTGCCGATCTGATGTTGATATGACGAAGAATCTGTACAGGGAGACAACCCTTGAGGGAGCACCGTGAATGTATATGCTGAAAGAATCCTTATCTCAAATGTGTGTTGGTGAATTTCATTATTCTATATGACTAGTTAACTTTTTTTTATCCGATGGAACGTCGTAAAAACCCGTTTACGCATTACAACATGATGAGCACCCCAGCGGCGGAACATGAAAATGCCCTACTGCATTCAAACAACTACAGGCCTTCTGCGCAGTACCTTCAATGTTCTGTCCGTAGAACAATCAATGTCATGAAGAAGAACTCAGCCCCATAAGAGTCTGGAGGACAAAAAGTGCTTGGCTTTTCAGGCACGCTTTCCCTCAGGACGAGAAAAAGGTTGCCCAGAGATAAAACCAATTTGCACGACATAAGCAGTGCCGACGAATGTCCTTTGGCCCCAGCTTGTGGTGCTCGCTCACAAGTCCACTACGTAAACAAACTCACTCTCGGGCAGAGCTGAAAAAGGTGCTGCAGGTCAACCATCATGTACGAGTTTATTGTTTGCTTTCAACCAGGCATTGGCAAGACAGACAAAATGTAGCGCAACTCGATTAGCCCGTTGTCCGTCCAAATGGGTTTCGCGCTTCCAACCTGTCGGCGTCCCACAACCCCATTATGGAAGTCTCCTCCAGGCAAGCAAAGTTCACCTTCCGTCTTTGTATGGCGCGGTCGCAGTCATTTAAATGAAATAAAGGGAGACCAGGTACAGGCCGGGGAATGGAACTCAGAGCTTTGCCACTAACCAATCGTGAACCCGAAGATCTGTTTGAGTCAACACAACTCACATTGCACTGGATTGTCTAGTATCAAAGAAAGCTCAATATGATAAGTTACATATTCCGTGAACTCCAACAACCAGCAAACACAACCTTCCAACGAGTCCTGGCAATACCATTCCTTGCCTTCTGAAGAGGGCCTCGGCATTCACTGGTGCTGAGTAGTTATCCACATCGTCCTCTCTGAAGCATTTGACATCGCCGCATTAAGCACTATCGGAGCCAACGAGGCTGAAGAGCTCCTCAGTTAATCTCATGACTTTGGAACACCGATGCCTAGACTGACCTTGTTCGGGGAATAAGCGTGGGAGAAATGACTCAAAGCAACAAAGACGCGTGTGCCAAGCCGTTTGCAAATTGTACCAGAGGCGTCCCTCTAAAGCAGCTCGCAGGCAGATCTGTTCACCGCGTGGAGTTTCGAAAGGTGGTGTATGAACGCTGTTATCATATAAAGGACACCGTCTTTAACACCTCATGAATTCTCAGAAGGATCAGCCTCTTAACGAAACCAACCACCGTCATCGCCACTCAAATCCCGCCGTTCCCACCTTCTCAATTTAAAAACAACCAATATTCTATAAACTTGCAGTGGAGATTTTCCAACGGATTTTACATTAATCCAAAATTCCGATGGTGTGAGCTTTTTTCATAGTGCAACCCAAGAAAGCGGAAATTGATATGCCGTCGGACAAGAATACGAAGGAAAATTTTTTTTTGGCCTCTGTATTTTTGGGGTTATTTAGATGGGAATTGATCTATTTCTGAATTTTTGTTTTGAATTGGGGGGAATGGGATGGGGGGTTTTGGGTATTGTATTGGGTTAGCCAAGTACTGAAGAGGTGAAGCTGTAGTGATAGCACTGATCGTAGGAAAAGGCCACAAGGTTTGATATAACGTCTTTATGAATGTTTATCCTAGTCCGACTTGGGGGAGTAGTGATCGGGAACCCGTTAGTAGCTGTGAGTTGTGTTGGGGTTGGATTGGTTCTGTGGAGAATGGGGTGTGTTAGCGGGAAAGAACAATCTTCTCCGGTGCAGAAGGCTGCTGCTAAGCCTTCTGCAAAGCCTGCTGCGGCAAAAGCTCCGGTAAAGACACCGGAACCAGTGAAAGCCGAACCGGAGCCGCTGAGGCCTAAAGTGACCATCACAGAGACAGATAAGGTGACCCTCCAGCTCAGATCTACAAAGGATGAGCTCAACAGGTTGAGGCAGAGAAGTGAAATCGCTATGGAGAAAGACAAAGAAGTAAGCTCTTCGTGCTGTTCTTGTTTCACGTTACTAAACCCGTCACTCACAGACGGCCCTCATTCTTCGAAAACCATTTTGTCTTCGCGTCCTGGAAAGGTCGCGAAAGTGCTCTACACTGAAGGCGATAAAGACGGAGCGCTTCTGGTTATGAGAAAATTGAGACTATCTAAGAACTCTCTTACAAATGCTGAAAATATGATACGTAAGGTGGAACAGCAGCTAAGCACACTTGAGACTGCGCAGGCGAATAAGGAGATGTTTGATGCCCTGGAGGCCACTAACGAGGCTATGAAGAAACTGGAGAATAACGTGAAAATTGAGGACGTTGATAAGTAAGTGATCAATCTCCAAGTCTCAGCCTAAAGCAGGCGACCAAGAATATGACCCTGTGCGACTGACCACGCGTGGTTTGCTCCGAACAGTCTTCTGCAAGACCTCGAAGAGCGGAAAGCCAAAACTGAAGAGATCAGTGCGCTTCTCGCGGAGGAGAATGATCCTGTGGCGGAGCTTGAGGCTGAGGACGATCTCAAGAAGCTTGAGAAGCAGATGAAGAAGGAGTCTATTGAGGAACTGTTGAGACCAGCAACTGAAGAGGAACTCCTTGAGAAGGTGTGCCGATGTCCACTTCTTGTTTCAACTGTAAAACTGCGCAATGGGTGGCTAAAGTCGTAGCTGCTCTCGCTTTCTTGTGTCGCACAGCATACGAGCATCCAGAAGAAAACACCGCTCACAGCTAAATCAAACTACGACATTGCTACGGTTAACGAAGACGAAGTAGAGGATCTGTTGAAACCCGCTGAACCCGTAGACACTGCGGCTTCTGCAGAAGAGGTAAGCAGGATAGGAACCTTATGTGATCTGCAAATCTATAGCGGTGATAAAAGCTTCCTTCAGTGCACTCACACCGGATTCTCTCATGTCTGACCACCAGGTTGAGGTAGTTGATGATGTTGATGAGCTATTGAAACCTGCTGAACCAGACGCGGTGGAGGAAGACATTGAAGACGATGAAGACACTAAAGTCGATGAAGACATTGAAGATGATGAAGACGATGAGGAGGTTGAACATGTCGCACTGGGCGATACGACTGAACAGGTTGAATCTCAAGTGGAGGAACTCTTGAGACCTGAGCCCGTTGCCATGTGAGCTTTGGTTTGTCCAAGCTTAGGAAATGGAGCTCGTTTTACCCCTTAGCTTTGTTGATCTTGTATTAAACACGCTGGATATAAAGCCCTTCCTGGCGGTCGGGGGTATGTACAATATATGCATTTGGGTCAGCATACTCTTACGTAGCTACAGGCTGATTCTATTGATCATCATCGCTGTTGGCGGCCGCCTCTTCAAACATTTTCAAACCGTCGGGGCGCTCTTCATCGTTGTTTTCTGTCGCTCCTTCGGCCGAGCCTTCATTGGTTTCCGATGGATTCGATTCCGAAGCCAATTCCTCGTGATTCTGGTCTTCCTCCTTGCTTGGTGCCTCGGGCAACTGACTCAGCTCGGACTCGCCACAACTCCTGACCGTGCTCGCTTGGGTAGCGGTTTCAGTGTCACCCGCTCGATGATAGGCTTGCGATGCCACAACGTCGCCCTGCAGATTCCTATGCTTCAAATTACCCATCCAAAAGGCAGAGCTCGCATCGTTCGACTCCAAGAGTCCCTTGACACTGAAAATTACTGTCTCCAGAGCGCGCTTGAGGCTCGGTACGAGCGGTGTTTGTTTAGAACTTTTCTGGGCCTTGACATGCGTGCAAATATGCTGGAGAACCCTCGTGGAGCGCTGAAAGTCCTTAATTAGTTGCAAACTCTCCTGTCTGTGAGTGTTGAGCCTTTCCCGAAGACAAGGTATCATTTTGCCACTGAAGGCTTGTGCCACAGTCCTCCCGCACTTCATCAGGCTACCAAACACAGTGGGCTGGTCGCGCGACCGGTCAACGAGTTCACTGTGGGCATTGAACAGGGCGCGAAGTTGATCGATATTCGAGGGACAGTTTGCAGCGACGCGCTGCAGTTCATCGAGAAGGACTTTTACAAGCGTCGTGTTCTCGGTCGGGCGCTTCAGCATATTGGAAATCACATCCAACTCGTCCGAGCTCAACTTCATCCTCATACCTACCAGCTCTGCAACATAGTTTGACACACGTCCGTGCTTCTCGGATTCTTCCAGGGCCCGGTCAAGAATCTTATCAATCTGAGATGCAACCTCGCTTGCGAGCTCCGCGCTTCCAGTCCTGAGTGCTGCAGCAGTCAGTAGTCGAGCAAACTCCATCTTCGTAACAAGGTCATGGGATTCGTCATCGTCCTCCATACTGCTTGTCGAAATCGCGGTACGCAACGGAGTTAGTGTCTGACCTGCCAGAGTGGAGGTGCTAAGCTATCGTACCACTCCATCCTGGCGACGAGCGAACGGAAGAACTTCGTCCCGAGTTCTGCTGGCTCCCATTTTCCGATCTCCGTGTCATCATCGTTGGATTCCTTCGGTGCTAAGTTGAACAGAAGCCCATAGAAGTCTTTCTCGTGCACTAGACCTTCGTTCCCTGTAGAGAAACGGAAGAAGGGAAAGCTCAAGAGTATACTTTGTTTAGACATACACTTTCTTCGAAATCGAGGACTCATGGACGCTTACCGATTGCAACAGCAAGGCAATGCAAAGCCATCCTGAGACAGACGCAGTCGCTTTCGTCCATCGCCCCTTCGCCAGGGTTGAATACGAAAACTCTCAAGGAAGTCAAGGCTGTGATCGCGGTTTTCCGCTCGCGCGGTAGGTACCGGCTTCTATGGGTACAGAACAGATTCAACTCATGGAGCACAAGCTGAGCCTCTCCTGTACTCACCGATGCGTTGTGCGCGTTTGAGACAATTACTCCCGTCACAGCCACGTCCAAAGGACGTAGAAAGTCGCTCAGTTTGAGGGGTTTTGTCTGCTGTGTCCGCATACCAATCTGACCGGTCAGTGCGCTGGGTAGCACAGTTGTGAATCCTGTAGGCAAAATCTTACCGCTTTTACTCCGAGAAACTCACCCACGGCGTCCTTACAAACCGGCTGCTGGTTTATCAAATCTTGCAGACTTTCCTCTATAGTGTACAGGTTCTCGATCCTCTCGCAAATAGCTCCTTGGATATCAGCTGATGTTGAGGTCGAGAACGCATTCACGATGCATCTTATCCACATGGCGGCTAGCAGAAGCGAGGTCGCTGCAGCGACTTGGACTGGCATGGCTTGGTCCGATAAGGAATCCAGTACAGAATCTGCTGGCATCCTGGCCGAATGAACAAGTGCATTGATGTCAGACGCTTCCTCCCTGTGTCAAAGAAGATCGAGCTTCGTCCAGAGTTTAGGACAAGCTCACCATAGAGGGCAACCCAGAATTGCATCAGTGTCATCCAAAGATCCGCTGGCCAGACGCTTGGTTGTCTCGCAGAGAAGTTCTATCAGCGGACACAGCGTGTGAGCATCACCGAGACGGCCTTTATGTGCCAGGGCAACAATGGGAATAGAAATGGAAGCGTCTTCCCCGTCCAAATTGTACTTGGCTTCGATGTCCATATCCAGGATAGAGCTAGGTTTGTCCTCCAATTTTCCAGCAAATCGAGCTTCGAATACCTTGAGACATTTCCTCCGAATCGCCTTCGTCAAGGATCTCTCCATGCGATCTTTTTCACAGGTCAGGGCAAGTTGCTTGTAAGCGAGAGCCTCTGCGCTTCTGGAGGGTGGCGCGAAGCGATTGGTCAGCAAACAAGTGCCCAACATCAGCAACGCAAAATCACCGGGATTCGGAATATCTCCAACTCCATACCGATTGTTCTCAACGGATTTGAACAGCAGAGCGAGAATCGCTTTCGCTTGATCCTGGGCGGCTTTTTCCTCGCTGAAGACCTGCGCCAGGGTACAAGACCCGAGAACTCCAATACGCCTGAACTTTTCGTCGACATGAGTCAGCTCCTTTCGGAGAATGATCTCCAGAGACTGGTCATTCTCAATCTGTCCTGAGCGTATTCGAACAGTTCCTAGGGGGTACATAAGCAACATTTTCTAGTTGAGCCTTACTAATCGGAGCCGTTCCAAGGCCTTCTCGGCAAATGGTAGCCGTTCGCATACCCAAGAGTTCGAAAACTTGCGAGACTTGCTCGTCCTCAAACGACTCCAGGAAATCCAAAAGACCCCCCAAAAATGGCATGAAAGCAGATAGGTCGACATTCTGAGCTATGTAAATAAGGCAGTCAAAAGCTCTCCTCACGATCTTTGTCTTCCTGCATCCGACGTGCTCCAGAAGAGATCCGATTATTTCGCGGTGGAGATCATTGCGGTCATTCATCTATGCAGACAGCCCACAACGAAAATTTAAGAGCGGAACTTAATGGTGCACTTGTGATCCAGAAACTTGTCAGGATGCGCTTGCATGGTAGGTTTCCGTTAGTACCTTGTACAGAAGTAGGTACTGCTTTTGAGAAATTTCAGCGGCGCTCTCTGAACCAGAGCACATCGTAAGATTCGCGAATTTGATCATGGATGTAGAAAACCCAGAGAGCGCATCTTGATGGGTTTCAAACGCCGAGGAGAACAGATCAGAAGAAATATGACCTCTGATCAAGGCAAGTTTCACGAGACTCTCGATCCTCTTTCTAAACGATAGAACATCTAACAGCGCGAGCATCATCCAGAGGTCACCGGGGCAGTACTTTTCCTGAGAGTCTAAATTCAAGAGCGTTTCAGAAAACAGGTCATAGGGGATCACACGCACATTCCGCCTCCAATGTGCTGAATACCTTTCAAGCTCTGCATGGCCATATCTCCGAATTCTAGTCGCGCTCTAATTCCGTCCCTAAATTCCTCCAGCGCTAGCTTAGCCGCACCTGGGCCTAGACTTCGTTGGGCGAATATTCTACGCATCTTGTTTACAGATTCAGGGATCAAGAAGCTTGGCGCGCTGCATACCAAGAAACGAATCATGAACGGCACATGATCAGGTTCGGAGCTTGAAAGCGCGCGCAAAACTGTGTTGCACGCTGTAGATGCCCTGCGAACAAGTAGACGGGTGGCTCCAAACGTTAGCTTTTCTTGTTTCCAAGTACTGCAGTATGGCGAGGGTTCGTGCCAAAAAATTGCACTTACTGAGAACCGAGAATCAACCCATTGAGTGCACGAAGAATTGGCTCCGAGAGTTCTGGTGAGTTCTCCAACAACGTGATGAGAACATCCACAGCGGTCGAATGCTGCGCATCTTGAACAAGTTCTGGCGTTACAAGGATTAATTCTCTTTGTATCCGCTCTGGGCACGCGGAGATAACATCTAGCAAGGTCTCCGATAGCGCAGCTCCGTCTACTACGAAGTCAAGCCAACGCATTTGACTCACAGCCAGCTTCGCCAAGTCCGTGTACGACTCTCCTCCTTCGTCTATACAGCTTCCATAGTATGGTGTTAGCGATTGCTGCGCTGTAGCAACAGAGCAAAGCAAGAGCAGAGCGCACCCTCCTCCATGGTCAACTCGGGAATTCTTTGGAGCAGTACGTTGAGTACCCCAGTCTGTAGGGAGTCTATCGCCAGCAACACCTTCACGAGCGTATCTCGTCCGAATAGGAACTTTGAGCTTGTACACTCGTCCGGAGATCTGAAAGGTACCAAAGATCTTCGAAACTTCTCCACGTCGGACCATGACTGCTCCAGGTTGGCCATGATATCAGCAATTCGGGCAGAGGAAGCACTAGACTCAGCGATTATGCCGAACCTGGTATGCGGGGCCAGGAGAGACCACCGAAAACTGTGAGCCCGCGTGACCATACAATTAACCCTGTGGACGCGCGACCTTTTTTTTGTTTGTACCGCAGGATTAAAGTAATTAGATTTTCTGCTGAACCTACCGTAGCTCTCTGACCAACTGATGCACATTCTCCACCACGTAGTGCCCTCCGCACGGGCTGATTCTGAGCCCCCCTTTCAGCAATTTTTCCTTCAGTTCCCCTTCGTCAAACTCCTGCTCCAGATCTTTCAAACGAAGTTGACAATCAGTACAGCACTCGGAAGCTTGCAGTCAACTATCGAATTCAAAGCATGAATCTACTCACCAACCGAGTCTACGGCATCTGACCTGGATCTTTTCCCAGGGCTCGAACTCATTCTTACATCTAAACGCCTTCACAGTTCATCAATTCCACGACAACAAGTTTCCACCTTTGTAATCTACGCTGCTTTAAAACGCGCACTTGAAGCGACCACATCTCCCCCGTCCAACTCTTCACAGGCTCAGTCCGACGACACAGAACGCCCAACACATAAACAGAAGAATATCTTGCGACAGGAAAGGAAAGAATTTAACAAAAATCACCAGGCCGCATTAAAAATATGTATTTATAAACAGTCTGAAAGATAATCCTAACACAAAGAAAAGAATCAAGAGTTCGAGCAGCTGCCCTTCCCTTTCCTCCCCCATCCCCAACCTCATTCACCTTTCCCAATCACTCAAATACCAATGTTTCTCCCTAACTCCAGATTGGTGAAGTACTATCTGTACATTAAACAATATTTTATTTTATATAATTGCAAATATATCTTTTATGAATAGCACAAATAAATAACCCACTAAGCCCTAAAATAAATCTAATATTGAAATTTGTTAATGTATAATAGATATTTTTGGTCGTCTACGTCGCAGTTGTGTTTTTCTTCCTTTTTTTATGGTACTGGGTAGGTCAAGTTTGGGCGTCTGTGAATCCTGCTCGAGAGCTTGCATCTGATGACGTTAATGTTGTGTTGGCTTATCTACTGAACGAGGTTTGTTAGTCCAAAATTTTTCTGGTTTTAAAAGCCATACAGGAAATATGGATTAACCCCGTTGATTCCTCAGACGTGGGCTTTGGAAAACCCTCCCGAGAACTCGGAGGTGAGGACTCGCGCGATGAGCTAGGGGCGCCGTTGTGGAAACCTGTTTATCAAAGCCAGACAGTCCTCGTCATCATCCTATTCTGGATTGATCAGATCAAGTACTGATGAATGAGACAGATAAGAATGGATTGAGTGCGCCCAGCAGGACCTTATTCCGGGCACTCTGGCTCGAAAACTGACACGGCAGGAGAGCATCTAAACTCGTTTTCTCTTGTCGTAAGCTAAGAATGGTGAAGAAAAGAGAAGCAGAACTTTGCTGGGAATATCTGCTCCAGGGAAAGGCAGATTACCAGAAACCTAGTGCGTATCGTGGCCGAACCTTGGCACTACTTGCTGCTGCCTGAGTGCACCGGAGGTCGTTCCGACATGTCTAGAATCCACTTCCACTGTTCTGAAAGGAGAAAATAACTAAATCAGTCAGGACGACTTACTAACCTCAAAAGCTCCAGAACAGCTTTTCCTATTCAAAACTCGTGATGTCGAGTTTGACGTACAGCGAATAGAAGGAACCATTTTCGTGAAGAATTTGGACGTTCCGTTTCTGGCGTTTCAAAGTTCGGATGCAAACGGATTTTGGTTTTGGTGATAGGAAAAGGCGCGAACTGGTAAAGTTCAAAGTTTTTTGGTCCATAAAGCGATAAAAGATCAGCGCCTTCATGTTTCACTCCAGGATCATGTTATCGATGAGCCTCGTCTTTCCTATATGACCGGCGATTGCTAGTATACCAGTTTTGACCGTCCCTTCTTGCTCCTTCATGTTATTCATGTCGGCAACGCTGACGTAGTCCAGCGTGAAGCCCTCTTCCTTGCCAGCTTCGGATTTGACGATGTTTCTCAACTCATCGGCATCTGTTTCACCGTTTTTGAACGCTGAAACACCTGCAGTAAGTGCGCTGTACAAAATAGTTGCTTTCGATCTTTCCTCTCGATTCAGGTAAGCGTTTCTGCTGCTCAAGGCCAAACCATCATGTTCCCTATGGGAGGGGACGACCAAAGCGAGGTTAGTCTTTCAGATCTCGAGCTGGCGCCTTGCCTGGCATAGTCGCTATCTTGGTTTTTACCTGACAGTTGGCTCTATGATGATTTCCACTGGCACGTTTAGATCCCGTACGGTGTTCTGAATAACCACACACTGCTGGGCGTCCTTGCGCCCAAAGTATGCTCGCTTTGGTTGGATTATGTTAAAGAGTTTTAGGACAACCGTTGCAACCCCTCTGAAGAAGGTTGGTCGTGATGATCCTTCGCTGTGCGAATTTTGGCTCGATTTTCCGGATTCCGTCTCGACGTAGGTTCCGAAGCCTTCAGGGGAAAACGGAAGGGTTCAGCTAATAGAAAGATGGCTGACGGTTTCATGGAACCAGCGATTTTGTGCGGGGATTTAAAGGTCGGACTTACCTGGCGGATATATTTGGTCCCGAGGTGGCATGAAAACAGCGTCAACCCCTAGCAATCTACATGTTTCCAAATCCCCCTCCTCATCCCGCGGGTAAGCCTCGAGATCTTCGCCGGGAGCGAACTGTGCAGGATTGACGAATATGGTGGCAACGAGTATCTTGTTCTGCTCACGGGCGGCTCTAATCAATGACTTCAACCATAGATATTAAATAGTCACTGTTAGTTATCTGAGAAAGTCTCGTCTAGTATTCGCCAAGAACTAGCTGCTCTCACCTCGTGCCCTCGGTGTAAGTATCCCATTGTAGTGACCACGCCAACATCACCAACCACTGCCTCTCTCCAAGACCGAAAGTCCTCTATGGATTCTAATACTTTCATCTGGAGAGAATCGCTGGACAATTCTTTTCGTTTCACTTGGAGCTCCATCCCGTGCGAACGTGCATCAAAATCCCGATCTTCTCCGTCACGCCTGAGCTTCGTCTACTGATACTTGTCCCAATTCCAAAGACAACAGAAAATCTACGACCAAACATAAAAGCCCTACATACTCGTACAAAGAACAGTCACGTTCACAGTAAGCGTGCAAGGCATAAAATCCACACACCGATGAAAGATCAAAGGGCCTCTTTGTCGATATGGCTAGTCCCCCAAAATGAATCCTCCGATCAATCCAGTTGACACACACAAACTGCTCAATCTACAATGAAAGAAGATGTAATAGTTAGATGGGCGAACCGAGTTCAGACCTTGGAGAGCATTTCAAACTCCTCTCTGGAATCCAACAAATATTCGTCCACACCTTCTACAAACCTTCCGCCCCCTTTGCCTTCCAAAAGAGTACTGAAAATCCCCTCTATCCGAAACATCGAACAACCACCGGCACCGAGAGGGTGTTCAAATTGACTTACGTAATCTAATTATTTACCAAATAATAGACATATTTAACCAATTATCATCTTTGATATTTTTAAATGATTGATCCATCGAGATATTTCTGACCTCATCTATCACCGATAATTTATCATCAATACAAAAATCTACTTCTTCGAGAAAATGACTGACACTGACTTCATTAATAAAATAATAAATACAATTTATCCAATACTTTTTCTTCTGAAAACTTTTGGATTGATCGATTGAGATATTTCTCATATCGATTTTCATCTCGAGGATACAATCGGGTCCTTCATAAAATATTATTTATTCAAAATAGCAGTGGAGCACTAGGTTCAACAGTACGTGACAATTAGAATACATGGTTTTTACTTTATAGTATGCATAAAAGGATGTACTAATGTATATAATAAAACTGAGAACGTATTTACGAGGATACTAAGAACTATTGTGTCTGTACTATGATGTATATTTGTCACTTGGATTCCTTTTTTGGGGGTTGACACGGCGCTGGAGATACACACATTTTGTGTATCTAGATGGAGGGGAAGGGATGTGGTGAGAAGGATGGTAAGGTTGGCAGAAGGCAGTAAGAGTTTCATTGAGGGTTTTAAGTGTTTGGGAAGGAGAGCAAGTGGAGGAGTACTGTTTGTTCCGGCAGGAATTGTGGTTGTTGTTTTTTCCTTGTTGATTGATAGTCTGTCTTTTTTCGAGTTTTCGAGATGGGTTTCGCGTTCGTTGGACTGGGCTCGACGTTTATTTCGGGGAGGGGAGATGCGAGGGCTGTGAGCCCTCTCAGGCGTGTTGGGGCGCAGCCTGTGAGACAGACTGTGCGCACGAATATGACTGCGGTATGAAGCCAAACGGCATTTGTTTCTTTGATGGGATGTGCAGTTGCTCAATCGATTAGCGGCTTAATAGATGGGAAAATTTGTTGAACGTATTAAATTTTTGATAGGTATCACCTGAGTCTGCGACTAAGATTAACGTCACGGGAAATAACATTGATTTGACAGATTCCCTCAGAAATTACGTCCAGGAGAAGATTGGCAAGTCGATTCAGAAGTACCTGCAGTTCATCACAAAGGTAAAGATTTTTGCGGACTTGATGAAATTCAGATTAGTTTCTGAAGTGAGCTTTGAATTGGATGCACGTGGAATCGGAAAGGTCGACGTGCACTTGTCCGTTGCGCATAATCCGTCCATCAAGCACGCGCAAGCGGCAGAGGTAGTTGTCTTCGCGGTTGGAACAGTGATGAGAGCGGAAGTTAAGATGGAGAACGCCTACTCATCGATAGACTTGGTGGCAGACAAGATTTCCCGCAAGCTCAGAAAGTACAAGGAGCGAAAGGAGCGCAGCAAGGACCGATCGAAGGAGAAGACGTCCGAGGTACGTTCCATCATTTGATTGTCTTTCGGTCTACGGGCAAAGTGAAGAGTGGCTGATTGACGGATCTGATCGATGTGCAGATTGCTAGACGAATTGCAGACAGCGAAGAAGAGCTGGAGGAGGAAGTAAGCGAAGATGTATCGGTGAGTCTACCCTGGGTAACCTCTGCCTAAGAGCACACCTTTGTTCAATGAAAAACTGCACTCTCTTCCACAGACGCCGGACCTCCGAGAAATCGTGAAAGTTAAAGAGTTCCAGATGCCAGCTCAGACAGTGGAAGATGCGGTAGGCAAAGTATCTTCAGCGTTCATGGCGTTCCACTACTGTACTAACAATTCTGATTTCATGGACGTTCCTGGACAGGCGCTGTGCTTGGAGTACATTGATCACGACTTCTATGTCTTCAGAGACTCTGAGACCAACGAGATCAATGTTCTATATAAGCGCAATCACGGTGGGCTTGGTTTGATCAAGCCGGAGAATGCTTAAGGTTGCACTGGCGTAAAGAGTCCCCGAGGCTTTTTAAGCCACGAGAAGTAGACCTAGGGAGCCAGGTTTAGTCGTTGCTTAATCCGATCCTTTTCAGAATGAGTTGTAGAGACTAAATAATGGAAAAATAGTTGTCCATGCAAACCATACCATCAAAAGGGAGTTGGCCAAGGTCGTTTTCATCTACAGATGTGCGCCCGCGAATTGTCAGTTGTAATAGGAACATTAGAGAGTCATAAGGGAAGGTGAGAATCTTTGGGGGGACGTTAAGCGGCGACTAGCCTCCAGAATATTTGGAAGGAATTAGCCTGCGAGGTACATGGGTTTGCCTCTAGCAGATGCCGAGATCGTCAATTGTGAGCCAGACCTGTATCAATTTTGAGTAAACGACGAAGTCAGATGCGTTTCGTGCAACCGCGTAGGGTCTAGTTCATGCATCCAGTCGCATATCGAAAAGGAAAGATCAAAGTACTCAATTATCATCAGCATCTCGTTTCTGCGAGGAGTGCACAGAGGAAACCCACATCAATGCTCGGCGCAGCTCAAAATCATGGAAGCGAAGCGAAGCCTCCGAACCACGCGCAGGGTTCACCGCGCTCGTCAAAAAGGCGAGCGAAGGTGACTTCAAATACTATGTTCGCCACCGGATGCGATTCCTAGAACTGGTACCTTCTTGCTATGTTCATATAGAATCTTGCGCAGCTCCGCCGGTGAACGAACAGGCTTGGTGGGTGGTCAGCTCAAGAATGGCGCACATGTGGGACTGAAACCCATTCCGCCTTTACTTATCATACCTTTACGAGAAGTCTCAATTTTCCAGCTCTAGCGTACACAGCGAATCGTCACCCGCCTGGATAGAAACTTCGATAGTGAACGAAGTGATCGATTGGGAGAAAGGCGTCTATATCAGCCGATCTTAGTCGCCCAACTACCAGATGGCATTTTCAGGAACGACCATCAGCTTGCTCTGCCTAGGTACCTCATCTTCACCAGCTCGGATACTCAATGAGGTGAATGAACAGACTTTATATATTTGTAGGCATTTATCTGTCTTCATTTCTTTTTCAATCAGCAGAAGATCTTTTCATCCTTTTTCATGTACATGAAGAGCGATCGAAGGGAAGTCTTCTAGAAGGTCGGATGAACATTTGAAAAGGACATGGAATTAGATTTCATGAATGAGCCATGACGAAACTTGATTCCTGTCATTCACGCTGAGGTAGCGAGAAGCTGGCATCGAACAGCATTTCTCTAGTGAGGAAAGGTAGTGGGGTTTGGAATGGGAAACTCCTTTGACGACGAAGAAACCATGTCTTGAAGAAGCTCCAAAGGAAGAGATTTATTGTTGGAGGCTTTTCTCCGGCAGTGGTCTAGTTGCTGTCAGCGGAAATCTGACGCTGTATGAATGAATAACACGGAGTCTGAATGGAAACCTGCGCCTACTGATCCTGAGACTCTAAGGAGGGTACGGTGATCAATTTTCAGAGGTCTTTTTTATAGGTTTTGTTGAGCGAGAAAGGCTGCTACTCTAGCTGTCTCAAAGTTAAGTTTGTTTTTGGGGGGTTTTCTCTAGGTACGCGTGGCTGTTAAGGCTACAGCGTCCGCAGCGGATGTCGCCCGTCTTCGATCCTTCATTGTCCATGAAGCAAAGGGCATCATTCCCCATGAGGTCCGTGGAGGGGTTTGGATGCACTTGCTTAAAGTTAACAGCGATGAAGTCTACGCAGAAACGTCAGATCAGTTCGCCAAGCGGGCCATGGAAAGCGTGAGGGATGATAACTCCAAAGAGCAGATTCTGAAGGACGTCACCCGGACGAGACCTAGCCTCGAAACTTTCAAACAGACGCACGTCAGAAACGCCTTGACAAAACTTCTCTCTCTGTTCTGTCAACGTCAGGGTGTCAGGTACACCCCTCCTCTCACTGGCCATGACTTGTATCCCTGCTTTCTAGTCTATTCCCCTGAACCAACGCTGAAATTCTACGCGATACCAGCTACATTCAAGGCTTCAACGAGCTTTTGGTTCCCTTTTTGCTCCTCGATGACGTTGGACAGAATCCAAGACTCATTTATGCGTTATACACTGCTTTCCTTAAAACTTTCGTTCCCTGGGTGCTCGATTCTGCAGAACACAAGGTAACTCTCCAAGCCAGAAGGGTGTCTAGCGCATACTCAATTTGATTCTTCGCTGATAAGAGCATTCCTATTGCCTCCCTCCCCCCTCCCTCCGCCCCTGCCTTCTTTAAAAACTCATGCGTTAGGTTTTCGAAGTCCTGAAGAGGGCGTTTAGATACTTTGGACGACTTCTTTTGTACTTCGATCCCAACCTCTTTTGGATGCTCGACAGCTACTTCATGACCCCGGACATTTACGCGACGAGTTGGCTGGTTACTATTTTCGCACGAAACTTTACCGTTGAGGCGACCTACGCGTTGTGGGACTTGCTTCTACTCGAGGTGAGGGCCGAACATAACTGAGGATCATCATGAGAACTGGCGTGCATCGCTTTTCCGGTTTCACCGATAGCTAACAAGAACATTTTCCTTTCGTTGAATTTCGCACTGCGTCATTTCGTTCGCCCCAGGACAATGCTTTGTCGACCTACTTCTTCGCTGTCGCTCTAATATTGTCGAAAAGAGATGAAATCCTCACCTGCGATGAATCCCATCTACCCGAGATCCTTATGAACATGTCCGCCACGACGGTGGAAGAGGTGCATCGATTATGGAAAGTTGGCAACGAGCTGCGGGTAGCACAGGCACCTCCTTCCTTCCAGCGGTTGATGGCCTCCAGACTATTAAGGCCTCTGGAAAAAGCCAACGCGTCAGCTCTGAACGCTGCAAAGTCGTTGGCTGGCGCGGTAGGCTGTCATTTCAAAAAACTGACTGTGGCGGTCACAACCAA
This sequence comes from Rhodosorus marinus, assembly GCA_029953675.1. Taxonomy (NCBI): domain Eukaryota; phylum Rhodophyta; class Stylonematophyceae; order Stylonematales; family Stylonemataceae; genus Rhodosorus; species Rhodosorus marinus. The sequence goes on from JAMWBK010000009.1 coordinate 1,444,542, forward strand.
TGACCCAACATGAGGGACGCAGCCGGAGACCTATTTCTCATACCAGATGCAACTCTTGTCTGTTTCCTGTTTCGTGGCGATCAAACAATAGGTAACAGTGCAGACGACGCTTGAAGATATCATGCCTGGTGGACCTCTTCACTTCTTCACGTGGGATTGCAGACCAGACGAGATTGTTCGTTGTGGAAAGATTGCTCAGGCAGCAGTATTACCCCTGGATGCTTTGCGGAACGCAGGTAATATCACAGAGCTAGGAAAGCACTGTTCACCCGTTGATTAAGGCAGATACAGCATAGGACTGACCAGCTCTGAATTCTCAGATGACTTGATAAAGGCGAATAGAGGCAACGAAGTTGAGCAGGAGTTAGATCAAGCGGTAGAGATGAACCGAACGTTGAGTGGTAGCTCCCACATTTGTCTAATTGGATCGGGAGAACCCGAGCTTGACGAGCTCGACGTCAATCCCTTAGCTCTGAGGTTAACTCAGGCAAGTATTCCTGGGTGCAACGAGAGCATATCTTCTATGTATCAGTCAATGGCTGACTCGGTTAGCTCGGGGATGGTGTTAATTCGCGCACAGGAAGGTATACCCTGCGTGTCAACACTGAGAGGCGGGTTTAAGGAGGTTTTGAGCTCGATGGACAACGGAAACCCGGACAATGTTGAGCTTGTGGATTTGGACAGAAAGTCAATGCAGGAGGCTATCATGAGGAGGACAAAGAAGAGGAGCCCAAGTCCGAAGAGCAAGGATCCAAAAGCCAAATATGTTTCTTATTTATCTGAAAAGTCTGACGCCGAAGTTAAGGAGGTCCTGAACTCGATGCTGACTTCCCGTCAGCTGGTGTCGAGACCTATCGTCCTCCCAAGCGCGGACGTCGACCTGTTCACCACAACGGGGAATATGCCTCAACTCGAAACTGGGTCTCCGAGTAATCCCGCAATGGTAATATCATGTCTTGCGCCACCGTCTCCCCCGGTCATGCACTTCGCGCGGTTGTGCTCAGTGCTTAGTTAGCTAGGGCCCGTTTGTGAGATTGACTGACTTGGATTTCAATGGCAATGGTACAGGGCGAGAGGCGACCGGCAGAATTCAACCTGCTCACGGACTTGGTCATTGGTCCGGAACCGCAAAAGTCTCCGGTGGGTGCTCCGTCAGCAGGAAGTGCGGCGTCGAACTCCCAACCGCAAGGCCAATTGAAGGGTTCGAAATATCTGCTTGATGACCTTCTACACCCATTCTCGGAGGATTCAGCGAAGGACTCGAAGAAAGTGCAGAAAGACCCGCTTGAGGACTTGTTCAATCCGTTCGCGGACGCAACGGCGAAAGACTCTCCCAAAGAAGAGCGCTCGAAGAATCCATTCGCGGACGTTCGCGAACGAAGCATGACAAGAACGGTGGAGAAACCGAAGGTATGTCATAATGTCGTTGGCCTCACCTGAGTTCAAGCTAGGCTTTGGATCGGGACTGAGACCTTGTACACCTCCGTTGTCTTGCATCCATCAGCCTGAGTTCAGTCTTGAGGAAGCCAAAGCATTCTGGGGCAAGTCTGCGTTCGCGGGCTGGCTTGACGAGAAAAGCATGGCGTATCCACCGTCGGGTATACACAAAGGTGAGCTGTCGCACACAACACCCCACTTAGTCCGAAGTGGTCGGGATCCGAGTATTCCTGACTAGGCCCATTGCAACGTCTAGGTTTTACGCTAAACGTTGAGAATGAAGGAGCCATGCAGGGAATACAAATTTTTCCGTGCTGGGCTGACTCGTCCCAGCCGAAGAAGGTGCCTGTTGTAGTCTATTTAGGCGTATCTGTGAGGTACATTTTATTTCTGCTGCCTCATCGGTCGAGCTCACACCAAATGGAGCTTTCGATTTTGCGGCGTATGTCCGATCTTAAGAAGATTTCTTTCCGCAAGCATGAACCAGACTGCATGACCTTGGAGTTTGGACAAAATCGGTCCACGGATTCCGAGTCGTTTTCCGTACGCATCATGGACGGTAGACAGGATGCGATTGCCTTGATTACCAAATACAAGGCTGCAACTAGAAGCTGATATGTAACTAAAATGACTTTAGACCATATGCAAAATCTTAACAGACCCTGGATTTTGGAAGCATCTGTTGCAAAATCAGTTACACTCACCGTGGGAGTTGCGGAAAGGGATCTGCCCCAGCGTGCAACGCTAACGCGAAGCTGCTGGTTCTTGGAGGAGCTCGGAAGTTCGCACTGCAACAAGAAAACTGGAGGAAAACAGCTCCCCTCCGGATCAATTGAACCTTTTCCAGAATGAAAAAAGTTGAATTTGGCCAGTGTTGCGCAACTTCAAATCGATTGGTAGCCAAATATTTCGAAAAACTCCGGTCTCGTTGGTCTAAATTCTGCGCTTCCGCGTTCTGGTTTTCTCCTAGTTCCTGGCTGGGGTTGGAATTCTCTGATGAGGTTGGAAACCGACTCTGGCGATGACGATATTTCCACAGCTATCCGCAAACCAGACTTGTACTCGGTCTAGCACGGCCAGAATAGTAGTCATCCGTTTATTCAGAGCCTAACTAAATAATACAAGGGTGAAGATAAAACCCTCTCCTCGAGGACTTTTTTCTTCAACAAAACGACTATTCAATCAGGGTGAACAAGACGAACCACCACACGCTCCCTTCCAGAAACTCGCTAGGTTTTTGAATTCGTCTTTGGGATATCCCATCAATCAGCCTACTCCACGACATGCGATCATTGGCACTCGATTCATTAACCTCCCAATTTAAAGAAAAGTCTGTGAGTCTGTAACGGAAGAAAACAAAACTTTTTTGTCATGAACCCTCATGCAAAAAAAAAGAGAAAAAGCGAAGCCTTGAGTAAGGGTAAGTTCGTAAGCCGGATCGCTTGGATGGCGGCGGCATCAACGAGCGATGGTTAGTACGACACGCTCCCCATCTCCGACAGAAGGCTCCCGTATTTATCATAGTAGCTACCTTGTTTTCCAATGGCGACAGTCTAAAGGGGCTCCGAAATAATGAAGAGACAATTCGCCCGTACTCCAAACATTTCCTCGGAAAGGGTAGACGAGCTCGAGGGTAGTGAAGCCTTCAGGAAGTTGAAGCTCGTAATCCGGATCGCCTGAATTGGGCGGCGTGAAGGAAGGATGGTTGGCGACTTGCTCCCCATCCCCAGCAGGAAAGCCGAGTGTTTATCATTGAAGCTCCTTTGAAAATGGTCCCCAATCGAGAGATGAGTTCCTTCCACAGGAGAACTGAAGACAGTCTGCCCACGTAATCCTGAAGTGACGGTGAAGATGGTCGACAGCGACTCAGAAAACTTGGAGAGGGCCGTCCTGGCTCAGATCAAGGAAAGGAAATCTACGTAGGACGGGGTGGATCAGTTGTTCGGGAACTTGAATGTGTCAATTGACACCAGTACTACTAGCCCTCCTCGGAAGATCGGAGTGATCTTATATTTGCCCGCTCATGAAGGCATGAATCCAGGATCTTCTTCCTCCTATACAAACCCCAGTATAGGAACCCTCTCAGAGGCGGTTATTTCCATACACAACCATAAATACCTACAGTTGTACAATAGAAAAAAAACCGTTTCTCTGGGACGTCCCATTAAATAGTTTCCCTAATAAGATAACATGCCTTATTCACGTGCGGTCGTAAAGATGATCGAAACCCTTTTGGAAAAAGAAATTTGTAATGAGAAATTTCACTTGTTTTTAGTCGAAATGATTGAAAACGCAAAATATTAAGTTTTTTTGTTAAGTTCTCAAGAGACATTTGGATTGAATTTAGTCGGTATCTCTTGTTAGCAAGACAAAAACCGATGAGTCTAGTCAGTATTAAGCCTTTTTGACGAATCAGAATGCGGTTGTAACTTTTAGAGGAGGTTGCGAAATTGTGAAGTCGAAAACAGATGTTTTTAAGGAAATTTATGGAGGGTTTTGGATTCTTTTATGAATTCGAAAACCCCCCTCTTTTTCTTGGAAAACGTCACCCCTTTTGCTATCATTATTCATTCGAAAATTCTACTTAGCATTTTGTTTCAATAATAGCAATAAAAAAAATTAAATGGCAAACCCGATCAAAAAAAATTGGCGTCTTACGTCAACCAACTAAAACCTCCCCCTTGAGGAGCGGGGTAAATCTTTTTTAAATTCTTGTCCCCGGGGGAATAATGAGCAAGGAAGGTAAAAATGTTTGCCCGTTAAAAAACGCTGGCCCAAGAAGGGTACATTAGCAGCAGCTGATTTTCTTTTTCATCAAAAAACAACCACCTACTTTTGTCTCTCACTCCCCCCCTTAACATTTCTCCTAAATAGTGGAAAGTTTGATAAATTGTTTCAAATATTCTCAAGTTTCGAAAGTTATAGTGGGATTTTTATCCCCTAAAGTATTTCATACAAAAAATTTTTGTTACACAGCTTTTGGTTTCATCCATTTGGGAGGCTCTATACTTACTATTTTTGTGGGACCTTGGAAGGGGTGAGGTGAGGTGAGGACTAAGGAGTTGGTGGGAGAAGGGGGGGGGAGGGGGAGGGTGTGGGAGACTATTTGTGTGTGTGTATATGGGAAGGTGAAACATGGTTATAGGAAGAGAGTAGTATTATTGTGAGGAGAGCATAGTGTTAGTGTGATTTGGACGTATGTGAGATTTGCGTATTGTGAATTTCTGGATGAAGTGTTAATTGGGTTATCTGGGAAACAGGAGTTTGTTTTGGTGAGGGAGGTGGGGTTGGTGGGGAGAGCTGGGTGGGTTGTTTTTCGTTTTGATTCTTTTAGAGTTTTGAGTTATGAAGACGGGATTTAGGAGGTGGTACTAGCGGGAAACGGGATTTTAAGGGGTTTTGAAGGGTTCTCGGAGCAGGCATGACGACACAAAACGGGGGACTTGTTGAGCAGCCGCCGTCAAGGTTTGCTATTGTTGTTTCGAAGGATGAGCTGGAGAAAATCCAGGAGGAGAATCGAACTACTCATGATGTGAGGCGGCAATTGCCAGATCAGCATGTAAGAGGGTCGGTGAGGAGGGTGGGAGGTGAGAAGGGACAGCCGGGGCATGTTCCTGGGCCGCTGGTCTTGAGCGAGGTTGATTTTACTTTTCCAATAGAGGAAAACAGCGGATCTTTCCAAAGCGAGGAGCGGGTGACAGTTGTTGAGGTTGGGCTGGAAGCCAATTCGCAAAGCACGACGTCTTCGAGCATTACGACCTCAGGAGTGAAGTCTCACCTGTCTCGCTTAACTAGAGCATGGCTCCCGATGGAGAGAAGAAAAACAAGCCCAAAGGTTGCCGATCAGGGAGCGACGGTGGAATAGGCTTGGATAATGCATTGTAGAACTCCTTGTCGGGAATATTTCAAAGCGAGCATGGATGGCGGTGCATCCTGCTGCTTGAAATTTCCCTGCGGAAACTTCCCGTGGCTTGTGATTGGCACAGGAAAACAGGGACTGGAAGAAGCCCCATAGTCTATTTCCCTGAAAGCAGGTTCTTCATCCAAAGGCCCATGTAGGGGAGTTTGTTGCCGGGAAGCAGTCACACCCTTTCCAGGGTGGCGAAGAGTGTAAGGGTTACCGATGTATGATTTTTTCGGATTGCATGGGAATTTGTCAATCTGCCAGCAAACTAAGTTATATATTGTGAATAAAGAATAACTTGATAGATTGGAAGTGTAAGCACAAATCGCAGTACGCGCCAGCGTCATTGCAAGACGTTTGAACTAGCGGGCTTTAAACGGCTCCTATATTGAGTCCCCTCTTATCCCTCCTTGACGCGAGCACGGGCAAGCTACGATGCCGTCAAGCCCCCACGCAACCCGCTCGCAGCTCTGCAGGCGAAATGAGCTCTGGGGAGCAATCAAATGCACCCTCAACTATGTGAATCGGTCCACGTGCTATGTTGTCGGGAGCGTTCCGGTGGATCCCAATCTCAAGTTGCAGCAACTTGGGAAAGGTCTTTTCATGACCGTGGAGTTCCCCCCTCCCGGATGTTTGCTAGGAGAAGACTATTTCATTTTCTTCCACTCTACTAATCTCATTCTTTTGAGCGAACTCAGTATCCTTAGTACTTCAGCTTTCGAAGAACTGGACCATAGCATGTTCCTCGCGAAGCGTTAGCTTCCGAGATAGTATAGGAATGACAAGCTTGAGAACCATCGGCACCCGGCTCGCGAACAATTACAATCTCCTTTACTTTATAAGATCAGCAAGTCATGGGATATGCACTGGGATGAATGCCATCCCCACGATATTCACGGACTCATCCTGATAGTACAAATCATGCTTTGATGGATTTTGTCCCACCACTCAGCATCGATTTGAACTGGCCCTGCTCAGGCGCCGATTGCAGATCACCCATGAGCGCAACGGACGGGGTGCTTGAGAGCAGTTTTTCTCCTACCGATTTCAAGTCCGCAGCAGTAAGCTTCTCAATTCGCGTTACAAACTCATCAGGGGTTATGTACTTGTTGTAGATAGAAACCTGACGTCCGAGATCTTCGCAGGTGACTAAACGACCGTCAGTGTTAGCGAGCATGTTCCCTATGGCTTGCCTCTTTGCCCGTTCAAGCTATTCATTGACAAGACAAAAAAAGACACAAAACCCTTCAAAACACAATTTCCAGAGCGCGAAGAGTTCAGGACAAAAAAGTGTAGCAACAAACCTCTACCGCGGTCGGAGCCTTTGCGAGACTCTGAGCAGCCGAAATCGTAGTTGCCATAAGATCCTCCATCTTATTAGTGAAGCTTGACATCTGGATGGCGAAGACGGAAGAATCTGCGTAGAGCAAATTCGATGTAATCGCGGAATTGACCCAGTGGTGTTGGTTGAGTACGTCGGTGTAGAGCCGAGTGAGCAAACCTTTCCCTGGTCCCCCTGTCGAGAAATAGTCTCCACCACCCATCAGGTGGCTAAGAACGAATTGAGCTACGATTTCCTTGTCGTCCCAACTGTAACCCTCGAAACCGATCGCAATGCGGGCCTGGTGCTCTGAGCGTATTCTGACTTCGCCACCAGTATATCTACAGACGACAAAAACAAAAAAGGAAAGGCGGACTCTGTCATGAGCGGGAATAGGTGCAAATCCAGCTGCCTAGCGCACAACCGGGAAGATTCTCAACCTACTTTGCAGGATGTCTCGATCGATTGCTAGTCCCTTGAGGAATATGACCCAACATCTCCCCAACAACTGAAACCATTTCATCGTGGTCCACGTCGCAGCCACTAATAACAATATTCTCACCGGTGAGCAGTTCCATCATAAACATGTGAAGACTGTCCGGAGTTATCTTCGCCAGCATGCTGTCGGTAACAATTGTCGGGTGTCCTGGTGAGGATTAAGACAAGTGCGCCAAGGCGTAAAAAAGCTTGTTAGTTTGCTCCGACACAGCAAAGGACACATGGGCAAAACAAATTTCAGTCCCTTCAATTCGCTGCTATAATAACAAACTTGCTTTCATATACGAAAGACAGCTGAAGCCCCGGATGTGACCAGAAAGCATGGCACGAGTATAGAGGATTAAGCACCTCTGCAGAACGCAGAGGGCTCTTCCACAGTGCTTACTTCGCACAATGAAGCGTTTTTTGCACTTCGATTCCAGCGGACAAATAGATAACCCACATAAACAAACCTTACTACACAAAACCCAGCAATGGCATCTCAAAAAGCTTGATGAAGCGCAGAACATACCAAGCGTTCTCCCGTTGTATGCTGCGTCGTGAAGACCATCGAGAATAACCAGTTGTGTATTCTCGGCTTGTTCTTTTACATCATCTTGCAGGAGAGCCTTCAGTGCTGTCAGCTCCTCCTGGATATACTCCTTAGTCTCATAATCTGACACGTCGGCCATGGGCTGTGAATCCATTTTTAAACTCGTAGCTCTCAGCCGTAATGCTTCCGAGGTTGTAAGTTTCACTACCTCTTGCTTACCCGGCTCAAAACGCTGGACTCGATGAGAGCGGTCAGGATGTCTTTTGATTTATACCGCAAACCTTCAGCACAGGACGCCAACATCTCTCGACTGGCAGTGGCCGTAAATGAAGCTGGTAGATTCTCAATATCTCGAATCACCTGCACTGGAGGTCTCTTTGATGATCCTGGTACGCGATTCAGAACTAGCACTTAAGAAAGCAGAAACAGCCATTCCAGAGCATGCTTGAGCCGATCGAACCCTTGAATGCAAGCTTCTCGAGCATATATGACGACCCTGCCGTTTCGAATGTTTCGTAGCGAGGGCTAATATCGACGAAAGCAGCAACTGCGCTCATCTGGAGTAGATTTTGTGTGACAAGACGTTTAGATCGTGTATTCATAAGGCCGTCTCGACGGTCAATAGAGGGTAAGCGTTATGCTCATAGCGCCAAAGACGTACAGGCCGACCAAAATCTTGGGTAACAACCCGCACGCCATTGTCTAGCTTAGTTATCGTAGGCTTAGTGGGATTCTCGCCGGCAACGTAGTTCGGCTCCGGCGAACCAACAAAAGGTTCTGCAAAAAAAACAACAGGTAATGCGGAACAATTCTCCAAGATCAGCAGGTGCACAAGCTGGGGAGTCGAACAATTTGAAAGGCCAAAACCATACTTATCAAATCCTGCTTGAAAATCGATGTCGTCCCAAATATCCTCTCACTTAGAGTGATCTGTCTCGCGGATGAAGTATGAAATCCTCTCACGCCCGACAAAAGTCGAGGACCAGTCCTCCCTATACTCAGTCCAGCCATGAAGCCTCTCTAGCAGCACATAGCCCCGCCCCCCCCCTCCCCGCCCGCCCTCCTCCCAATTCTACTAATCGACCCCACCTCCCTATCGCGTTGCCCTCGGGAGAAGCTCCCTCTTCTTTCATCGCCAACATTGGATTTTCAACTCATCTCCAATCGGCATTCCACAATGCCCTCCAAAATCGTTTGTCAAATAAAAATACATTATCCAATCCCAGCCTGATCCTTCCCCCCCTATTGCTTTCTGAAAACCAACTTGTGATTGACTCCAATGCTAGTGTACCCCCTCGGTAGAATCGATATGAATTCATATTTTAATATTAAACAAATTTTCAAGCCCATCATGATCATCAAGGCAAAGGGTAACAGGACGAAGCTGTTCTCGAGACCGTTTCCCCTCAACATTTGCACCCCGTTATTCGAATCAACGCAATGTCAGGTCTTTCGTTTCTTTTTGTTTTGCGGGGGACTCGTTTCGGTGTGGAGGGGGGGGGAAATAGTGCCATACCGAGGCCACCTTGCAAGACCGCATATTGCATGGAAAAACAAAGAATACCAAGCCGGCTAAAATACTATTATTTTATTTGTAAAATTGTACTTTCTGATAATTTCGTTCCCCCCTCCTCTCATTTTGGAAATGGCCGATTTTCGTCTTACAATCCTAGGGATACATTGAAAGCTCTTATTGAGTCACCGCTCGCCAATCAATATTACTCAGAAGGATGAAAATAAAATAATAATTCAAAATACTTAATCCAATGAATGATGAGAACAACAGGAAATCAGCCTACTGCTTCTGTTATTGATTGACACAACTTCGGCAACTCGTTCGATGCTATCTATGCTTGAATGCTCATGGTTTCCCGTTGAGAAGCTCCATCAACATATGATATCTGTCCATTCAGAGCCTGGAGACTCTCAAAACCTTCGGCAAGGACGGATACATAGGCTCTTTTTCTGAGCAGAGCTGCCTTTCTGCGCCCCGAACCGATCTGAACCCTATAAAGGTCGGTTTGAGATATCGACAGCCCCCCCTCAGCTGCGCGTGTCCCTGCCCTACCAAGAAACAAGGACGTCTGTAAGCGACAACGAGCAAAGAGCGGAGGAAACCTATTTGAAGTAATACGCGGGTAAATATGTTCGATTTGTTAAGCCCCATTTGAACACCGAACTTCGTCGTTGGGTACCGGTCGGCTTTGATAGCCTCGGCATATAGTGCATCGACTTCGAACGCGAAGATAACAAACGGTTCCAGCCCGTCTCAAGCTCCGGGTAGCACCAGATTTCTCTGCTCTAGCCGTCTGGATGGCCGCAGTAATCTACTAGACCATTGTCAGATGCGTTAGTGTGGGGTTCTTAGTTGTCCGCTAGCCAGCTCCTCCAGGTCTGAACAGAGCATGGGTTGATGCGAGCGGGAGACCGAAGACAGAACGCTCGTGATATCGCATTCAGGGGGCGCGGAAAAGCACTCCATTCCGTAAGCACCTACACTAAACACCGCTACACTTAACATGCCCACTTCAGCAATTTGGTTATGCGAAATCCCCTCTTGTCAACACAACGCTAACAGCCTGGACACACGAACAACAGACATCTTTAGACAGCCTGTCGCCCTCCCTCTGGATAAAGATACGTAAAAAAAAGAAAAAAGGGGACCAATCTGCAGAACCAAACACCCTGCGCTGTTTCGATCAGCACAACACAAAAACCCGAAACAACCCCCCTCCCCCTCCCCTTCCTTCCTGTGCCCATGTTCAGACAGCCTGTCGCTGTCATATCTATCTGTGTTGGGACTCTGAGAGACCTAACAGCGATGTCCCGGCCTGCAAAGCCACTACCATTACAACACAACCAGAACAGCAAAACTCTCAAGAACTCTTGAAAATAAGCGTGTCAGTGTCCCATCCTTTGTATCTAAGTTGGGACACAAACTGATCAAGCCTTCAAAAAGCAGTGTACACACAAAAAACAAGAGAGCCTCTCCTTCCCCGCACCCCGTTGGCTTTTCGATCTAGCCAAACTCCTCCAAACTCCTCCCCCTTCTTCCCTCCATTCCGAAATGGACGTAGTTCAATTTATATTCTTTGTCAAAAAATAAACTCTATTTTCTACTCAGTATCCTCACCTCATCCCACCCCCCAAAAACCATCCCCGCCCAAACACTGACGAAAAATTATAATGGCTAAACATGGAAAACCAATCAAAACAATCTCTCGACAAATTGTTTTTTAGTAGTAAAATTGGTTGCCCGACTCTTCAATGTTTTTGGGAGGTTTCGTCCTTCCAAAACGTATTCCCAAAATATCAAATTATTCTAACGCAAAATATGTTTCTCATTATGCGGGTAAGGTTCGAAATTTTTAAGTTTATGTGCATAGACATAATAAAATATTAAAATTCGGTGTCAGTTCCTTATTAATAAATGGAATTTTTTGAAGAATTCGTTGAATTGGATATTATATATATAATATGGTATATATCGGGTAGTTTATTGGATATTTCGTGTTGGACCGGACCAGGGTAATAAAGGCCAGCAAATTCGTTCTTGACAAAAAGTTAAATTATTCTAGGGTTTTTGATTGTGAAGCAATTTTGGAAGAATGACGAAAGGTTGCTGGAGGTTTTTTTAACGGGATTTCTTTTTTTTTGTTGATTGAGAGATTTTGTAGAAACAGCACGAAAAAAGGCTTTCGAGAGCGTTTTGTTGTCAGAAAACTTGAGTAAGGGGCTGGTGGGGAATTTGGGTGGGTGGGTGGATGGGTTGAAGGGAGTATGTGATACTCTGATGGAAGCGTTGAGGTCGTGTACTAAGTGTGGATTTAACTGGAACTGTTTGATGACTGAGTGAGATTGAGTTACCCGTGACGTTTGAAGTTTTGGGGTTTTGTGCAGATGGTGTTTGTAGGCGCGTATGTGGGAGTCCTGTTGAAGGAGACGGGCTAGATCTCCTTTGCAGAGGATTGTTTCAAGACTCATTTTTTTTTTCAAGTTTCCTACCTGTTTGAATGGCTATGGAACTGATAAGTTCCTTAGAAGAAGTGTCGAAGGACGAGGACGCAGGGCTGCATGGCTCGGGCGATGATGGGAATTCCATTCAGCAGGAGCCTGAGTCGGAGTTATTAGAGCCGCTGCCCGAGGATGAAACGGAGACGTTTTGGAATTTCGACGATGGTGATTTGGCTCAGGATGACAATGCCTCCTCGCGATTCTCATGGCTTGGATCCTCCCTGAAATGGATCTGGATTTTGTTCAGACTGGCATGGAAGCATTCCATGAGACATCCAGTGATGCTTCTATTGGGAATCATCACCTTGACATTGATTGTCTTCGTGATGACGTTTATTTCCGCCGCGTCAAGTCTCGCTCCTGGGATTTTAACAGAACTCGTAGAAACTGAACAAGGCCAAACAGACCTAATTCTGGATCCACGTTTCACTGAGGATGGGTACGCCTGACCTGAACACTGACTCGAGCTCACTAGATCTCCATGTTTGCTGAAACTCCATCCCATCCATAAAAAAAAACAGCAGAGAGTATTTAAATTATACAAGAGCGTCGGAGATCTGGAACCGAATGGGATTCGAAACATCTGCCGCCAGATACAACTTCCAGGCCCGGGTCTTGGGGGTCGGCAATTCTGGTGGGCTCAGTTCGAGGGTGAGACGGAAGATGAAACGGGCACGGGCCGATTGACTATGACATTCTTTCTAGGGTTCTAAGTTGCTTTTTTTCGTTGTTTCGTTTCCGACCGACTTTGGAATCTACGACGCAGGTTGTTGCCTTCGACACTTCTCAGGAGGAGGTAGCCGGCATTGGAGAATGGCGACTTCCCCGCATCCAGGATAATTCATGCTATATTTCATCCTCGCTTGCGATCGCGACTGGACTCGAGGTCGGTGACTCAATAACCATGATCGCGGACTTTTCAGAGCTCGTGCGGAAAGTTACTGGGGAGCAACCTAGGCGTGCAGTGCTGAGGACTGAACTGAGGATAGAAAACGTCCTCAGCGACTTTAAGAAAAAGTTTCCGTCGGACTCTTCAATGCAACCGGGAGTTATGATCGAACTTGATAGTTTCCAAAGGATCTTGCGAAGCCAGATCGTTGGTCTACGCGGGTCTGAACAAGCCGGCATGAGTGATTTCAAGATAAGGGATTTTGCCACCAATGCTTACTTACAAATCCCAAGTCCTCGCGAGGAGTACCTACATCCAGACAATGTCGTTGTACGTGAGCGGGTCATTTCAGCGCTAAGATGGCCGACGTATGGAGTTGACTTCCGTCAGCTTAATGCTGCACTGCCGATCTTGGATGCTCTGGATGAATTCAATCTGATATCTTTGTTCCTCAGCCTCTTGGTTAACGTGGCGATGGTTGTGTTTTTGGTTCTCGCCTGGGTCATCCTGTATTCCCTGTTCGGCTACACAGTTGAAACGCGAAGCTATGAGGTTGGAGTGATGAGGGTGGTCGGTCTGCGAAAAATTGGAGTTGTGGAGTTGGTTTGGGCACAGGTCCTGCTCGTAGCGCTTCCGAGTTGGGCCATTGGCCTTCTACTCGGTCAAGGCGTTTACTATGCTGCGATTCTCTTCTTACAGCAGAGCATTGGAGTGAGATCTGGCTATGCATTGCCTGGTGGCGCTATTGCGGTATGGGTTTTGCCAGTATTTGGACGGATATGGGTCGGATGTTTTTTTTTTTTAATTGACACGACAGACTGGCTACTTCCTTTTTCTGGGTTTCCAGGTTGCATGCGTTCTTGGACTGGTCGTTCCGTTTGCGGCGGCTATTCTTCCAGTCCGTCGGGCTATTTCGCAAGCGCCTGCGGAGGCATTTGCTGCGCAGAACCGAGGAAACGCGCCCACGGCACAAACTGTGCAAATTACGAGACAAAATTCACGTCTTCCCCCTGCGCTACTCTCAGTGTGTATCATAACTGTGGTCCTGGGCTTCATGATGTACTACTTGTTTCCCTTGGCGCTCGTGTCGCTGAACATAACGCTCCTGCTCGTAGTATTCATGTTTCTCCTGCTTGCGATGCTGATGGGGTTCAGCCTCCTTTTTACCAGCCTGGACAGGGTGTTCTCCTGGATCACCTTTTGGGTTTGTTTCTGGTGGCATAGGGAGATTGTGAAGAGGCTCACAATGACGAACTTCGTTTCACATCGATCGCAGAACAGGAAGGTCTTCCTAATGTACAATCTTACGATTGCGTTGGTAATTTACTTGGACGTAATCGCGCGCTCCCAGATCCAGTATCTCAACGCATCAAATGAGAAAGCCTTTGGTACGTAGTGTGCCAAACGCTGCTGTTTCGCTGATGACGGCCTTCCATACGAGCTTCGCCAGCTTCGCGTTGCTTCGGGTTCTGAATAGCATCCTATTGTGTCACTTTCGATTATCGACTGTAGGTGCAGACCTCAATCTGGGAAGCGAGAACAGGTTCGCTTGCTGTAGGGATACTGTAGAGGCTGCCGTAGCTGAGAGCCCTTTTGTTGAATCGTTCACGTGGAAAACGGCGGACATGGATGGTGGACGGGTGATGAATCTTGGGAAATCCTTTATATCTGGGGTGCGGGTGTATGGTGTACTTCCAAACTTCAACCGTGCTACGTTCGCGGTTTACACAACCTTTTGGTCGTTCTTCGTTGGTGGTAGGATCCTGTACTGCAAAAGCGTTCGCTCCGCCGAGCTCCTCTCCTCGAATGTGCCATCACTGAATGGTGTTGTGTTTTTGTTTTTCGTGTGTTTGTGAAGGATCCTCCTGGGATGAGTATTTGTATACTGCTCAAGGATCCCAAGTTGGAGCATTGCAGCAAAACGACTATGACCAGTTGGGCTTATCGGAGTCCTCGGCTCTAGTCTTCGACAATAGAGTACCGACGACACCGCTTACTCGTCTAAGGCCATCTGCAACTTTTAACTCGCTGGCCGGATTCGAAGAAAACCGATGGTATGGACGAAGGGACTGCTCGCTGCCCTTGATGAGGATGGAAGAACAACACAAGGTGCTAAAGCGGTTAATTATTTTTGCTGTTCTCCTTACTGTGCCTCTGCGTTCAGGTCCGGAACGCAGCCCTTCGTTGTGTCCGTGCCCACATTTATTCGAATGAGCCGTGGAGCCTTCCCTGACATGGCAAATGTTCCAATGGAATCATTAATAATTCGAACAAAGGCCGGCCTAGGCGGGAAAGAGTATGCTGAACTGAAGAAGCAAATTCTGGAAACCACTTCTTCACTGCCAGGCGCTTACTACTTGGACGAGGTGGTAGAGAGTCAGAAGCAGGTTGAAGATGTGTCCAAGGTGATTGAGTTCGGCTTCATTTGTATCAACGTGCTTGCCATGGTCATTTGCAGCTTCAGCTTGATCACTGCAATGTATGCCAACTACTTTGAGCATGCGAAAGAGATTGCCACACTCAGAGCGCTCGGATATGGTAGCAGGGGACTGTTCAATGTGACTTTTGCGGAGTCTGGATGCATTCTGGTCCCAGCTTCCTTACTGGGGATTGTCGCAGGATGGACGGTGGCAATTACACAATCTTCCCAAAACGGATACTTTGCAGATCTTCCTCCTCCCATTATTTTTCCGTGGCAAGCGATCGTCGTTGTTCTCGTGCTCACCATTTCGAGCGCCACAGTCGCAGCGCTGCTTGTCTGCCTGAGAGGAAGAAAGCAGATTGCGCAAACGCTGAGACAGATTGCCTGAAGAGGAGTGTGGGGAGAAATATTAACTCTGTTTTAACAACAATTGTAAATATTAAAGAAGATAACCAAGTTTTACGTATCCACTAATTTTCTGAAATGAATTCTGCCATAGGATCATCCGATCTGATCCGCCGTCTTCTATACGCCTCCATTTCCTCTTCGGTCACATCTACGTTACCACCGGAGAGAGAATTGTACCCACGCTTTCGCTCGTCAGGTTGAAACTCTCGGTCCTTTTTATCCTGTTGTTTCATGAACTGCTTGACTTTTTTCTCTGATTCCTTTTGCAGTTCCTGTTCGTTTTTTTCCGGTTCCTTTTCTCTCGCCTCTAGCTCTCTTGCGCGCTTTTCCCTCTCCTTCTTTAGCTCCATGCTTCTCTTCATCATCTCAGCCTCAGAAGCTAGCTTAGCAGCTTTTCCTTCTTCCCCAGTGCAATAAGCGTTCCTTGTTGTCTGAAGGCAGCATCCGTAGCCCCATTTTCTCTCCTTCTTATCATAGTAGGAACCCCATATCGCAGGGTGGTTGCCCTCAAGTACATCCTCTGGATATCTAGAGCGGGGATTGGCCGCCTTTGGGCCCTTGATCACTTTTCCGTCGTGATTGTACTCTACATACACTTCACTCTGTTCCAGGAGAACCTCGGGATTCACCCTCTTAAACTCTTCTCCTCCATAGCGACTCAGCACATCCTGCCGGAGCTTGGATTCCTGGTTTTCTTTCCTCGATTTGAAGTTCTTGTGTAGCATTTCTGTCAGCGACGGATCGGACTGCATATGGGGAAGCTGTCGATTTTCTTCCGCAGCCTTGATTGCATGGAGCTCTAGTTCCGCGAGGTTTCGAACGTCTCCACTGAGCCTGACAAAGTTGTCGCCGGCGTAGTCCTTGTCTTCAGGGTCAATTTGCGGAGTCGGATCCTCACGCATTGAGCGTGACTTTGGGTCATAGTACGCTGAATTAACGTCCAGATTCAACAAGTATTTGGCAGTGCTTTCCCGAATTCTCAGGTTTCGAACGCTTGCAGGTGTTCCCTCGTCCTTCTGCTCGAGTAGAACCTCAGCTTCGTTCTGTTGCAAAAAAGAATGATTTGTACTGAGATCACAGGACGGAAATCTTAACAGGACTGCTTTCGAGCATGAGATTGCGCATACCTTTAACTTGAACTCAGCTTCGTCGTCTGGTTCCGAACCTGAGTCCTCCTTCCCACCTTTTCCAGCGGCCATTTTGTCCTCGAGCTCCTGGGCGCGCTGTTTCTTCCTCTCATCCTCCAGTCTATTTGATTTGTCGATAACCTTTTTGTACTCGGCGGCATCGTACCTAGACCACGGGTAGAGTCATCGTTGCTGTCAGTTGGCTAGGTCATACTCTCAAAGCAAGTTTCGGACCTGAACGGCGGAATTTCTCGAGCTTTTCTTCAATACTTTGACCTACCCGTTCCAGCGATCACGTTTTCCTTCATAGTCCAAATTCACATCTCTAACGATTTCGTCAGCTTTAATGTCTTTATTGGTAAACTTGGCACCTCGTTGTCGCGGTCGCTCCATGCAATCCTTCTGCTTGTGAGTAAGAGAACCACAATTCTTGACAATTCAAAGAAAAATCCATCATTTCCTTGGGTTAGAATTGTGAAGCTTGCCCGCTGTCAGCTGGCGCTGGACATAATACCCTTGCCTTTACCTACCTGACAAGCCCCTTTTCTGTACTTGGTTGACGTAGTACCACTCTGTCCCCTCGCGTACCAAGCACCCAACTTGTCATACTTCTCTCTGGCCTTCTCCAACTGACTCTTCTGATGTTTCAACGACGGCGCATGCTGATTTAAATACCACGGAGCTCTTGAAATATACTGTGGAATGTGTGGATTAATGTCATTTCCCTCCTCATCAACTTCAGGCGCAATCTGTCCAGACTTTCTCGCCTCCTCCAACTCCTTCGCCTTCTTGTACTCATCCCTCGACCGGAATGTATGCGTGCTTGACGCCATATCTCCAGAATTATGAACAGCTTGTCACCCCCCCTCTAAAAATCTCTATATAGTCCCACTCCTAACATCTCCACACCAACCTATTCCAATATCCCGCAACACCGACCGCCACCGCAGCTTCTTATATACTAACCCAAGCGGAGTCCTACGTTAATATCAAGACCAGTAAACGTCAGAAGTGGACGTGGGATTCCTTTTTTACTTCCACCGTCTAGAGGAATCTTCATAACGTTTATACGTTAAACAGTATCGTGTTAATGTATATGTTGATAAGCGGAGAAGTTGGAATGAGGCAGAGCCGAGCAAAAGTTGGAGTGAACTGAGGATTACTATGGGCGGGCCTTTCGATGTCGTTGGGGAGCTGAGGGTAACAAGTCAGAATTTTTGCTTCCTGAAGCGACCCCAAGAATCGATTAGACTAGTCACAGCTTTTTCCTGTGCTAGGCGGGTATCGAGGGTACGTCTGATAAGTTTTTTTTCGCCGGGGACAATTGCATGGATATGCGACAGGCAGGCGAGCATGAGCATGAGATTTACACCTCGCTGTTGTCCTTCTCTCCCAAACAGCTTGGATAGTGACAATTTGCACGGCCTCCTGAAGTCAACCTCGCGGAGGGGTTTGCAGCCTGACGAGAAAGAGATTGCCAACTCTCGCAGGATAAAAAAGGGCCAAGAGAATTTAGACCAGCACAATGGTTGCGAACTGCTAGCGCTCATGTGATTTTAAAGTGTCCCAGTGCGCCTCCTCACAAACGACTAGTTTCCTCTCTCGTAGTCTCGACACGTGTCTACATTTCACGGAAAGACCGACCTGCGAATCATTCTGTCGACCTTACAGCAGCTTTCCTGTCGCCGCGGTACCTTCCGGGCGTCGAATAGTCCCTACTATCCATACCTGCAAGTAGAGTTCGCCAGTGAACGATATGAACTGTCCGTGGTTTCGGAAGGTCCCTCGTTTCTGCTGTTTCCAGAGGAAACACGAAGCTCCACCTCAAACGCCTCCTTCAAGACATATACTGGTTGTCGTTGATCTCGAGCTTGGCTAACGAACCTAACTGTAGACTTTACTGGGCAACTGCCTAATGCAGCGCAACACTAGCTCCACATAAAGAGTTTGTTCTTAGTAGCACTATCTGCCCGTTCCTAAACGATAGGTGAATGATGTCGCATACACGCTTGCGTTCTGTCCGTTCTTCGAAGAGGTGGCAGATCTCCGCTCATCCCCAATTGTCTGGTTGGAGACGTCCAGTCGTGTGGCCGCGTGATTGATTCGTTCGGGTGTTTGGCTAGAATGGTTCTTAGCTCTCGAGGTTGATGTCTATTGCTCGTTCATGCGATGCCGGTGACCGCTTTTGGTTAGGAAAACTTACTTCACATTTTGCGGTAAGGGAAGTAGGGCGATCGACCAAGAGAACTGGTCTGCTTTTTTCGGGCGGAGGTTTCACACGGGCGTTTGAGAGTGGTGAGCCCTTGTTGGGAAAAGAGGCAGCCATTTCCGTTTGGTTTGTTTTTGGTCGGCTGCATGGACCAGGCGTTTGTAGTAGTACCAGCTGTACGGGCTAAGAGCTTGACGACAGCTCAGGCGAAGAAAAAAGGGAGAAGAGCAAAGGGGCGATCTGTTCCCAAACCGCCGCCGATTCCATCGGATTTTGTTTCTTCCCGAGTAGGCGACGATGATGGCTTAGAGGAAGAAGCTGGGGCAGAGGGCTATAAGTCAAAGCTTACCCCTCTCAGTGGGACTCCTGAGAATCCTGTGAGGAGCAGGGGGAAGAAAAGACCAGTTGGAAAAGAACCGGAGGCGATCAAAATTGCAAAGCAGGCTACTTGGTTTGGAATAGGGGCCTTGGTATTTGCCGAGCTTTTCGTGCATTTGGTTTGGGTTCGGGACTGGATACCGAAGGGTAATTAGTACAACTTCTGTGACTGGGGATCTTATTGGCGAATGTATCACAACCACAGTCTTTGAGAAAAATCATGAAATCTTCTGTGCTGAGCGAAACCTCTGCCCAGTCCTACATGGCGTGGACAGTGTTGTCTTAGAATTATAAAGTTAAGTTTCTAGTTTAGAGGAGAGTCCACGCTCTCTGCTCTCTTGAGAAGCTCGCGAAGCTTTTCTCTGCAGAAGATTCGGGGACAATGCGGCTAGATTCCAACCACAATCGTGTCACTAGAGTTCACAAGCTTGTCTCCTCACTGAGCTTGGTCGTAGTTCGCGCCTTGGTCCCGTTATTACGTGTGATGAGGTTGGGTTTTGGGAGCGACTAGCGCGACCTCGACGTCCCCGAAATCATGTGCACTGCATTGTGATGGACTTGGCGCCGGTAGGAAGGGGTGATACGTCCATGTTCGAGTTGCGAAGCTCTCGGGGAAGTTTGAGCCGAGTCACGGCAAGCATAGCATTTCTTCGGAACTTCCCGGCGACAAAGAAAAGTTACAAGCACTTGCTCTCAGCAAGGCGAGGCATACTCCTCGAAAAACCACATTCCGACCATCAACCCATGAAACTGGGAGACCTTGAACTTGCCATACATGCACAGTTTTCAGTACTATGTGACCAAATTGACAGCTCCAGTCTTACGACAAGAATGCGGCTGCAGTTGTGACCCTCTTTCTCGTACTTTTCACTATCTACTGGCGAGGGCTTTACTCAACTCTCCCTTCTATATTCAGCTCGCACCTTCTCCAAAAAGGCTTTCATTGCCAACGCCTGCAAAAACGCCACCCCGAAACCAGGCATTCAAAAACATCTAAAACATAACACTCCATATTTTGACGAAAATTATTCATAAACATACAATATTAGTTAGAATTATAGTATAAATTGAAACTGGAATTCAAAACGTTGTAGAATTTAAGGATTTTCATAGATTCTCTTGGTGCTTAAAATTTTGAATGAGTTTGGATTCATTGGATAAAAATAACGGCTAGGCTTCCATTCTTTTTTCGTTTTCACTTGGATTCGGATATCTTGGAGGGGAGAGGGAGTGGCGAGTGAGGTGTGACGGGATGAGATGCTATGGATTTGTGACGCTCGATCGTGACGCTCGCTGTTAAGATATACGACGAAGGTGATCCGTTTGTTTTTTTTTTTTGGGGGGGGGGGGGTGAGGTAGGGGAAGAGGGATTGGAATGGGTTGAAGACGGGTTCTGGTTTTAGTTTGTTGAACCTGTGGACTTTTGTTTGGTTTTCCTTCCTCTTTATTTTTTTTTTTGGTTTCGAGTGAGGAATAGAAGAGGGCTGATTTTTTGCATGGCAACCCAAACGCAAGTTGTTTCGCATCATGGCGACCCGGAGATTCTTGGGAAAGCCAATGAAGGTAATGCCACGCTGATCGCGAGACCGGAGGCCTTGCTGAAGTTTGAGGAGACGCAGGAGAGGAATGCTAGTAGGCCACATGGTCTCCAGACCGTTCCACCGCGAGGTGGTCATAATCCAGGGGCCGGAAAAAGGAAAGGGGGTTTTTTTAGTTTCCTCTTCTGCGGAGGCGAGGATGAGAGCGTCCAGTGGGTAAAAGTGGAGTTGGAGGAGGAAGACAAAGCCTCTACGGAAACCCGCGAAAGAGTTGCTTGGAACGAGAGCTTGCACCTGTACGTGCTTTCGTGTATCGACCATCTCGCAAAGTATGGAGAGAATGAGGCTCGACTCTTTGCGGTTAGTGGAAGCCAGGTAAGTTTAAGGACCTCTCCAAATTTCACAGTCCAAAGCAGCTCTTGGGATGCCATTACCCGTCAAGTCTTCATATTTTTCGCTAACTAGTGGTGCAATCGCCTCCCGTTCTTGTGCGCAGCAAATCATTGAGGAAATGAGAATGCAATATGGGGAGCCCCTTCCTGAAGGGACGGATGTTCATGTAGCGTGTGCCGTCTTAAAACAGGCCGTTAGGGATGCTGAGTCGCCTCTGATTGATATAGAAGCTCTCCAGGCGTGGGCCATAGCCACAGCCAGCAAGAAAAAGCAACCAGCGGATACCGAGGCTGAACCGCTCGTCATCCCATCTTTCAAGGAATCTCTTTTATATAGTACGCTTCAGATTGTTCGGGAAAAGTCCCCGAGAAGGGCTTTTGTGCTGGCGAGACTTTTGTACCTCCTCGGTGACATCAGCTCGCGGATTGAGGTGAGCATGCGAAAAATCGAAGACGCGGTTCCCTGAACGCGGAAGGATATATTCTTCGAGGTCTCATATTCTTATCGCATCTCTGGTTTTCTTTTTGGTAGATTACGCAGATGAATTCGCACAACCTATCCCTTTGCCTAGCCCCGTCTCTTTTGCAGTGGGATCCCTATGCGGATGCAGCTCTTCTCGTCTTAGGCCGGATGACCGCATACGTGATGGAGCTCATCGATGACGGAAGAGAACATGCGGAAAAGCTTCGGGACTATTGCCTGGAGCTCCAAGACCTCGCGAACTTACCATGTTGACGGAATCGACGAACATGGCAAAGGACAAACAGCTACAAATAGTTCTTCGGGGTGATGAAATAGAATTCAGATCAATGCACGTTTACTTTGCTGATAACGGGAAACCCTTGATGAACTGCGATCGCAAGCGACTTGTGCCGTGATAAGCTCCACCAGAGCAGCTCACTTGCCTGCCCGATATGACACCGACCAGACCAGCGTTTTTCTGCTAAAACTCACGCGGCTGGGAGAAAGCGAATCATCACCTCCCACAGGTAACCAAGCTTGTCAAAAGTAAAAAAAATCCAAAAGGCTTAATATTACTTAAACGGTACTAGCCCACGGATATCTCCACTGCGGATTCCAGGGAGCTGCGGGGACTCGACTGGCTCAGTGCCAACTCAACGAGTGAAGACCACCTACACACTTTCGCTTCCTTATGCTTTCCCGCCAAAACATGAATAATATTTCCAAAATAATACATCTCAGTAAACAAATGCATCCCAGGATTCTGGGAGATGCTTCGCCAGGGATTCTTGAATATCACATTGTAGCCATGAAATTTCTTCTAAACATGAAATCATGCTACAACCTCAAACCCCTAAAAATGGATGCTTGTAACTCATTAATGTGGCTAAATATTAATAAAACATAATATTATGATATTTGATGTCTTTTTTGAAGGGTGCATCCAAGGTTGCATATATTCGTAAGAACAGCTCAAGCGGAAATTATATTAAAATGTCAGCACTTCGGAGAACTACATTGGGACCAAAAAACGCGCGAACGGAAACTCCGGATGGGGACGGCCGAACAAGCTGTTTTTCATTCAATATTCTAAGCGTCAGCACTAAAGTCAATCTTTTTAGTTTAAATATTAGTATAATGTGATAAAAAAGAAGATATACAATCTATTATGAGATAATAGACTGATTTATGAAGTGTCACTTAAGAAAGAATTTGGCCTTGTGGTCTTGGTGTCTGAAGATGGTATGGAAAAAGAAATCTCAGTCCAGATGGGACAGAACTAGCGATGGGTCTGTTTTGACTTTTGTGAGGAAAGTCGAGTATATTATATGAAGTTGAGTAGTCCTGAATCTTTGAGGGTGGCGAGGGGGAGGTGTCGTAGGTAGAGTTTCATGTGTGTTGGGTTGTTTGTATGGGTGTATGATGTGGTGGTTTGTTTCTTTTTGTGAAGTGAGGCGCATGTAGACGTTTAAGACAGGATTAGTTGGGGGTGGGCGGGGGGTTGGTTATTTTGTGGCTCTGCTTGGTTTGGTTGCTGGGCTCTGTTTGTGCTTTCGTGGGTTTTCAAGGATGTCAGACAGCGGAGGAATCTTATCTTCCGTGTCGTTGGATCGACGGCGGCTGTTGGAAGCGCGAATGAGCGCACCTTTGCTTGCTGGAGGTGGGAATTCCGAGCCGGGTTTCGGATCTTTGCCTGCGAAGGACGCTTCCAATGGCTCTACCGCGGTGCGAGAAAATGGTTTGCTGGTAAAAACAACCGCACCTCCTCCGGCTTCTGATGAAGAGGTGGAGGATTCTGTGGGTTCGTTCTCCTCGGCTTCGAATGATTCGATTACTACGGAAAAGGGTGGAGTGAGGTCGGCAGAACAAGGGAAGGGGGATTCAAGGAAGCGTAAGAGAGGGAAGAACACGAAACTCGAACAATTTTTTAAGCGTCAGGGATCACAGAAACTGTCTGGTAAAGATCTGACCATTGAAAACTTAAAACGGGAGAATGAAGAAATGAAACGTCAGCTTGAAGATTCCGTGGAGGCGGCAAAGAAGGCCTCCGAGGAGGCGCAGTCACTTGCGGGTCGCTGGCGAAAAGCTCTTAATGAGTGTCTGCGGTCTGCAGAAACTCACGAAAGAGCGGGAAGAGAAAGGGAATTCGAGCTGAAGTGTGAACGACTTGGAAGAATAGGAGTTCGACGGACTGGTACCACCCTGCAGGAGGGGTGGGAAGACGGTAGAGTAAGATAATTGCCTGAATGGCTCTTAACGAAGCATTCGATTTGGGGCTAAAACGTGGATTTGCTTGCGCTTTTTTTCCGCGCCCCAGGAAGCGAGAGAAGTTGAGAGCTCTCTTTCTCAAATTAAGCTGGAAAAGGAGGAGATAGAACGCCAGCAAAAGGAATTAAACAAGCAGCTTAGAAAGAGCGCTGCTGAAGGCAGCATGCCACCTCCTCCTAGCCGGGGCAAGGGAAAGTTTGTTCAGACCACGGCCTACTTGCTTGAGCAAACTGAAGCCCTTAGAATAAGACTCTCGGTACTTCGAAAGGAGGAGTCGGAGTGGGTGGAAAAGAAGGACTCGCTAGAATCCCAAAAGGCTTTGCTTATTCGTGAAATGAGGCGCCAGCGAGATGAGAAAGCGTCCCCCTTTAACAACATGCCCGTTTTACATGACAGATATCAGCTCACAAAACTGCTCGGACGGGGAGGGTTTAGCGAGGTTCGTGAGCAGAGTTCGCTGGACTGGAAAGCTTGGCCCTTGCTTACTTCTGGTCTCCTTTTTTTGGTTTGGTACAGGTGTACAAAGCGTACGATCTAGAGGAGCTGGAATGGGTTGCGTTGAAAGTCCACCAACTGCATGTTTATTGGAGTGAGGAAAAGAAGAACAACTACATCAGACATGCGACTCGGGAGTATGAAATTCACAAGACCCTAGACCATCCCAGAGTCGTGAAGCTCATGGACGTCTTCGAAATCGACAAGAACTCTTTTTGTACGGTTTTGGAGTATTGTAGAGGGTCAGACCTCGACGAATACCTGAAGATTCACAAGGTCTTGAGTGAGCGAGAATCTCGGAACGTGATCTCTCAGGTGTTCAGCGGGCTCTCGTACTTGAACCAGCAAGAGAACAAGATCATCCACTACGATCTCAAGCCAGGAAACATCTTGCTCTCAGATGGACAAGTCAAAATCACTGATTTCGGTCTTAGCAAAGTGATGGGAGACAACGATGACACTGCGCACGGCATGGAGCTAACCTCACAAGGTATGCACCCACTCCCACACCGAATCATGCTAGAACCGTGATGGTAGCTTGCACAGTCTAAGACCTGCCTTTCCTCCTGTGCAGGCGCCGGAACTTACTGGTACCTGCCTCCCGAATGCTTTGAAATCGGCCCAGCCCCACCCAGGATAAGCTCCAAAGTAGATGTTTGGTCGGCTGGGGTAATACTGTATCAGATGCTATATGGAAGGAAACCATTTGGCAATGAGCAGTCGCAGGAGAGAATTCTGAGGGAGTCAACAATCCTTCGGGAGTCGCTGGAGTTTCCCTTGAAGCCATCGGTACCAGCGGACGCGAAGGCCTTCATTAAGCGCTGCCTCACAAGAGACCAGCGAGATCGCCCGGATATAAATCAGATACTGGAAGATCCGTATTTGCGAAAGGCGCAGGCGTCTTCTCGCTCTGTGGGAAACAACCAATCATCCTCGTAGAGATCCTCGTAGATGGCTCATGTCGCTTTTGGCTGTTGTCGACTTCTGAGGCTAAGATGTCCAATTGAGTACTGCGAGACTGTTCACACTCTCACCGCCGAGACGTCGGCGGGTTTGGTGGTGGAATTTTGTGTGGATCCCTATTGCACTCCTGGCCTTATATTACCGAGGAATTTGGGAATATAGGATTCGATGAATTAACGAAGCCCTCTTGAGCATGAAAGTGCGCGCTACTGTCCATATTATTGTATTTTACTAGAACATTTTTGCGGAATTGTACGAATGAACTATTGAGTTTCAGAGAATCCATCTCGCGGCAATACTCCAGTTGGCGCAGCTCGGCTGTCGAACCGAACAGAATGAGATTCGATGTCGCTTGCGCCAGTCAGCGCTTCTTCCCGCTCATGGTCACTACTTCTTTTGTTCGGGATCAGGTCTCCGGGGCCAGCCTCTGCTTGCCCAAGGCCCTACATCTCGGTCTGCCACTTCACAGACATCGCGTAGCTTGTGATTCCTGGATTTTTGATTACGGAAACTGCCAGAGCTCATGATTCGTTGCATTCGCCTCCCGAGTGACAAGCTGGGGCCCCCGGCTGCAGGATGCAAGCTCGTCAGTAGCCAGTGAAGCTGTAGTGAAAGTGTTGGTGCGGTTAGTGAACAGTCAATCTCTTCACGGTTATGCCATAGATGCTACAGTAAATGGGCAGTCGTGGGAATTGCAAATCCTTCTTCCGGATCACGAACATTGTGGGAGTAGCTAACCCCTTTCGAATTCGTCTCCGCAATGCACGTGACGGCTTATACGGGCATGTCATGGGCAACCACCAATACGGCACTCGTGAAAGCCTTGTCTTTCGAGCTTGCGTAGTTGGGCTTGCTGGCAAACTAACCAGGGCAGATCGGCTTCATTTTGAATGAAGAAAAGCTGATCTGGCCCGTTCTGCAAAAGTGAAAAGGACCTGAGAATCCGAGAAGAACCTCGTTCTACACGTGGAAGCCTTGTACATCTCGCTTGCATCGATGGACTTGCTAACAAACTAACCAGAGACCGATCGGGCTTCATTTTCAATGCGGGAGCTGTTCCGGCCCGTTCTGCAAAAGCAAAAAAGAAAGTACTTGAGAATCCGAACAGGCCTCCTCCTTTCGAAACAACTTTGGCAATAGTCAACTATTCAAAAATTCGGTGACTATCATTCGAATACCCGAATGCGAAAGAGTTAACTTTTTTAGCAGACACCAGCGCTTTCAAGGCTGTCCGCAAATTTCTTGCCATCTGTATCGAAAAAATTATTATTTTTTATCTCATCATACACTTCCGCAATTTGACAAACAACAGCATTGGATGAATGGTCCCATACGACCCTAACCTCGTGATAGGTTTTTAACAAAAAAAAAGGGAGGGGAGAACTCTAATCCAACCCAAGGGTTTCCATTAATAACTTACTAGTTTTCAACCTTTTTTGTGAAAGCGAACGCGCGCAACACAACTTTCATCATGAATGAAGTTTTTAGAGAAAAAAATGAGGAAGAAACTGGATCAAACTCTTCCACAAAATATGATAAGGCCGAATTCCTTTCGTAGCTTTCCCAATCTAGTGTTCTAAGTCTAAATTGAACTTTTCGATATTTTTACATCGTAAAACCTCCAGCAGAGTGGGGTTTTACTATAATCAATGTGGTAACCATCCAATTAGGCGCACAAGGCACACTCACTCCCAAAGCTCCTGTGTTGAATGAATTCGTTTAATCAGACCCTATCACCACCTTGGTTTCGGTCAATTCGGTAGCTCTTTGAGGGTTTTTTCAATGAAAAATCTGGAAAAATTTACCTAATAAAACGTCTAAATATGTCTTGACATTCTATTTTTGTGAGTTACCATGAGATAGTGGCAAAACTATTTATTTAAAACAATATAAATAGGATATGATATATTAATTTAGGTGATAATCTTGAAATAGGAACCATCGTTTGTGTGTTGAGGTAGAGCGTAATACTTTCTACCGAAAATGGATTTTGAGAAAACAGTTTAAGCGCGTTAGTCCACTAGCGGACGAAAACATAAATAAATACCAAAATTCCTATCACAATTGATCCCGCCAATGTCCGTTTCTTTGCGCAGCAATAGTTAATATTATATTGACTATATGATTTTCTCTAGACCAATGAAAATTCTGGACTATCAGAAGCTTTGAGTTTTCTTTTCCTAAGGGCAGAGTCGTCGAGATCCCTATATGTATCTTTTGAGAACTTATCTGACTATATATATAGTCCACTCCAAACCAAAGCATTGTACGTGTGTGTCTTGAGGGGATAGGTCAAGTTGGGTATTTTCTCAAATCGTTTTATGGAGGTGGGCGACCGGTGCGAACGACTATTCTCCACAATGTGCCAGTTTCCTTTCAGATTGGATTCGGGGTTTTGGATACAGGAGTGGTCGGTATAGACAAGGGAGTGCGCCTTTCTTGCTGGACGCGCGTAATCGGCGTCTTGTTTCTCGCTTCTCCGGGTAGTTATGCTCTGAATACACGGATGAGGAGTCTCGCGGCCTCTGGTAGTTAGGCTGTGAATATACGGATTAGGAGTCTCGCTTCTCAGGGTAGTTAGGCTCTGAATAAACGGATGCGGAGTCTCGCTCTCTCAGGGTAGTTAGGGTCTGAATAAACGGATGAGGAGTCTCGCTCTCTCAGGGTAGTTAGGCTATGAATAAACGTATGAGGAGTCCGGACATTTTGATCATTGCCTGATTGTTCACGAAGGCGGGTGGTCAGACGAAGCGACCATGCGCGAAGACAGAGCGCCAACATATGTTAAAACTCCTGACCCTCCCCGAATTGATGACGTGGATATCGTCGTTCTATAATTGGATTGTCTATTGAGTAGGTGATGATGGGCTGCGGGGGGTTCGACTTAATCGGGTCCTCGAACTCGCGATGTTTGCTAGATTCAACCTCGTCCGGGTCTGTCGCGGAGCGCGGGGTGAGCCCCTGGCGAATCACAAGTGTCTCTGGCTTCAATCTAGAGGAAAGGCTGAAGATATCTGAGTTTTGATTGCTAGTGGAAACGAACACACCGTTGACCGCTTTCATCATCCTGCGGGAAAACCAGGTGCATTTCGATCAGCGAAGTCGATCCTCTACAAAACGTCATAACCTGAATTGCTTGGGTTGCCAGCTCTGCTGAGGTAGACCCTTTTCACGCTCACCCTGTATCAGGGTAACAACCCTTTTTTAATAGAAGAAAGCGTACATTCTGCCAGGTCGAGCCCAAATCACTCTCATAGTCCGCGATGCAGGTCCGGTACTAACGATCGTCATATCCGATACTGCTTTGGTGAAACGGAACCAACCCACAAGCACACAAACAAGCACCTCGCTCTTTGCCTGGGACACTACCTGAAGATATGGCAATTTACTAAATGGCAAAGCGCTTTTCCCAAACTGAATAGGAAAAACTTTCCCATCAAATTTCCATTGAACCCTCCAATCCAGGCCACCAGCGTAGAATTTTATCCGCACAAATTGATCCAGCCGTTGAAGACACTCCATTTCCTTTTATCCTTTTTCAAGCAAAGTTCCTAATGCCGGAAACCTTAGGAAACCAAAAAACTGATTAAAAATACTAACAAGATCCGGTCGTTTAGTATTCTCCACTAGTTATTGGTCACGTAAAATTATTCATTAAAAAAACAGAGTCTTGCGTAATTTTCTCTGGTTATATCATGAAATCAACAAAAAAATTGAGCCCAGTAACCTGATAAAATTTACCCCAAAATAATACCCATAATTATAATGTTATTCAAAAAAGAGAAAACCCGTTGCAATCTTTCAATACTATTTTACGAAAGCGAGATTGCCCAGCAAAAAAGTCATGTGGAAATTTTGGAAATAGGAATTAGGGAACCACAAACCAAACCGTACTTTATTAATTTTAAATAGTTTTGTCGTGGACTATCCTTTCAGTCCAGCGATTCTCTATTGCGTTAGTGTTGCTATTTTTTATAGGTATCCATTTATGATAAGCAAGGAGACTATAGAACTATCTAATTTTATTAGAAAATAAGAACCATTTGGTGAAAAAGGGTGGTGGACGGGCTGGTCGTGAGGTGGTTTCCGTCCGGTAATGTGTCTTGGGGAAGGAGGTTCCATTGGTCTCATAGACATATTTTAAAAGGAAACTGTGTCAGACTTTTTGTTCTTGTTTTGTTTTTTCTGATTTGCGGGGGAAGAAGCGGCGGATCGGTCGAAAGCTGAGTTGAGCGTCCTTCTTTTTGCGGGGGGGAGGGGGGTTTGGGGGGACTGGTTTGAAGTTTTGCTTGCGATCTCTTTGTATTTATAGAAGAGCATCGGCCACTGTCGACGGTGAGGGAGGTTTGTACTGTGTCGTCATTGTTAGTGGTCTGCTTTTGAACGTCTTCGGAGAGTTTGTTGCGTCTTTGGTATACATATAGTTTTTATTGGGTTTTGTCGATTAGCTTCGGACAAGATGATTTTTAGTGCAGAGTATAAGCCCTTGCTGGTGAGAGAGCATGATGACGGTGGAATGCATGATGATGGTACCGGTGACATGGTTCAGGAAGACGACAATGGCCATGGCGACACTATGAC
This sequence comes from Rhodosorus marinus, assembly GCA_029953675.1. Classification (NCBI taxonomy): domain Eukaryota; phylum Rhodophyta; class Stylonematophyceae; order Stylonematales; family Stylonemataceae; genus Rhodosorus; species Rhodosorus marinus. The sequence continues at coordinate 1,474,381 of JAMWBK010000009.1, forward strand.
ACACGCAATGATGAGTCCGTTCTTATTCTCAACGACCACTGGGTTCTATATCCTGTTCGAGGAAGCGTTGGTTGGGTCAACCGGGGGTTTCATCGGAGCGATGTTCGCAGTGTTCTTCTTCTCTTTCCTCATTGGGACCATCATAAGCTGGCTGGGTGCCACCCAGTCTCGATCGAAGAACGAGAGTGGATTCCTCTGGGCGATCGCTGGAGCGACCGCCAGGTGGTTCAGTCTAGCACTTCACTACACTGAAATGCTTATTGTTATGGTCATGAACATCTGGATCATCCTTGCCGTACTTTTCGGACACACTGCAGGATGGTTGTTCAGCCGATTCCTCGACCACCAGTTCGAGGTCAGCCAATCGATTGCCAATAGTGCAAAGAGTATTCAGGTAAATAAAACACACATCCGCTGAATACGTGGAGCTTACTTTAAATGAGACTTGGTATTCACGAGGCTGTGCAATTGGATTCTTTTTAACCTCTTTAGTATACTGAGGACGAGCTGGCGATGGGCAAGGAGCCTGTTAATTTGGAAGGCGAGCATTGGAAGTCTCCGGCATAGCCGACTTCTTCGTGCGGTTGGAGTTGTTCTGAGCTTTTAAAGGTCACGCGGTTCATTGCGACGGGTGATCACGGATGATTTGATGTAGTCTTTTAGCTTCGGCCACATGTCGGCAACACCGGAGGTGAGCTGAAACTCGAAGAGGCGATGTGTTTGCTGATATGCGTCCGAAACTTCCTTGTTTAGAGTCTTTGCGAGCTCTAGGCGGGCTTTGACCGTCTCCTGGGAATTTGACGTATATTGGTTGAATAGAGAAAAGAAGAATGAAAAACAATTATCTTTAACGGAGCCGTTATTTGGAGGACACACTCATACCGGCTGGTCATCCGATCGATGCTCAAGAGTTCCACCGCAAGAGTCGCAGAGCATGCCCACTTTTGGAAGGATGGCAGGCATTCTCATTGATCCTTCCATTATGTGAGCAGTATTGTAGCTCCTTTTGCAAGTTGAACAGACGCGTCGGTTAATAGCCTTCTCATACAGAACATCCTCCCTGAAGCAGCACAGAGCGTCCCAAACCACTAATTGAGAACGGGGAAGTCGGAAACTTCCAAAAGCATTCGCGGAGGCCGCACCTGAGGGTTAGCATGATAGCGGCCTTAATCGATCGCACATTGTCCAGCATAGGGACCTGGGACCCGCGACGGGGAAAACTATATTCCGGGTCATAGGAAGAAAACGGGTCCAATTAGTTCTGCAAGGAAGTCATGTTATTGGCAAGCGGTCACATCCTGCTATTCTGATTACCCATCGAAAAGAGTCCCGTTGGAAGCATCAGGTTTCTTCAGCCTAGACTTGACAAGCTGCATGACGAGTTCATCCGATAACAGCTCTCCTGCATAAATCGTTTAAAGAGCTGGTTTTTTTAGTCTAGGGGAGGAGATTTTCATAAGACGCAACAACGATCGTGTTTCATGCTTGGAAGAAATACCTCGATTGATCTGTGGTTCCACTTCCAAGCCGAGCTTGGACTGGCTCGCTATCTCGGCTCTGATGAGGTCGCCTGAGGAGAGGTGGAGAATCTCAAGCCATTTTCCGATAAGCGCCCCGTAGGTTCCCTGAGGTTGGCCACAACGTTCGTACAGCAACAATGAGAGTGTCATCCATGCGTTTGTTGGCGACGCCCAAGTCTCGATTCCTCCAGAACCGCTTACCTTTCCCACACCAGGGCTTCCTAAAATAACAAGATCCAGCGGCCTCGGAAGCTCAAGACTCGAATTCTTCAAGGTCGAAGTCCATCGCATCTTTCCCCCCCAGAAAGCGAAACAGAGGCAAATTTGCTAATGAGGTTTGGACTTTGCGTTGAGGCTTTGATCCGTGCGATTCAAGCAACTCCAGCCAAACCACAGCTACCCAATCCTTGTCATCTACAGTTCCCAGTTCTATCCTTCCCCTGATACAAACTCTCACTAGCCACTAGCACGAAGAAAACGAAAACCCTAAGAACCAAACGCCGCAGAATGTCCGCCCTCCAGCTCCCTTGTCGGGGGAAACGGATCCTGTTCGACGTTCTTGACGAAAAACCAAGAACTTCTACAGCCTGCCCTCACATAACTCGCACATCCAATAGAAAAAGAAAATTCTTCCTCCAAACCTCCAGGCGCCGTCTCGCATTCCCCCCGCTCCTCGCTCACGAGGGAATCCCTAACCCCAAGCAGTAGGTTTTGTTTTCTTTTACCAAGCCAAACCCGCTCCAGCGGACTAAAAATTCACTACCACAAAGGATTCAAGAGTCCTCGACGAGAAAACCTCCTCTCCTATCCACACACAAACTCAACCACCCCCACAAAGCTTGCCTGCTTCCGCTTCATCCCCTCTCTCTGCCGATGCCCACAGAAGATCTCCCCGATCCAAATGGCTCCAGTACGATCCCCACCTCGAGCATAAATTTCAATACTATTTCACCGGGCATATCATGCTAAGCACGTTGGGATCGATCCTTTTAGTACTGGTTTTCTGTACTATTCGTACAAGTAAATATATTTGTTTTACTACTGTACGTTCTTTTCAGGGTGTGTGGGGTTGCATTTTAAACACCTCGTCGCTGAGTTTAACGAACGGGAATCCATGCAGATCTTCTTTTGCAAATCGTTCATCTCAACTACAAAAGCCCTGGACCCGGGGGGGGGGAGGGGGCATACTCCCTTGAGCTCCGTACTATAAAAAGCCATGGAGGAAAGCGCGACGAGGCGTTAAAAGCTCAACTAGTAGAAAACAACAAAATCTTCCCTGTGGTCTTACTCCCAGTAGCCATCCACACCGCAAAATACATTCTGAACACCACTCAAAACCCGTTCTTAGTCACCAAGAATGCAGACCATCTTCACTCTACAAACAGACCGCCAGCTCCCAACGTCCCCTTCCATCCAACCAACCATAAAGACTGAAGAATCGTTTTAATTTCAGTAATTCACGGTATAATTGATTGAATATATCATATTTCTTTCAAATACGTTTATTCTAGGTAGGAGTAGGGAGGGAGTTGGGGATATGACTTTTTCTTCCTCTTCCTCAGCAGCAGATTGCTTTTGGCCGGTGACGAGGGTGCTTATAATAGCTAGCTCTTCTTCGCTGAGCAGGTTGATGAAGGAGGGGGAGTGATTTTGGGAAGGCGTGAGAAAATTTTGGATTTGGATTCTGGATTGAGGGTCAAGCCAAAAAAATGGGGGGTGGTAATGGAATGAAGAGTAAGACGAAGAGGGACAGGAATTTGGCAAAGCAGCAGGGGAAGGGCGGGACATCTCAGCTTGCGAAGAATAAGGCGTCGATGAATATTGTATGTCAAGTGTGCAGGCAGGTGGGTTCAATGTTTGTCTGGAATTAGACTGTTTTTGTGCTGGTGAGTTGTTCGTTCCTGAGTGAGCTATCCCTTTTTTTTAATCTCCTTTCAGAGTTTTATGTGTACGCTTAGTGAGAAGTCTTTGCAGGAGCATGTCAACTCCAAGCATCCAAAGTCTGAGCTGAAAGAGTGTTTTACACACCTGGCGTAAGGAGCAGCAATGAAGGTGCGCGGTGGGGCTGGGGACCATGTCCTTTGCTATTGGACACGAGGTTTTCTTATGATTTATACACTTATGCTAGTAAAAGTGTCCTAACTTTCGGCTTGTTAACGAAAAAAAATTTAGTTGGGGGCTCGCGAAGTTTTTAAGCCCAGCATCGATGTCATCGATGGCTTTTGACCGTCCGCTGCTGAAGGTTTTCCATCGAGCGAGCAAAGTCGGACTTCGATACAAGAAGAGGCGAGGAGTTTCGACGAACCGTCCAGCTCACTGCTTCCCTACAGAATCCAGCAATCTCTGCACCTGAACATCCTTCTGTCAGCTCGGCGAGCTCTGCAAGATTCACCTCCTCGGAAACATCCACGTGCCGCGTGTGTATTTTGAAGATCTCGTAACGGACTTCCACATTCGGAAGCTCAACTGCAACAATCTTGTCAAACCGCCCGGGCCTCAACAATGCCTCATCGATATCGTCCATACGATTCGTAGCACCCACTACAAGTACGCCAATCGATTGATGAACGCCATCCATCTCCGTCAGCAGTGTTGACAGAACACGCTCGCGGACAGAATTGCCCTCGTCAGCACCACCCCGCTTTCCTACCAGTGCATCCAGTTCATCGATAAACAACACACACGGGGAAGCTGCCCTCGCCTTCTCGAAAACCTCCCGCAAGGTACTGCCGGAACGAAACGAAAAGATTTCATTTGTGAGCTTCCCGGAGGTGCAACAACAAAACCAGAAATGCTCAATCATCGTCATGCTCCTTCGGATGGCTCATCAAACAAGTCGGCAAGCTCCGAGTGCGAGAAAAACTCCAGAGGAGAAGACCAGAATATTGGCGGAGCTCCCGGAACACATCTGAACAATCTGAAAATTTTGTCAGATATTTCTTACCTTTCTGCCTCACCAAGATAACAAGAGTAAAGCTCCGCCCCTGAGAGAGACACACACGCAGCTCCGCTTTCTGAAACTGCCGCTCGCACCTTAATTACCCTCAAAAAGATATCACGGTCATTCATAACGCTTCAGTCGGAATCTTTCTGGTAAGGTTTTCTTACCAGTGAGGTCTTGCTAGTCCCTGGCGGTCCATGTAGTAAGATCCCTCTCGATGGTCTCTGGAGTCGAAACGAAAATTAAAAACGGGTAAGGTTTCCACCCCTACTACCTTTCGTCCAGCGTTGTAATGCATCCATCGACTGTCAGAATGGGATGGCACATCTTACAATCCCGAGCCTTCGACAAGTTTCCTTGTACTTTGTAGGCCACTCTAGCGCGATCTTTAGATACTTTTTAGCCTTCTCGGCACCACCGATGTCGGCCCAGGTTGTTCTTTGTTGAAATTCAGTTCTGTATGGTCCTCGGAGGGTTGAGGCCGATATTTTGGTCAGCGCAACATCGACATGAGGCTTTCGGAGGCGCCTGTCCCCGCTTCGAGACTTGATCAAGCTCGCTTCAGAAATCAGAGCTGCCAAGTCTGCTGCGACAAAGCCAACAGTTGCCGACGCGATATAAGAAGCGATCTCCGGATCCTCGACAAGCTCGCTGACTACCGCGAGCCGCACCTCTTCACCTCCAACTTCCAGTTTTAGCTCATAGTCAAATCTACCAGGTCTGCGCAAGGCAAAGTCGATCTCATTAGGCCGGTTCGTCGCACCAACGACTAGAATCCTAGCGGAGTTTGTCATGCCGTCCATCAGTCCAAGAAGCTGTGGGACAGCTGCGCTGTCCGCGGAAGCCTTGCCACTTCTCCTCCCACAGATTGAATCGAGCTCATCTAAGAGGATCATAGACGTGCGACCATCTTTTGACTGGGCATGGTCGCTGGCCTGCTGAAAGATCTGCCTCAAGCGTTTCTCGACCCCACCAGAAACTGCGGATGGGCTAGAATCGGGGCCACAGGGGTCGAAGCGGAAGAGCTTCGAGCCAACTGAGGCTGCCGCTTGTATCACGGCGCTAGTCTTTCCAACGCCAGGAGGACCACTGATGAGCACTCCTTTCGGAGGCGATGATCCCAGTTCCCTCATCGCTGTCGCTGAGAGGTTGAAGATTTCAGTTAGAAATTCGTGCGCTTTCAAGTTACACTGAAGCCTTTGAAACGTTTGAAAAGAAAACGCCACTAAACAGTCAGAGGGAGCGTTCAAACGAGACAAGCCGAAAAAAAAAAAAGGGGCGGCGTTGAAGTCCGGGAGCTTCTACCTTGGCTGAATAGATGGAGAAAACGATAGTTCTTGATCTCTGAAGGCGGTGTCCGCGGTGACCTTAAGCCATTCACTATCTCCAAGAATCTCTACCCGACACCTTCCAGACCCGGAATCTCCTAGGCGAACGTGTAAAATGCCTGCTGGTAGGGAAACATCTGCGCAGAGTAGGAAAGAGCGGAGTCTCGCTCGTTCTATTGCAGAAATATTGGTGGGCAGTCGGACGGAAATTGCGTCTCCAATTTTGCTCGTCTCGACTGTTTCAATGGAGATTCCGTCCTGGCCGGTTGACGCTTCTTTCTTTTGGAATTCATCGCTGAGAGATATAAAACACCCTTTCCTATCTGAAGCAGCTACTTTACAGATGGTCGCTATATCTGATAGCAGGCCGTGGACGCAAACGGTCTGTCCGACCACGAGTTCATGTTTTCTGATGAGGTCGGAGGGCAATCGTACTCGTGCCTATCAACGATAACACAGAGCCGGTAAAAAAAACAAACAGAACCGATTTGTCAGGAATTCCGAAAGTCGCTTTCCCCCAAAAGCTCATCAACCGACGAGCGAAGCGCGTAGAATTCATCCAGAACTGCCATCTGCTTACCGATCCTAAATCCTCATCTAAACATTTGCGAACGTCGTTGAAGCTTTCATCTAGAACACCCATTCCAGCTCAAACGAGGAGTTCATCGTTTATACACACATATCTCCAAAAGATTAGCTCAGGCCCTATACCTCCTATGTCACCCTCCTCATCCGGTTCAGAACCACGCTTAGACAGCCAGCGACAATCGCCGTTCGGTACAGATGTCAAGTACCAAGCTTCACCTCTAGCGCTCCATTTAGACTAGAGTTTCACTCTCTAACTTCGCTAATGTCTTGGCGTTAGGCCGTCGAGGAACTGGCGCAGCAAACCATTTAAGAGTACTAGAAGTAGAAGCGAGGAGGTTTTGGGCTCGGGGAGCTCTGCTTAGCTGCCCCAACTTGGTTTTCGTCAATGGACGCGGGTTACTGGAAACAAAACCGTTAAGAAATGAATTGATCTGGGATTTTGCGAAAGAGGATCGTTTTATTGGGAGCTTGGCAGCAAATCTAGCTAGAGTCGGGTCCGCTCAAAATGAGAAGTACCTGTCCATTTTGATCACCTACATGTGCGCTGCTTCTCTTCCACAGAGTATGTGTGTTCACAGTGTACTTTGGCGTGAATCGTCCGTTGCTCTTGTCATCCTCGCCCACGAAAAATAAACACATGTGGTCGGCTTTCACACGTTTCTCTGGTCCTGCACTGATAAGCTTCGTTTCCGTTGCGTTCTGCTCGCGAGAAATACTTCCTTTGGTATCAACCCCTATGCTGCTTGGCTCGTTAAGTCTCTAATCGACCTAAGAGTTTCTGTGAAGCCTTGTCCGTGCTTGTAGTCCATGAACCCTTCGGTACCGTCGTCCACTATGTCGGTGATTTCAAGGTCTTCGACGTCGTTGAGAAGTTCGAATTCCTCGCTTTCGCATTCCTAGTGATTCGCGAGCGAAGGGCAATGAGGCATAACCGAGCCGGTCAGAAGATATACTGTGAGGAGGGGTTGGATTTAAACCTGGAATCTTACCTTCACAACCTCATTGAGCATCTGCCTCACGCTTTCCTCGGATTGTATGCACACACTGCTCTCTCCTTCAGCCTGAGTGAGCAGCTCTTCCGGCAGATGCCTTCTCATCTGTTTTGCAAGGCGCTCCGCAGTTATTCTCTCGTTCGGCTCTGGCACGAAAATGCTTCTCAGCAGAGATCTCAATTCAGGTGAATACGTTTTCGGCACTCGATATCTGAAAAAGTACAAACGAGCGACCGGAGGGGGGCAACCAGTTCAGTAAGACATTGCATCCGATATTTCCAACATGGAAGAGCTTCTCGTACTCAACGTTTAGGATCCTCTCTGCAGTTTTAACGTTGTTCATTGGGTCCTTCGGGTGCTCAAATGGATAGGCCATCAGTGTCATGGCGTAAAGGGTTACGCCGGCTGCCCACATATCCACGCTCGCCCCGTCATATCGACAGGATTCCTTCTCCAAGACCTAACACATGCACGCAAAAGCTTAATTTTCCCAAGCAGGAGCTTGGGCGGGGCGGGGGTTGCTCATTCGATGATATCATACCTCCGGCGCAACGTAGGTGAAGGTTCCCGCTACAGTCTTACACATGGAGTCAATGCCAACTCTCTTGGAAAACCCAAAGTCGCAGAGTTTTACTTTCGGATTGTTGCCATCTCCACTGAGGAGCACGTTTTCAAGCTTGATGTCCCGATGAGCGACCCCCTTTGCGTGCATGTACGCCAGACCTAAAGTTTCGTTCCGATTCATGCTATGAGCTCAAAGAGTCTCCAAGCGTACACAGAAGGAGCAAGTAGTGCTGGTCTAATTACCTTCGACGAGCTGATAAAATACCCAAAAGGCTTCCTCGTCGTTCAGTCCCTTTCTCTCAAACACATACTCGAACAGGTCACCGCGGTCAGCAGCCTCCATGATGATTGCAATAAAAGTCTTCGTCAAACGGAGCTCAATAAACCGCGCAATGGAAGGGTGCTGCAACTGCTGGTGAATGAGAATTTCCCGAAAGACGTAAGGGGAAAAATCCGACTTCGCCATGTACTTTATCGCCACCTACGCCAGCAGAACGGCAGAACGGCAGAACGGCAGAACGCAGAGGAACGGAAAACCCCTCTCAGTTTCGCCAAACCTATCGTCTCCAAAATCCGCCTCCCACTTCTCAAAACCTACCTTGTTCCCATTCCGTTTGTCGACAGCAAGGAACGCCTTCCCAAACGTCCCACTCCCAAGAAACCGTGTTGGAACATAGTCCGCAAGCTCCATATCCTCCTCAAATGTCCCATCATCACCCATCCTGCAAAAAAAACACCAAACCCTTTAAAAAAAGGTCACCCTCCCCCTCCCTCCCCCCAATCCAACCACCACCCACCCACCACCCACCCAGACCACCAAAAGAAGCTTAGAAGAGCTCCCCTTCAAACCTCCCCCAAACCCATAATCCCAAACCAACCTCCCCTTGCTTAACCAATATATCATATACACAACCAAAGTCAATGCGCGAACCCACACCCAGAGAACATAAAACTACCTCCAACTCCTTCCTTTCAACCTTTCACCCTGCATGGGTTTTGAAAGCCTTTTTTAGGATTAGGATCCTAAAACGTTTCTCTGCTTGACAGTACAAAACTAATGAGTAAAATTCAATACCCCACCCTTTTCAACTTTTTTTTTTTTTTTACCACGGTAGTTGTGTAGCCATTCACTTCTTCCTCCCCCCTCCCCCCCCTCTATGGAAAGATAAACCAAATAATAACGTCCTAACGGAATTTTTTCGGGGTTATGAATCTCTTTTACCTGCTCTTGCATTATTTTTATACTTCGGGTATCCAGTTGTTTGCTTTTGAGCTTACCCCTTGGATTTTTGAAGTGGTTGAACCAGCAATGTGGGTTTGGGTTTGGACTTTGGGGAGGGTGGGTTGGGGACACTTCTCATGACTGGCTGAGAGGAAGAAGGTTAGCTGCGTGAGGAAGAGTAATGGCCCGACTGGATGAGTATATGTTAGAGGTTCAGCAGGGAGAGGATCTGCGGATGGCCTCAGGTGGATAGACTGAGAGGTTTGGTTCACCGGTAGGGCAAGAGACAGGACTGCGTCGTCCTGATTGAGATTGTACGTAAGCCGCCATACATAAAACGGGTCAAGATCGGTTGATTTACCACTAAACGAACAGAGTGGAGAAAGAGGAGCAAACTGAGGCCCTGAAAAATCCCAGCCAAGTACCACCGTACGGCCGCGCGTGTACGACGTCAATCGGAACCTCTCTGCTTAGTTCAACTCTTACGGTCCGTTTTAACTGACTGTTGTATCCATGCACATCCCCATCAACCAATCTCGTTTTAAATTGGGGCATAACCAGCCCCCAGGGTTGGCGCAAAAGCTGCCCCCAAAACAGACAATTGACAAGATCCTACGTTCCCACCCCTCCAACCGCTCCCACCCCTCCAGTACATTCACTTCCATTCTATTATTATACAAGCCGCATTCTACAGCCATCAACCCCACCCCCTATCACTTCAAACTATAAATAAAAGTTTATAAAGATTGTCCCCCTTTCATTTTGGAGGGCGGAAACAAAGCCCTTCTGAAAACTATATTATTGGAACAAGTCGTTCTTCTATTTAGTATTTCTTAGTACAGATTCTACTTTTTTTTGGTTCATGGGTTCGAGATATGTTTTGTCTGGTGGAGATAAATGAGTAGGTTTAGGAATTTTGGGATATTCTAGACTTTCTTGCCAATTATTGATCTAGATTTGTGCAAGTCGAGTAGAGGTGGATTTTTTTTTGGCCATCGGTCGGTGGGGATTCCATCGGCGTGCGTGTGAGAGTTTGTGGAGGCAAGGGGGATGAATTCGGAGTGTAGATTGTGAGTCGAATACGTGTCATAGTACGGTCCATACGTCTGTTAAGCCTCGAGTGTCTGTATAATCACCTCGATTGTTTTTCTGAAGCATAGACATGGCCTCCCAAAAAAACACTCTGAAGTCGCCTACCTGATGGCATTTCTGCAGAGCAAATACAGAGGTCAAAACGTTGTGAAATGGAAAGAGCTACGACGGTGATCATGATATTGTGTTCTTATCACCGCGCTCAGCGGGGAGGAATACATTCCACCGGAGCACAGAGATGACAAGACAATGCAACGAGGGATCAAGTAACGAATCTTGTCATAACATCGTCACAGGCAGCAAACGTTCATCAGATGAGCTACGATCCTGCGTAGGTGTGTACACAAAACGACGCGCTATATGGCAAAGTTGTCCAGCAGAGCTTCCAACAAAAGTGCTTATCCACAATCTTTTGTCCAATGAATACGTAGAAAAAACTTTCCAACGAAATTAATTGGTTAGATTAGTAGTTTGTACGTAAATATTAACTTAATTGGTTATTATATATTCCAATAGCACTTATGTAATGATGATTGGTTGCTGACCAACGGATATTTGCTCGATTGGAATTGGTGGGGTTCGTGATTGGGGGCGTTGAGTCTTTGGGTCCTTTGGCGAAGGAAGGCGCAGTTTAGACAACAAGGCATCTGGTGCTTCCGCCTAGGTATCTGGAATCTTCAATGGATAAGGGATGTGCTTAGGTCATTGAAGTCTATATGAGGATTGTAACCTGGAATGTGAACTCTGTGCGTCCGTTTCGAGAGAGATTTAAGAGTGTTCTGGACGGCTTTGATGCGGATATTGTTTGTCTGCAGGAGACGAAACTGAATAGGAATGGATTGGAGGAAGAGTTCGCAGTTCCAGAGGGATATGATGCCTTCTACGCGTTCTCTGAGTCGGTCTCCGGATACTCAGGGGTAGCCACGTTCGCGTCCAGAACGAGGTCAACGTTTGCTGTTCCGTTGACGGGCGAGGCGGGACTCTTAGGCTCTCTGGGGGCAGAGATGACTTTCCATGAAGTAATAAATCCCACTTATGATCAATAAGATCGCATCGGCGATCACCAGCTCAGCAAAAACGCGACTTGCTCTCTTGTTTCTGCGCAGGGCGACGGGTTCACTGAAGAAGAACTAGGAACAATGGATATGGAAGGACGAGTGATGGTGACTGACCACGGGCCTTTTGTTCTTATCAACGTTTATGTTCCATCCACTGGATCACTGGAAAGGTTCGACTTCAAGTTGCGTTTCTGCCTAGCCCTTCAACGGAGAATTGAGGCGATTCGCGCGGCTGGGTAAGTTGAAACTTTCAAGAAGCGGGCTCACGTGATTTCAGACTTTCCAGTCTAACTGAAGACAAAGCATTCGTCTGCTATAGTCGCACAGTTGTCCTGGTCGGTGATCTCAATATTTCGTACCTGAAAATTGACCATTGCGCACCAGAGAAGGAGGTCAGAAACGTAACCGGCTGGTATACCCACCCCGCAAGACACTGGTTGAGAAGCATGCTTCGCCTTGGGGGAGGTCACCTAGAAGACGCGTTTCGAGTACTCTATCCGACTGAACCACAAGCTTTTACTTGCTGGAGCCAGAAGACATCCGCGAGGGAGACCAACTACGGGGTGCGGATTGATCATATCCTAATAGATGAGCACCTGGTAGAAGCGCTGGCGGACAGCGCTATATTGTCTGTACGCTACAAACTGGATCATTCCATGGTGTTAAAGCCTATTGACGCGGTCTGATGGTCTTCTGACAGAGAATCTAATTTCATGGTTTGCAGGAAGTTACTGGAAGCGATCATTGCCCAGTGAGAGTAGACCTCCGGGAAGTCGCATGGTCTGATAGGCCGAAGGAGTGTAGGCCCTCACCTCCAGGATGCGCAAAGTATCTTCCGGAGCTTGGCAGGAGGAGGCAGCTGAGCCTCGCAGAATTTGTCGTACCTGGAAAGAAAGAAATAGGGCAAAAACGGCCGAAACCGGCTTCAGGTATGAGCTTGAAAACGGCAGAAAAATAGTTTGTTCTTTTCTGAGAGCTCGTTGCGGGCCTTACGTTGATGTGGTGATGTACCGTTTCTGCAGAAGAAATGAACAAGACCCTTCGGCAAGCCAAACTGGTGAAACTCTTTCCGACCTGTGAGGGTGACTCACGCTCTAGGCGCACGGTAGAGAATGTTCGAGTGAAACCGCGGCGCTTGGAGACACGAGGCGAGAACGGGGTTGGGTCGGGCAACAAGACCAGCGCACGAACTGAGAACGCGAACGCATGGAAGAAACTACTAACAGGTATACGAGCAGGTTACTTACCGGGGGGAGTGGAACGGACAGATTTCCCGGTTCCGTTCTAACAGCTCGTTTTTCGATGATGCTACCAGGTCCACGACCACCACCGGTCTGTAAGAAGCACGGGGAGAAGACGGTCCTTCGTGAGGTGAAGAAGGAAGGGGCGAACAAAGGCAGGCGTTTTTTTGTCTGCAATAGACCCGAGGGCTTGCCTAACAATCCAAAGTAAGGAATGCTCAAAGTATCATAGTTCAGGAGAGACAATGGTTCGTATCGTGACCACGCAGGCCTTCGATTGCTGACTTCAACATGATCTGCACTTTTCACGCACAGGTCGAGATGCAACTACTTCGAATGGTACTAAGCCATAGGCTACTGGCATATTCCCTTATTGTAATTTAATGTTCTTAGCTCTTCAAAGAGTAACGCTCTTTAGTGGCCACGAACGTCTTGCCTCTTTTGTCTTTTGAGGTCAATTAAGAAGTATCTGATGGAAGCTTGAATGGCCCCTATCTACGTAAGGTACAAGTCCATTGACTTTCTTGAGAAGTGCTTGGTTGTCCCTTCAGTGTTGGACGGAGTTCCACTTTCGGCGAAGGGAACTCCAACGACCAGTACTCCACGGGCGAGGCGAATTGCTCATGCTCTTCCGAAAGAATCAAACGGCTGGACATATCTGCTACCTCATGACTCTGCTTGATTCTACAATCCTCAAAGATGCAAGCCTTTCCGCTGGTCACTCCCTTGATTTTATTTAATAGTGAGCCGTCAATGGAGCAATTTGCCCGAACAACCGTCTGCTATCCGAATTAATCTCCATGCTACCATCCAAAGCAGTTAAATTCTGTTTGAACATCTAGGAACCGTTAGCAATCTCAAAAGCCTTTACAGCTCCTGCGAAACCAATATTTCCATAATCAGCAGCAACCATGGCGTTCTGTCACATCGAAACTAAGCCCCGAATAAAGGAGCTTCAAGGTTCCTCATCCAGGAGCATCCTGATCCCACAGACATCTGCTTCTGTCCCCAGAACATTCATCTTACAAAAGCAAGCGAAGGAGCGGTGGAGGGGAAGCAGCTGGCTGGCCCTCCTACAAAAAAAACCAAAAAATCGAGTCCTCCTCAGTTTCTTCAGTTCCTTCCTTCCCTCTTTCTTTCGGCCTCTACTATCGCGCGATGAAGACCCATTGATCATCCGAGGTAGTGAAAAAACAGCGTTAAGTCGGGTAAGTTTTGTCAGTAAAACCATTGTAAAGAATTTTCAAATTTTTAGACAAGTACGTGTGTTTGTTTTTGAGCTCCAGACTCCGAAAAGCTAGGCCTTCGGAACCCAGGCTTCTACCGAGTGTGGGTATTTTACACGCAGGGCGAGACGCAAGTACTACGAATGACATGGGGGATAGATTACGTGCAGGATGTCTCACTGTAGTTTAATATTCTTAGCTCTTCAAGGAATGCGTTCCTTCGAGGCCAGAAGCTTGTGACCTCCTCTGACTAGGATTAATTAAGAGTATCTCTCATGCAAGCTTGAACAGCACCTATCCGACGTATCGTACAGCTCCGTTGACTTTCTTCAGGAGGACTTTGTTGTTGCTTCTCATTCTGATAGTCAAGTGCAGATCGTATACGGTACCCCTTCTAAGTCCGCCGCCGTTGACAAAAACTTGGTCAAAACCTTCCTCCTTGGTGGCTGGTTTCTGCCGAACGAGTACCGGGTTAGTGGTTGTCCCTCTCTTGTAGATAGTCAGCCTAATGGCAACCCTTCCTGGAATATTTGTGCTGTACTTGTACTTCACAATATTGGACAGCGTCCTCAGACGAGGGAGAAAGACTACTGTAGTCTTTGGCCTCCAAATCTTGAACAGTTGAAGTGCGCCATCATTCAAACCAGTGTCATTCGTGTTTCCCTCGTTGCTGTCGATGTCGGCTCTCGGCGCTCCGACCACAAGCCAGTTTTTATTCGCAGCCATCGTGACACCCAAGTTGTCACCAGCGTGCGGGAACTGCATCCTTTCCTTCTGAGACTCGATCCACCTGCCCTGAGCATTCTCGCGGAAAATGTATACCGCACCGGCTTCAGCCGCTGTGCCGAAGGAATGCTTGTAGGCAGTGATTGCAAGGAAATCCGGTCCGATGACGTTCTTGTACCCGAATCTGTCCTGGGCAGCTCCATCAACCGATCCCAGTCTCTGGAAGAACTGCCATTTCTGGTTCATATACCGGTAAATGTATGTCGCACCCTGGTTCACATCATTGGGTCCTGGGCCCCTGTCAGCACCAACAAGGAGCAATTGGCCGTTTGGAGAGATCGCATTCGATGTTCCAAAGTTGTCGTTGGTGAAGCTCTCCGGTCGCGTGAGCCTAGCCTCTCGGACGTACTTGTCCGTTGCAACGTTCTTTCTGTAGATATAAACTGCACCAGTGTTGGTGGGAGTTCCACTCTCGGCGAAAGGAGCTCCAACGACCAGTACTCCAGCGGCATAGCGGAGATCGTCTCCAAACTGATCGTACTCGTTCTGACCACGCATGATCTGTTTACGCACCCAATTTCCACCTGATCCGCCATAGATATATACTGCTCCGTTTTTGCGGCTTGCACTCTCCTCAGTTAGACCCTGTTCAGCACAAACCATAGCCTCGTCCTCCCCAAGCGTCACTGCATATCCAAAAGCATCATTCTGCTGGACATCTATGCCAACCCATGACTTGACTTGAGTCCACCTCCCATCGGTATATTTCTCAAAGAGGTAAGCCTTTCCTCGTTTCACCCCCTTAATTTTCTTGAATGCAGCACCAACAATGATGCGGTTTCCGCGGATGTCAGCCTGCCATCCGAAATTATCTCCAGGCCTACCATCCGGAGCACTAAGCTTCTGTTTCAACATCCAGGCACCGTTGACAATCTCATAAACCCTCACCGCTCCAACAAAATTATTGTCCCCATAGTAGGCGGCGACCATGGAGTTCTGCCATATCGACACATATGCTCCGAAAAAAGAGGTTTCAGGTACCTCCTCAAACAGCCTAAGGACCCCTCTCCGGCGAACATCAGTTAAGCCCACGGATAGGCCGATGAAGAGCACGAAGCTCAACAGACAAAGGGATCTCATCTTCTCAAAGCAGCCAACGCGTGGTCGTTAAAGAAGCAGCAAGAATTACGGAAATCCTCACTCGCTCAAATTGCCAGTTCCTTCCTTCTTCCCCTGCTTCTCAGCTCACCCACCCCCCTCCCCAGAACACACCTTTCAGATGCATACAAACCCCCGCCCTTAACTAGTAATTCCGATCCCCACACCCGATTCAACTGGACAACTCAGCAACGGCCAATGACACCCGAAAACAAGAACCAGTCCATGAAAAACCAAAGTATTGCTTCGGCCAAAAGGACACCCTTCAAAATCAACCCAAAAAGACCAAAAAAGACTCTCGAAAATGAACAGCAAACTAGAAAACAAAAGCTTAAGGGGGGTAATTCCTTGAGACTCTGTCAACCATGTAACATGCAACAGAAGGGGTAAAAAATACCAACCATGTTCAAAATATATTGCTTTTATTTCTTAATTTCAATAAAAGGGAAATTTATTTTAAGGGGATAGGTAAAACAACACTCATCTGCTTGCCAATCATGAATTGGAGATATGGGGGGGGGAAAAGCCATGTGAAAAAGTTTCATCTTTTGTAAGCATCTATCTTTTTTATAAAACAAAAGGTAAACTTATTTTATGCGAAAGGTTAGTTTTCTGAACGATTTTGGGTGGTTTACCGGAGCATGTTTTTACATTAATTTAGAAGAGCTCATAAGTCTGTAAGGAAAAATTTGAAGGATCTGAGAATTTGTCCTGAATGTTCATTGGATGGTTCCTTGTATGAAATGTATTAAAATATGAGAGCGTCAGTTTCAAATGGGACGGACTATCCGTTGTTTACTGAACGCGTCGTGGGACAGGTTCAGATCGCGGCTGAGCCAATGGTTCCCACCCCACTGGTTCCGGCAAGAGTCATCTTGATCGTCTATCTGTGGTGGCGTGTAGCTGTTCGCCGGGTTCTCTCTCAAGATGGTTGAGACTAAATCTCGTATCCGCGAATAAAATGCTCACCAACCTGCTCGCCCGAAGAGGGTTCTCCAGAGACCCGTTGGCGAAGAATCCCTTGGGAGACGCCTTTCGGCAGTGACCAATGGTATTTGTATCGGGGTTGTTTACAAAACGTGAAACCCCCTTTAGGAATGGCCCAACGGTAATCTGGATGGGTGTTGGTTTTTTGGATATTGGTTGTTCTGGAACGGTTCAAAGTGGTTTGCCGGAGGCGGCGGGGGTGAGTGGGTTTCTACCCAACCCCCTACAGCGCCCAAGTACAGAAGATTCGAGCAAAGTAGAATATCCTCCTGCGAAGCCGATTCACGAAAATCCTAACTCGTGTGATTGTTGAAGTTACGAGGGACCCTGCTGCTAGGCCCTCCTCAGTTACCAGGCGACGAATTGGTTCCTTCCTTTGCATTGGAAACGTTGGGTCGGCAAGGTTACCCGGGAGTTTCCAGGAGACGGCTACGGTCATTTCCTGCGCAAGACCCAGGATTTGAGCATCGTAGGAGCCCAAATGAACGGGACTCTTTCGGAGGAAGACGCGGAGCTTGCAGCAGTGGCTCTGAGCGATTGATCGCGCGGGTTGACAGTACTTTTTTATCTTTTTAACTATCTCGGGACCCCAGGATGAGGAATTAAACGAACCTTTCCCCATGGATAATCACAGAAGAAGTGTTCCTCTGCAGAGAGAGCTGCTCGGGCAAGGGTTGCGGTTGCAGTAGGTGATAATTGGAGTGATGCAATAAAATTTTGAAACAATTCAAGGCAAAAGGACTTCTAGTACCATCAGTAGCACTTTCGCTATGGGATCTTCACCGTCGCTCGAATCCCTAGTCTACAGCTCTGGCAAACCCCGCAGCCAATGCTCGACAGGTCACACCCGTCCCAACACAGTGCACCGGTTCTTTGCATGAAGATGGAAAGAAACTGTTTGGGGCTGACCGAAGGCGCCTTCCTAGAAGCCCTACAAGGTAAAACCATCTCTCGATTGAGAAGCTGCCATAGCCACTATCAACGTTGAAAAAAGTCTTCTTCAGCGTTCAATACCCTCTTGATTCATCCACGTCCACGTCGCCCATCTCTATGATTATGCTCAGATCTTCATACTGTTGGGTAATCCCGAAGAAATGTCCTCCATCTCTTCATGTATGCCATAGACGATGCCCAGTGGACATCTTAGTTGGAGCAATTGCGCGCTCATCGGCGATATGAACGAGTACATCACCCATCTACAACTCGAATGAGGTCACTGAAGCCTTGAGCTTTGACATGACTTGTATATGTGCCCATGGAAAAGCCGCAGACACGAGTTGCTTTGTCAAAGTCAGCCATCGGAATCGACCTAGCCCCATGACGTAGGACGCGTGGGACATATTAATTCGATATACTTGACGCGTGTTAGATTATTATTTGGTTATGTGATAATTTCACGCTCTTAATTGGATAACAAACTTGGGCAAGATTAAGAAATTTCTGCTTCCGTTATATTTCTGTAATGATGGTCAGCAGCTATGAAAGAGATGGCTATGCAGGGCTACGTCGGGCACGCAGGCATGGCGCGGTATTGCAGTCAGTCCCCCGAGTCGAATAGAAAGGGTTTTGTCGCTAGGTATTGTGTGTCTTTGGAGCGATCAGTTTGAAAGATCTTGGTCTGTATGCTAAGCCTTGTTCTCCGCCGGCGGCTTGAGGCTGGATGCCTTGCTGGAAATGAGGTGAGGGCGTACACTGGCTAATCACGTCAGTGGGGGTGAGGATGCTAGTGTGCACGTGCTCTGGCTCATGATTAATAGTTGAGATTACATGCAGTAACCAGCTTTGTTAGTTCGGCTCTTTGCGAAGCGGGGCTATTGACTGAGCAACTTGAGCGCTTTGGGAATGATGTACCAGAGCGTGCGGTGGACCGGGATCCGTGGGTTGCTCTTCGGTTTTAGCGTTGCTTTGAACTCGTCTGGATGGAATCAAGCCACGTTATGTGAGGAGCATCACTACCAGCGTGAGCAAGCAGGGCCAGGTTCCATTCCTGCGAGGCAGTTATATAGATACGTCATTTGCGGAGGCGGTACAGCTGCTCAGGCGGCTTTGCGAGAGCTACTACGTGGTGACCCGTCTGCCTCGATACTTGTTGTAGCGGAGGAGGTTCGGCCACCCTACAACAATTCCGTACTTTGGAGATGGTACCGAGGAAAGGCTGCAATTGGTGAGGACGGGGACGATGTCCTAGAACAGCTCGAGATTGATCTCAACAAGAACCGAGGACAGGAATGGGTACAGGACCGACTGGATTCCATAGACTGTGCTGAAAATCGAATGATTCTGCGTTCCGGGGCGACTGTACAGTATGAGAACTGCCTCCTCGCTTTTGGAGGGTGCTCAGCAACTCCTCCGTGGGGGCAAAACAGTCGAGTCATTGACGGACGCACAGACTCGGGCCAGAAAAAGTTACTAAAGATACTTGAGCGCTCTTCTGGGGAGGTTACCCACGTTACGATAGTTGGAGGTGGAATAGCGGCCTGCTACATGGCGAGCATCATTTCTGCTAGCGAGATGGCCCATGTAACAATGGTATTTCCGGACACCCAGCCTTTGGCGAGACTTCTTCCGAAGTACATAACAGGTTACGTTACAAAACACCTGAAGGCTCATGGGATAGAGATTTTACCATACAGACTATTGCATTGGGTGCAAGATCGTGGGGAAGAGGCAGAGATCTATTGTTCCAAGGTTTACGACTCCTCAGATGTCACAGGCATTCTAACAGACGCGATAGTTCTCGCTCCAACAAGGGTTCCTGCGTGTTCGGATAGCGGCTTGGATCTACATCTCGACGAACGACTGGAGTCAAATGACCGCACGGGCGGCATCGACACAAACAGGGAACTCCTAGCGGCGTCTAACGTTTATGTTGCCGGGGATCTGGTTTCTTCGGCTGGTAACAGGATACAATCTCACACAAACGCAATGGCCAGTGGCAAAGTAGCTGCCATGAACATGCTCGGTGGAAGGCATGTACTCAACGAGCCCCTTATGTACACCGCAGATATTCCGGTGGTTAATGCTCGTGTTACCTTTTTAGGGGAAGTGAGCGCTGAGCAGGATACGTACGCTTACTTTTCGTCAGATAAGAAGAAGAACAATGAATTCGATTGTCCTGGGGTCATCTTCTACATTCCCAAGAGAAGCGCCCATATCTGTGGTGTTGCTCTTTGGAATTGTGACGAGGAAGCTGGGAACAAGCTGTTAGAGGTTGTTGGTCATGACTTCAAGGATCGAATGACGTTGGACCAGAAACTTTATTCACTAACTCAATCGCTGCTTAAAAATGGAGAGGAGAGTATGAGTCTCGTTCGCTACATCCGACCTGGACGCACTTACAACAAAGGAGCACATCCAGAGGATGATGAGACTCTGTGGCAAGCCAAGCCAAGGCCCCAGGGAGGCAGTGCTAAACAAATGAATGTGCAGAACTTCAGGAACGCTATGGAAGGGATTCACGTACGGGGGCGGCAGCAAAACTGATTGAAAATCTTATCGCCGGCGGCCTCTTACAGTGCTGATAGTTGGTAGTCGATCTAGGGCGCTGTAAACAACCCCGTACCTAATTTTATTTGACGAGTAGAACCAAAAAAAAAAGAAAGGAAGCTTTTTCCTAGGACGCAACCGATCCGAATCCTCGTGTGAAATAGCAGTCTTTGAAGATAGGGACTCGAAGCTCGAACTAAGTATTCAGCTTCACCGTCTACAATCTAAAACTAGTAACATGTACTATAATTCTTAGCAATACTAAACCTTGATATTTTTAATTAAATTTGTGAACTATTTTCATGGTTAAAACATTTCGCATATTCTGAACCGGCATTCCTAGTCACAAATAATCCAATAATACTCTCACACGAGTCACTAAGACCGAATTAATATTATCCACGCGTCCATTAAGATTTCGAATCGAGCAATAATAGCCACATCATATTTTCTAGCGAATCATTATCGACTGTTGCACGGTGTGTGGACGGCTCTTGGATTTTATTTTTGAAAAAACATTATTTGAAGAAGCCAGGGTTTCGTTTCCTCGACCTGAGCAAAGTTGTTTTTTGGTTATTTGTGGGAGGAAAGGCAGTGAGGAAATTGAGGCTGGGGACTTGAGATGTAACAGCTAGTAAAAGGCATTTAAGTTTTTGGGATGGTCGATAAGGATGGATTTGGTAGACACGGTTACCCTGTTCGCAGTAGCTAGCTACTGCTTTTCCACTAGAGGGAAAGGAGAATGGTTTGATCTGTTACAAGTTCCTTTCCACATGAACATGCAAGAAATCCAGCTAAGTCAGTTGTGGCAAGTCTGTTTTCATTCGAACCGGAGGTATGCCAAGTAGGCAGCGTAGCGACGTGATGCTGGGCTATCCTCGCAGTCTTTGTTATCTTTAAAGTTCTGAATATGAAATTCGGGAATGGGCCGCTTAGCTGGCTGTTCTTTCTCCTTCGAAAACCAGATTCGGGGCCTCACCCGTAACTCCCCTCAGCTTGTAAGAGCTTGCTTGTGCAAGGATCATACAACGGGTTTGAGAAAGCTGAGATAGATTATCCAAGTAGGAGTTGAAAAACAGAATCTTGTGGTTAATGACTGCTACCTTCAATAGCAACAGCCGTCATTTTCCTTAAGGGTAGAGCCCATGAAGTGAAACCTACCGACCGGACTTTGTGTGCATTTGTAGTTAACGGTTTCGACATCGTTTGGTGAGGAAGGAACTAGGAGGGACCAAGAGATTATGGTTCACGCGCTTGTGTGTTTGCAAATGGAGAACAGGTGCTAGCAGTTTTGGAGGGTACCTGAAGGGAAAGATTTCTGTGTATTACGCTGTGGCTGAAAGCTGTGTCTGTCGGGACGCTGTGCAATGTACAGTTTTGTGTCATGCTCCTGGGAGAAGCAACGCTTAGCTGGAGCATGAGCTGAAATTTGCAGGGCGTTGCGTGTGTTTGAGATTTTGTTGAGCTTCTGCAGGCTTCTGCACTTGTATGGTTTTAGTGGCCAGCGGTGGTCTTATTCATGAGCTGACTGGTTTGGAGCGCCCCTCGAAGAGAATGGGTATCACGGCGAAAGAGGGGCGGGATTCGAGCTGGAAGGGTAACATTCGGAAGGGTACTGATGAACTGAATTCTGGAGTATTCAGAATGGAGCATGATGGGCCAGAAAATGGATCCACTTCGCGGTATGACAGCTACGGCGGATACGAGTCGGCCTCATCTGAAGCATCCAATTCCTCAATTGAAGTCGTTGAGGAGACACCTCTGTTGAAGCTGCGGCAAGGAGCTTTTTCAGGTAAACTGGGAGCATTGAAGCTTCTCAAGTCCGGGGCGGCGGATGGAAAACTGAGCTTCGCCTGGAGCACAGAACAGCATAAGCCACCTCAAGCAGCCCCCATTTCCAGCGCTTTGAGTAAAAACGTACTGACCTTGTTGATTTCGTTGCTCACCTTCTTGCAGCTCCAGAGAAACGATGGACGGAATCACCTGGAGAATCTGAGAATGGGCTTGGAGCTCGAAGTTTTCTTGACGGGTTCAACATACTTCACAAAGGGATTGAGGACTTCCGACGAGACTTGTACGAAGTGCGGAAAGGGTTTGAAGGCATTCTTTTCCCAAGTCATGATGCTGAGCTAGAACCCATCCCCAAGGTGGACACGACTGGAGCGTTTGTGAAGCTCGAGGTCATGGAATCCTGGGAAGTCGATTTCTGTGTTGTCGCTTTGAATGTGGCGATTGCCGTTGGGTTCTTGTACACTACGTTATCTGTTTCGCTGTCAAAGGATGGTTGGCAGAACGCTGTAATGGGGTACTTTTCAAAATATTCTATGCTTGCGTAAGTCTTGACGATACAGTGATACCGTGACGTTCTGTTTTTGGCTGAGACGAGACTAACAGCGGAAGTTCGTTTGCATGCCCCTACTTGAAACACAAAATGAGCAGGATCAATTTCTCGTCCTTCCTGCTCGCAATATTTTACATTGTTCGGATCATAGCGTTGAGAGATACTGAGCGTACCGACGAACAGTTCTGGACCTGCGTCCTTGTCTCGTCCGGACTCCTAGGCCAGAGCCCATTCACAGAGTTCTTCGGCGTAAGCGAGAACCTCATATCATATGGATATGACCAATTGAACCGCATGTTCCATTGGGTAGTGGTTGTGGACGCCACCTATGCCGCCTGCACGTACTTTTTCCTTATATGTTCCGCACATTCGTATCGAGTTGTGGGACACTGGTGAGCAGTCTACTCTTTTCCCTTTCGATCCGGACGCCCTGTTACGCGCAGTACTGAACCCGTTATGCCTCGTTAACTACCTTTGCGGTTTCACGCGCACACAGGGAATTCCAGAGACTACGCTTCTATTTCCCTAAGTTCGTCCTGATCAGCATTTACGTTTCGGCGAGAATCTCTCTGGAGTTGTGGGGCTCAATACACCTAGGTTTTATACCGTTGACCAGACTAATCAACCTTTCGTTCTTTCTTTCAGCTGGGTGGTAGGCTCTCCCGCAATCAAGAAATGGAAAGAACGTTGACGAGTTGTGATAAAAATTGGGCTGAAAAGCTGCAAAGTGGACTAACTCGCCGGATGTCGCTATTACAGGATGACACCTCCAGCCTTGACGGCCGTTACTTTGACCACGCTTTCCGACTGCGCGATCTTACTTTGGTTCTACAAGGAGATCTCGACAACGAGAATATTTCTTGCCCGGCTGAACTACGTGGAGACGCGCACAAAACAGCTCGGGTTCAGATTCTTCATATGTACGCCGTTTGAGTTGCTTCGATTGTCTTGAACTCTCGGGCTGTTTTGACCGCTACTCAGTCGGTTTTTCTTGTGTGATGCGCTTTCCCAAAACCGATGGAGTAGATCTATCAGTGTGTTTTTTGGCTGCAATCTTTCTAACTGATGCGTACCTGATGGGCACGACTCCGGCAAGCAATCTTGAAGATCTTCAAAAGGGGCTCTTCTACATTGAAATGTCACCCGTGGCTGGGAAACTCGGCTTAAGCATCATGTACTTTACATGGCTTGCATTGACTGTTTATGGCAACTATCCTTCGGGGAACTCACGTACCTCCCGCGAAAGCGAAATGGAAGGCGTTGATACTGATCGTGGGATGCGTCTGATTCTGGACGAGAGGAAGACGTTTTTGTACAAACATCGTGACTGGAAAAACCGCGAAACCGCGTCGAGGATGTACTCGCAGTGGAATAATGTGTTCATCATGGAGCTCCAGATCCTGATGATAAACTGTGCGTGGCTTTCCTATATTCCCATGAACAAGCGTGAAGAGAAACAGTCCCCATCGACGGTCACGTTTGAAGCTGAGCTCGAAAGGCAAGATACTCAGGCAGATATCAACAAGGTGGACATGTATGAGATTACCGCTGGAAAAGGTGAGCAGCAGGAACAGTTTTCTCGTTCACCCCATCTTGGAGTTTGGACGATCTCTCTGACTACGAGGTTTTGAAACTTTTTCTTCCAACAGGGTTGAGGATTCTGAGACATGTTTATGACGAGCCGAATGACGGTCATTGTATTATTCTAGAAGGCGAGAACAAAGTGATTGTAAGCTTTGGTGGTACTAGACAGGGTTCGATGAAGAACTGGAGGGCTAATTTTCAGTTCAATCAAGTCACGTGGTCGGACTGGTTTCAGCCAGTATCAATATCTGACCTGCAGAATCTCGACGACGAGGAGAATCCTCAACTTGCACCACGAAGCTTGCTGCTGAAGGTTGCAACAGAAGTCAAGACGTTTGCCGAAGTGAAGGTTCGTGGCCCTCGAGCCAATCATGCATCAGACCACGCCGAGCGAAGGATCTTGTGCGCTTTTTTAGCCAACGCCTGTTCTTGCTGGTTTCGTATAGGTACATGCGGGCTTTGCGAGCATGTATAAGCGACTCAGAGCCGAAATGATGTCGGTTCTTGTTTCCATTTACAACCGCGACAAAGCATCAGGAAGAAAACAGCTGTTCTTTACAGGCCATTCTCTCGGTGGAGCAATGTGCACCATGGCAAGCTACGATTGCGCTCTAAAGTACGTTCGCCTTTCAAGGTACTTGGCGGGCGGGAAGTTGTTGCTAAAATTTGATGAACTCTTGCTGCCTCATCAAGTTATCGACGGATTGGATTACGGTCAAGGCAGCAGATTCAGGTGACTACCTTTGGATTACCTAAAATAGGAAACCTCGCTTGGAAAAATAGCTTTGAAAAGGAGGTTCCCAGACACTGGCGGTTTGTTCTTGCGTCGGACGTCGTGACGAAGATGCCCCAGGACTGGAGTTACTTTCATGTTGGGGTCAAGGTTCTCTTGGACTGGAGCGGTGTGCTATTGGTAAGCTCAGCTGTGAAGGAATCTATTGTATGGGAAGTTTTGGAATGCTAATTTGCTACTCACTGCATGCTCTTTCAGATCGATCCGAGTTTCGTAGAGGTGAGATGGTGGCACACCGTTTACACCAGCACCACCCTTCACACAAGAGCATCCTATTTCTTGGCCCTTCAAGCCTGTTGTCGGCGATACCGAGACAAACGTGGAATAGAAGACGATCTGGCGGATGCGTTTTGGTCCTGGCCCATTCAACCCCACTACATTCGATTATTTGTGAACGTCGAACCCTCGCCCGCGGGTTGACGAGTCTTTGCGTACGCCCGAGGTCGGAAGAGTATCTGCATCCTGGTGCCATGCTGTCTGTATTAGCTTTCTTCTACTCATTGTAGCCCCATGTATGAACTAACTATTAACTCCCTAAGCGACACTCCTTTTCGCGCTATCTCACATCTTCCGCGACCCTTGTTGGGGTCAATCGAGTGGGGTAGATGCTGGTCTATGGTAGAACATGCCACAGGTGACTGGATCCACTTGGTTTATTTTTGTTCGCTTACTAAATCAGGTCCAATATGTCAGTGCTCGTTGCTTCGATTGCTAACAACGGTGGAGCGCTGCATAACACAGTGCCCAAACGGTCATGGACGACCAACAACAGAACCTCACACGCTGCTAGACTAATTTTAAAAACTATTCATCAATAAGACAAACTTGATTGGACCATGTCTGCGCCTCCATATCCAATCCAAACTCGTTAAAATATTGGATTCAAAGATGTTACAATAATAGCCGAAAAGAAAATCATGAATATAATTAGATTTCTGATTAGAAATGCTCAGTAAACTCCCCCATTGGTCAATTGGAATCGTTTCATCTTAATTGCAAACGAAGTTCAACTCTAAGAAAGTTCGAAAAAATACGTATTCACGATGGAGTTGCGACGGAGTATTTTCTAATGAATTCAATCTTCTCTTGGACAGGCTGTCCTATCCATCTCCTGTTCTGGAAGTGCTAAGACGAGAACGTACCGGGAGAACTCGTGGAGGTTTCGCGAGCTTTTCCGAGCAGTACGGATGTGAAGGTAAAACTCTCCGCACCCTTGTATAAAAACACGTTAACTCTCTAACCAAATTTCGATCTGATGTGCGATTCGGGTCACATCTGTTGAACATTCAGATATGAGAGGAAACGCGGATAGGTCCAACGCAGTGCAGACGAGTACGAAAGCTCCCCTCCTTAACTCCGCGCAGTTTGAATTTTATTCCCACTCTCCCCCCTCCCTCTTCTTTTTTTTGGTTTTGGTTTCGAATGCTAAACTACTGAGAGATACTCTGAAAGAGTCCAGATCCTTCCAGCCTAACCAACCCTGCGGAGGTGAGCCAACCGGAAAAAGAGAAACCCGCTTGGGTAGTAGAGTTTTGCTTGGTCACTGTAACTGTGATTTTACTTACAAAGCCGCTCCCGTCAGATCTTTTCCACAACTATACTCTTCAGATAGTTTAGGAAACGTCCTAGGAACCTTTCGAATTCTATGTAATCCTTCCTACGTTTACCAAACCACATGTGCACAAGATTGACAATGACCGATGAGCGTGTACGGATTGGCATAAAGACCGTTGTGATTGATGTTGAGATCATTGATGAGAGCTGGGTCTAGATAAGAAAGGGTGCCAAAGAGGCAGTTGGTAGTGGAGAAGGTTTGCTATTTGGTGATACTAGAATAAGGTATGGCGTTTGTTGCGAGTTCTCCGTTTCTCGGAGCTGTGCTTGGGGGTGGAGGTGTGCGGAGGGCTGCTGCTATCGGTAGGAATCGAATGGTGACAACGGCTGCTCTCAAACTGTACGTGAAGGCTGGCGAGAATGGAGAGGAGTTAGGCGATTGTCCGTTTTCGCACAAGGCGATATTGATGATGAGCGCGAAAAAACTGGATTACGAGTTGGAATTGATCAACCTGTCTAGCAAGCCCGATTGGTGCGTACCCTTATTAAAAATCGATGTGCAAGCTTTTTGGGAGCCTGACTTTTCTGTGTTTTCATATTCTGTCCCGTGTGCTCAGGTATCTCGAGCTGAATAAAACCGGAACTGTTCCTACTTTGGTGGATGGAGAAGAGATTGTTGATGATTCGGAAGGTATCCTGAAGTACGTCGAGGAGAAATTCCCAGAACCTCCGCTGCTTGTTGAGGATGCAGCCGCTTCGGAAGCAATTGCTCCAGTCTTCGGTGCGTTTGCGGGCTTTGTTAAGAACAAGGACCCCGAAAAGGAAGAAGAGCTGAAGGTGGTATTCGAGACCGCGCTTGACGGTCTGGATGCCCACCTGAAAGTAAGAAATGCACAGCAGCAAACGGAAAACTTTGATACCGTCCCCAGTGCTGAAGCTTCGAGTTGCGTTCGTCCTTTGAATGAATCAGGAAAACGGCCCTTACGTCTCTGGGGAAGCGCTGAGCACCTTGGACTTCAACCTCGCTCCAAAACTGTGGCACGCAAAGCACGCTCTGGCACACTACAAGGAGTATGAATTCCCAGAAAAGTTCGGCTCCGTGAACAAGTACATGGATACCCTATTCTCTAGCGACGTTTTCAAGAAAACGTTGTATCCACCTGAGACCGTCGTTTGGGGATGGTCAAAATTCTTCAAGTAAAATTTAGTCTTTCAATCACAGGACAATCTCGCCGCCAAGTCAGACTCTCTTCGGCACAGCAGTAGTATGTTTCTACGGAAGCCGTGGGTGCTCCTGTCTGACTTTGTTTTGAACAACCTGATTGGGCTCCAATCGATGTCGCAATCACGCCGATAAGGAACCGATGCGTAGCTATGTGAACCTGACGACTACTCCCCCTTGTACAGTTCAGTAACCGCGTGAACCGAGAAGGTTGAGCAGATTCAAATTCGGCGTTTGCTTTTCTTACGGATTCCTTGGACTGGCAAAACGTTATTGACAACGTGTAGACCGGACTGGACTTCTACAGATGTCTTGTCACACGCGGAAACAGCAAGCAAGGCCTTTCTTTCCCGATTTTTCAGCTGGTGTGGTTACTCGAGCAGAGAGAAAACACGAATTGTATGTACAATGTACCCCAATGTTTCCTGCGAGATCATCAAGCTGAGTGATCGACACCCAAACTCCTGAGATTCTTGTACAAGCTACAAGCGATCCCAGTATACAACAATCAACCGCGGAGACCTTGTTGCTCTACTTCGGGATCTTCAACTGAAAACTCGTTGCGGGGGTTGTGTCTCCTGAGCTCCCAAACTACCTACCAGAGCTCCACTAAACAAGCTAAAATCAGATGCAACCAGTTCTTCAATGGTCATTCTCTCAACGGCCCAAGCACGATCCCCTCCAAAATCAGTAACCTCACAAACCACAATTCCTACCCCCCGCCCCACGACCATAAACCTTAAATTAATTTTGTTAATTCAGTGTTTTCGTTGTCCCCCTCCCTCTTCGTTTTATGGGACAGTAACGCATTGTCCCACAAGAAATGGGACAAAGAAAATACTGAAACCAGAGAACCGAAAAGAGGTGAAAAAGTTTTTTCAAAATTGTTTTTGTATTGTTTGTTAAAACAGAGCTTGGGTTTGGGTGTAATTGATCGATGGGGACTGGACTGTAGGTAGTGCTAGGGTTGGGAGCGGCTGGTGGGTTACTACGGAGCAGATGTTGTGAAGTTAGTTTCGTATTACTTTTGCACGTGTTTGAGAGAGTTTTGGAGTAGACGATCTGTTTGGTAGAGGGAAGAAGAAAACGATGAATATGGCTAGTGCTTTGCTGGAGACGAACTCTGTTCCGGATTGGATGCTCAGGGCAGGAATTCGAAGGTTGCTTGGGCAGAGGTTGGAAATGGAGAAGCACCGATCGAGGAATCCAGAGTATAAGTGGTCATTTATGGAGGAACTGCGTAAGCTGGATATTGCTGTACAGACGGATTCTGCGAACGAGCAGCATTATGAAGTCCCCACTGAGTTTTATTTGTTGGTGCTGGGCCCTTGCTTAAAATACTCCTCGTGCTACTTTCCAAATCCCTCGACCACCTTGGAAGAAGCCGAAGAGGAAATGCTTCTGAAAACTGTACAGAGAGGGGATCTCAAGGATGGAATGGATGTCTTAGATTTGGGATGCGGGTGGGGATCTTTGACTCTGTACATTGCAAAGAACTATCCAAAGTGTAAGATCACTTCCGTTTCAAACTCCTGGACGCAGAAAAAGCACATCGATAGTATTTGTAAAGAAAGAAACTACAAAAACGTACGAGTGGAGACTGCAGATGTCAATTCGGTACGAGCAACCCGCACACACAAAGATCTCGAACTGTGCGAAACGAGGTGAGCGGGACTTAAATAATATTTTGTTTCTCCGTACAAAGTGGACCACAAAATCCCGATTCGACAGGGCGTTCTCAATTGAGATGTTCGAGCATATGAAAAACTATGAAAAGCTGATGCAGAAGGTCGCCAGCTGCTTGAAAACGAACGGCAAGCTTTTTGTACACTACTTCTGTCATCGAGAGTATATTTATCATTTTGAATCTGACGGACCATCCAACTGGATGGGCAAGTACTTCTTTAGCGGAGGAACGATGCCATCTGATGACACACTGCTGTACTTTCAAGTGAGCCCCCCTTTTTCTGAGTTACCTCCTCCATTTTCCCGAGATTCAGAGCAAGAAATGCTTACCGATTCCGCCACTACCGTTGTCACCTGGAACCCTCACACAGAAACACCTCGCTCATGAGAACACTTGGAAAGTGAACGGAAACCATTACTCAAGAACGCTTGAGGCATGGCTTCAATTAATGGACAAGAACATAGGTCAGGTACGGCCGACCCTAGTCACGGCTTATGGCCACGACAGCGCTATCAAATTCGAGGTAAGGATCGTGATGACGCTTGCTGAGCCCTGTCGCCTGACCTCAGCTGATCGGACCTGGATTGTGAATCCACTTTATCCGAGATAGGCCTACTGGAGAACTTTCTTCATCGCTTGCTCGGAGTTGTTCAAGTACAATGACGGTTTCGAGTGGTATGTAGTCCATCACGTGTTTGTGAAGAGATAGAAGAGAAGCGGCAGTGCACTGGTGCGCGATGGCAATAGCGGAAAGTTGAGTTCGATTCATCCAGGTTTACATGGCTGTCTTTGGAGTCAGTTCCGGGCGTGTGTTGCGCAACGTTTTGCCAAAACGTAGCGTAATCTTCAGCAATCCTGTTGCTTGGTTGACGAATACACTCGAGAGTAGAAGTGAAACCCATCCGCGGGAATTGCGGCCATACACTCATGTGAAGCAGGCTACTGAGCACGGGGGTGACCATCTACTGATTACATCGTTGGTACAAGTTTTGGTGAGGACCCAGTCTTCCGTTGAGAAAAAGGACGTAAATCGAGAATATCGGATTCCAAACGCGATTGATTTCACTCTGGCTGGAACTGTCTCGGGACTGTTCGCAAAGTCATTTGCTAACAATGTGCAAGCGAGCAGTAAATTCCACCGTTATCGCCGAAGATCATTTAAATTTGGTCTTGTCACGATCATTCAAGCGGAGTCCACCGACCCACCACTCCTGCCGGATCTTTTCTTTCTAGTTTATCTCGAGAATCCGATCCTGTAGCAGTACATCAGAGACGGGATTTCTCATCACAGAACCTATTCAGCTAGAGTAACTGCTCAATACTCCACCCTCCAGCCAAAGCTTTACGAACTGGGCGCAAAGCTGGATCCAACCACCCCCAGTGCACATTTCCCGCGAAGATCTAGACTGCAATTGGCAAACATGTGCCAGGACATTAGTCTAATACTACGCAAAAGGAAATTTTTGACAGAGGGACTTTCACAAACGTCCGGGCAGACGCCCTTCTCTAGGCTTCACGCAAGTATCTAATCCATAACGTATCTCCTCTCATATACGATCGAGAAGCTTATGTGTTCACAAACAAAGCCAATTGAAACAGAAAGCCAGTCAAAAAAAAAATCTCATCCGCAGAAAGCGTTCAGACGAGCTAAAAATCGATCCCGCACGAAAACCCAATAAAACTCTTCCCAATCTCAATCATTCCAATGTTTCCATCAATCATTATAGAACACGTCTCTAAAAGTTTCAAGAAAACAAAAGTCGACGGGGAGGAGTAATAGGTCAGTGATTTCTGAGAAAATTTCGTCACGATGAAAAAGTATATATTGAAAAAACGAAGATAAATTTGTCTTATCAGTCAATCTATAAATTTGCAGTCGTTTTTAATTTTTTGTTTTTAAATTAATTTAGGATAGTTGTTGAGTTTTTAAAGAATTTTCTAGCTTTGGGCGATTTCTTTGGGTGAAAGAGTTTGCTCGAGGCGATGAGGTTAGTAGAGTATTAAATCGGAAGGGTTGGACGAGCATCGGCTGGTGGGAGTGGGGAGGACGAGCTAGGGCGGTGTTGACTGATTGGAATTTTGGGAAGTTATTTTCTTGCGTGGATTGCTGGAGTATATTTAGGGAGGAGTGGATAATTCAGGATGGAGGAGGGGATGCATAGAGGATGGGATGGATGTTTGTTTGTGAATGTACAGTGTGTGAGGGGTGTCGCTGGGTGGAGTGAAGGATGGAGACCGTCTGCGAGGAGTAGTTGTGGTCCGAGAAGGTTGAAGTTGTCGCAGGTGGCGTACCAGCCGAAGCCTATTGAAGAAGCACACGGGAGGAACGTGGTGAGGAGAAAGATGGTTGGAAAGGATGGATCTGAAGAGGTTGAGAACGAGAAAGAAATTGTGTCATGGGGAGTTCCCGGCGGTGGGATCAGAACTAATGCGGATAACGATCAAATTTTTGAGTTTGTGGATGGTAATGGGACTACTGTGGCGCGCTTTACAGAGGTTTGAGAATAGTTTTGTAGTATCAATGTAATTAGCCTTTTTGATGGAAATAGATGAGGGTTTTGGGCATATTTTTTCTACAGATGCGCTTTGTGGAAGCAAACTACTAACTCGGCACGGGAACTCGCGGGATAAGTAAAATTCAAGCCGTTTTTTGGTAACTTGACGCGGGCTAAGTCTGTGCGCTTCATTGACAGAAGTCGGCTGAGAAACATTGAAGCTGCTATCCAAGCTGCAAGCGATCTTCTTCTCCAGGCACATGCGCACGATACGAATGGCGTGCACCGCGGAATTCGTCCTTACAATGCAGAGTTGGCGACGAACACGCTCACAAATCTGTGTCCAAGTTACGAAGATTGCGAATTGTTTCCCGCAGTATATGTTACCAGCACAATTGAATTGACAGGCTTGGGAGAATGTTGTTCTGTCGACGCGATTTGCATGGCCCAAAGGCGATAAAATCTGAATTCATTCATGATTGGCTTCGCACAGAATGAGGCGAAACCTACGCGCTCCCTGA
This sequence comes from Rhodosorus marinus, assembly GCA_029953675.1. Classification (NCBI taxonomy): domain Eukaryota; phylum Rhodophyta; class Stylonematophyceae; order Stylonematales; family Stylonemataceae; genus Rhodosorus; species Rhodosorus marinus. Next base: position 1,506,707 of record JAMWBK010000009.1, read on the forward strand.
GAAGGAAACATTCGCAGGCGGGAATATTTTAGACGCCGTTTTGAGCTTCGTCACTATCTCGCTCAATAGCGCCAATCCCTTTGAACACCCCGGAAAAAGGAAAGACTCCATCGCACAACCAAGGGTGGATTCCAATTTGATAGCGGGTGTCGGTTTCCAACTCCAATCATTGCACAGTTTTCCCTTTTCAGTTGAGTATGCAATTCGTTTCAGCATTTAATCCAGCAAGCGTATATCCCTGTTGGTGGTTGAAATCCGTGTATAATTTCGCACATCGTGATCATCATCATCGCGGGCGTCCCAACCATTCAACCGTTCAGCAGTGGACCAACGACCAGTCCATTCAACAGAGTGGAATAACCAAACTTACCATATCTTCAACAGCCAACCGGTGAGGAATATACTAATACATCCAGTTTTCAATTGATCTACTATCACAGAGGCCTTTTGGGTTTCCTAAGTACCAGCAACAAAAATATATTCAATTCTTCCCCGTGCGTATCTGCAAACCTCGAGCAACGACAATCATTAAAGCCGCCTCTGTGGGGTTGTGAAAAGAAGGTGATCGAGCCGTTCCGGAACAGATCAAAAAATGATTGGGCAATCAAAACTTCAATGCAGATCATGTTAGCCAGTGAATGGACAATTACCACCAATTAATACAAAGATATTTTGAAATAGATTTACGTCTCTCAACCAATCAGCCGATCGACAAATGAAAAAAAGGTTCCTGACTTGCCAGTTTCGCTCCACCGCGCCAAAAAACAACAGCTTAACTTGATTTCTTCTGCAACGCATTCTTATTCGTCACTTACAATTTTCTCCAATACCGATAAAAATCAATCTGTAAATAAATATACATCTTACGAATAAATACATTCACTTTCTCCAAAAAATCATGGAGTGATACTCTTTCAATCAGTACTGAGACTCTTCAGCCAACTATACATTAACAAGTACAATAGTTTCATCAATCACAGTCGGTAGTATATGAACTGGCGCCGTTTACTCCAATCACTTCTGCGCATTTCGATATCACCCATTTTTCCCGCTCCTCCCATTCGTTGTTTCCAGAAAGATATTTTTTGCAGCAACTACATAAAATGAATACTTCTGGAAACTACTCTAATAGCTTCTAAAATTTAAACTATACTTAATTTTGTAGGCACGTGCAACAATATAATTTGTGTAAAGATCTCCTTTTAAATTCTATGCTCCCAGCAGAGCCACTCACGATCAAAAACTAGACAATCTCTGGATGCCGGTGAGAATGGAACTTACGTTTCATTGGCATTCTTGGAGTAGAACTACACCGTTCAACTCTTGATTGGATAAAGGTGTAAGGATGAGAATGATATTCAGAAATATTTTTGTCTATACTTGTTTTTGTTGTTTTTTTTTTGCCTTTGAGAGATTTCTCGATGGGTGCACGTTGCTACCGTGAATGCCCTTTATGTATATATAAAGGGTTCCCTAACAACCTTCGGCTTTCCTGGAAGACTGGGTCGAGACAAGGAATAGGCAGAGAATGGAGACTGAACTGAAATAGAGTGAAAGAGTCGTTTTGAGTAGCTTTTTTAAATTCTTTTGATCTGTAGAGATGGCATTCGTAGCGTCAAGTGGGTTTTTGGGATCGAAGAGAGGAGTGAACGTCAAGAGGTCGACCTGTTCACTTCGCATGACTCTGACTCGTGTGGACACGAACGTCACTGTTAACGACTCGGGAAATGTGAAGAGCATTCCGGCGGACTCTGACGTTGACCTGCGCAGGAACCTATTGGAGAATGGCGTGGATGTTTACACGCTTGGACAGAAATTGATGAACTGCGGGGGAAACGGTGCGTGTGGATTGTGCAGAGTGAAGGTTACCGCCGGGTTGGAGAACATGAACGAGCGGACCCCGAAGGAGGACTTCCTACTGAACAAAATGGGCGCCGACAGTAACATTCGCTTGGCTTGCAGGACGATGATCGATGGGCCAGTCTCCATTGAGACGAAGCCCAAGATATAAACTAAGCCCTAAGGGTCTCTGTTGACGTTGATACTAATTGCGCAATGTAGCGCATTAACTTGGCCTTGAGTTGTACAAACTGTCGTTGAGTGGTGATGGTTGCGATTTCATAGCTTGTTAACCTGTTGCTTGAATGTTCCGCTGGGTCGTTATATCCCAGGGACCAAGACACTGCTCTTCCTAGGTTTCATCTGTATAGAAACTCTCTGGATGATAGAAATGGCTTTCGTAACAGCCCTAGCTTGTGTGAATCAGACTTAATAAAACACGTGTTCAATATGTATACATATGCGGCCCATGGGAAAGCTGAAGCAGCTGTCGCGTGCGGGATTCTGTGATATCTGATTACGTCGCAGCTGTTGGGTGTTTGGCTGTGGCAGGAGAATACCAGAAGGGTTACTTCGAAGAAAGCTTCAGAATTTGAAGCTAGTTTCCGCTTGAGGAAGTCAGTCCCAATACTTCTAGTACAAGAAGCTATCTCGCAGCTACTGAGAGGGTTCTTTGACCGAATACATTCTCTTGTTTCCGTATAAATTTTCTCCTCCTTCTGAGGATATCTGACCTCTGACTGAACTCGGACTGGCGCCCTGCAGCTTGCACATGTCGAGGGGAAATTTTCTGCTCGGGACAGGCGAAGCCGGATACTACTGTACCCGCAGCGAACGTTGAACCGGAACAAACTTTGCTAGGGCATGCGTGAATAACGTTAGTCTGGGGTTACTACCGGGATTGTTCAATCTCTGTATAGGGCCAAGCTAGTTTAAGAAAAAACCCCAAACACCAAAGTTTCTATCAAAGGTGAAGCAGCCCCAGTCCCATCCCCGAGACTTTGAACGGTAGTTCCACAGCATCTTCTGCACTACTGAGAAGCTCAACATCCATTGGCGAATACTCTCAAACGATTACGAACAATTGGATATTATGATTATATCACGTCTGTATTATCCAATTAAATACTCTAATCTGACTATTCGATACTAGTTTAAACTAAAAACCAATTACTAATCTTATACGCACTATAAGAACTATATAATTTTTTGCGCGGTTGTATTGGAAGATAACCATCTATATATGATTTTAAGAATCTTGATTGGTTAGTTTAAGAACGGACGATCAGAGCTTTGATCCAGCAGAGTTTGAGGAAGAAGACGTCTCGGGTTGGTTTTGTTCGGGGGAGTTTGGAGCTTGTGGACTGGGGACAGGTCAGTTGTGTCTAGACCTGGATTCTATGAGTTTGGTTGTTCATTATATTTTTTATTTTGAGCAAGGGAGATGTCTAGGGCAGTAAGAGGTTGTCTGCATTTTTATTTGAATTGAATGGTTTGTTTGGTACCGACTTTTGGGGTTTTTGAGTGATGAGCGTCGTTAGTTTCCGAGCGGTCTCTGGCAGACTTGGAGGGGGTCGAGTGATTCGGGGAGCTGTTCGATGCAGTCCTGGACTGTTTGTAAGGAATGGGGACTTATCGATTCAACGTCTGGGTTTCACGAGGTCGATGGCGGTTTTCTTGAAGCAAGAAAAGGCACCAGTGTGGTATAAGGAATACTACAGGAAAGCGAAAACCTGGCTTGGAGTTGAAAAGCCAAAGATCGTTGCCAAGGAAGGAGTTTTCAAGAAGGGCAGTGGGTTGAACCCGGATTTATGTTGGAGGACCAAATACCCAACGACCTTGCTGCAGTACAAGAAGAGCTTGAAGACGAGAAGCCAGGTCAGAAGAATTCGTATGAAGAATCACCGAAAATTACGGAAAAGATTGAAAGCATATGTGAGTGAGAAATCTCAACTGAACAACCCCAATACCTTGTCAAGATGGTACGAGCTAAACAGGTCGGCTACTCACCCTGCGGTTCATTCTTTCCCTGGTTAAATCGTACAGATGAAGATTCTGAAGCAGGAGAAGAAGAGGAAGGAGGCTGGAACGACTGCTCGAGGGGCAATGGACGTAGATCCTGAGTTGGTGGCGACGGAGCTACCTAGCATGTACCGCGAGAAGGATGAAAGGAAGTGGAAGCCGGCGGGCTATTACAGTTTCCCAAAGGTTCCAGGGACGCAGCAACCTCTAGCGCCTGATGATTTTGACCCTACTGCTCCTCCCATTATGAAGCGGAAACCAATTACAAACGGAGTTAGACATGTCGCACTCATCAGCCGAGCGGGACTTTACAAAGGAAGACCTCTAAAACAGCTGACCGCTCCGCTGAAGAAAAAGGCGGGACGCTGTTCTATCACTGGAGTAAGATTGCTCCCGATCACCATTTGGCTCATCGCTTTTTAGAAGACTCCCTCCCGTTGATGAATACTGACCTTGGGATGAACCTGCCTTTTGCATCAATTAACAAATGACAGAAAATCATACAGAGGGGAAGAGGTGGTGGGTACCGGCGCCAGTATCGGATAATCGACTTCAGGAGAGCGAACCACATGGACATGGAAGGAACCATCGAACGAATCGAATATGATCCAAACCGCACGAGTTTCATATGCCTTCTAAAGCACGAAATCCCCGAGGGAAAGTACATGCCGCTGGCGAACCTTGAACAGCCGTATTCGTACATAATCTGTCCGCTGGGTGTTCGCGTGGGGTACAAAGTAAGCGCAGCAATGCCCCAGAACTTGGCAAAGCGCGACGGAAAATTGCAACCTACTCACCGGTCAACGCTTTCTTTCGGTGTGTTCGTGACAGGTCATGTCGTCGAAGTCGAAAATTGACCCCGAGCCTGGAAATGCAATGCCTCTCAAGTTCATTCCCCAGGGAACGACTGTTCATAACATCCAATTCAATCCGGACTCTACCCAGGGGCTTGTTAGAGCTGCTGGAGGCGGTGCGACGATTATGAACCATTATCCGGATCGGGGGTTGGTATTGCTTAAGCTGCCCAGCAAAGAACAGAGATACTTCTCCGTGGATTGTATGGCCACGGTAGGAGAAGTATCGAATACCAAGCACTACAGAGAGAACTTGGGAAAGGCAGGACGTAGTAGGAATAGGGGCAGGCGTCCAATGGTTCGGGGTGTTGCCATGAACCCGGTAGACCATCCGCATGGAGGAGGAAACGGGAAAACCTCGGGCGGGCGACCTTCAGTCTCGATTTGGGGTTGGCTTACCAAGAGCGGCCGAAAAACGCGTAACAAGAGGAAGCCAAGTTCACAACTTATTGTTATGACCAAGAGACAGGCTCGTGAACTAATGAAATAAGCAAGCTGCAGCTTTCAATGTGTGGCGTTGGTTGTAGAAGAGTCTTCGCCTAACGAACCGCGCAGGCTACTTGTTCGCTGGAGAATACGTGAATAGCATATTTATTCTCGCTGCAACGGAACTGCTCTTTCACGAGCTCCAGAATGCTCGATATTGGTCCTGCTGAGGCACTGTCGTTTTTCACGTTTTGAGTTTAGTACATCCTATAGCGAGAGGCGATTTAGAGATTACGAATTTCCCTATAAAGGCTGAGGAGCTGAGGCGAAACCGGCTAGTTGTTCTGTTTTACAAGGGTTTTTGATATGTACTGGCATGGGATCCTTGCTAGATCCTCCAAAGCTCTGAACCCTTTCACTAGGAACTCATACTCTGTATGTCATCTTGGGAAATCCCCAGGAGGTAGAGTACACTGGTCAAGCTGCGGCTGTGGATGCGCCCGTATACTAGGCCGTCGACTGCTTCGGGCTATGTTGAGATTCAAGCATGTAGAAACAAGAATCAGAATCAATCGGAATCGAGTTCTTCGCCAACCACTGAGCGCGGCTATCCGCTCGATTTTGTGCTTCGCACCTGATCAAAAGCTACTGCAAGTCCAGCATGTGATAACATCTTGCTGGAAACAGGTCCATCACCTACGGCGATGACCTGTTCAGTAGTGATTTTCTCATGCATCAGCAACATATCGAGTAGATCCCTCTTTCGACGAGCATCCACCGCTGGCGTTCGCAACTCCCCGGAAAACTTGTCTCCTTCAACCAGGAACTCATTTCCGTATGCAAAGTCCTTCACCCGGACGAAAGCCAAGAAACGGCAACCGTTTTAACACAAACTGAAAAAAATTCTTCATCTCCTTGGGGAGAATGAAACCAATCTGCTTACCAATCCAAGCGTCGTCTTCACGGCATCTGCGATCAGCCTTGGCCCTCTCGAAATCACAGCCGTCTTGTATCCCAACTTTTTCAGAGTTCGGACTACTTCAAACGCCCCGGGTGTATAAGTCAGCTCAGATAAGGCCTTTTCTAGGACTTGAGATACTTGTAGACCTTTCAATCTTGACACTCTCTGTTCCAGCTGCTCGGCGTAGTCTGAGATATCGTGTTCTCTTGGCATCTATTCAATGTACAGGATTGATCATTGTCGGTTGTTCCCTTGTCTGTTAGTTGAGCCACACGCGAAAGTGTTGGCCTCGCAAACTTGGTTACCTCTTCAGATTCCTCAACGCCAGCAGATTTGAAGAGGATATCATTTGCATCTGAACTGATTAAAGTATAGCTGAGATCGAATACGACCATTCGTTTTGCGCGCTGCAAGAGTCCCGCTCGTTGTATGGCGATATCGCCTCTGGCTCTCTTGCCGAGGAGGAGAAGCCCTTCGCGCATCTTCTCAAGTTGACGGAAGAGGTCTTTCTCGGCGAGACGAACGGAGAACTCGTAGGAGATGAAACCGTTGCTCTAGCATATTATGGGAAGAAGAAATGATGAATGTGAGCAGAGGGAAATACCAATCCGTGGTTGAAGAGCAGCGCCACTTGAGGCTAGTCGTTGATCGCGGGTCAGAAAAGGGCTGCCTACCCCCCGGCTGAGGCTGGTAATAGTTTCAATGTTTCCGTTGTACTTGGCGATGACTTGGCAGATATCCACAAGGAATGCGCTGGAAGCTGGGCCGACGGGACTGATCATTGTGATTACAAATACCTACGATCACATCCCGATTGGCGTAAGCGAGAAAGTTCGTTCCTCAGATATTTTTCTAGATGGATCTCACCTGACCGGGCTCCGAAACGACCCTGTTCTGGACCACATCAAACTCGACAAAGAGCTTCATGGCGTGAGCGCATAGCAGGAGCTCCTTCACAATATCCGTCTCACGCTGTCCCTCCTCATCACTCAACTCAATAACTAAAGTTAGCGTAAACTCATCCTGAACAATGAACTGCCTTATATCCACCAATACTGCTTTCGCCTTCTCCAAAGCCTCCAAAACTGAAGGCAAACCAGCAGAAGTTCGCTTCCCACTTATTGTCGCAATTAATCTCCTCTCTCGTTCCCGTTGCTCTCCGCCCTCACCCATTCTTACCTCAAAACTTTTCTACAACTCACAATTTCCAATTCGTTAAGAAAATAAATAAAAATTACTATCATCAAGATCCCTTCTCATTCACTAGGTAAAATCCCTCAAAAAAAAACAAAAACCTAAGCTCACATTTCCCCTTCCTCTCTCTATTACCATCAATATCGCTTTCCTCTTCCATCATCATCTCCAATCCGTTAAAAATGTCCCACCGTCGCTAAGTGCACGACACGCAATAACCCAAATGGGTAGTTTCGTTAATGAAGTTGTTGGGTCAAGGACTGTGACGCGGAGAGGCTATTTTGCTCGGTTTTCGTTCGCAGTAATTCCGTTTACTGAGCTTAAGGACGATGTACATGCTTGGCTTTTCAGAGCGCTTCGCTTAACCGAGGTTAAACGGAAGTTACCCCGGTCAGCACAATGTCACTGGATAGACGGTTTTTGGCGGAAGCCGAGCAGAACAAAAATTCGGTTTGCCTTAGTTTATACGTGAGATTGCTCGCCGTTGATGTAAACCGATCTGTCTGCCTGATGTACGAATCTGGACTGAATCTTTGGGGTTTGAGTCGTGGTAGATGGTTCGATTCTAGGTTGGCGATGATGGTGATGTGCCATTGGTACTAGATCTGTAAAGACAGGGTGGAGTGTCTGTGCTTGTTTCGCTTTTCTAAGGAGGGCATAAGCTCAGCATCTGAGAAGGGGTACGGTGGGGTGGAGGTTGGTTCAGTTTTCCGCTCTCGTTCTGTGTCAAGTTCTTAGCCCTTGAAAAAAAACGGAGTCACATCCGCGCGATAGCTCGAGACCTGTGCGCTAACCCTTCCCCCTACCCCTCCTTTATCTGAGATTCGCCCGTCCCGTGCAGGACTTGCGTTTATACGCGCAGGCCTGAGATTCTCGGTTCACGGGTCTCCCGGCCCTCGACAAGTCTATGTGAAAATCCTCTGTACGGACCTTATATCTCTATCCCGTGCCGTCACTCAAATCGTTATAACGCCGGGGCCCATTTCGTGCTCACCATATGGGTCGCGCGTCGAGCGCATTGCTTTCTCTACAAAATAATAATATTTAGTTATGCTCAATAGCTGCGAATAAACTAGTCAGCGCAAACATCCACCAATCTCAAGCCGGCGAGTGTCATCCAAAAAGTGGAAATCACGTTTCCCTCTGACGCAGGAGAAACCCAAACACGCTTGTGCACAAAGTTCAAGACTGCGTTTCCACAATTGCGCCACATACTCCTACGATATGAGTCCCGCTCTTCTCCCTCATTGGCCCGGTCACTTGGAGGAAACTCTTCCCATCCCGTGTGAAGATGTTTTGCGACATTTTCCCAGTCAAGGCGGATCGATACACTTGAAGATCATCCGTCGTACCCTGTGGACTCTCCATGTTCGACTTGATCTTCAGTCCGGCCCGAATTACGTTCCCATGCACACCATACAGCTCCGGACCCGATACTTCCTTAACCACTAGGTCCGCGTTAGCTGTCCATACCACCATGCGGAGGGATCGCAGGATGTTCGCTTTGCTTCCGCTCGTTATTCTCTCAATCGCTTGCAGATCCTCCCTGTTATCGAGCAATCTGTAATCGGTAGAAGAGTTTGGATACTTTGGAACCGTCGCGTCAGAAGCAGTTATCTGGCTCGGCTTTGCCGGTCGCTCCCCGTAAGCTTGTTTCGGCTCTTCCTTAACACCCAAGGTTGGTTTTTCCTCCATATGCTTCAGCGAGGTGGACGCTAGTACCAACGACTGCAGGCTAGTCATTCCATGGTTATTTCCACCCTTATGTCTCTTCGACGGTGATTTGTAAGCAACATTCATCGTTCTCTTCATGTCGTGGCCCGCTTCCTTATCTGTTTGATCAAAGCCCATAATCCTGTCGCGAGGCGAGCTCTTTTGCTTCCTCTGCTCAGTTGACCTGTTGTCCTCGTTCGATCCAACCTCATTCGTGATCTGCGATGTCGGAAGGGGGCCGAGTAGGGGTTCGCTTCGCATCTGCCCGCCAGGAATAATAGCCTTCTTCTTGTGCTCAGCCTTTCCCGTATCTTCAGCATAGCAATCCTCACCATACGATGGGCAATACGCTCCACGTTGAGCCGTGCATCCAGATCCCTTAAAGCACGCGGAGATCCAAAAGTCAGCTCGAGTATTCAGATATCCAAGTTGATCGACGGGGCATTTTTCTCCTACCTCCTGATGACGCGTGGAATACGGGGGCTGGGGGTAGAACTGCCACGTTCCATAGCCATCTACGTGATAGCCCATCTCGGCTGCTGCCCCGTTGTTCCTGCCGTATGGTGCTCTCAAGTACTCTTGCCTTTGAGGATGGGTTGCACTCGGATACGCGCAGGTTCCACAGGCTTGGGAGTAATGTGCATGATAGTCAAAAGGGGTTGGCGCCACGTATCCAGCTTCCATATAATAGGACACGGCTCCGTTGGGTGCTCCTGGACCCACAAACTCGTGGCTTCCACAGCGATAACCGCCTGGCCCGCCGCTCTGGCGCTGGATGACACTCGCTGCAACTGGAGCATGAGATTCATTCTGGACGATATGGCCACCTGCAGTTGGGGGTCGCTGTTTCAGATCCTGTCCTTCTGCACCTGTTGTCGAAGGCGTCCGAGTCTTGTGGCTGACGTGATGGTCATTCGCAGGGTTAATAACTTCATTCTTCTTCTGGCGCACGGACTGAAGCTCGATATTGCATAGCTCCTTGTCCGCGTTGAGAGAATCTTCACTGCGCAGCTTCTGGGCTAGTTTGTCCAACGCACGGAGCTTTCTATGTGGCCATCTTTTGATACCATGAGTTCTACACTGCTTCTTGAGAACAGTCACGCAGATTTTCAGCTCCTTCGCAGCTGCATCTATCGGAAGGTGAAAATACTTTGCCTAAAACCATTTGCGTTTCCTCTTTCAGCAACCTTACTTGGTCAAGCTAATGCAATGCACGACCTACCAGCTCCGCATGCGAGATACTCTTCGCCCTTCCGCCGCTCCTCTTCTTCACAATTGGCGGTTTCAGTTTGTTTCCTATCGATACTTTCATATCACCCATGATGGCCGGACGAGGCTCATGCCTCAAGCTGCTTGTCTTCGCAGTACCTATCGATACTGCAGCTGATTGAGTTCACGTCGAACGAAAAAAGGGTTCGTCAAAATTGATCTCATTTCAACGTATTGAAGCAGTGGATATGCATCTACAACAAGAGGAAACTGTTCTCAATATGAAAGGGATTCCCTTTGACACACTCACCCATATCTAGAGCCCGTTTCATCCAAACTCGAACCTTCTTTTCTCAACTGGTGCCGACGTGTCAACGAAAAAAGGGAAGGACCGGAACTCTGCCGGAACGAACGCCAAACTACAGTCCGGAGAAGAGGGGACCTCGCAGTTGGACAACACAAGCAGCCCCTCCCCAACAACACACCCACACACGAAAAGTGGACGACCAACCAATCAGTCAAAGACCCTTATAAAATCTCTTGCTCCCCATCTTCCCCATATAATTCTCACTCCCTAAACCCAAACCTTACTCTCCTCTTAACAAAAACTCCAACTCTTTCCCCAACTACCCCTCCCTCATTCCAATCCTCCTCTGCTCCTTTATTTTCCCTCAATTCCAGCCCACAGTTTCACGAAACTTGATCAAACCAAACCCAAACCAACAAAAATACCTACCCTTAAACAAATAAAATTCAATTTCAAAAAATTCACATCTCTTCCCCCCCCCCTCCCGCCCTCTGTTCTTCTTCTCTTCGAAATACCTCCAAAAGCGACAAAAAAGCCCCCCTGAAGAGGCCAGAACACTGCAGTAAAACTATAAATATTTTCAATATTATAGTGAAAAAATTACAGCGAATGAAATGGCTTAATTACAATTCGTGTCTTTTTGTGTTGCTTTTGGACCAATCTATTTTTATTTTACAATTCACAGATAAAATTGCCTTTTTAGGAACAGTCAAATCTCCTTTCCATTGGTCGCAAATCTCCATGTTTCCATCGTCTGCTACACTAGTTCAACCCCTCCTACACCACCATGTAATACGCGATATTCTTTTTTGTAGTAATATTTATCTTATATGTTTTATCTAGTTTTTGTAAAAGAGGCGAAAAACTTTACCCCTCTGGAGGCTTAATTGCAAGAGGTGTATCCTCTATCACCTATTTCGCGAACTACACCTTCGTATCTCTGGACGGGTATGTTATTCTTCCTTCTCGTATATTTGTGCTTTTATGAAATATTTAAAGACTCCGGCACAGAAAACATCAGGGTAGACCTATGGGCTAATCTCCCTCCCCCTAAATCCTGCCATTCCGCCGCTCACATACCACGGAGGTCTATATATTATCGTCCTCGGGACGTGGAACCCAGCTGAATGGCCGTGAAAAAGCCTTTCATTTATATTTGAAGTTTTTCGAAAACCAAGTGAAAAGTGGTGGCCCAAGAAACGAAGAAAAAAACTAAGAGCAATAGACCCTGATCGATTTTGATTCGATACAGGGGAGAGAGGCTTTTTCCGCGTTTTCGTGGAATCGTGGTTGTCCCAAGTCTGTCTCTACCCCTAACGGACACAGTGAATGCAATGGAGTACCTTTGGTTTTAGTAAGAAACGAAATTAATCTGAGGAATTGAAATGGTGCAGCCCCACTACTTTTTGTGATACATATCCATTGCCATGGTTCGAGTCGCCGCTTTGTTGATTGGTGTAGCTCACCAAGCAGATCCTGATTTTTATTTGTGAAAGGTTGTCTTAAACTTTTTGTTCACCAACGCCCCTGAAAACAAGACATTTTTTTTTTCATGGATCGAGGTTTCAACACACGGAATATAAATATCTATTGCCTGGGCAAAACGCTGAAGCGTTGTTAGGAAGTAGATCACCTTCCACTTATACCCTCCTTCCGAATGAATGATGGCCAACATAGCGCAGAACGTTTAACCCGCCTTATATGGATGTAGAAAAGAGTGTATTGTTTATAGCATAGATTAAAACCGGATTTAGTAGAAAGAATTCGCGGCTGCATCACCCCTGCCTCTTGCTTCCATAGGGAGAGAACAAGAACTGGCAAGGGGTAGAAAAAGATTCTATAGTTCGAAGTGGGTCGGTTGATGAAATAAATGAAAAAACAGCGCTGGATTGGTTCTATATTCATTGGTTGATACGGGGATACACATGGCGATAGGGAGTTAGGGCAGACCTGGACAAGAAAAAGTATTGGGCACTGCTGGTAGCCCTTAAATGAGAGTTTACTTACTCACGAGAAACAACTAAATCCAACCCATTCAATAGGAAGTTTTTGCCTCCAAATGTTTTAGTACCCCTTTAGCAATTGTAGTCAGTGTCGGCTATCCAGCGTCGTAAAAGTATGGGGGAAGGGGTGCGCCGATCTGTCTACGACTCTCTAATAATTGTAACAAATCAATGAGCACCAGATCTCACTCGAATCTCTTCCTTCATTGGATAAAAGTGACCTTTTGAATTTGGGGTTTCTCTATTGATTGGATAGCGACTTAGAACGTCAAATATTATCTAAAAATGAATATTCGATCACATAGAGTTTTGCGTGGCGGCGGAATCAATCCTACACACAGCCAAGGATCGTTTGGGAGAAATGAAGGAGTATCATAGAGAGGCGTTAAGCTAGACGCTAGCTTGTCGCACACAAAAAGATTAGTCAGTTAAGAAAGATCAAAAATTTCCGTTTTGGAAAATCTGAGCGTCCTGACCGATTGTCTGCTGGACTAGCATGTTTTTTTTCAATGTTTTGGATCGGTTTTAGGGTGAGCGTGTAATTTTTTTTCGCGGTCAACGAGAGGCGGAATTTTGGTCAATCAGGGGTTTACACGAGCATTCCATTGGTTTTGGGACGGGGCGGATGCGTTTCTAGGCTGAGGTGGCTTCTCGGGAAAATCTCGGTTTTGTCATTGCCGCTGCAGACACGCGGATTGTGAACTCCTAGGACAATCTGTGTGGAAAGCGTCTAAGCGCGATTTTGTAGTCATCCGTTTATCAGAGCCTGGCTAAGTCGATAAGAGGGAAACATACCCCACGTGCCGAGACAGTTACTCCAGGCAATTCCTTGCACCCCGCTTCGCAGCTTTTCTCACTGACTAGACCCTAGTAGTTTTTCTCGCTGATTTCTTTTTACTTTACTCGATCAATTAGTCCTCGGGCGCGTTTTTTGTCCCCAAAGACAAGGCGTGAGCTGTTAGTCACACTCGAACTACAATGCGGATGAATACGACGCTTTTGCTCTTCGACTATTAATGAGTTGTCACTAAATCCGGATACCCGCTTGGGTCCAGTACATCCGCTCACAATTTACCTGCCGGGACCCCCACGGTGCCCCCGCGAACTCCGATGCTCTCGCTGAGCCTTATTTGCCGCTTTCGCAATCGCGTTCCCACACACGCGCGAATCCTTGCTTTCTACAGGCTTAGCTAGTCCGGCTATGAACATATGCTCAACACACCGTTTGCTTTCCTCGTCGACTCGCCCCCGTTTTAAGGTTTGCAGAGACTCTGGATGGGTCGCTTCCCTGTCGTTGGTGGTCCGTTTTCGACTGTGCAATTATATAAAGGGTTATCAAAAGCAGTGAGTCGCAAATATGTAGCGGAAAGCTGATATGAGTTTAGTGTGCTTACCGACTGCCAGCCTCCGATTGACCATGCAGTATTGTGTGGATTTTGGACAAGGACGGTGAGCCACCACTTCGGCCGGGGTCAAAGTAGATGTCTGCTCGCCAGTCCTATAGGAGCGCTGGATGAATCTCCCTGGAAACGGACCTGATTACGTTTGGCGCTTTGGGGGCGGGGGGAGGGGGTTGTGTCCGTTACCCTTTGGGCTAAGAAAACGCATCTGCTCATCCTGAAATGGAGTGCGTCCGCGAATGATCTGATCGCCGAGAAGGAATCGAGCGGCCAGTAAATTCCATGAGAAGTATTCGATGCTTAGGGCATCTATATACAACCGAAGCTTTAGATCTCAACTACAACCAAGCCAAGTCTATGTCAAATAGTACTCCAAGCGCAACGGCGAGCTGTGGGCCCAGTTGGCGCTTGTCGGTGTCCTGTGCAACCGTTTGCGTGCAGACGTTTTCTCCCGTGCGACCGGCAACCGGTCGGCGCAGCGAGTGGACTCCCGCGCCACTCCTAGTTTTAGTGTTTTGAGCGTCATTCTTTCTCTGTTCGGGCAGCCGACGAGCTATTTTCTCTTGGCCAATTTCTCCGCAAAATATTTCTGCTCTTCGAGCTTCCTCAGCACACGGTTTTGGTCTTGAAGCTCGCGACACTTCATATACCTGGTAGGAAAGCATTGCACAACCACTTCCTCAGAGGAGTTTTCAAAAACTTCCAAAGCTATTCATAAGCATCAGCAGTACCCTCTCGTGAGATCTAGAGCATTCCCTAAAGGAAAGAGAATCACGAGCGGCGCTATTTTTGTCGTCTTGAATCCAGCTGCGAGCCCGATCACAGTACCACACATCGTAAACGTCCAAGCATTATTCGCAAGGCATTCAGTGAAGCTGACGATTTGCAGGAACAGAAGACGAGTCGCGTTTGAGTGCATACTGCAGGAATATGTTTTCAGTCAGTAATTTTGAAACACTCACGTGTCAGTTTGCAACGTATCCTCAAGGTACGATATTCTCGCTTTCACATCCTCCACCTTGGTCCCTCTCTGATCTAGCAGCTCCTGATCCAGACCTCGCGCCACGGATTGCCTCCATTTCTCAGGCGTCCGTTTTAGGGCTTCCTCCCTAGTAACATAAGTGCTCTCACCGAAGTCGTTCTTCACCCACACAACCTGCCTTTCTTTCTCCTGATCCGTAACTTGCGGAGTGTCACTCGGTTTCCATGCTCTATCCGAACCCCTCCAGCTCGGTTCTATCGGTTGACCTTCGCTCATTCTTCAAGGCCTCATAAATTTCAAACCTCACAATTGCTTCCTCAACTGCATCAAAAACAGCCAAAAAGATCCACACACTATCACAAGCTCAATAGTAACCTTTTCAAACCACGACTACTTCTCCCACGAAAATCTCCTCGGTTCATCTGCCAGGCACAGCACTCAGCAAAGGCATCGTTCCGATCAACACGATCGTCGCCACCGCCACCAAGAACTTTTTTCTCAGCCAAAAGCCCGGCCCATCTCAGCCACAAGCAACAAGAGAACGCTCTCCTCTTGCTCTGCGAAGGATCAGACTGTCGACAAGGTATTTTCGATGTACATAGCGAGCAGAGAGATGAGGATTTAGTTGCAGACCTGACATTCACCAGTGACCATCTTAGTACTTGCACTGGGGTGAGTAGAGTCCGCAACGAAAGACTAGGAGAATCGGACGGTTTTCCAACATGGTTAGGCCCTTTGACGCTGCGCTCGAGTTTTCTACTGCGTTGGATTCAGTCAAGTAGCTTTGGCAGAACTCGTACAGACATCTTCGCCTTCGGTTTGGCTTGATAGTGGGATTATTGGTGCTTTTTTTCAATCACTCTTTTTTGGGTGCGTCCACTGCTGGTTTCCTCGCTTTTGGAACGGAACAATATCCTTCCAATCGCTAGTAATGGAGCGATCTAGATCAAGAACCGTCTGAATGAATCGAAAGATCAGATCACTCCGTCAGATTAGTTGACCTCTTTCGGCTCTGGCGCTACTGCCACCCCTCCCGATCGATTCCAGGCAACGCCGAAACCAGCTGAACTTCCAAGACGTGGATGTCCTTCAGAGTCGACAAGAATTGATCCCGCTGGAGAATGAATCAATCTACGACCATATATTTGATTGCACTTGGAGATCGAGTTCACAAACAAAGATCAATTATGGCAGAACAGTTGAAGAACAAAGATGGCATGGTGGTTGAAGGGAGCTGCCATTGTGGCAAGGTCAAGATTAAGTTCTTATCTTACACTCCCTGCCCCTTCAATGTGTGCCACTGTCATACGGATACGAAAACAGCTGGTGCGTACAATGTGAACATAATGGGCGTCACAAGCAGCCTAGAGGTGAGTTTCATCTGGTTCCGTCTGTTTAGCTATTGCAGCGAGGGTTTTGGTTACTCATTTGTCTCCCACTCTCTTTTCTCGGTAGGTCACTGGAAAGGAACACTTGCAGACATATAGGGCCGTACTTGAGAACCCAGATGGGACCACGAAATTGTCACAGCATGAGCGCAAATTCTGCTCGCACTGTGCAAGCTATTTGTACGCTTGGGATGAGCGATGGGAAGCCGCTTTCTATCCATTCTACTCCTGTATCGATACTTCACTCCCCGTCATCCCAACGACACAGCAGAACCATATGATGCTGGAAAGCAAAATGGATTTTATACTCGTAAGCTGCTCCCAAAGAAAAAAACAGTTACACCGACTACTGGCACGTAGCGCAGCGATCTTCAACATTCAATTGATGCTCTTGATCTGTTGCTCTTTGTAATTAGGTTCCTCCTGGAGTCCCCTTGGAGAACATGTTTGAACAGTTTCCGAGCAGATCGATTGCGAAGTGGCATCGCGACCATGGCTATTTCGTCCCTGACGATATACCTTCGTAGATGCTTGCCATTGAGAGCCAAAGCTGTAAAGGATTTGTCGGTATGGTACAGTTTAGAAAGATTTCGAAAACCAATCGACGAGAACCCTCCAACGCTCCGGTCTGCGATAAAATCAAGAAAATGCTTTCGGGAGCGCAGCACATCTTTTTTGCGCTTCCTTTGTTCATCGACCAGTCGCGAGTGCCTCCATGGATCAAGCAAAGGAACCGAGCTAGATCCACCTAGACCCTGGCGCGAGTCGCTCCTGATTCCCTGTATGCCAAAGACGCTGCATGATCTTTTGGAAAATGACAAACGATGAAGGGATCCTGCATCGAAACGGTTCTTCGGTAGGCCCGACCACCTGCAGCAAGCACTAGATCGGAGATCAACCAAATCAGTAAGGGGCAGCATATACTGTCCGTAAGGGGGGATCAGAAAGTATATATGAGCCTCAGAGAGAGCGGAGGGAGTTGGGGGGTCTGGGTTGAGGGGAGCACCTCGGTGAACGAGGTGATGAGAACTACAGTGCAAGGCTTATTTTGTAATAGGAGCATCTTGTAGGATTAGCTGATAATGGCCATGGCAGCATTCGTTTGTGGTTTGAACTTGCAAGCGAGAAAAGAAAGATGTCAGAGATTGAGGCTATGTATGAGAGAAAGCGACGGCGTAAGAACGGCTCCTCCGACTGTACCTGAAGCTCTAAATATGACCATTAAGGAGAGCATCCGAAACGCTGTTCTGTCAGGGCAGCGGGCAATGCGGGTGGGTGGTTTTGCTTTCGTTGTTTCTTCTGCGTCACGATGTTGAAGGTTGTTTCTCCAAAGACTGAAATGCGCTTGGAATTTGGCTAGGTAGATGTTCGGTCAGGTGAAACAGACCCGGACAGCCCCATCTATGACGAGATGATGGTTGTCACTGTCGCAGCGCAAGCTGTCGACAGCATGTCGACCATGTTGGGTGAGGAAAGCAAGATTTTGATTGTCAGTGATCTCACCACGAAGGTCGACCTAGTGGCCACGCGGTTGGTCGAGGCATCAACAAATCTATCCCAATCAAAACTCCGTGTAGTGGCCATTCCCGAGGACGCTGAAGGTTTCAAAGTGGATGTGGATGAGGATCTTGTTGTGATTCTTTCTCCCACAAACCAGCCAGGGCGTTCAGTAACCAAGCAAGTGAGGTAGGCGGGGTGATGAGTAAAACTCCCGGAAACCCAGTGCATCACGGATACCAATTTTCTGAGAATGTGTACTACGGCGCAGGCAAATTATCCGCGCTGCGTTTGGCAGAAGAACAATCGTTGTCAACCAGAGACTGGATTCTGTAGTAGGAGTAAACGCTGATGGATCGGAAAAGCGTGTGGGAATGCTTCCAGTTGAGATAGGCAAATTCGAAGCAGCATACGTGTGGGAAATGTACCAAATCAGGAAGAAGGGCAAGCCGACAGCAAAGCTCGAGGACTTGGACATGGTCCTGATCGTACACAGAAAATATCCGGAACCAATCTGTATATTCCGGCTAGACACAATGGATCGAGTGTGCAGTCTTGTTCATGAGTGTGGGTCTACGCTGCCATCCCACAAAAACATTCTGACCATCGCCGCAAGGCTGATGGATGGGTAACAACAACCGAACCAACCTTATAATGAATGAATGCTATTCCCAGAGCCAAAACAGAGGGGCTGGACTTAGGCTGCTTCGCGTACAGCCATTGGTGATCACATCAGGCCAAGAGGGCGTCCCGGTCAGTTGAATTCCACTCCATGCTAGAACATCGAACAAGGCGAAGATATCCAATAGAACAGCTGGCGACTACACATGTTTGCAGCGGTGAGCTGAATAGTACTGTGTACCAAACAGTCGCTTACGATACGAGCGTAGATGAAGAGCCCTAAAACAACTCATTCTCGTCCTCAAGAATGTTCCCTTCCCCCCTCAGATGACCCAAAGAAGAGTTTCACTGCAAAAATATATATATGTCAAGCTCATCTTCTGGATGGATGCCAATTGCTCAACAAATAGGTCAGCAAACAACGCGAAATGTGCTTTAAAAACAGCCCAGAATCAGATCCAATCAAATACGTGATAACGATTGTAATAAAGACTGATGCCTAAAAAAATTCCGATGCAGCATTTCTACCGTTGCTCGTTTTTATAATTCTTTTTTTAGGTACTCCAGAAAAAAGCTGAACGTATTCTAGAAAAATTGGGGAGCACCTGATAACCAAATCGGAGCCATAGAATCCCTCCGTCAAATTTTTGGTAATTTCTGGAACGCATCTGCTGGTGAGATAGAGAAGGGGGGGGGGGGGTGTGACGCGGATTCCCTCCCTCGAATATTTTGTTGGCATACTGTTTTTTTGGATGAAGCAAAAAAACAGGCAAACCTCAATAATCATTTACGTTTGCAAGATTTTGGGTGGAGTCACCCGATAAAATAGCGAAATAAACGTTGAAACAACTTTAGGGAGTAAGAATCCAAATGTGCTTTCGGTTTGCATCATGTTGATAAAATGATGAAAAACTCAACATTGAGCAGCGAACATCGAGAGATTGGTCCAACGGGCGGGGAGCTATAGGGGATTCTTCATCTCATTCATGTTACAACATCAATTTCCAGACTAGAAATATGACTCAAATAGAGAGTATTGTTCAAAAACAGCTTTTATTCGATATTTTAGAATAAAGATCGGACTAAATTATCAAAGGGTCTAGAAATGAGAACTGGATTGGGTTTAGGCAAATGTTTAGGTCGTGAGGTTTTTGTTCTCGAGTAAGTGGGTCGTGGGGTAGGTTTTCTTTTTGGGGGGGGGCGGTAGGGGGTGTGTTTCGATATGAAAAGTTTCTCGCGTGGAGTATGAAAGTGCATGTAGTGAAGGAGGTTACAGAGGCGATAGTGTCGGGGATCTTGTTTTGGGGATAGGAAAAGGTTAGTTGAGGATTTTTTTTCTTTGTATTTTGTTCCTGGGGGAGGCGGGGGAGGGGTAGTAGTTGTTGTTCATTTCTTCCATCGGCGATGGCGTTTGTGGGGGGTGCTTTGGTGGGCGCCGGTGGGCGTCGTGGTGGAGTTTGTGCCTCCCGCCGAGTGAGGGGGAATAAGGCCGTGGGTGTGAGGAACTCCAACTACTCGAGGCTGAGGATGGCGGTGGATTACGCTGCGGTCGGAGAGGAAATGGTTGAGACCGGGGCTGAACCTGAGGAGGTCATTGACAGGGCGTTGACTGACTTTGGTCTGGACTGTGCAATCGCGTTCAGTGGAGCTGAGGATGTTGTGCTCATCGAGTATGCATCGAGGACAGGAAAGCCCTTTCGGGTGTTTGCTCTTGACACTGGACGCTTGCATCCCGAGACGTACAGATTTTTCGATAAGGTAGAGAAGCACTATGGTATCAGGATCGAGTATTGTTTCCCGGAAAGCAAGGAGGTCGAGGATTTGGTCAACGAGAAGGGAATGTTCTCCTTCCTCGAGGATGGCCACCAGGTAATCACAGATCCCAAGGACCCCTGCTAGTTGACAAGAGGCTGTGCAGAGTATTGGATTCGCCCTAACTTTTGCTATTTGGTTCACCAGGAATGCTGCCGAATCAGGAAGGTGCGACCACTTCGAAAGAAGCTTGGGACTCTCAAGGCCTGGATTACAGGTCAGAGAAAGGATCAGAGCCCGGGTACGCGTCAAGCTATTCCTATGATCGAAATGGACCCTGCGTTCAAGGGGCAAGAAGATGGCGAGTTGGTCAAGTTCAATCCTCTCGCTAATGTGTCCTCTGCGGAGGTGTGGGCACTGATCCGAATGGTTGAAGTGCCGTACAATGAGCTCCACCAGAAGGGCTTCATCTCCATTGGGTAGGCTACTTTGTGCTAGTCTCCTAAATTCTGCGTCTCCTCGTTCCTAATTGCTAAGACCCCGCGGTTTTTCCGTTCCTGAATGGGTAGGTGTGAACCATGCACGATCCCCGTACTTCCAAATCAACATGAAAGGGAGGGCAGATGGGCGTACGAGGAAGCTACACAAAAGGAATGCGGATTGCACACTGGAAACATTTCAAAGGAGCTATCCAAGATGGAAGAGGCAAGGAACTTTGTATTGGACAGGGTTAATGCCAATAGCGTTATGATGTTCTCTAAGGCTGGCTGCCCCTTTTGCCTGGAAGCGGCAGAGCTTCTCCAGAAGCTTAACATTGAGTACTTTGAAGAAACGGTGAGGAAGCCGTCCGCAACCTGGGGCGAACGAGATGCTCAAGATTTCGACTTTATTCCCTTTTCTGCAGGTGAGTGAGATGCCAAACGCAGCAGAAATCATGGCGGCTCTGTTGGAGAAAACAGACCAGAAGACCTTGCCCAATATCTTCATTAAGAGCCAACACATCGGCGGGTGTGCGGAGTTGAAGGTTCTGCACGCGAAGGGAGAACTTGTAAAGATGGTCGGAAACAAGCAACTGGTGCAATAACTTTGCCGGCAAATTTTCTAGATTCCGTAGGAATATTTACAAATTCTCTGGTTTTAGCTCACATTGTAATGAAACGATAGTTGCACTATAAGTCTCCAAGTCAAGCCACAGGATTGGAGAAAAACGAACCTCGAAATTTTGCTTCAGCCCTTCCCGCTGGTTGAAAGAGTTCAACTCAAGCATTCCAGAAGCTCGGTGCTGAGTTCCCAGTGTACAGCATACAGCATGCCTCGTGAACAGCTCGATATGCCATTGAGCATATTGTGAGAAGCAACATGCCTTCAACCAAGACCGAAGGGATGCATAATCCATACACATCCTTTAGGTTGGCTGCTGATGGTTACTCCACCGATGATTGGGAGAAGAGCCTATGTGGTGTAGTCGCTTCCGAATATCAGCGCTCGGTGTTGATATTGCTTTTCTAGTCGAATATATGAGAGCTCTGTAGCTCCTGCTAATTCTACGAGCTGAGATTTATCTCTGTCAGCAGAAGATGAAGCGGGTTCGACGGGCGAGCCATGCAGGTACGTTCCGAGTTGTTGACCGCCGTTCTGCGTGTGTCGACTGAACTTGGACTTTTTCACGTGCTCCAGGTTCATGGTACAGTGGTGATAGAGAGCATCTGAAAACCCAGCTTGCAGGCTGGATTCAATCTGCACGAGATGTTGGATTTCAGGACAACCTGCGTGCAGTCATTGCTCCTCATGCTGGGTACTCTTATTCGGGACCTACTGCAGGATATGCTTATGCGGCTATTGACCCTACGAAATACGATCGAGTCATTGTACTGGTAAGCACATCCGGGTATGTGACCGCGATAAGCAATGCCTAATCGGATACACTTTTTCTTTGGCGGGTGGCCGTCCAGGGACCATCACATCACGTGTACCTTGACCACTGCTGTGTGACAGCTCAGAACTTCCTGGAGACCCCCGTTGGAACATTGAAAGTTGATGAAGAGTTTAACACAGACTTGAAGGCTTCAGGGCTGTTCGAGTCCATGGATAGATCTGTAGACGAGGATGAACATAGCATTGAGATGCACCTTCCGTACGTTGCGTACGTATTCCGAGATCATTTGGATCGGATCAAAGTAGGTCACTGTCAATGCCCACTTGCATACCTCGAAATGAGGTTTCTTGACAACTGAATAGGCTGTGCCCCCCGAATTCCTGAAACAACCGCAGGTCGGGACCGTCCTTGTTGGTTCCCTTTCGAATGAGGGCGACGAAAAGTACGGATTGTTCTTTTCGAGCTATTTGTCAAACCCAAAGAATCTTTTCATAGTTTCCAGCGATTTCTGCCATTGGTAAGACGTGTGAAGGGAGGCTTAATCACCTGAACAAATCGAAGTTGGTTTCCTTTCTGAGTATCATCTATTCTTTTAGGGGTAAACGTTTTAGATATGTCAACTACGATTCTGCCCGAGGTGAGATACACCAGTCGATCGAGCATCTCGATCGAAAGGCCATACATATAATCGAAAGACAGCGGCCTGCAGAATTTCACAGTTACTTGAGAGAGACCGGCAACACAATCTGCGGGAGACATCCCATTACAGTGCGCCCAATTCCTGAACTTATTGACGTAGAAACCCATTCCTTGGAAAATCCATACGCAGGCTAACACTGAGTCTCATGTATAGGTTCTGCTCTTCGCGGCAGAGAAAAACCGAGGGTCGCAGTCCAAGAGTTTTTCGTTCAGCTTGGCCAAATATGCTCAGTCGTCTCAGTGTCGATCACAATCTGACAGCTCAGTCAGTTACGTCTCGATGCACGTTACGCTTCAGGGTGATGACTAGTAGACTACTTCAATCCCCTTCACTTAACGACTGAATTTATTCTAGTAATGATTGAGTCGTAATACAGACCTTTGGTTGGAGTAGAACTTACGCCAAACCCCACCCCCTTATAGAGCCAAGAGAATCATTCGGGAAAGACTCGATTTTCATTAAAGTTTTCATAAGTTTCTATTAGTACGAGAATCTCCATCTGGTACTAGAAACTATCCAAACCAAGGAGTCCTAAGCTAGACCATCCATGCATATGTGCTATTCAATAACGAAACCAAATCCAGAAGATCACATTGTATGAAAATAGAATCCCAGATCTAGAAACAAGTGGCTACAAACAAAGCGCAATTCGAATCATCTACTCAGCAAATATCTAAATCAACGCGGATTAGGATAGACAGGCTGTCCTACTCACGTTTTATGAGGATGAGGGTTTTGGGGTGCCTTCACGACATTCTCTCTTTGAGGGTTTGGAGGATGATCGATGTTGTGCGTATTTAGTTGGCGCAACACGTAGGAGTTTGTATTCAACTTAAGGATGAGAGAAAGTTGGCTACGGATTGAAAAATCTCTATGCAGATAGTGAGATTATAGTTTTTCGGATCTCTGCTCTGTGAGGGAGGATTGTCCAGGAGCTGTTGTTTTGTGTGCAGCAGTTGTTGTTGTAGTGGAGTATCGTTTTGGGAGTGACGATTTCTTGTTTTTGGTTTTAGGATTGATTAGGGTTTGGTTTGGGGCGGTTGTGGCAGTGTTGGAGAACTGCGAGGAGAAGGTGTGCGGTGTTGTTTTTTTTTTTGGATTTGTGTGGATGAGGAGTTCGCAGAAGTGATAAGATCTTGGTGGGGAAGGTACTGGTGCGGCAAGGGGATGCTTGCGGTGGTTTTGTGGTAATGATCAAATCTGATTCACCCAGATGTGGTAGCAATTTTATGCTCTGAAGACGGATGGGGATAGCACAAGATCGAGATTACCCTATCCGCGAGGTGTGGGCCGAGAATCTCAATGAGGAGATGGCCAAAATTGCTCTGATCCTGGAGAATTACAATTATGTGGCAATGGTATGATGTTTGGTCATGCACGAGGCTTCCCTAAGAAGCGGATTTCTACGAACGCGATGAAGAAAGTGCTGAAAACGAATCTGGCAATCATCTGATGTCTACCTCGTAGGACACTGAGTTTCCTGGTGTACTAGCTCGCCCGATTGGCACTTTCAAGAGCAAATCAGAATATAATTACCGAACGCTTGGCTTGAACGTTGACATGCTAAAGATCATTCAGCTGGGGTTGGCTTTTTCGGATTCAGAGGGCAACTCTCCAAAGGAATGTGCATGCTGGCAGTTCAATTTTGAGTTCAACCTCTTGGAAGACATGTATGCACAGGATACGATCGATCTGTTGACGGATTCCGGTATGTCCTGAGTGCCAAAAGGAAACCCTCTGCGTACAATTCCTCGCTGCCGTGCAGAGAGTGCTCGTACGCATGTGGTTTCGACCTGTTGGCGGCCCGCAAGACCCAATGGATAGGGCCAGGAAGTTTAAGAAAACAGTCGCTCATTGTGAGTCGTCTTTGAACCGTAGGCTTGCGATTTCAGGAGCACGAGCGACGGGGAATTAAGGTTGAGGATTTCGGTGCGCTTCTGATGGAATCTGGGCTTGTGCTTTGCGAGGACGTACATTGGATTTCGTTCAGTTCGTTCTACTACTTTGGTTATTTGTTGAAAATACTCACCTGTTCGGAATTGCCCAAATCCCAGGATGTGAGTTAGGCAACTTCACTTCGACGATTGGGAGGGGACTGCGCCTACTTGCCCGATTTTCAAATCTGTTTACGAGGTTGCTAACTTTGGCAATTTCTCCGCACATGGGAATCACGCCCGTATGGACAGGAATTTTTAGATCTCCTGGGCACGTTCTTCCCCAATCTTCTGGATATGAAGTACTTGGAGCTGGTCACAGACGGCTTGCAAGGAGGGATAAATAAGCTTGCGGAGACATATGGAGTGCGAAGATATGGACAGGTTCATCAAGCCGGAAGCGATAGCCTCCTAACATTGCATGTTTATTTCTGTATGAAATCTGTAAGTACCCAACTAATACATACAAATGGACACATCGGACAGCTAGGACCTTCCCTGAGGTAATCAGGACTGACTTTTCTTCTGTTCGCCACGCTTTTATTTCTATTAAGGTGACCTTCAATGGAGACATAGATACAAAGCATTACGGTATTCTCTACGGCCTTGGAAGCGGAACTGACAACACGAAGGATGGGGACAAAACGCTGACAGGCGTAGTCACATAGGAACCTCGCTGTCAGTGACATGACACCATCGAAAGCTTGTCACTGCAAATAGCACTAGCTGATATGCAGCCTCGGCTGCAAAGGAAAGGGAGGGATTCTATATCCCACTGAGACATTTCAGGTGAGGATTCGAATCGTTGAAAGTGAACTGGACACAGGCAACAAGGAAACTTGAGATGTATGACTCCCAAGGTGTAGAACGACAGGATGGAAGCCCGCAAGTCGATCGGATCCACCAAAGCAGGTTTTCTGCGAACTGGTCGGCACGTGCGTCAGGATTTGCAGACTTGGAGCTGTCTCTCCGTTGGAAAGATTGTTTATTCGACTGCGCCCATAGAGAGTTTTATTCGTTGAGAATTAATGGGAATCAAAAGCATGATCCAAACCAACACCGGTACTTAGCCCGAGCGTCTCTTGATTTCTTCGAAATCTCGCTCTCGGTAGGCGTTAAGACCTTCAGCGCTGTCACAGGAAGGCCAATTCGACGCATTCATGTCTTCAAAATGACGATTGTGGGGCTCTCCGTCACGTTTGGAGTCACTTGATACGGCCAAAGTTTTACACCAGCATCCACCTCATATGCTGTAGGAATGTTACACCGGCGCAAAAAGGAGCAAAATTCGTTCGTATCAGAAGCTTAATTCATCTTCTGGCCCTTGCGAGGGGTTACTAATATACTACAACAAACTGAACACTCACTCCAGCGCGAATAGCTGTGCCCCAGTCCACGTTTCACCGGGAGCAACGACAGCCGGTTTAGAGACCACCGCCGGTTCAACGCAGACGAAGCTTTTCCAGCCCGCGTCACATCCATCGGATCCGAACGGATTCCAAAGCGTCGTATCAGACAACGTCGGAGTTTTCTTGATCGTGATAACGTGCAGTTTTGCACTATCGAACACCACCACTTCGTTCTCTATGTTGGTATATATCCGATCCGTCTCTTCTGTAATTGCAACACCCGCTCCCATGTCATCAGGTTCATCCTTTCCACGAAAATGGAAGCCAAAACAGTATCGTTTTAGCTTTCGGGGCTCAGCAGCGCTCGCTGGCGATGCGTAGCCAAATGTGCTTCTAAACTCTGTTGGCGACGCCATTCCCATCAAGCGCCGTTCACAGAATGTCTAGCCCAAACAAACTATTGTCTTGATTTCGGTTTCTACTACGCCTTACCTTTTTTTTATCACCATCCAGTCTGTCCATGTACTTGGAATTGTCCAATCCATACATGCGAACTTTTTCAATGTTAGAACAATTGATGTAGTTATGAAGCGCAGCCGTGAACTCGATAGGCTCGGATCCTGTATCAGAAGCGGTCAGTTTTGATTTAGAAAACCAGAAAAAGGAGGTTAGATCCTCGAGAGATCGTAAAACTTCATTCACTACAACGACATCATACCGTTGTTAGTTACCCTCAGGGCTGTTTCCAGTCCACCAGCGTTGAGGGTGACAGCATAGACTGCCTCCCACTTCTTATCCCCACTCCAAGACTTGATGAGGTCGGATTCAGTTTCGTTGGATATCTTGAGTTCAGTGTAGACAGAGCCATCCTCCAGGACTTCAAGAGCGGTTACCTGAACCACGACAGAGGGAGAAAAGAAGATGAGGTTTTAGAAACAGTAGACAACTTTCGAATGGTGTTCTTTAGCATCTTTTGTTCACCTCCCATTCAGTGATACGTGCGAATCCATGAGCTGGAAGATCCCCATAAGGACCGAACTGAGGGAAGCAGATAGGAATGCCAGCTCTGATAGCTTTTTTCCCGTTGAAGACAGCTTCTTTTGACGTGAAGAAAACCTCGCGCTTGTTCTGTGTCCATGATTGTACTGTGGCGCCGTACTTGTAAACTCGGGCACTCTGAAACGGAGGAGGAAGTTGGACCCGGATGAGTTGAGAAACTGGAAAACCCCCACAACTTGTAAGCAGTTTGATTAGAAACTGTTATCGGGCGTGAATTACCTGCCCGCTCTCCTCGTGGTTCATCAGCACGTACTCCATACCATTCACTCCGGGCACAATCTCTGGTGGAGGCGACATCCCTCCCATCTCTTCGGCCAGCTGAGCAGCCAAATCTTCAAACTCATTTGTCATCTTCACAGTAGATCTCCTTCCATCTCTCGAAAAGGTTTTCTGACTCCTGCAACCGCCGATCTTGGCAGGCATGCGCCTGGTGGCCCCAGAAAACCCACACACGAACGCCATCCTTTCCCTCACAGGCTAGTCGAACACAGTTACACTTGCAGCACTTAGAAAACCCACTAACCTAAAGCTTCAACTAGCCAGTACCTCTACACACCCTCCCAACCTCTCCACAAGTAAACCTCGCAAGACAAAGTCTTAATAGCAGCTGATGATACTGGATGATCCAGCCGGTTTACCCTCCCGAGATCTCGGGATCGCTGGTCATTGATAGGACATCGACCGCGAACAGGGGAGCAGAGGTGAAATTCTTCGCTTTCACTGATCTTCAATGAGTACTTTTCCATAAAGAGGCAATCGAGGAGAGGGTCTAGGTATTGGATTCAGGTCTTTTCCAGGTTCACTGGCCTCATGGAGATCCATAGTTCGTGCTCAGTGACTCGGGCGAGTGGGGCGGCGAGGATGAACAGGTCATCCAATGCCCATTTTCTGATCCAGAGTCGACTGAAGATCTCTAGACATCTAGTCGGTCGCACATGTAACGCAGTCTTTCTCATCCTTCCAGCTGAGGACAAAGCGAGCTCTTTCAAGCCCAGAAGAACAACGCATACTTGCTCGTTCTTGGGAATTCTAGCTCCCGAAAAGCTTTTGCGGGGAGTCGGGGTTGGGGAGGTGTTCAGTTGTACCTGTAGCTTGAAGAAGCCCAGACTATCGTTCCGATGGTTTCAGTTGCAATAACATGATAGTAATCCTTAAAAAGAACGTAGCAATTCCCTTACAATATCATAGCTGCTCTGAATAGAGCATTGATGTTGAAACCAGCTGACTCGCGTTGGCCGCGACAGACTTTCCACCAAAAAAACGATTCATAACAAATCGAACTAATTATTTAGAATATACACGAATATCTATTGCGTATTTTTTAATAGTATTTTGTAAGTCCAGAATCAGCGGCCTAGCCTTTCTTGATTTGTACAAACAATAGTGAGGGTCAGAACATCCCGCTTTCGACTTATTGATATTCTTCATCAAATTGATTTCAATCTCGAGCATTCTTTTTCTTCTGAATTATATATTCTTAAATTTAGAGATTATTGTTCTACATATATCATTTCATAGCAAATTTCTTAATAAATAATATAATAGATGAATCTTAAACGATAATTTGATATACGAAAACTAAATGTAGCGCTTCTTGGCTGTCATTTATTTATTTCAAGAATTCACATAATGCTTTTTACTGAAATTTGAAAATTTGTGTTTCTCGTAGCTTGGTTGGTGCAGGGTAGGATTGAATTTTGTTAATTGTGGATAACAATTTCGTTGCTTAGTATTTGTACTGAGGGAGACTCGTTTTGCGGATCGATCCACTCGCTAGGAATAGTACAGCCACAGACGGGCAGTGATGAAAGAGCCATCACCGTGAAATACCAAGGTCATGACCCACAGAAGGGAGTTTATCCTATCGCTTGATAAGAGGGTTTGAGTAAATCCATGCGAAGAACAGTTAGTTCAAAAAAATAGCACGTTGGAAACGGAACCAGTTTCACGAAGGTTTTTGGTTAGTTAATGATGGACCTTCATCAGCGCCTCTTAATTTCGGGGCCTGAAACCGTTTGAACCATCCCTCCTTCCGTTCTGTCCCCTATTGCCAGGCTTATTGCCCTGTTTACCAGATCTTCTACGACGACTCTTATTGCTGTCAGGTGTTTTGGATCGGTTCGAGTCCTCGGCTGGAGCTTCCGGGAAGAACGTTCTTGTCTGTTTCAAATGCGCCCGTGCAGGTATCAGGCCCTCGTACAGGCGTGAGTGCATCGTCTTCAGATTCAGTCGAAACTTTTCAAACCTATCCTCAAACCACTGTAGGTTTTTTTCCATAACCTCTGCCTTGTCCAGTTCCCCCTGAGCGATGGAAGAGACCTCCTTCTCCATCATCGCCCGTATTTCCGGGAGGACAAGCTTGCTGTCAATATCGAGTATGCCCTTTATCAAATTTAAGCCCAGCGTCGTTGGCACCAAGTAGCGACCTCCAGCCGGCTTCCTTCCACCAGACCCTGGTTTCCTACCAACCGGAATTGGTACTCCTAATGAATCAGGAACGCATGCACAGGGAAGAACGGGAACCACTGGTCAGGCGACGTCACTTCCGTAAGAGAAGCGTCTCTCACTTTCCTCAGAGATGGCTTACCCTCTTTGTCACAAACCACAACGTAGCTACGGTCCACAATTGTGCTTATATGCCCGGCCATGCTCGCATCCGTTCCGATACCGTGCTTGTCCATGAGGCTGACGAGCTCGTGTTCTTGTAGAAACTGAGGCGGAGAGGTCTCGTTTCGAATAACCTGCACTTTTCCGAACGTGACTGGATCTCTTGGAAATATCTTCTGCATCTGCCCAGATCGCCCTGAGTCTTTTTCCGACCTAGTTTTGAACTCCTCGTCAATTCGATAGACGTCCCCAAGATTCCACTTCATTGATCCTCCAAACCCGAGCTGCAAAAGTAGACGTGTACAGGGTTAAGAAACTTCCTATGGTTTCAAACAAGCGGAGGGATTTGGCGATACGGGCCTTACCCTATCGACAATCACTTGCTTGTGGACCAGAGTGAGAGCACCAACTTGGATATCGCTGTTTATCTCCCTGTATTTAAGATCTCCCATCAGGCTTCCGAAGAAATGTCGCGCGATGAATTCATAAACTCTCCATTCAAGTCCGCCTTGAAGCTCAGACCTTGTCGCAGACTTGGTTGGCGTGATTGGGGGATGGTCTCCGAGGTTCACACCACCTGAAAACACAAGGATCCGACAATAAGTTCTTAAGAGGGAGTGAGCAAAGCCAATAGCATGCTCTCGGTCTGTACTGGCCTCTTACCCGTTGGAACTCCAGGGTTTTGTCTGCGTACAAAGTCTACTGTCTTGGCCCAGTCCGGATGATCCTTGTGGTCGTTCAGGACGGACTTGATGCTCATCGACGGTGGGTACTGGGTAGTTTCTGTTCGAGGGTAGGAAACGTAGCCAGCGGTATATAACTTTTCGGCCACCTGCATCGTCTTCTTCGGTGAGATCCCAAGTGACTTGGAGCAGGCCATAAGTAGTTGAACGGTATTCAGCCCGTTTGGTGCTTTCCTCGTTCTCTCAACTACACGAACGTTGGAAACTATGCCTCTTCCGTGTTTGTTGATCTCAGATCGCACTCGTTCGGCATCTGCTTCATCGAACGTTGACTCCTTGGACCATCGCAGGACAACCTCACTACCGACATTGGCTACGAAGATGACATGTTTTTACGTCAGTTGCGGTCAGGATGGTTAGTGGCTAGTACCCCGCGGTCACCTCCTATACTGGCTTGAGTGAGCGGAGTAGTTCGTCCAAACCCGTACCTTGAACGCGGACCGCCCAGTACGGTTGCCTCTCGAATGAGAGCATATTGTTGAAGCGATCAACACAAAAGAACAACGTCGGCGTCTGACAGGGACCGTAGCTCAACAGTTTGATGTCATCGCGGTACTTTCTCCGCACAAGTCCAGCAAAATTGTTGGTTAAAAGCCTCGAAAACGCGACTCCGACTTTAAGATCAAGCTCCTGCCGTGCGTCGACGGCCATCGATTCGTTCGGATTGGGACGCGCAAGACTACCAAACGCGGCACTGATCTCTGAATTAGTCAGAGCAGAAAATCGTGCTCGGTGGATGCCGCTATCGTTTGAAAAGGTATCGCGGGTGACGGAAATCACCTGTTCGCATTGGAATATAACGGCACGCTGTCATTAGACACTTCGTCTAGTCTTTTCCGAGACTAGAGCTCGTATCGTGTAGCCCAGAAGACAAGAACACAAAGCAAGATGTGTCTCACCTCGTGCGCAATATTTTCTCCTTCCCGATCGCAGTCCAACCACAGAACCAAACGTTCACAGCCCTCTGCCTCGTTTTTTAGATGCTCGACGATCCTCAGCTTATCTGCGGTTTCCTCAACTTTCTTCGTAATCGGACAGTTGAACAGTAGGGCAGGGTCCCTCCTCCAGTTGCCATTGGCAGCAGACTCATTAAAGGCTACGGAGAATACATGCCCGACCACACTAGTAACCTGAACCCAGGACACAGAGCCATTCATGTCAGGCCTTTCGTTGCAGAAGTCGTCAAAGAAACTCACGCGGGGAGAGGGAAGAGGGTCTCCCGAGGTTCCAGTATTTAGGTCGCTCACCCGAACAACAACTTTTTCGCCGGTTGATGGAAATGAGGTAAAGAACTCAAAAACTGGAACGTTTCGCCCTAGTCCACGTCTTTTTCGGCATTGACCTTTGGAGAGTATTCCTGCAATAGACTCAGCCACGCTAGGCTTCTCCGCGACCATCAAAACCTAGTGGAGGGAGTGGCAGACCCATATTAGAAACAAACAATCTGGTAATGACAGGCAGTCTCGTGGTTGATAAGACACTACACACCTTCTTCAGGTTTCCCGTAGATTCTTTGAACCGCGAGCTATTGGTCTCAATAACCTCTGGAGGAAACATGGCCATGTATTCATAGAAAAGCTTCTTGCTCCTTCCCAGAAGCATTCTCTCGATTTTGACCACGGGCTCTCTCCCCAGCTGGTATCCAGACGACTTGAGTGCCTTCGTGAGTTCGTCCGATGGCTTTGGACGCTTATACTTCTCAATGGCCAACCTCCGAATTTCCTCGTCTGAAACTTCCTCTTGCTCAAAGATTTCCTCCAGATCTTCAGACTCTGAACCGTTCTCGATGGCTCCCTCAACCGATTCTTCATCAGTCACCGAAGATCTTTCGTAAGCTTTTTCATCGAAATCCGTGAACCTGAGGTCCTTCTGAGCTCCCCAGGTTCCTTTCTTTGCCGTCTTCCGAAAGTCTTGACCCCCAAACTCAAACTGCTCTCCCTCCTCGACTTCACGAGAACCAACGTTCTTATTGACGAGAACATCGTGCTCCCTTTGGGCCATGTGCGCCATACCAATGAGCCAGTTCGGCGGCGATTGTCCTACTTCTTTCAATTGCCTGAGAACGGACGCAGCTGTTCCCTTCTGCCGAACATTCATGAACGCTGTGGCCGTGCCTCGTTCACCACCCCGACCGGTCCTGCCAATTCTATGGGTATAGCCTAGCGGAAAGGTTTTCACAAGATTGGAGATTGGATTCTGAGATCTTGGCCCAGTTGGAGTGAGCCCCGTCGGTCCGATCAAGTTGACTGCTTACTGTCGGAATCCTTTGGTGCGTCGTACTGAATGACATGGTCGATGCCGGTAACATCCAAACCGCGTGAGGCCAGATCCGTTGCGACAAGGATTGGGGTTTGTCCAGATTTAAAATTTCGCAGGGCTTTTTCCCTCTCTGTTTGAGTTCTATCTCCATGGATTTCCTCCGCATTGAATCTAACCATCATCACCATGGTGAATTGCGAGGTCGTCGGTTCAGAACGCCATATTCACGTTGGAAGACGATTGCGGGTTGAGCTCACCTTTTTCGCTTCAGCAGTTGAACCAACGCCTGCGCTCTCTCCTTCGTGTTGGAGAAAATTAATGTTCGTTTGTCAACTTTCGACCTCTCATCCAGTAATCGCACGAGCGCGGCATCTTTCTGGTTGTCCTCAGCCCAAATCAACTGCTGCTTAATCAGCTCCGTGGTGGAGCCAACACGTCCGACCTGTAACAGCAACATTCTCTGTCAGACTACTTTTTTTTCTTGGTAGATGGTCAGAGACCCTAAAGTAAGGGGTATTTGTGAACTAACCGATACGAAGAAGTAGTCCTCATCTAGAAAGTTCGCTGCGAGATACTGTATGTCTTCTGGGAACGTTGCACTGCACATAACGTTTGTCCTCTTGGCAGTTCCAAGTCTTCTCAGAATGAATCGCAGTTGAGGTTCGAAACCCATATCCAGCATTCGATCTGCTTCATCGACCACTAGAAACGATACATCTCGCAGTGACACCGCTCCTCTCTCAACGAACATTTGGAGTCTTCGCAGAAGGGTTGAACGACGTTCGACAAAGACAGCGCCGTGTAAGTTTTCCAGAAACAGGATCTTTCTTTGGATCCATACTTAAATGGAATTTCCCTCGCTTACCTTCCAGGGGTAGCAATGACAAGATCAGAGCCAGCAGACAACTTTTCCGCCTGAGACTTTGTCGAATCTCCACCGTAGACGCATACGCTCTTCAAGCCAGTTCCAGCGCATAGTTTTTTGGATTCCTCGAATATCTGTACGGCGAGTTCCCTCGTCGGCGCCAGCACGAGAGCTCCAGGGTTTGCGGTCTTTGTTCTATGTGAAGCGCTTGATACAGAGCCTCTGCGAGAAAGCAGCTCGTTGATCGCGGGGAGAAGAAACATGATAGTTTTTCCCGACCCGGTTTGAGCACATGCCATAACATCTTTTTTCGCGAGGAGCAGAGGAATACAGTGCGCTTGAACTGGAGAAAGCCTCTCGAAACGAAACTTTTGCAGATTCTCGTGAACCGGCCGCGGCAGCTTATCTGATAGTTGTTCAGGTTTCAGCACTGGTTTTGTTCCATGAGTCTGCGAGAAATATTACCCAAAGAGAGGTCTCTCAGCTTAGAACATGAAAGCACTGGCTTTTCGCAGATTACAAGCATCCGCACCTTTGGGGAAACCTCCACTGGAATGTCATATTTATCAATCCCGCCACCACGAGATGATTCAGCAGCTGCTCGAGGACCCGCAACACGACCCAAATGTCTCCGATATATCGAGATCGCTTGCTTTCTTCCACACCAACAGATCCTACTCCTCAGCAAGTCAGCTGCTCCAACCTTTCCAATAACAAAGCCACTCATCGTAGCTCTAGGCTCAGGATTCTCATGCAAACGAACTCTTCCAGACCAAAGATAAAGTCTCAAATAGAACAACCAGTTACTCCACGCCAATGCCTTTCTAACCCCCAGCGAATGTCATTCACCAGATCATCATGAGATTGTTAAGCAACTCTTTCTGGTCGACGAGACGGCTGCTAGTTAAACATCGGTGAATCAGGAAGGTTCATCTCAAGGGTGATTTAAAAGTACATGGAACAGTCTGATAGATCAAGGATAGATACATTGTCTCAGAGGCGTTCTCAGAATAGCTTGATAAGCGTGTGTGGCCGTCTGGACTTTAGAAGGCACTTGAAGTCGAGGAGCAAAAAGAAAACACACATAGACGATGAGGGCTTTTCGTTGAGAGCATGTGAGGGCGCGTTACTTGCTGAGCTTCAAAGAAGCAGTTTTCAGCATTGTCTTGTCCTTTCAAGAAAAAGGAATCTGCAGCATTGAAGTATTCTCAACTCGTGACTAAAGAAAATACTACACTAGCAAAGATAGACCGGCGACAATACGCCGTCCTGCGCTGCATCATCCACGCGAGACTAAAATGTAAATCACTCAGTTTAATAGGTTATATAAACAGACAAATAATGTACTACTCTACTCATCTACTTCCTCCCTACGCGAGCGGCCTTCCTCGTCGAACGTTCGTGGTAGCTCCTAGACAATACTATCATACTAAATATATCAAAATATAAGTGACTCTTAAAATATCTGTAGAAAAATGCTTTCTGAGCAAAAACCCTCACCACAAGAATACATCGTCTTTGACAAAATATTGCTTCATATGACTCTTAACATATACATAAAATGCTGAATGTTGTGACGATTAATTGCGTTTTGAGAACACGAAGAATGTGGATGAAGTTTTCTTGTAAAACTGGCGGGGCGGTGGGGGATAGTTGTGGGATGGCATGAAGGTGCATAGAATGGTCTTGTAGGAGTACGTTAAGTTGGTTGAAGGTCTAGAATTGATCTTGTACTTATCTAACCAAGAAGAAAATAATCTTGGATCCAGCTGAGGTGTTGGTTTTATCTTGTTCGATCGTGTAGATCGTAGGGTGGGGGTGTATAGTAGTGTGTGTGTGTGATCAAAGTTGGGTTAAATAAGCCAATATGCCGAATGCTAGGTTGCCTGATATAAAGCTGGAAAGAGTGACAAGCAGCGAAATGGATTTTACGCTTCTGAATGCGGAGACTTCGATTGCGAACGCTCTTCGGAGGGTGATGATTGCGGAGGTGCCGACGATGGCAATAGATTTGGTGAATATGGAGGTTAATACGTCGCCGCTTTTTGATGAGTTTGTTGCCCATAGGCTTGGACTGATCCCCCTCTCCTCCCACGAGGTCGATCAGTTTAACAACACTAGAGATTGCGATAGATGTACGGACCACTGTCCGTATTGTTCGGTGAGTATCTTCTGCTGCCTTTTTAGCAGAACCGGAAGGAAGGCACTTGTCTTCGTTGTCCGCTGATCTTGAAGAAACTATCCTGCTCTTCCCCGGATAAAGATTGAGTATGTACTGGACGTTAGTTGTGACAGCGAGGACTTTTTGGATGTCATGTCCAAAGACTTAATCAACGTTTACGAGAAGGAGAGGCCGGAGTGCGCAAGCGTGAAGCCCGTAGACAACAGCGGAGAATCCGAGGCTCATGCGAGAATGAATCAAGCTTCCAAATCCGATGGAGGGCAAAGACCGCCGGAGGGAATCGTGATCACAAAGCTCCGAAGAGGGCAAAGGATCAAATGCACTTGTATAGCAAAGAAGGTGACCTTCAGCGTTCAAAGACGTTCAAATGATGAGAACCATGAGTATTATTTTATAGTTATAGCTCTGAACCCTAATTCCCTGAATCGACAGGGTACCGGCAAAGAGCATGCAAAGTGGTCCGCAGCGAGCACCGTTAGGTTTCGTACGGATCCGAGCATCAGGTTTAGACTTGACAAGATTAACGATACACTGACAAAGGACGAGAAAATAGACCTCGAGAAGTATAGTGAAGGTATGCGTGTGTTAGGCACTCGACATCCATGAAGTCCACCTGTGTTCTCTACGCTTACCAGGCTTGTTCATGTTTGGCCGTAATTTGTTGAGCAGGCATGCTCGTTTACAACCTAACAGCGGATGCTCTAGAATATGAGGAATGCTTCCAGGAGAGACGGTTCGCGATTTCTACTGATACGATCAAGAAAGCTGGCGACTTGACTGGCTTGCATGGAGTGCATCCTCATGAGATTATGGTTTACAACGACAACCCCACAGTTTTTAACTTCAAGTGCGAGGTGAGCGTAAACTTGTGCGAACGAAGCGAGCGGAATGTACTGCTTCTGTTTCGTCCTGCCGGCAAGCGCGTTGAGAGATCACGTTCTGAGAATCGTTTGTCCTCCTCGGATTTCAGACAACTGGAGTGCTTACTGCAAAGGAGCTATTCTTTAAGGCCATCGAGGTTTTGATGAATAAGCTCAACTCTATTCAAGGATACCTCGATGTCGAGTTGGAGGAGCTTCGAGACAGAAACAATAACACCTATGGAATGTACTGATGCACAGGTGAACTTTGTCAATGACCGAGCTGAGTAGTTCTCCAAGCACTGGCAACAGGGGAAGGCGGATGCGTTGGTAGCTTTGCAATTGTCCAAGAGCCTTGAGCGCACCCCAGGCGAGGAGTCCTTGTTCGGAGAATTCAATCAAATATGTAACTTTCTATTAAGCGTCGAATTATAGAGCTAACTCTCTGGTTTCGCGGATCGGACCGGAGACATAGTCAAAACGCAAACTTTGTATTGCTTGTATTGTACAATGTTCAATCTCCGCCACCTACAACAGTGCCCTTCGCTACAGCGTTGGCAACACTTGAAGGTACTGCTGAGGCCGGTTGAATTCCACACATGAGCTTGATGGAATCATAAATTAGGAATTGCCCACCAATCATAAACGAAACCTACGCAGAACAAGGAAATCACATTTTGGAGCTTGTGAGACGAATCTGAATCTTGCTGGTTGGGAGAACCAACCCTTTCACCCAACGCCGCGAAAAGCTATTTTCACGGAGCGTGTGTTCAAGGTGTCCTACCTGGATAAGCCTTGTCCCCAGGCCAAGGAACAACCCGGAAAAACCCAGCTTCATAACGATGTTCTTAATATTCGCGAAGGCGCTCTGTTCTTCGCTCTCCTCCTGGTTGATCTTGCTCAGTATTGTGTCTCCGGGCTGCGAGAATACGGACGCCATGGCCCCAGCAAGCAGGCCGGCGCTAAGAGATATTAGCATAGCGCCGGTACCTGTAATGCTCTCCGCTTCCCCATCTGCTCCACCTACGTGAAGGCCGTAGTTTTTAGCAGAATGAGCATCAGGAGGAAATGTGAGCGCTGTACAAGCAATATGGAAGACATACCCACGAGCGGCTCAACCAGTAACTTGACCAGAACCAGCGTAAACTCAAACGACACGAATTGGCCCACCGTGTACGGCACTTGACGCAGGAGCAAAGATGGGAGCCCCTTGTACAAACCATTCATTCCCTCGCTTTTCATGAGCAGTTGAAGCCCACCAACAACTGAAGATGGAAAGGTTGGGTCACTCACAGATCGAATTCGTATCTAAACGGCGGTGGACGAATGAGGGGCACATGCCACAAGAGCAAATAAAAAGACAACTATTGAGTGAGGCTGTGTCCTAGAAATGGTCTGCCACATACATGTTCGTGAACAATCCGTGCAGGTTGTCGGGAGGTTGCTCACCGCTTCCATAGGACACAGAAGAATGCACGCCACACATTCCGCCAAAAATCCGCCCAGGGCTGCAACGCCAAGAGGTGGCTTCATCTTTGCCACTTCTGGACTTTCCGCTAGAATAACCTTGAAAACCTCATAAAACGAGTATTTGAAAGCACCATGCAGGAAATACCCCGTCGCTGTTGCCCCAAGACCTGTTTCATTGATCGGGAAACAGGTTTCAACATTCCTCTGTCTGACAGCCTGCTTGGGTCAATAGTGTATAATACCTTTCAAAAGCGTCTGGGGGCCTTCGTCCTTGACAATTGAACGGATCGCATCAAGTGCTCCCGAGTACTTCTGCGACTGAGTTTGAAGTCTTGTTTTGACCACGTCAATGGGCGTGCAGCCAGCGTGGGTTAGGAATGCACATATACCTCCGGCAAGAAACAGCTGGAAGAATAGCTTCCACGAAAGTGCTCCAGACTCGGCCGCGTCCTATTTAAGAATGCATTCACAGGTTGAACGGAAACATACAGTCTCAGCCAGCAACTTCGCACAAACAAAAGTCCATGCAATAATCCAGCCGGGCAGTGCTGGACCTGCTAAGGAGGACGAATTTTCTACTTACGGCAATCCCATGATAGCAAAATACACTAAAAGTGAGACCAACAACCCCTGCGAGACCATTCCAAAGCCTTGACGCCACAACTTTGTTCAGCCTTTTCTTCGCACCCAACCCAATTCCTGCACATACAACGGCGATTCCGAAAACGTGCAGAAACCTGATGTCCCTAGAGCTCACGGGTACTTCCACCCCATCCATCCTTCACACACCAACTCCTCCACTTCCAAAGTCCTGAGCCACACTCCCGGTCCCAGAAATAAGCACAAAAACAACAATCTCCTCCGGCCCCAGAAATTCCTACAAACTCACAGATTTCAAACCTCTCTTGTAAAGAAGAATTATCCTCCGTATAGCTACAGATTCTATCACTCACGGCAGCCTTTGTCACTCCTCCAAACTCCCCTCTAACGCACCTTACCAAGCTGAGCTCTTATAGTCCCAGCCACCGAAACCCCGAATCGACGAGAACAAAATTTATTACAATAAAATAATCAAAATTCTGAACAGTCAAACACCAAACGGAAAAGAGTTCGGAGTCATGAGTTGACAAGAGACGTTGAGTAGTGTGCGTAGCATGTCAGCTACATCGATGGAAAACGCCAGTGGCATGTGATGAGGGTGGGAGTTTCATGTCACGTCGGGTGTCGTGACGGATAATGTCCCTGGCTTACTTGTCTACCATGCCGATGTATGACGAGCACTGGCTTTCAACCTGAATTGTTAAAGAATATGAACGACATCGAACACACCGAAATGAGAAAAGAGTCCCAAGTCTATGGTTACGATGGAAAATTCTCCACATAGCCTTTTTGAATTCAGCTCGAAAAGCCCTGTGACTCTCTATTTCCCTTTTTGGATTCTGCGCAAGTTTCGCAGCTTGCAATGCCCCCCTCTTCTGCAGCGATACGCATACAGATCGGTTAAATCGCAGGCTAAGCTCCCAGGATGAGGTACGCCAGGAAGGGCACAGAAATCGCGCCTCCAAGGCTAAACGCAGCGTTGTAGCGCCAGAGACTAAAACAAAGAGCCAGACTCTTTAGCACTCCACAGTTGAGATGGAGCATCAGGGAACACGTCCCCATCGTCTTGATTTCTTCTCCAACAGGTCCTCTTCACCACACGGCATTTCGTCCCCCCCTGCATTTTATTCATTAACAATATTTGGGATCCTATTTGTCGGAAATCGGAATGTGCTCTTTTAAAGACTGAATTCCCAACCGACAATTTATCATTCTATGTTTTTTTTCCGGAAGGAAACTGGATGGTGGGGTTCGGTATATGTGTCTGCATAATTTTCATAAGCAATACAAGGAGAATTTATGTTTCTGATATCTATCTTTTTTTTTTTTGGGGGGGGGTCAAGGGGTGTATATGTGGGATTGACTTATGAATATTAGGAGAAAACTCAAAATGAACGTATATGGAGTCTTCGGTAAATTAGGGACGATAAGAATATTCTTTTTGATTAATAAAAAAGAAGATAAGATCAAAGTAGATCGTGATTATTTATCGTATAAAAAGCAATCATTCCCCCCTTTTTTAATATTACAATATTTTTAGAAGGTAACAATTATATGGTCGTGTAGCCACCATCAACACAGAGGATTTGGCCGCTGATGAAGTTGGCTGCTTCGGAAGCTAAGAATAGAACGGCATCGGCGACTTCAGCGGGTTCTCCGAATCTGCCTGCTGGGATTCTTGCCAACATAGGACCTCCACGCTCTGGATCACCCCATGCTTTCTTCCCCATATCTGTCATGACTATGGTTGGTGCAACTGAATTGGTTTGTATGTTGTACTTGGCCCATTCGACAGTCATGGTCTGCAGAAAATAAACAATCGGCCGGACTCTCTTAGAAAACTTTGAAGCCATGAATCCGGCTTTACTGCTGGTTGAATCCCATACCTTCGTGAGGTGGTCCAGAGCGGCCTTCGAGGCCCCATATGCTGCGTGCATATGCACGCCTCTTGATCCAACTATAGACGTCACGTTGACTATCTTCCCAGCTCTTCTCTCGATCATACCTTTGGAGAACTTTTGAGCAAGCATGAAAGGGGCCCTCACATTTACTGCCATGGTTTTGTCCCAATCTTCAACAGACAGCGTTTCCAACTGATCAACTGGAGCAACCCCACTGGAGGTGCACAGTGCGGGCAAGGCTTACGTGAGCATCTGTCTCGTATAAACAAAGTAATGGATAAATGGCCACCATGAGCTTACGCGTTGTTCACAAGGACGTCTACTTTTCCGAGGACCTCCAAGGCTTCGTCACCAATAGCTTCCGTGCTCTTGATGTCGCCGAGGTCCCCATTTATAAGGTGCCATTTCCCCAACTCGGTTAGACTCTTGGTAACCTCTTCAGTTGGAGGTCTCGTTGAGACCACGGCTACTTCTGCTCCCGCTCCCATGAAAGCCTTGCTAATTGAGAGGCCTATACCTCGAGTTCCCCCAGTGACAACGCACTTTCGATCCTTGAGAGACATCCTCTCTGTCGTGGAAGATTCGACCATAGCAACTAGACAGACAAAAATACAGCAGAAATCTCCTTTCAGAGACGGAGCCTAAAGACCTCCACCACACAGAGTCAGACACGTTTTCCCAGAGCCACATTACCTGAACGAAAACGAGACCTTCTTCTCACAGCAACACTGACAAAACCTACCCACCTACATGGCTTTCCATGCGGGTTTCCTTGCACAGTTTCAGGATCCAGTTCCATAATTCTCAATCCAA
Organism: Rhodosorus marinus; assembly: GCA_029953675.1. Taxonomy (NCBI): domain Eukaryota; phylum Rhodophyta; class Stylonematophyceae; order Stylonematales; family Stylonemataceae; genus Rhodosorus; species Rhodosorus marinus. The sequence continues at coordinate 1,548,093 of JAMWBK010000009.1, forward strand.
TCCAAAGTCGTACATCCGTTCAGATCCCTTTCCCAACCTCAAACTACCCGCCTTCCCTCGCATATCAAACCAAGCGTTAACCAACCCAAAATGGCAGCGCGTTCATCGCATCATCCTCAGCATGATAAGTTTATAGTTTTGAAGAAGAAAATAGGTCGATGAACTCCATTACGCCAGCTGTCCTTTGACCATTTCTAAAATCTCGTTTCAACTTTGGATGGTGAAGGTACCGTTCTTGGTTACCGTATCCAATGGGGGCGGGTGACACGAGAAGTTGAGCGCCAACAGGCAGTTTCATGATAGGTTCAAGTCTCCAATCGTTCACAGAAACTCTAGACGAGATAACGAAGGGCTCCTCTAATAGAAACTCAATATTGGCCACTGACCTTTTGTATCTGCGGATCGAGCGGGTTCGGGTATTGGATTGATGGCGACGGATCTGTTTTCACTGGGTCTGTGACAGCGCTATTTTCGCTCTTGCATGATTCGTTGGTGAAAATAAAGCCTGACATGGAACCATCCGTCCAGCGGCACGACACGATTCAAAACACCCTTCTGATGAAGTGGCTCAGCGGCTGAGATCGGTCACCACGGTCTGTGCTGGGGTGGCAGGCAAGCTGGTCGGTGAATGTTTGCATGAGCATGTTTCGCTAGGGAGCGGGTCTGTTGGGAACATGGCAGAAGACGAATCACGATGAAGTTCCGGCATGTTTTGTTGGGGGCCTTGGGAGGTGTAGGTGCTGGTATTGGCCTTGGCTCGATCGGCGGTTGTGCATATTTGTACGCGAGTTCGTATAGATTCAACAGATTGGAGGATGGGTTCGAGGTCGATGCGCCCCTGCTCGAAAGTCCTCCCTCTCGGGAAGATCAGATTTCGAAGCTGAAGTCGGGAGAACAGTACGATGTACTCGTCATCGGTGGTAGTGCTCTCGGTTCCGGGGTAGCCCTGGATTGTGCCCTGCGCGGACTCAAGGTAGCTTTGGTTGAGGATGTTGACTTTGCTTCATCAAGTACCTCACCGAGTTCTTTTGGGATCGGTGGAGGATTTCAGTACATCAGAAGAGCTTATCGTAACGTGGATCCAATCCAGATAAGCTCCCTGATTTCATGGATCCATGAAAAGTATCTCATGACAAAGCAGGCACCTCACCTTGCGGAAGTCATGCCAGTAGCTGTTCCTTGCTACTCTTTCAGGGAGGTAGGAAAACGTTTATAACCTGGCTGAGACGCAGCAGAAGAGCCCTAGATGCTGATTCTTGTGCACTTTTCTTCCGATTTCTGACAAGGTCATTCGGAACTGGTTCAAGGACATAGCTGTTGATTCAATAGCTAGTTCCATGAGATCGAGCATCGGATCTTCAAGGTTTGTCTCCGCTTCAGAAATTCAACGCATGTTTCCTACGCTTGCCATGAAGACGTCCAGAGGAAAGATGCTCCGGGGCTCAATCTTGCGTGAGGAGGTAGTCCCGGATGAGGCGCGATTCGTGTCTAGCCTTGCTCTAACAGCTTCTCTGCATGGAGCAACAGTTGCTAATCATGCGGAGGTTAAGGAGCTCATCCTCGGTAAGTACGCAGCCCTTCGTGCAAAGTCCAAGGGCACGGTGGACTGGCTCTCATTTGCTGTTTGCGTGTATCCACTGGTCAGATGACGAAAAGCGAGCGCTGGGAGCAATAATTAAGGATACAGAAACCCAGCAAGAGATCAAAGTCAATGCGAGCTATGTTGTTAACGCAATGGATCCATCCTTGGAATCAAGCGTACGGCTCTACGGCGACTTGGAAACCGACTCAGAGGTGATCAATGCTGTGCGAACCAGGAAAAAGTGTGGGACAGCTCTTGCTCGGTACTATTCACCGGAGAACGCGTGCATGATAATCCCGTCCGTCGAGAACGGCCCCCCGGTTGCTGTGATGTCTTGGCAGGGCTCAGCAGCCGCTGAGACCATAATTCAGGACGGTCCACCACCGGATGTCCCAGAAGACGCTGAAGTGAGGGATATTGACGATATCGTCACTGCCGTTTCAGACGTATTGAGCCTTGACGTCCGTCAGCAGGTAGGATGTTTGGTTGTCGAGGCATGGCCCTAACTTACTTCGCCTACTATGCTAAATACACTTCTTGCACGCGTGTAGGACTTGAAATCAGTTTGGAAAAGTGAACACTCTTTTGTCAGCGAGAAGTATGGGCGACGTCGGAAAAACGAGGCATTATCACCTGTTCACAGAATAGATGTAACGAACAACGTCATCAGTTCTGTTGGAGGGCACTGGTCAGACTACCGTCTTCGGGCCTGCGAGGTTGTTGATACGTTGCTGGAAATGGACGAGTCCCTTAAGAGAGGATCGGACTCCGAGTGCAGAACCGAGTTTGTGAAACTTTTAGGATCGGACGAATGGGACCCGAGTTCCTTTGCGTTCATCATGCGAGACTTTGAAGAGGTTCAGATCCCAAAGACTACAGGGAGGCGTGTAGTTATGGAAACTAGTAAGATGGAAGAGAGCGTCGCCAGACGCTTGGCATCGGCCTACGGAGATCAGGCCTATCGGGTGGGTCGGCTTGCTGCTCAAGGATTTGGTCGAAAGATTCTGCCCGATCATTCGGTCATGGAAGCAGAGCTTGTGTATTGTGTACAGAACGAAATGGCCACGACCGTTTTGGACTTTCTTTCGAGGAGGACGAGGTTGGCGTATTTGGATCCCAAGGAGTGTCTTGAGGCCCTACCTCAGATTGTACAGCTTATGGGTGAACAGCTGTCCTGGACGGCCAAAAGAAGAGAGGCGGAGCTCAAAGCCACCACCAACTTCCTCAAATCAGTATCCCCTCCGGCTGAATAAAGCATTCACGCATGCCTGTGAATTGGACAATGGCAAATCATCCCATGTGCAGCACCATTTGTTGAAGTGTGGAAATGCAAAGGAAATCGAGCAGTTCCGATTCAAGATCAGGAACTGGCAAGATACTGCAGATCCGCCGCCAGCGTATACAGGACGGTTAGAAACCACTTTTCTACTCAGGACTAGGAACGCTCCGATCATGCACGACGTGTATAGCAGAATGAGGAGCAACACGTATGTAAAACAGCGCCTTTTGCCGATGATCAAATACATATGCTCGCTTCGTCAAGCGACTTTCCTTCATGGACCAGCCGTCAAGCAGCACAAGCATTCCGTGTCTCCAAAGTCACCTGTAAAATCAGAGGCCTCACTTGCCCATCAAACAAACGGGGGCGTCATCCCGAAAAGTATTGGCTGTCGGCATTCACACACGTTCATTTATGTCTTAGAACTGGGAAAGTAGATCTGTAGAGCACAATTCACCATTTCAATGATTGATCAAAAACTGATAATGGTTGTTGTTTTACAGGAAGTGCCCAAAATTCGTTCATTTCACGCTGCAAATTATTGAATGAGCTTGCACGCAGCTCGCAACCCTCCTCCCAGACACACAGAACTTCCCAGCCCAAACCCTTCGCCATCCCCATTAAAGATGTCGTCTTTCAAACAAGCATATATCTAACTCTAGAATAAGTCTCCTTAAAATGTCTCGCACTGAACGAAAAAAGATAACTAACGTCCTAAATGTTGTTGCTGCTCCGCATAATTTTAGAAATACGTCTTAAAATGTCCGAGTGCGGGAAAATTGTCTTCTCTGCATCAAGGGGTAACACCTTTCATAAGAATCATCTATTTATGAAATATATTCGCTCATTTTGAGAAACTGTGCGGAAGAAACCAGGAGGGGGGACTTTGTAGGCTACCGGGTACCAGCCTTTCCGAAAAAGCATGGGAAACGTGTGGTAATACCCGCTTTAGTTGCTTTGCGTCAGAAAGCAAGGCAGAAGACGATGAAGAAAAGGTTACTTGCATATAAGATCTGATCACGAAAAACCTAACAAACAAAGAGCGCTTATGTCCAGACTTTCAAATCTCTCTCTCTCTCCGTCTCTCTGTCTAAATAATAAAACCGAACCCGATGCAAAGAACTGGAGGCTGAGTCACTTAGTCGAGAGGATCGAGCGTTCATCTACACATATATATAATCTGTTTTTAATTTTTTTTTTAACTACTACTCTTTCTGGTAGAGCCCCGTTTTTTTCTTTGAAGTCTCGCCCCATTCCTCATCTTTTGTTGACCACGGGGGTGTCTGTTTTTAGCTGCAGTGGAAAGAACTGGAATCGTTTTATAATTAAGTTTACAGTGGTTTTCTTGCTTTGATTGTTAAAGGCTTGGAGAAAGGCTGGGGAACAGGGTGTGCTCGTCATTGATGATGTAAAATAGATGGAAATGGGGAGGGAGCGGAGGGAAGCGGGAATGTGGACAGTCAAGCTATTTGGGAGTGTGGCGGGTTGATAGTTTGAAGTTTGGAATTGGTTTCTGGGTTTGGAAATTTGTTTTGAGGGGTGTGTGGGTCGGTTTTAGTAGGATCTAATTTGTTTTGGTACACTGGGACAGATCTGTTTGGTTTTTCTTCTTTTTTTTTGTTTGTGTTGTGTTTTCTTCTGATCGTAATGGGTCAGTATCTGTCTACCCCGAGTACCGAGAAGCACTCAGAGGATGGGGCTGGGGGGATTATGGAGTATGGAGCCTCCGCGATGCAAGGGTGGAGGTTGAGCATGGAAGATGCTCATATATCTAATCCATCGGTGGCTGATGGAAGAGGGGTCTTCGCTGTGTTTGACGGTCATGGAGGCGCTGAAGTAGCCTTGTTTTGTGAAAAGCACTTGACCGAGGAATTGTTGAATTTAGCCGAGTACAAGGAGGAGCGTTTCGATGCCGCTCTGACCAGGGTGTTTCATAGGATGGATGAAATGATTTTAAGCCCGACGTACGACAAGGAGTTGGAGAAACTAAAGAAGGAACGTCCTTACGGTGAAAAGAGGGTTCAGAACAATGACCCACCTGAAGGTAGTCGGCTTGTCCTCAAATATCAAATACTCCAGTTCGCGATTCTGCCTTTTTTAAGATTAGTGAGAGTAGCGAAAGAGGTTGTCGACGCTTCAATCTGCTCAGAATTTTCTCCTCTTGGTGACGCCCAGATCCACCAGAAGCAGACGCGGAGGAGAACGACTCGAGTCCTAAGAAGGCAGACTCTGACAAGGCTGAAAATTCAACAGGCGAGAACAACTCTGAGCAAGATGCGAGAGGAGAAGAGGCAAGAAACGTGCGGTTGCAACTTGAGGAGGGGATGCAGGCATATCTCCAAAACTTGCGGGATGCTAGGAGTAATGCACAGGCGAACAACAATGGACAGGGAACAATCATCCTGCCTTACGGGAGATCTGAGGATGATCAAAAAGCGGCTGAGTCGAAGTAAGCTTCAGCATCATCTCTAGGCTTCACTAACGGACAGTAATTTTTCCGGCTTCCCGGACAGTAATTTTTCCGGCTTCTCATCTTAGAGTCCCTCAAAATGTAATCGTGTTCCTCAGTAACGAAGGAGGTGGACAGAGCAACTTTCCACAAAATATTTCATTTTCGTATATGCTAGAGGAGCAGCAGTGCAACCTACCTGATCACAAGATCACGGCCGGATGCACCGCTGTTGTCGCACTGGTGGTCGATAGGGAAATAATTGTCGCGAACGCTGGAGACTCGAAGGTAAGCTTGGCTCCCTAACGCGCGAATGGAGAAAGCACAACAAGAACCCCCCGTGCAAATTGAGAGGTTGGGAGTATAGGCTAGCTTGATTGCATGGAATCTCGCACCCCTGGAACCGACTCTTACAGGTTAAAAGTTGCTAAGTATTTCCTTCTCTGGATGCGCTCCGACTAGGCTGTCCTCTGCCGTGGGGGAAAGGCTATAGGGCTATCCTTTGAGCACAAACCTTTCAACGACATAGAGAAGCGGCGAATCGAGGCGGCAGGGGGCTTCGTGTCTCCCGCAGGACGTGTAAATAATAACCTCAATTTATCCAGATCCATCGGTGACCTCAAATACAAAGGGAACAAGAGCATCCCTCCCAAGGACCAGATGATCACATCGGAGCCGGATATTTGCCGGGAAAAGATTGAGCCGGAAGATGAGTTCATGGTCATTGCCTGCGACGGCGTATGGGATATAATGGAGAACCAGGAGTGTGTTGACTTTATTAGACAAAGAATTGGAGTGCCGGGGAAGAAACTTTCCGAAATCTGCGAGGAAATCTTCACTCTTTGCTTGGCGCAAGACCCAAAGTCGACGTCGGGATTGGGAGGCGACAACATGACCGCCGTGATCGTCCGCTTTAAGCACGAATAGGGCTGTGAATTCTGTGACGTGACTATAGGATTCGGTTTTAACTGCCACCGGAACGCTGCGAGAAAGGAAACATGAGCCTATCCCTCGTGAAGGGTAGGACCCCGAAACGCTCGCTTGCCAATATACTTTGAGGGACACTCTCTGTGCTTATCTGTCCATGCAGGAATCATGCTTAACCACGTTGATGGGATCTAACATCAGAAGCAGTTATCGATCGCGTGGGGTGTATCTCGTGGGCCGTGGGGTTATTCCACAGTCTTAGTTGAGTTGTATTTTCTACTTGATGCTTGAGGAAATAAAGTTTAGCTCCTCTGTGTCCAGACCAGCAAAGCCCTGCAAGCCAAGCGAGTGTAGAAGTTTTCATTTCGAATTGAGCGACTAGGGGGGTTTCCTCGAAAGATGACAGCGTGGAGTGGAACAGATGGGAATAGTAGGAGAATGAAACAGAACAAGTGCTGCAGGATGAAAATTCGTTTCTTAGTTGGAATGAAGGGTGACCTGTTGAGACTGTACAGGATTTCTCGGTACGAAACCAAGGCATTCCTTCAAAAGGATTTCTTGCCGAGGTTTGCGGACAACCTAGCAAACTGAGGGTGGATTCCGACCTCTTAAAATTAAGTATGATACAAGATAGCTAGGCCAATTGTTTCCTTCATGAACAAGACACTGCAGAGCAGATTTCGATGTCTCTCGCTCTTATTGAGCTCTTCTGGGCCAGTCAGTCAAGAAAGGAAGCTTTGTCCATATGCCGACGGGAACAGCGTCGACAACTCACGATCAGGTGGCGGACAAGCCAATGCTCGGATGCCTCCAGCGGCTTGTCCGCTACCCGATCATAAATTGCCAACGCTGATATAAGGCAATGCAAGGCTGACTTTCTTCACTTCAGCCATGCATTTCTCTCGTCCAAGACCATTCCAAGAGCGAGATCTGAGCACAGTCATCCTCCTCAACTACCCCCCCACCCCCACTTCTTAATCCGCAACCCATCTATTCCAAAGAATCTTGAGCCCTCTAACACATGAACACATACACCAAAAATAATTTTTATTAAAAAGATTTTATGAACAATTCCTCATGAACACCCCATCCGCGAACAACATCATTTCCTTCAATTATGAATATATAATCACGCCATACTCAAATTTATTTAATATAATCTATTATAATAAATTGAAAAAACAAAGTTTTGTAATGATCCATCTTCAAAAGAGATATTAGGAATTCAAAGAAAAGGAGGAGAAGTTTCCTGTCTGACGTTTGACTGTTGAAAGGCATGGTTTTTGAAATTCGGATTTTTTTGATAGGGAATTGAGGAATCCATTGTTTTTTGTGCTTTTTGAAGGGATTCGTTATGAAGATGGTGAGAGAGGGAGATAATGGAGTTTTTGGGGAGGAGGAAGGAGGGAGGAAGGAGTTATCTGGTGAACGGTGATAAGTTTCTTAGTATGAAGATGTTGTGAGACTGTTTTAGTTGAAGCAAGTTTAGAGAATTGGATAAGGATTTTTCTTTAGCCTCGTGTGTTTTATTTTTTATTTTTTTGGTCGACAAGCCTGGCGTGGTGGTTCTGTTTTTGGAAAGTGGGAGTTGGGGGAGTGAAGAGCTGGTTTCATGAAGGATCAGAAGGATTAGGGGAGGTTTTGGATATTTTTTTTGTTGTTTCTGAGGATTTTCGGGTTTGATTAGGGAGGTAACTATGTCGACTTCGAATTTTCGGTTTAGAATTCCGAGGGTCCTCGGCCCTCCACCGAAGTCTGGGCAGCTGTCGATTGAGGCGGGGAAAACTATTATGCAGATGTTCGTTTTACTGGCGTCTATTGTTGTATGGGGTGCTCAATTGGATGCACTGGTTTATGGCCGAAGGACCGTACCTAACTTGGTGTGAGTTGTGCATGTCGATCTGATCGGTTTGGATCTGTTTTCCTCAGTTGCCGTAGCTCTGAATCCCGCGTACGATTCTTTTTTTTCTTTTCTTTTTGCGCTACAGATGTAATGCGTCATGTATAGTAACTTTCATATTTGGTCCGTTTGCAACGCTGTTGATGATCTTGGTGCTCTTGAAATATCCTCGTTCAGTGTTCGGGCAACTTCGAAGTGAAGTATCGTCAATGGTAGCTATGTTTGCGCTTTACATAATCGTAAGCAACTTTGAAAGCACGACGGGAAAGCTTCGGAACCGATTTCGAATACTAATTCTGAATCCTCTTGTCGTATCCGATATGCTGGCAGATTGTTGCGATCGTAATGTCTAATAGTGTCCCGATTACGAAGACTGGAGTCGTCTTTTCGTGGTTGGCTCTTTTCGGTAGCATGAACGCTGTGTTTCGGGTTCTCCATACAATTCAGGAGGAAGACTGTCTCCGAAAGTATAACGAGACCCTCGAGTCATACATTACAAATATGCCTAGAAACGAGGACGACTACATCGAGCCGGAGTAGCGAGTACATAGAAACCATATCATGAAATTTTCGCTCCTGCTAGTTATTATAGAGGGCCATGCCAGCCGCTTCAAACTCTCAAGTTTGCAAAGCATTTGGAAGAGCTTTTTCTTTCTGGCGCTCAACAGCGCAGGCCAACGCTGTTCTCTCGGCAGGGCTGCATAGGAAGCACCATGGAAGAAGCTTTTCTATAGCAACGAATAAAAAAGCAACACTTCTCATCACGGTACCGTTCACGAGCCCGATCATGTGAAGCGGATACCAGGAGCAATGAAAGGCTGCATCCGTCGAATGATATCTCGTTCAACTTCCTCCACCTGCAAGGAAACAAACACAGGGCACCACCGTCAACCATCAACGAAAAGGTGCCTTCGTATCGGTCCTGATTTCATGTTAACCCTTCGGGCAGAACCGTCGTACTTGCAGTTTCTCACTAGTCGGATTCTTGTCTTCGCTGGTGCCATTTCGTATCTCCTTCAATCTCTGAATCAGGTCTTTGGATATGCCCTCAACGACGTTTCTGATATCGGCGTTGAGCTTTTCGCTCTACAGGACAAGAAATTGCTAAGCTTGAAGGCGGAGTGGGTTTCGCATCACTAGCAGGCTCTCTACGGGGCACTCTACGTACCTTAATGGAGCCTAGAAAGATTGCAAGGACAGAATGATCGGCGTCCGAGTGCACGAATACTGTGATATGCTCTGTATCATCCTGTGTCATGCTCTTTGGAACAAATGGAACGGAGATTCAGAGGTCCAAAGCGCCCAACCCTATCTACGACTATCAAGTCCTCTTGGAGATGCTGATCGATGTCTTTTTCGAGCTGTTCGATTCGGTGTGTGTTCAGCTTACCATGTGTGGTGGTCTGCTGGAGATGTCATTGTGAACCTTGAACGACACTCTCTTAAGTCCTACGTCAAGGATATAAGACATTACGTTTATACGACTGACATGATCTGTTACATGCTCAATCTGGAGGCTGTTCACTACCTCCAGCCGGAAATGACTTGGAAACTCTTGCCATTGCTTTGAGAGTCACCTGAAGGCCGGCCAAGTCTACCCCATCCGCAATGTCCATTGGCATCATCTTTTGAGTGAAAAATATTTCCATGCTATCGTTCGAAACGAGCCTGATCTCATGCAGTTTCTGAAAAGAAGATCCACGGTGCTCAGAGGGTTAGAACAGAATCCCATTGTGAGGTAAGTAACTATTCCTCCATTATGCAGAGTTTCTTACGAGGGTCATGTCGTGTGTTGCACCCTACTGCTAGCCCTTCTACTTCAAAGTCTCGTTATTGAGATAGAGCAATTAACCGAGTTCGAGCCCCTGAAAGCTCAGGTTCTCCAGAGCATCACCTCATCCACAGATCGCAGGAGCTCAGACAATCAGATAACCTTCTCACGACGGGGTTTCTACCATCATCTTGTTCAGCCGTACAAGACAAATTTTTTTTCACTAGCAATCTTCAGTAGTCCCTTTTGTCCGTGTTCAGTTCCGTCGTGTTCTTGATGAACTTGCCCGCCGGCTACAGCTGAGATACTCTCTTCCAACGGTTCACGCACGGAACTTTTTGGTGCTGTTCTAACCGGAACTGGAAGGTCGTTAATACAATCAAGCTTGCTCAGATCTTAATAGTGACTAAGCATCTCCTCAGCAAAGCCACGCGTCGTCTGATATACAACCAACATACGTTTCCTCCTTTCCACCCTTGCTACAAACACCTGAACATCAAAAAACATCAAAAATGGATCCATTTCATTGGACTGTTTTGATACTAATTCTGTCTAAGAGTTTCAATTCGAAGAAATAACACTATTATAACCAATTACAACTCCAATAAGCAATATACACTTAGTATATAACCAATCATGATATAATGTCCACTCCACTGAATTTCCCCCCGACGGATTCTTTTTTTTTTGGTAGTAAAGTGGACGCACTAGACGGTCATTGTCAGCACTTCTGATACACAAGGAGTGACTTTTTTAAAAGTTGTCACGGAGCTTTCGGAACAGGTTTAGAGGTTGAAAGTATGAGAGACCTACGATAAGAAGGCTGGTTAAAAGCCAGGAATATAGGATTGATGCACAAGAGTTGGAAGAGTAGCAGTTTGTAACTGAGGAAGAAGTACAGTATTGGATTTGCGATGAGCGGAGACTGTATTGTGGGTAGTTTTGAGGGAGCTCACGGTGTGAAGATCTGTACTTATCGATGGAATGTGAAGGGGGATCCGAAGGGAGTGATCTTCTTGCATCACGGGCTTCATGTACATACTTCGTTTGATGTTTTGGAGTTGGGAGACCAGTACAGGAATCGGTATTCTGGGTCTCTGGTTGAAGATTTCAATAGAATTGGCCTTGTTGTTTGCGGGCATGACGTAAGAGGGCATGGAAGGTCTGCAGGAAAGCGTGCTGTGGTTACCTTTGCAGAAGCTTTCGAAGATGCTGAAACTTTTATTGACAGCGTAGTCAATGAAGATGCCATTCTCTCTCGGCTTCCTGTTTTTCTTTTTGGCGTGAGCATGGGAGGGTAAGAACTCCCCGTCACCTCTTTCATATGATGCCCAGCGAGAAACTTAATCGATTTCCCGCTGATCCCAACACTGCTCCTGGGTTGTCTATAGAATGATGTGTGCGGAGCTTGGCGTGCGAAGACCTGGAAAGTACAAGGGCATCGTGCTCATAAGTGCTGCCTTGGAAGCGAACAAGGGCATTCATCCCCCCGGGGCGGAGTTCCTGAAGATGATTGCTGAACCTCTCGTATTCCTATTCCCAACTCTCCCACTTGTAACCATCCCTCCCAACAAAGCTGCAGGACTTCGCGAGCAATTCCTTGCTGATCCATTGACTTGGCACGGAAAATGCGTCGCGAAAACCAGCTACGAGTTCATAAAGGCCTTTGACAGCCTCAATATCGAGCAGCTTGAGCCTCCTTTACTCATGATGTACGGTGGAAAGGTAAGGTCGAAAGTTTCTCAATCCTTGGAACCCTCCCTAGCTGGCTTGTCTAGTACTGAAAGTGGTGCTCCATGTCTGTTCGTTTGTGTACATCAGGACCATGCGGTTGGATTAGAACAACCAAGAGAAGTTTTTAACCTCATCCAAAGTGAAGACAAGGAGCTCGTGATCTTGGACGAGGTTTGGTGCGCCTATGAAAAAAACAACACGAACAATCTGGCAGCTTCTTTGCTTTGTGCTCGGTCTTTTGCTGTTTAAGGTAAACGCCAGCTGAGAGCAATATTTTGCTGCTGCTTTTGGAAACAGGCATGATCCGCTGCACGAACCTGGCTTTGAGGCTGTGAGAAAACAGATCCTGGGTTGGTTGTCTGACAGATTGTAAGTTGAAGCTGGTAGATCAGCTGCTTCCTGCTCCACAGGCATGAAGTGATAGTTGCATTTTGGGCGGTGGCATCTACATCTCACTTCTTCTATGTGAGGGATATTCAACGATAACCTACTTCGGCTACATCCCCGGAGGGATCTCAGTGGTGTTCCGGCTGGAAGAATAGAAGTGAAAGCTGGTCTCGAAAAAGTCAAAAACTTGTCTTAGTTTATCTAACCTAGATCCCGTGAAACAACAGACCCTTGTGTGTCTCCTGAATACAGCATCGTTGCAGTTCGATTCCATCCTGTACAGGTCAACTCTTCACTTGACAAAGACACCTGTTCTCTCCACTTCTTCGCGTCGTATACCTGCGACAGAGCAGTCATAATAAGAATACACGCGCGATCGCCGGTTCTCCTATTTGCAATGTAATGACATTGGTCGTAAATTCCAAACCGTACCTTCAATCCCCTAGATCCACAAAAGGCGACGAGAGTGCCGCTCGCGTCAAAGCTAGCATTCCGTACGCTCATATCTTCGTCGAACTCGACTCCCTTCGTCGACTTGAGCTTTCTCAAGTCCCATAACTGGGCTTTCCGCTTGCCGGCGACGCTGACCAGCGAATATCCATTCTCGGAAAGAGTGAGCGTAGACACGGGCCCTGCACACGAGTCCAATTCAGCACCGCTAGTCCTCCGCCCAGCAAAATCCCCTTTTTGGACAGAGACGAATGATCCTTACCTGACTCTGTTTCAAAACTCGCGACACTGGTAAGCGAACGGACATCCCAGACGCGAACAATTCCGTTTTCCAAGCCAGAAGCGAAAATGGCTCCATCCGGGTGGAACTCCGCGCACAAGTTGCGAGATCCTGGAACACAACGGGACGAATACGATGTGAGTCCACACACGTCACGCGTTGCGAGTACATATGCAACTCACTGCTTACCATCAGGATCAACAACAGATGCTAGGGTCGTCACCGTCTCTATATCATGGACAGCCCATTTCCCATCCTTTGAACAAGTCGCAAAATAATCATCTGTCGGATGGATCGAGCACCCCGTGATGCCTGATAAAAGGGAATTAAACTCCTCAGTACACTCTGAGCCGAATCGCATGTTCTTCGCGCTATGGATTGCTGATACTTACCCATTGAATGATATTTGAAGGAGGCCTTTTGGCTAAATCCGCCCTCACCGTGGCGGGCGATGCTAGATTTCTGATCGGCTCCTGTCGATATCACAACATCTGCTGCAGAGCTCAGCGACAGTGCGGTGATTCCACCTTCATGTGCTTTGAACTGACTCTGAATCTCCGTGCACTGTTCGTTAAAAACTTTACAAGACCCATCCGAGCATCCAACGAAAACATAACCATGCGATGGGTTCTCCACTTTCATCGCCGTTCGCATCACCTCGACTGATACTCCTTCCACATGGTACTCTCGGGAGTCTTTTTCGCCGAGACCGGAGGATGCGCTCGGCTTCAACAGTCCCGAAATTGCAGGTCTCTTCATTCGCCACTTCTTCAGTGCGTCTGCTTTCTTCCCAATATTCTCTATCACCTCTTCGGACAACGACTTAGGTTCATCGGCGTCGGATTTTTCCACCTCCATAGCGTCCACTTCATTCACGTTAGAACCGCCGTTCATCTTGTTCACACTCCCGTCCTGCATGTACACACCCTTCTTGCGAAGCTCCATCAGTGCTTTTCTAGCCTCATCCCGCTCATCCGTTAGTCGAGCAATGACGCGAAGGGATGCGTCATAGTAGTATAAGGAATGCGAGAGTTCCAATCGCGTCGACTTCAAAGTCTGCTTGAGCTTGAAGGACTCCAACATTACCGAATCCCACTCATTTCGCAGCTGAGTGAGAGTTCCAGGAATCGAAGTGTTTGTGATCGGGGTTGGTTTGACACTAGAGCCGGACACCTTCACACTAATGAGATCCTCCTCTGTCAGATCCTCCCCAGTTTCCGGATCCTTCCCTCCTGTCGCAAGCAGATGCTGCAAAATGAGGCGCTTCTCATATACATGCCCAGATTTCCTGCTCACCACCGGTTCCTCCGGGGTAATTCCCGATACTGAAAGACGTAGCGATTGAACCGCACGTGAGATGCTTTGTCACTCAAGGTGTGACATCCATTGCCGACAATCGAAGAAAGTAGAAACAAGAAAGGAACAGAGCATCTAGGATCTGCAAAACAAGTAGGATGGTGGATACTTACTTGCGCAGAACATCCGGGATTGACACAACGTCAGCGGCAAAAAAAAGAGAAGAAAGCCACGTACGCCAGCCTCTCAAAACTATTCAAATTCCTCCGAAAATAGATCCGCCCGACCCCGCCCCCCGCTCACAACGTTGAACCTCTCTTCAAGAACCAAACACCTCCAGTTCGCCCACACCTCTTTCGACCATCAAGAGCACACACACACACACACAGACAAACAGACAAACAGTCACGTCTACAACAAACTAAAACAGAACCAACGAAATTCGCTGTTTCCTAACCTATAATAAAAGATACATTCATCAAGATCAGAAAATAAATCTCCCTTGCCTAACTTCTTTACCGTCAACTTCTTCCCCTTCACCACATCCACCTCCTCCCCAACAAAGTTCCCCCCGGACAGACTCACACCAGCAAATATAAAATAAAATACCATTAGTCGGTTTTACCAAAATCCCATTCTTGCCTTTTTCATTCCCTCTAAACAATCGTCTTTCTAAACAGCAAAAAAGCTGATGTGACCTTCCCATCATCCCGCCCACGCGCCATCGGGATATAATAGTACTTTTAATATATTGTACTATGTACTAAAACTTAATACTTGAAATTGAGAATATTTTTGGTACTGTTCTTAATAATGGAAGCTATATGCTTTATTTAGAATTTCTTTATGTGTATTTTGGATATGTTTCGAAGCCTTTGGCAATGAGAGGAGATGGGATTGGTTTACTTCAGAGAAAATTTCGGAAAAAAATCTGGCACGCTGTATTTCCTCTTGCGAAGAAAATTTGATGAGAGCCGAAAATATTTTTATGGGATGAATAAATTGTCGTAGGGGTTTTTTGTTTTTTTTGATGGAGTATTTAGGTACGATTTTTTGGGGGGCAGCAGGAATCGTCGGGCGAGCGGTTTTCTGGAGCGCATCTCTGTTTGTGAGATCGATGCCTTTTGCTTAACTCTCCGGCGGGAGAGTTAAGCAAAAGGTGTTTGGGGAATAACGGGGAAGGGCGACTTCGAGGGATATGGATGAAAACGGGGTCCTACAAGAACGGTAAACGCCTTCCTCTCCCCCACCCCTCCCCCCACACATACACTTGTATGAGGATGTTCACCTAAGAAATAAAGGAGCTTTTTCCTTCCATCGCCCCCACGTTTTCTTCGGCTTTTCTCCACTCTCTCAAAACCAGCCATTCAATACCTTCCGATGGGGCTGAGAAAGACGCTCTGAAGCTTGCCATAATTTGATCATCTAGAGCACTTTTTGATCCACACATATTCTTGATTTGGAGAAATAACTCTAGATTAACTAGATATGATTATCCACTGGAAAAGCTACACTTGTCTTTACTAACTAATTAACTTGTACCACGTGTGTTTATTGTCCAATGATAATACTATGGTTCGCGATGAGGTGGGAGTCTTTCAGGGTTTTTGAAGAGTTGGGAGCTGGGCGTTTGAAAGCTGAGGGTGGTGTTAGGGAGACATTGTTGATAAGCTTAATTTACTGGAGGTTAGTCAGAGACTCTTGTATTTCTGCAGGAAACTGAGGGTGAAGAGTAGAACAGAATCAGGATTCTTTTTTTGGTGATGGAGTGAAAGGCACTTCCGGGAGGATCAACCCTGGAGGCTTTTTTTTTTTTTTTGTTTATTGTTTGTTCGTCGCTGGTGTTGGGTTTAGGATTTGGTTTGGAGGGTCGGAGGATAGGTAGGGATGAGGTGCGGTAACATGCAACATTTCGTAATTATCTATATAAAGGATTTTGTAGATCTTTGAGCAGACGGTTGTTCCTGGATACTTGAGGTATGGCGGCATCGCTGATTACGATTTTGAACTAGTTTGGGTTGGGGGAGTTTTGAAGTTGTGTTATTGACAACAATGGATCAGAGCGGGTCTAGGCAAGCTACGGGCAACTTCGGAAAGGGAGGAAGTTCTGGGCAGCCTGTCGGGAAGTTTGACAGAGAATCGTTGAGGGGAATGCAGTGGGTCCTTCGCTGGCCCATAATATGCAGTGTTACCTTCTACTTTGGGTGTCTTCTAACCTTCTACTTCTTGGTTCGGGCGTTTGTCCTGGTTGCTGCAATCTCTTTTGACTTGTCTCGGGACCTAGCCTCTAGAACCCGGAGAGAGCTGAAGTTGAGATTGGAGAATGCTCGAACGTACGATGAATGGACAGAGGTCGCCAAGGAGCTGGACCGGTACATGGGTGCTCATGAATGGAAATCAGCCCCGGAATCGAGCCTGTATGATCATTTTACTGTGGAGAGCCTAATGGACCGGCTTGTGGTAGGAATTGGAAAGGCCCGGAGAGGTGAAGCCGGCTACGCAAGGGACATGACTGATACACTTCTGCGAGTATACAATTCAAACCTCAAGGGTTTGGGGATCGATAGTGAAGCCATTTATTCGGAGACGTACTACGGCACTAAGGACCTGATTGAAGAGTTCGTTGAGGTTATTGTTGAGGCTACGAAAGTTATCCACGATGCACCAGAACAGGAACTCTCCGGCAAGAGCAAACTCGAGTTTTTCCTGCACGCAGAACGGTCATATGGCCGAATGGCAGTTTGCCTTTCGAGCGGGGCGATGATGGCAAATTACCACTTCGGCACGGTGAAGGGACTTGCCAGCCGTCACCTGTTACCGGAAGTTATCTCGGGAACAAGCGGAGGTACGTAGGCCGGAGAATCGAAGCGGCATTCATTCACGTCATGGTTGTTGAATGGGCTCTCTGGGCTATAACGTGACCTAGGTGCTTTTGTGGCTGCCTTTGTATGTACAAGGAGCGATGAGGAGTTACAGGAGGCTCTCAACCCCAACCTGTGGCGTCTCGTAGACATGATGGATGGGCCACTTTGGAAAGGTCTTATTAGAGCAATATTCAAAGGTCACATGGTTCGAACAAGCCATGCGGCGAAGGCTCTCAGAGGTGTTTTCAGTGATATTACGTTCAAGGAAGCTCACGAGAGGACGGGCAGGATACTGTGCATTACGGCAACAAGCAGTAAGAAGTTTGGGGATGCAATTCTTCTGAACTACATCACTGCACCTAACGTATGCCCGAAGATCCTTCCACCGACGCATCGGATAGGTCTCTGATGTACCCTCTATGCTCACCGAAAACCTAGGTAACAGTATGGAGCGCAATTCTTGCCTCATCTGCGGTTCCACCAGTATTGGAGCCGATGCAATTGTATACAAAGAACCCGAAGACGAAGGAAGTTGAGCCGTTTCGGGACTTCGGGATCTGCTGGACTGACGGCGCTTTCCGGAAGGATGTTCCTCGGAAGCAGTTGTCAGAGACCTTCAATGTAAACTATTTGGTAGTTTCACAGGTAACCATTACCGGAGAATGCCCGCTTTTTTGTGTTTGTGGATCTTCTAGAATACGTCAATTCTGAAGAGCTTGATTCTCGGTTGGTTGGTGCTTGGTGTGGAAATTTGTAGATGAATCCGCACATTGTACCCTTCTTTTTCGACTATCGTGGATCGAGCGGCAGTCCTCCCAAAAGGATACGAGGTAGCGGCTACCGAGGAGGTTTTATCCTCTCGTCGCTGGAGGCACTGCTGCGTTTGGAGATGATCAAGATGCTTACTTTCATAGATCAATTTGATCTCCTGCCGGCGCTTTTCTCAGCTGATTTCTCCCGAGTTTTTCTCCAGGACTACTCAGGGGACGTAACTGTATACCCACGAAGAGGGTAAGCTGATCGTTCGAATTCGACCGCAAAGGGCGTTCATTTAAAGAGTGCTTTACGTATTCTCCGTGTTTCATGTGCAGACTTACCCTTCTGAACGATGTTTTCACAATACTGACTCCGCCGGACTACAAGAGGATGGAGAAGTACATCACCCTGGGGGAATCCTACTCATGGCCTAAGCTCCGACGAGTTCGGAACCATCTTATCCTCGAGAAGACTCTGAAGCAGTGTATATCTCAACTGTCAAAAGACTAAGGCACGGTTTTTAGGTTTTACTGTGAAACTAACGGTTTTTAGGTTTAACGTTGTCTGAACCCACCTATAACGCTTTCTATTCGTTTTTTTTTGTAAATATCTCCGCTTGTACTTGGCGTTCTGAATGGTTTGCACGCTCGCAGAGAATGCTTGACGAGCATTGCCGATCGACTCCTTCCCGCCTTGAGCTGCACCTAGAAATCGTCGTGGATAAGCCAGCAATGTTCGCTGGGGAACTACCAGCCATCAGCAGCCACACGGGTGTTCAAGTTCTTTGGAGTTGGACAAGCTCCGGACAAGCAGAACAAGAAGAATTTGTTTATCTTTACAAACTCCCTACGACCACCGGGTCCACCATTGTACAACTACTTTTTTCTGCTCTTGAAAACAACACGAGGGACTTTCGCTGTCTCGTGAAAGCTACCGTTGTTGAAATTCAGGGCTCTATAAGCCGTATGGGGCTACGCAAGAGCCCCATCAACTATACTCAACAACACTGGATCTTTCCTTCCGTCCAGGGAGAAAAAAGACAAAAACTAGGAAAAATCTACTACCTCGAACAAATCCTACTGCAGTCCTCACCGTGAGACGAAACCCAGCCCGACTTGGTGTTGAGAGATATTCGTCCAGGGGCAAAAACCGTCTATTCGACGCCCTCTATTCTGTCTTCAACTTCCTGGTAGAGCTCGCGCAATCTATCAAGGTTTTCCTCCGTTGTCTCCCAATAACCTCTTCCGTTCGCTTCGAGAAGTGTGGTAACCATGGAACGGAACGAGTTCGGATTCATCTCCAACAGCCTCTTCTGCATCTCCGGGTCCGCCATGAACGTAGTGTTCGCATCTTCGTACACCCAGTTGTCAACCTGGCCAGACGTTGCTGACCATCCCATGGTGTTCCTCAAGCGCTTCGAAATTTCTCGAGCACCTTCATACCCGCTGCTTAGCATGCCCTCGTACCACTTGGGATTCAGGAGCTTGGTCCTGGTATCAAGCCGGACAGTCTCAGAAAGTGAACGAACCTGAACAAAGTGTGGAAAAGTTGAGAGACTGGTCAGGACCTGACCTGCTTCGTCAGAAAAATCGAATTCGTGAAACTCACCTGGCCATTGGCAGTTGTGGTATCCGCAATATACGACAGAGGCTTTTTTCCATCGTCACGAAGACTTTGAACGAGATTTGTTGGATCCGAGTCAAAGTAATGACTCACATCGGTTAGCGAAATCTCCGATGAGTCGAGATTCTGGAACGTCGCATCGCACTTCTTCAGCGCCGACTGGAAGACATCTGACTGCATTTCCATGACACCCGGTCGATCAGAATTAAACGCAAAACTCTTCCTGTTCAGATACATCTGCTGCAACTGCTGTTCATCCTCCCAGCCACCGTTCTCGACAGTCAAACTAACGTTTGATGAGTAGCTTCCGGACGAGTTTGAGAACACTCTCTGGGCGGCCTCCCGGACAGTTACGCCGAGCTCTTCAGCTTGCTCCAGCGCGTGCTTCCTCACAAAGTTCATTTCGACTGGCTCATCAGCCTCTGCCGCCATCTTGACAGCTCTGTCAATCAAAGCCATCTGGTTGATGAAAAGATCACGGAACACTCCAGAGCAATTCACCACAACATCAACTCTCGGCCTTCCGAGCTCTTCCAAAGGTATCAAACGGACCTTGTTCACTCGACCTAGGTTGTCAGGAAGGGGCTCCACGCCAACCATGGCAAGCACTTGAGCCAGCGATTCTCCATATGTCTTAATATTGTCAGTGCCCCAAAGGACCATCGCAATTGATTCCGGATAGGTGCCGTCGTTTTCAGCTTTCAGTCTCAGGAGCAGCTTCTCAACAATAGTTTGAGCTGACGAGATCGCCGCCGAAGTTGGAATACTCTGAGGGTCCAAGGCGTGCATGTTCTTACCCGTCGGAAGAACGTCCGGGTTTCGAACTGGGTCCCCTCCTGGCCCAGGAATAATGTACCTGCCTTCCAAGGCGCTGATAAGAGCTCCTAACTCGTTATCCTGAACAACCTGCTTCAGGCACACCTCTAGATATTCTACCAAGGGAACTAAATCCTCCTCCTTGCAGTCGGGAAACCCGGCATCCGCTAGAGCTTCACCCCACGGCGATTTGACCTTCATTATTTTGTCGATCAGCGAGCCCATGTCCATAAGAGTAACCGATTCAACTCTACCCTCTTGGTTAACGGAATTCTTTACAATGGCGGTGACTGCATCCCGCGCTGCGAACGTAATGCGCTGCAGCAGATCAACATCCTCAAACTTGCCCATGTCCGAACTTCTGTATACGTCATCGATGTCCCTCCCAACGCTCTCGGCGACGATGCGAGGAAGAGCCTTCAGGCCACCATCCTCGGGCCTGTCCAGGCTCGCGATATTGACCAGGGTTGCCACTGCTTCTTCTGCGGTCGGAGGCTTCCCAACCGTGTGCAACCCGCATGGGAGCAAACGACTTTCGATTTCAATAAGCTTCTTGTATAGCTTTCCTACCAGGTCGTCCATTTTCTCCTGACCCATTCCCTTGCAATCGTCCTCTGGGAGCGGTACGTCCCTCTCGAAATTGCACTGGCGAGCCTTCTCCACGAGCGAGTTGCAGATCGCAGTCGCCCTGAGTTCATTATCCTTCAAACCTTGGTAAGATGCAACGAGCTCAGACATTTCCTTCAAGCCCCTGTAGAGACCAGCGTTCTCAGCGGGGGGGGTCAAGTAAGAAATGGTTCCCGCGTAGGAACGTCTCTTGGCGATCGTCGCTTCGGACGGATTGTTCGCAGCGTAGTAGTAAATATTTGGAATGCTTGAGATCAGTTGGTCAGGGTAGCAATCTCCGCTCATTCCAACCTGCTTTCCTGGCATAAACTCGAGCGAACCATGCGTACCGAAGTGCAGGCACGCGTCAGCACCCCAGATACTCTCCAAATATGTGTAGAAAGCCGCGAACCCGTGATGAGGGCTTGCGCTCTTCGAGAAGAGCAACCTCATCGGATCTCCCTCATAGCCAAACGAGGGTTGGATACCCACGAATACATTCCCGAACTCCTTGCCAAACACGAGCAAATTCTGACCGTCAGAATTCAAGTGGCCAGGTGGCGCTCCCCAGTTCTCGTGAAGATCCTCTTGATAACCACAATGCTCCTCGTACTCGGGCACTGACATCTTGTAAGCAATGTTCAAATTCGGTGAATTGAACCGGGCCTCCTTGTCGTGTACGACTTCTTCCAAGAGGTCCTCCGCTGTTTCGGGCAATTCCCCTACGTTGTAACCCTCACGCTGTAAGCCTTCCAATACTTTGTGCACTGATCCGAATACGTCAAGGTACGCTGCAGTTCCAATATTGCCCTTGTCTGGAGGGAAAGAGAAGAGAGTAATTGCAATCTTCTTGTCCTGGACGGCCCTTCTCCTCAAATTCGCCCACTTCATCGCCCTCTTCGCAACCGTCTCGATTCGGTTCTGCATCGGAATGGATCTACCTGTCGGACCGTCTCTCCCGGCGAAGATCACGGGTTCAAGCGCTCCATCAATTTCTGGAAGCGACACTTGCAGAGCAACTTGAACTGGATGCAAGCCTAAATCACTGTCTCGCCATTCCTCAAATGTTTGGAAAACAAGCGGTACACAGCACATGTACGGCCTATCCAACTTCTTCAGGGTCTCAATAGCCTTGGGATGGTCCTGCTTCGCAGGTCCTCCAACGAGGGCAAATCCAGTGAGAGACACAACGACGTCCACGTTCGCCTCGGTCGTTCCCTCGTGGTAGTAGAACTTGTTGACGGGAACTGAAAAGTCGAGTCCCCCAGCGAAAACGGGAAGCACCCTTGCACCGCTTGCTTCCAGTTCGGAAACGAGTGAAACATAGTGACAATCATCTCGCGTGATCATGTGAGATCTCTGGAGAACTAGTCCAACCGTTGGAGAATTCATCGTCAGCCCACATTTCGGCATATGCTCCTCCTCGTACCACTTCTCATATTCCGCGAGGGATTCAAACATCTTGGGAGCAAGGGGATGCCATAACCCAACATCTGGGAACACCTCCGGGTCTGCGACGGCCTGTCCGCTTGATGGGACAGCCTCCACGTACTTGTCCGCAATCATAAGCAAGAAATTCTCGACGTTCTCCGGAGTCCCCCCTAACCAGTACTGGAACGACATCATGAAGGACCTTGCATCCTGGGCCTTCTCGACTGGGAGATACTTGAGGACCTTTGGTAGCGTCCTCAAGAGCTTCAACATGCCATCCTCGAATGAAGATCCACTTTGCTGTCGCTTCTTTTTCATGAACGACGCAATGGCCGATTTGCTTTGTCCCAGCTGCGACATGCTGAAGCTTCCGAGCTTGTTCAGCCTCATTACTTCGGGCATAGACGGAAAGACGATGCAGGCATCAAGAGAATCACGATGGGGCGCAACGGCCTCCGCTACCTTCTCAGCAATTTCTTGCACGAAAATGAGACTGCCGATAAACACGTTCGCCTCCGCGACGTCCTTCTTAAACATTTCGAAGTTCTCCGGATTTCGAAGCTCCTCAACCAAGTAGCCACATACCTAGCGACAAAAAGAAACGAACGTCAGCAAGCGAAACGTAGAGTCCACCAACTTGGATGGAAAAAAAAGATAGCCTACCTCCATGGACAGATTCTCCGACTTCTCGTTTATCGATTTCGCAGCGGCGGTCATTGTTGACTGGTATTGCGATTCTAGGACAACGTAGACCACTTTCATACACTTCCGCTCGTCCCCTTTCTTGGGGCTAACCTTTCGAACATTTGGATTAGAATCAGTGAAAAGCCCCGTCTGGAGCATGCTCCTCACAACCACTCGAGAAGATCTCGCCACATTCCTGTGCCCTTGCCCACATAACCTAGTCCGTTCGTTCGTCGAACGAGTCAGTCCGTTCCCCGCGAAGCTGGAGGACCCGAGCACCCCGCATCCAGGAACAAATGCTGGTCTACAATCCATGTTTGCCAAGTTGCAGGAAAAAATCCAACGCAAACAACCAGCACACCCTCAAAAGAGAATCGACAGATCCTCTTTCTGCTTTTGCACTCTACACCTCTGAATGCACCGCACTCCACCACTCCTTCCCCCTACTTCCTCCCTCCTCGTATGCGAAACAGGGAATGTTCTGAGCTTTCATTAGCCTCTTTTCCACTACCAAAAGCCCTCGCTTGGAAGAGGGTTATTACAACGCTGACCCCTATCGGCACCCAAAGTCCAGATCACCCCGAACCCCATTGGACAGTTCGCTTCCTACCCCTTAAAACTAGATATTAAATCTTGCGCCTACACTCATGATTTTATCTTGTCATTTAGTTTTCGAGCATTCCGAATGGAAATCGGATTATTCTTACCCCCTATCTTCCAATGTGATGATTCGCACTCCAAGTATTATGCCTACGGTCAGCATGGCATTTTTTGACCCAAAAGCACTTTCTCCCTCCACGGCAGAGTGGGTTTCTTTTGGGGGGGGGGGAGGAGGGGAGGGAGGAAGCATATTTCATGCAAATATTTTTATTTCAAGAAACATCGCGGATCTCATGTATTGTCTTTCAACTAATCCAACATCCAGAATGAATGGTTCCCCATGCGACAAATTAGCAACCCTTTTCACTGGAATCGTCAGGATTGTAATAATTTCTTGAATTTTTGCTTGAAAATGCGTCGGTCGAGCCTAGGGACCGTTTTCCATAGTTCGTAGCCGAAAATACTATCACATAGAGCTTTAATCAATATAAACTGTTGACGAGGTGGACAGGGGGGGTTGTAAATTCCATCAACAAGCCATCGTAGCTACTTCATATTTCCAAAAAAGCTAATTTATGAAATTGAACACTGTCTTCAAGCCCTGGACGTCTTCATCGTTTTTACGCTCTTTGTACGGATTATCTATTCATCAGTTCTTGATGGGATCCTATATTTAAGGCGTGTTTTTGAGTGCCCTTAAGAAAAATTGTGTCCCAGTTCGCAAGAGCGCAGTTAAAAAAGCCCGATTTTTTTCGTATAGGCGTAGCAACTGTAGAATCTAATGGTTCCTGTTCACTGGATGTCGACGGTTTTTTGGGCGACAGACTCTCCCAGGGGGGGTATTGAGTTAGTCTTTAGGTTCCGTTCAGGGTCTATAGAACGTCGAAGCATTGAATAACAAACAAATGGGAAACAATCAAAAAGATGGACATCAATCCATATGAGATCGCTACATCGAATGGGGTTTTTAATTAAAAAATAGTATTCCGATCCCGCCGCTGGGAGATCGCGATTGTTTTACATCTAGAAAACTTAAACAAAATTTAGGATAAATAATTGAATTTCTTATATTCCTTTTCAGAGAAGACCCTTTTTGTCTGAGCTTGATTCGTAATGACTAGGCTTGAAGCCTTGATCATTTGAAGATCATTGCTACTTTGCATGTCCATTAGATCTTTAGAATAATGTAACTCTATTGGTTAAGACGGATAAATATCAAAACAACTTCCCAAACCCAAGAAGGAATCTCCTCCGTAAAAAAATAGAACGCGGGACCACGATGACCCTCTTCGACGAACTATTGTTGCGGATACTTTGACGGCTCCTATCTGTTGGACTTGATCGTAGGGGGTGGGGAGGTGGTCACGGAAACGGTATTTCAACTATTGACTGGATCTCAATTTGATTGAAGGTCGGGATTTATCGGGTCACGGTGGTCCGGCGCTAGTAAAAAAATCGGAGCAGGAAGCCCAATACAATATAGATCAGCTCACATTCCAAACCGAATCGAGAAACCCTGGGCGGTATCACACGATGTCTCAGTTCTAGAAAAGCTGTGCGGACTGTCTGGCACCCCAACCAGACACCGATGAATTTCAGTTTAAACGCATGTCTGTTTGAAGGAGATATTTGCTTTTGAGAGGACTTGCCTGCGAGGGCCATCTTCGGCTTGATTACAAGAGGGCATTGATATTATTAACACTAAGACCACCATGTATATGTGATACAAGGCTCGCATTCGCAGCTGTGCGGGATCGATTGAGCTTGGAAATTAACCAGGTGACGAGATCTTATTCCTCCGACGAAAACCAAGATGTTCCAATCGATTCAGTATGCATGCACTCGGGGGAGGGTAGGGTAGGGTATATCGGCATCCGACTGTCCTTCGTAAGACCGGCCATCAACAAGCCCACCGTTGTTTATTCGAAACTGGTGGTTGCGTGAAGCTTGCTTTGTCCCAGCAAATTGTATTGTTATTGCAATCTGGACAATCGGGCAGCTCCATAGAAAGCTCCGGACGTGCGACTGCGGTACAATCACTGACCCAGGCTTGTCTGTACCAAAGTCATCACTCCGCACAATATTCTATCTTGTAAAAATATGTTGGGCTGTCTCCCTAGACGAGCTCAAGCTGAAGCCTTGCCAGATGTTCTAGTGTTCACTCTTGCAGTTTGGGTCCCGAGCCCCCGAGCTGCGGTGAGGAGAGGGCAAGCTGAGGAATTGTGAATCTTTTTTTTCACACATTGGCATCGACCAGCGAATGGTGTCCTCCAGTGGACTTGAATGTCCTAATTATTAAGATGCGATGTTCGTGTGGGCAGGTCACTGGAGAAGTAGCGGGTAATATTTCAACTGTGTGGCGTCTTAGCCAAATATTCAAAGGAAGCCATTTTACCCTTTGATGGAAGTTTCCAAGCATCGCAACGCCGACGTCAATTCATTTGGGAGAATTGTCTCCGAGAGGAGACAAGTCTAGTGCTCATGCACTAGACTTTACATACGGAGCGATCATGACAGCGATGGCGATGTGTCGCCTTTTCAGGGACATTTTTTATATGTCTATCAGAATCATCATCACATATGGAAAGGGAGACCACACAAATCTAATGCCACACACAAGTCCCCAGTTTTAGTCCAACAAATTCGATGATCAGAACAACTTCTTAAGTCCGGAACTGATCGGAACGGTGAATGCCATTCCAATCAATTGGATCCAGTAGCCAGATTCTATGACGTACTGACACCATTACGGGTAAGTTGGGGTTGGAGGAAACCATGTACAATGAATGTCTAATGGAGTTGTGTACTGAGGGCAGTTCCGATCGAGAAAATGCATCTGCGGATCAAATATCTATATGTCGAATGCGCAGGGAAATTGCGCATTGCGGCGATCAAAACGTAGGAATGAATTTTATGCTTATGCGCGGCAAGAAAGAGAAAGATTCCGTGACTTATTGTAATATCCCCGAAGCAAGGTTTTCGAGAACACATTACACGAGACCTCCGAACGTCGTGTCCTATCCAATGGCTGTTTCCGCGGATCACGATTTTTATCAGCGGGTCATGAGCCAGACTGTAAAACGAAAGGAGGATCAGATAATTCGTGGCCATCTGATCATGTATCCTTGTCAACCATGAACTCTTATCGCTGTTGTTGATCAGAGAGGTTGAAGATGTTTTCCAACCCAATGCAGTACCTTAGCTGAACAATTCACAAATCGCCTGAACGCTAGGTCAATGATTAAGTTTGTTGGGCCGGGATGCGGATAAACTGCTCCTCACCATCGAGAAATACCCCACCCTCATCAAAATACCATATACACACCCAGATTCTTTTTTCTGCGACACCTCCATATCAAAAAAGTCAAATTCAACTGGTTGCTCGGCAGAAACCTAGGCTACGGAGTGGGCGTGAAAATTTTTTGCATGAAAAAGTGCTCATCTTGTTATGCAGGCTAGCTCATCCTCCTAATTTGACGCGTCTGCTTTTCACTGCTTTCCAGCCCGGAAGAGTGGCTTAACAAATCTCTGATGAGGAACCTGCATAGGTCAGGGGAACGGAGGTAGTTTGCCGAGCTTGTGATAAGCACGATCGCTCACAATTTGTCCCTCTACCTTGAATCCAATTTGGTCGGGGCAAAGCACTGGAATCGAGAGACAAGATTGGAGATGGGAGTGTTATCTGTTGAACAGAGCAGAACTAACCCCATCAGCTACTGCAGAGACTGCTGTGCTCATCCACCGAGATCGATCGATACTCACGCAAGTATTCCATACATGCGCGATTTGCGAACAATACGCATGTGGACATCATTCGCTCCCGTAGTTCAGCCAAGGAGAGTTTATCGTGATGACTTTGCAGAGTAACAACCACACCGTTTAGGGCATCACTCGGTGACACTCCTCAACTGCGAACCAACATCAGCAGAGACCTTTTCAACCGGTGGCCTATTCAGACACTATTGACACTGAAAATAGTAAAATGGCTCATTTCACGATGTAGTGAAAATAGTTTCTCATAGTAACTTCATCCGCCTTGTCCAGTTTGTCAAAGGTGGGTCAAGTTCGTAGACGTCGGAGAGGTTTTTCAGGAGGTGAGCGGTTGAACTTTTAACCGATGACCTCATTCAGACATCAATGAACACTCATAAATCATAAGAATCCTTCTCTCGCAAAGATTCTTCTTTACAAATCGACGGATTCCGTATTGAAACGAGTTCCTCCGCGGACATCCGGCCATCAACCTCCTCTTGTCGGTTTGGCGACGACGATCTCGTCCGTATTTGACGCACGCGTTAGTTCTTGATGAAGAGGGCGGGTTTGGAGTGGCCGGACGGGTTGGAGAACTGGCTTCTGTAGGAAATGAATTTCGTGCTCGCGTTTGAGTGAGAGGTCTTCCTTGCGTTGCTTTTGGCAACTTTCTTTAGCTTTCTTGTCCTCGCTTGGGGAGGCTGTGTGTATCATGGGATGGGGTCCTGTTTCTCGAAATGGGCTTGCCAACTTTGGGTTTGTCTATAGTACGCTGCAAATTCAAAGGACTAGAAAGCTACAGGCAAGAATTCAGAGAAGAAGAGAGAAAATAACTATATTGCAGCAGGCTGAAAGAGATGGGGCTCAGATTGGTGAGGATGAAGTTAGTGCGTATGGGATGCGTACGTTGAAAGCGTTGCGGAAAGGAGGTGTGACCGCTAGTGATGCTGTTAGAGATGTCAGGGAAAGAATTGATGAATTGGATCCAGTTTTCTTTAATACACTCACGAAGGTACTCATAAGAGAGCAGCGGTATCCTGAGGCTAAATCACTTCACGTTGTTCGAATGTCGAACCCAGATTTGTATGCTTTCCGTTCGTCCAAAGTACTTCTCGATCTATCGGCTCGAAAAATGGATGTACTTTTCGCGAAGAAGGTGGCAAGAGACATCATTGATCATGAACAATTCAAGACGTCAACTAGTAAGCAGTCGCTGAATGAATTGAAGCCATCTCCTCACCGAAATGCTCTCTCTAACACCCCTTTGCCTGCCTCGACTGTTCGTTCGCCTCTCATAGTCTCGGCTAGAGATCATTTGGACGTCACCGCCGCTATGGCCCTTACATATCAGGTGTGCCAATAGTCCCAAATTTTCTATCTCTCTTCTTTGCAAAAGGCTAACCGCCTATGGTTTGACTTTTCCATTTGCCAAATAACTTGGTAGAGGAGACCAACTTTATCGTTTCTTAAAAGTCTTGAGAAAAGGATGCTTAGGGAGCGCAAACCTGTAGATAAAGCGTTCTCCAAAATGAGGGTAAGACCACTGAGCTAGAACTGGAGAAGCTGGCTCTTGTGAACACTGTTCTGAGCGCGAGGTTTGACAACCTGTTGATTTGAATTTTTGTGTTTGCATTGTTCCGTCCTGTTTTAGGAGGAATCCAAGGGCTTGGAGACGATTGGCGTTGAGTTTGAGCACTCCGATGACTTTTCCGAGGAGGACGAGGAAGTGACAACGTACATGAACCCTTTTGGGAGAACTGACCTTGTTCAGGAAGACGAGGAGTTTGTCGACGCCAAGGTCAAGTATTCAGTGGAGAGCTATGATGATACAGTGGAAGAGAAGAAGGAGACAAATGCTTTGGTTGCGTTGGAACAGGGCCCTTTGAGATTCGGAGAAATGATATCTTCAGCAATGTTGGTACGTACGATCGACCACTTCCAACATCAAAACGTTTGGGTGAACTTAGACTTCCATGCATTGCACGTGATAGAACGAGGACGAAGTACGCTCGGTGAAGTTGCAGAGAAGAGAGGAAGTAGTCGAGATGTGTAAGGAAGCGCGGGAGTATATGAAATGGTCCGACTCGAAGAAGCGCACATCTCGAACAGAAGAAAAGCAAGGTGTAGATTTCTTGCGGCCCTACAACAATCTTATGGCAGCCCTAAGCAAGACGGGGATGACCGAGGCAGTCTTTAAGACTCTGGATTTAATGAAGCTCGCGGACATTCCCCCCAACACGTTCACCTACGAGGCCGTCGGGAACGCCGTTATAAAGTCCGTCAGATTTTTGAAGGTAACCGTTTTCTCTTTCTTCCCGCTGCAATGAATGAGAACTGCACTGTTCGATGCTCACAAGGCATTCTGATTGATCAACTCGTGTTTTAGTCTGCGGTCGACATGCAAACTCTTCCCCCCCGGTTAATAGAAGCGGCATTTGTCGGACGGTCCAATGTTGGCAAGTCTTCGCTTATCAACATGCTTTGTGGAAAGAAACGACTGGCGCTGACCTCGAACACACCCGGAAAAACAAAAATGTTCAACTATTTTATCGCAAACGACCAAAAGGAGGCTCACGGTGCGCCGTCAGTGTTGCTACCCAGTGGCACACGCTCTTTGATGTGGCGACATATCTGCTCACAACCAGGTGCTGCATTTCGCTCTTGGTTGATATCTAGGGAGAAGGTTCTACTTGGTGGACTTGCCGGGAGTCGGCTTTGCCAGAGTTGATTCTAAAACGAAAGACCACTGGACTCAATTTACTACTGACTACTTCTGGGAGAGGCAAAGCCTGAAAATAGTTTTCCACCTAATCGATTCGAAGATAGGCATACAAAAGCACGACCTGGAACTAATGGACCTCGTGAAGGAGACCGATATTGAGGAAAAGTAAGTGTATCTTCGATCACAGTGCGTAGGCCAAGAAATTGCTCCAAATCTGAATCAATACCGTCACCCCATTTGCGTTGCCACTCAGGTACTGCGTCGTGCTCACCAAGGTGGACAAACTGGGGAATAAACGTGTACATAGCCAGATTATTGATGGAGTTCTTGATGCCTTGGAAGAAAAAGCACTGCCGCTCACTACGAATATCATACCGACTAGCTCAGAGTACAAGATCGGTCGCGACCATATCTGGAAACATATGTATAGACTTATGTTGTCCAAAAGGTCAACTTGGATGGAGGGTGCCGCGGACGAGCTGGATGTAGCGTAAAGAATCGCTATTTCCGTCGCATTTGAGCCGCGCGCTTCATGCTGTGCGGCGGCGACTGCGCTCCTCAGGAGGAGGATTTCAGACCATGCGCTATACATCTGTCGGTACTGCATTCTGGCTTCTGTTAATAAGAAAAAATTGCACGGACATGCTTTCCTGATAGTTTTCAGCACGGCTAGAACCCCCTCATGCCGTGCTTGCACACTATCTCACCACAACCTCCCAAGCCGAGAATTCTCTTCCAGCTTGTGGAGCCTTTACATCTCTTTCGCATGAAGTGGACGCATAGAACCGTTGTACCAAAACTTTGCCACCAAAATAAGAAAGGACTGAAGGGCTGGGCGTTCGACCCAAAGGTCCAGCGAAATTAGCTGGTACTCTCAAGCGGCTCAACAGCTTGAATGGCGTACCTGGATTCCGTTCACAAGTGCTCCGCTCACGTTTGACATACGCTTGCCATCCCGATGAGAAGATCCAAGTCGTTTAAAGCGCTGTTTACTGACATTCGGATCATATTTAGGAAACCAGTAGTGTACAAGAGCCATGACAGTAAGCTGAAAACTTCGGCACGGCATCGATTGAGTAAGCTCGTGTTGACCTGGTAGAACGTGCAGGCAAGTCCGGTGGGATCGAGGTTTCCGCAGTCATGATCGCCGTCCTCTCATTGCTTGTGGCAAAGATGTTCGAGTGTCGCTGAACAGGTAAGAAGGGAGGTGGGAGCTTTGCTGAAGTAGCATCTTCAGGTCTATGTGGGACCTGAGGATAGTCGCTGGTGTGTTGTTAGTCTCAGGTAGTTGTTGGTTGTGGATAGATTTATAGGAATGGCTATGACACCAGGAACGAGAATGTTGGGCTTGTCCGCTGCTCGGTACGCGGTTGGTATTTCGAGCAGAGGGCTAAGCAGTGGGACGACAGGAGGGAAAGGAGGATGGCTTGCAAGATCCTCCCCTTATGCTCGACTGATGCGGCTGGATAAGCCGATCGGTTCTACGCTTCTTTTCCTGCCTGCTGCTTGGGCTATAGTTATGGCCTCACCGTCACTAACAGAAGCGGTTCCTACGCTAGCACTGTTTGCGAGCGGCTCGGTGCTCCTCCGAGGCGCTGGATGTACGATCAACGACTATTGGGACAGAGATATTGATAAACAGGTCAAAAGAACAGCCACAAGGCCAATCGCAGCCGGAGAAGTTAGCCCTCGTAATGCTCTCTTATTTTTCTCAGCTCAGTGCCTCGCTGGGCTTCCAATTCTCCTCTCTATGAACGCCACGACCATCTACCTCGGCGTCTTCTCGCTAGTCCCTGTGGTAAGCTAGATATGGAATATACTAAGTCAATATCTGTTCATAAGCAGTTATAATCTAGAATAATTTCTCATTTTATTTCTGGAATATAATTTTTTGGTCTTAAATTATGAAGGTACTGTACCCTTTAGCAAAGAGGGTAATGCCATGGCCTCAGATCGCACTTGGCGTGTGCTTCAACTTCGGAGCGCTGATGGGCTGGACGGCAGTAACGAATCAGCTTGAGTTACCTGCTGTTCTTCTTTATCTCGGATGTTTCTGTTGGACGCAAGTTTATGATACGATCTACGCCCATGCGGATAAGGCTGATGACATATCTGTCAACATTGGATCGAGCGCTCTTGTCTTAAAGGATGGAACGAAAAAGGCCCTGACGGGCTTCTCCTTGATGAGCTACGGTCTAGTGGGCATGGCAGGCATATCTACAGGCCTTCCACCGCTGTTTTTCGTGTTTTTGGCCCCATCACAGATTGACTTGCTCAACCGAATTCAGCGGACTGATCTGGATAATCCGGAGTCTTGCATCGCTAGTTTCCAGGCTAGTCGAAACACTGGATTTCTTGTACTCCTTGCGATCATAATTGCAAAGCAGATACTGCAGAGAGAAGCTAAAGCTGAAGCTGAAGAAAAGGAGGCCGAAGAGGCCGAGGAGACTATGGAGCAAGACTCAAACCGCATCGGATCGTGGTAAGATAAACATGCCGCATTTAATATCCGAATGGCTTGGTCCACACCCCAGCTTGAGAGGCACGGGGCCCTTTCATGCAGTCGACTCGAAGTGGATTGTCTGGGCTGCGCGAAACAAATGTGCTCATCAATAGGATGTAGGCCAATAGATTCGTATTTATTTATAACTGGTTGATCCTTCAGGTCCTAGGACAGGTTTCGCGAAATAAAAACTACAAAAACGCCAAGCAGTCAGATGATCATTGAAGACGGCCGCTTTTACAAGACGTTGATAACTAGAGAATTGTGCTTCGCCCTTTGCTGAACTCCTTGTCTTCAAAGGGAGTATTTTAGTACACCCTCTTTCCCGGTGGAACTGTCTCCATTTCTTTCGGGTCTAGGGTCTGGCTATTCACTGGTCTGTATGCAATCTTCACTGTTTTGTCGTTGTCGAGGCGCTTATTATACCGAGAAACCCAGGAGATTGTGTGCTTCATCCAGTTATTGTCATCTCTCTCGGGGAAGTCATCCCTTGAATGCGCACCACGCGACTCAGTCCGATTGTGTGCAGAATGCATCGTCTGCACAGCATTTATTAAAAGGTTTTCAACCGTCAACGCATCCAGCAGGTCCAGGTTCCAAACGAGCGTTCGATCGATCACCCTCAAATCCTGATGCGCGCAAGAGAAAATTTGGCAGCATAAGAGAAGCTTAGCCCAGAGCTATGAGAAGAAACTGAGCGCATTGTGCACTTGGGTCAATCAGAGCGAGGTCCATCTCACCTCAAGCATGTCGTAGACCTCATCTATCTTCTTGACACCCTCTTTCAGAAGCGAGTCTTCTCGGAATACTCCGCAGTGCTGCTGCATGCACTTCTGCATCCGGACTCTGATGTCCGCAACCTTGGTCGATCCCTTCTTCCAGCGCATTGTATCAAAATTCTCCAGCGCAAACTGGCCAGCATCAGGTTTCAGCGGCTTCTGCTTTTGCCCAGGCTTGTACTTCTCGCTGGCGAAAATCGGCGCCGCTCGGCCAAATACGACGATATCCAAAAGCGAGTTCGCTCCGAGTCGGTTAGCTCCTGCATTTTCGGGAAAACAACAAAGCAGAATATTTCAGGAACAGGTCAACTACCGCATTAGTGTCCTAGCCAACAACTGTTTCGGGGACTTCGGAGGGTTCGCAATGTCTTGATCTATCCAGTGCAGCGGAAAACCAAGGAGCAAACTAACCATGTACAGAAGCGCAAGCAGCTTCGCCAGCGGCCATCAACCCTGGAACAACCGTGCTGTGTCCGTTCTCGTCAAGCGTCAAAACTTCTCCCTTGTAGTTCGTAGGGATCCCACCCATATTGTAGTGGACCGTTGGCAGAACCGGAACGGCCTGCTTGGTCATGTCCACGCGGGCGAAGACCTTCGCAGTTTCCATGATCGATGGGAGCCTCTCCTTCAACAGACTCGGAGGGAGGTGGTCCAGGTGGAGGTGGATGTGATCCTTATCGGGTCCGCAACCTCGACCTTGCAGTATCTCCATTTGCATCGCCCTTGACACTACGTCCCTGCTGGCCAGGTCCTGACCAGTGCATTGAAAAGGAAAGAGAAGGTCAGCGAACAGGCACATATTTCATTTCCATGCTTTTGCCGACAATAACGGGGTTGGGTTTGCATCGGGATATCTTACCTTTGCTGATGGTGCGTAACGTTCCATGAACCTTTCCCCGTTTCGGTTTTTCAGAAAGCCTCCTTCACCCCTCGCACCCTCTGTAATCAAGCAACCGGCGCCGTAGATACCGGTCGGATGGAACTGGACAAACTCAAGGTCTTCCAATGGCAAGCCTGCTCTCGAAACCATAGCATTCCCATCGCCTGTGCAGCTGTGGGCAGAAGTCGCTGAGAAGTATGCCCGTCCATATCCACCAGTTGCAATAACAGTCACGTTCGCGCGGAACCTGTGGAACGTCCCGTCCTCAAGACAAAGCGCAACGCATCCACGACATTCCCCATCCTCCATGATCAAGTCGACCACGAAGTACTCTATAAAGAAAGTCGCCTGGGCATTGACCGCTGTTTTATAGAGAGTATGCAATATGGCATGTCCGGTCCGATCGGCTGCGGCAGCACATCTATGTGCCTGACCTCCTTTCCCTAATTTCCACCGAAGAAAAGACAATTGGATTTCCTGGTTTAAGTCATCACAGGTTCAATCCGTTTTCCGCAAACCCAGATCTTCGCGTTGCTGGCTGATCTTACCAAACTCTAGGGATTGTCCTCCAAACGCTCTTTGGTAGATCTTCCCGTCTTCAGTTCGAGAGAAAGGTACACCATAAGCTTCCAGTTCTTTCACGGCGTTAGGAGCTTCTTTGCACATGTAGTGAATAGCGTCCTGGTCTCCAAGCCAATCGCTCCCTTTCACTGTATCATACATATGCCATCTCCAGTCGTCTTTCTCCATGTTACCCAATGCGGCATTGATGCCTCCCTACAACAAGGAGAAAACGAGTGGAAGAGTGAGGAGCGCTCCAGTCCAGACTTCTCAGTTGTCCAAGGAAAGACTCAAGAGTTCATGGGGACAGAGGAACGAGCGGAGATCATACCTGAGCCGCAACGGTATGCGATCTCGTAGGGAATAACTTTGATATACACGCGACTTCGTACCCAGCTTCAGCGAATCCGATCGATGCTCGAAGACCTGCACCACCACCTCCAATAACGAGGGCTAGAGGAAGGACCGAAAATCCAATTCGGAAGTTGGTTGTGTAAAAGTAAGTTCTTGCAGGGGGAGGGTGCTACATTTCTGAATTGAGATTTTGGTTCGTTACCATCGAAAGTGTGATCGAGCATCGGGTAGGCCCTCACCTTGGGCTTCGGTAGATCCAGAAGATCATCTGAAGTTGGGAAGGAAACAGCGTACAAAATCTCTTCATTTTAGGTCACTGGCAGCATTCAGGCAAGTTACAATTCGCAAAGGAGTAAACTAAGCAGCCTCTCTAACTCCAATTATTCAAATAGTAACCCCCAAAACACAGCCAAAACAACTGAAAATGAACAGATCACTTACGGATGTCCTGCAGAGTCTTGGGCTGCTCAAACTCTTTGGACAGTCCAACCGCCGACGAACGCAGTCCACGGCTTCCAAAAATACTTGAGAATCCTCTCCTATACATCACTGTCCTCAACATTTCTGCAAAATCACATGAACTTCAAAACAAAAAAGCCCCCCTCACCTCACCCACCCCACCCCAAAAGCTTCAGATAATTCACAAAACCTAACTAAAACAGGACTCTATTAATGAGATACCTTAGTTCCTTAAAATCATGTCCAAATCTTTCATCCTTACTCAATGATTCATCCCCAACCTCCCCCACCCCACTCTCCATCGAACTCTACTCCTTGCAACCCTTCCCCGTTTCTCCAAATTATTTTTGGATACCGACCGATGTCCACTACCCATTAATTTTTCTTGAAAATATTAATTTCGATATGTCAATTGATGAAAATGGCGTCAAAAAAAGAGGATTTGAAAAAAGAATATTTTTGATCGTAGACAGTCTGTCTAAGCCGTAGGACAGACTGTCCTCTAAGTTGATCGACTGGAGCAGGATAAGTTTGTGTCTATGTGGTCTGATTTCTTCTTGTATGAAGAGACGAGAAGCTGAGCTTTGGATGAGAGTGAACGAAAATTCGTTTTCGGACCTCCTCCCTCCCCCTGCCGGCTGGCAATTAGGCAGTTGCTGAAACGTATGGTGGCCTTTGCCCTTTTGGCCTCTTGTTGTCGATTATCCTCGGAACATTTTGCTTAGTGTGATGATTCGTCTCGTCATCGCTTTGCTTGCCGCAAGAAAGCAGATTTATCAGCGAAGAGCATCACCTTCCCAACAAACCCTGAAAGGATCTCGTTGAGGTAGGTCAGGTAGTGCCTTCCAGCATACGACGTGGAATGTGTTCGAAGAGGAAGAAGACGTTGCCGCTCTTGTTGATGTTGAAAAGGCATGCTTTCTTGGCTTTGTTGTGATGGTTCCTCAAAGGGATTAGATAATCCAGATTGTGCCGCCTTCGGTGATTTTTTGTTTCTCTTTATCGATGGACTTCAAAGAGGAGCAGTCGCAGGAAGTGGAAGCTCTTGAGGCAATTTTTCCAACCGAGTTCAGCGTGTTTTCTGCTGATGAGAGTTCTGGAGGCCGTGAGAGATACCAGCTGTTAATAGAAGATGAAGAATCCGGATCTAGTTTTGTACTGGAGTTTTCCTATCCTGTGGGTTACCCGGAGGAGCCTCCGAACTTAAACTTACAAGCTGTGAATGGTTTGACTTCATCCAAGCGAGTTGCTCTTCTTGAGCACCTGAAGGAGGAAGCGCAGAATCAAGTGGGATCCGCTATGATACTCTCCCTCCATTCTATTGCAAAAGAGTGGACAGCCGACAACGCCGGAGCTGCAGGAGCAGATGAGGAAACTCCGTTCCGCAAACAAGCAGAGGAGACAGTATTTGAAACCCGGGACGAGGAAGAGGAGGCCAAAGCGGCGATGAAAGAGAAGATGATGGTAAGCAGTACTAGCGTTTACTAAGGAGATGATTCAGCCTTTTGACACACCTCTTATGTTCGTGGAAATAGTTTCACGGAACACCAGTCACCGTTGAATCGTTTCAAGTGTGGTCTGAAAAGTTTGAAGACGAGAACAGGAAAGCGAATGAAAAGCTGGTTGTGGAGCAGCGCAACGATCCCAAACGACTAACTGGGAGACAACTGTTTGAGCGGAACGTCGCGGTCGTCACAGAAGACAGCGAATCGTTTTGGGAGATGGAGGCTGACCAATTTGACGAGGAGGAGTTTGAATAGGGATAACTTGCTTTCTGAAATGTCTCTAGGGTAGATAGTGCTGTTCGCGCACAGATCAAGGAAAGGGCAGGTCGCATGCAGAGAATCCCAAGCGGCACCCCGGTGGTCCAATCCCAGCAGCTGGTATTGTAGGAGGGCCAAAACTTTTCCGATTGACAGTGGAGACCGCCCGTACTCATCTTGTGTGAACTGTAAATATGATCGCATCTCCAGTTTTGACGATCTCCGAGTGGCTAGCGTGAAGAAAGGGGGAACGGCCCGTCCGGTGCTCAACCTTGGAAGATACCAAAGGCTTTTTTGTCTACACCAACCTCCGAGCTTGAAGGCAACCAAAAAGGAAAGAATGAAGTTGAGTTCATAGTATAATACTGAGGTGTTCTTGAGTTCAGTCCAGTTCTACTTATCGGCTGTTTCCGGGAGTATCCACCGGAGCGTGTTGGCTAACTAGCTTGATTCTTCTCCAGGGATTTGGGACAGGAAATCCTCGGGATTCAGTAAAACCTAGAATTTTTCATTCATCAGATAACCTTCCGAAAAAGTCAATAAGAGCACCACCGCGGCCTTGCCCGCGACTCCTTCCCATCCAAACGTCTTTGAAAAGTATATGCTTATTTTCATTAAAAATCCGCACCCCCAAAAATTTCTTTACGACCATACTTCTCCTCATAATAAATACGTCTATTACAAAGGAATAACAGGAAAACCTAAGAACACCCCCAAAATATTCATAAAAACAAAAAAGCCAGAATTTTCTATATTAAATAAAATCAACATACAAAACAAAAATTATTATTTATACATGAAAATCCATATACCGATTCTCTATAAAGAAAAAATAAATAGATGATCATTGTATTTTTATTAATAATATATAATATATTATCAGGTTTATTATGAATAATTTAGCCGGTAAGATCGCCGTTTTATACTTTTCCCTAGTAATCCTCTAATCTCGGAGTTTTCGGAGGTCGGAGCTAAACATTGTTCGGGCGGTGGTCGGTGAGGGGCCATTGGGATTGGGATTGGGATTGGGAATTGGGGTTTGAGGACTTGGTAGGGTACTCAAACCCAGTGAGTAGACATTCTTTGAACTGGTCGGGGAGGAAGGTTTAAGATACAATATCATGTAGAGGGTTTGGGACTGAGAGACGGTCGTTTGTGGTAGTTCTTATGGTAGATTTTAGGTAGTGGTTTCCGTGACTTCTTGTTAGTCTTCTGGGTTACAGGAGGGGGGGGGGGAGGGAAGGCTCGGGTTTTTAAGCAATGGCGAATGTGGCAGAAGGTGGACAAAAGCTGGTGAATCCAGTGGAATTTTTGGTCGAGGCGGTAAAAACGTTTCAGCGGGTGATGGTGAACTCTCAGGACCATGTCATTGCCGCAGCTGTAGCTCGTGCGGCTTCGATTGCTGCCATGTTTCCCGTTGATACGCTCAAGACTAGACTGCAGGTGCGTCTGTGATCGCGAGCTTCCATGTTAGCTCTATCCTGGCGCATTACGTCTCTCTGTTCTTTCTAGTTCTCATTCTTTTGTTATTGATTCACTGTGTATTAGGCTTCGACAGGACAGATGAAGAATCCGCTTACGGTGATTTTCTCTGAGGGAAACCCTTACAGGGGACTGCTTCCGTCGCTAGCGGGACAGACCCCGTATGGTATGCTCGTGTTCGGCTCGTACCAAGTATATAAGGAAATGTTTCAGGACTTCTTCCCTCAGTTGGGAGATCGTACGAGAATTGTTCTCGCAGCTGTTTTCGGAGACATCACGGGATCGTTATGGCTATGCCCGAGCGAGGTAGGACTCAATCGAAAGGAACGTGTTCGTTCGTTCGTTTCGCATTGACAAGGTTCTTTTCAGAACCAGAATCTAAGCACGTTTCTGGCTTCATTCATCTTGCAGGTAATCAAGCAGCAGCAGCAGAGCGGACTGTATTCTTCCTTCATGTCCGCGATTCGCGGCACAGTCAACCAGTCAGGGGTGGCCGGACTCTACAAGGGCTATACTGGTTTAGTTGTTCGTGACGTTCCTTTCCGAGTGATACAGCTCGTTATGTACGAAGAGTGCAAGAAGTTTTGGAAGGAGAGGAAGAAGCGGGAGACGAACGACATTGAAAACCTTGTCCTGGGTGCAGTTGCGGTAGGTTCCGGGACGAAGAACCTTGCACGTCACTGAATTAGAGAAAGTTCTCAGAAGAACGTCTGGATTCATATCGATGCTAACACGCAGGGTATGGTTGGAGGGGCTGCCACGACCCCGCTGGATGTGGTGAAGACCCGATTAATGACTCAGAGCTCAACTAGGACTTACAAAGGGGCGCTGGACTGTGTGAGACAGACCGTACAAGCTGAGGGTATTCCCGGACTTTTCCGAGGAGTTGGGCCGAGGGTATGCTCCTATGTGAAGACTCAGACTAGAGGCCCTTATGGAATGTGTCTGACAAGTTCCTTCACCGATTTTCATAGGTTGTGTTGATCGCGCCCAGTTGTGCCATTTTCTTCGTTGCTTATGAAGCCACGATCAGAGCTCTCAAGCGTCGAAGTGCAGCACAGAAGAATGCTTCGTTCTCCCCAGTTAATTCTGCGAGACGAAGCCGTGGCTACCAGGCTCCAGCGCCTTGTTGATTGCAATGGGTTTTGAAAACTCCGTAGGCCATCGCGCTAGGACCGAGTGCGAAAAGATGCCAGGTTCGGGTCTGGACTCCGCTTGGAACTGCCGATGCGATACCATCTCGAAGGTCTTTACATTCCAGGCGCTTTGTGGATTTCACTGCGGGACACCAGCAGCTTGTCCAGGTCATGGTCCGTCACAAATCAATGCGGTTCCATTCACGCGCATCACACAGCCTGTCTTAACCTTCTTTTCACTCTGATCCTGTTTTTGTCGGATGCTGTAGCATAAGATCTCAGCTTAGAAGAATTGAACAACAGGAACAGAACTTTTTCCCCTGCGTACCGCACGAGCTTATTGGAAACGAGTTGGTCATGGAAGCCATGGTGATGCCCTTTACCTTGGGTGCCCACCACCATTCACGCTGAGGCATATTTAAGTAGCTTCAAACTAGGACCCTATAAATTCTACAACCAATCAAACTATTTTATCTTTTGGGACAAATTGTGTCATAATTGATCAGAGCAAGAAACATAATTATGAACATGACTATGTGGATTTTAAGACATGTCCAATCTTGATGGAGTCAAATCTAGAACTCGTATTGATATTTATTACCGAAAAAAGTTTCTATTCCGAAACTGATCCTATTCAGGACATAATTTTGTTTCTTTGTCGCAAATAGTTCTCTTCTCTTTAGTACTTAATATTATTTCTACCTGGTACTATCACCTATGGCGGGGATGAAACGGTTCCCGGATTGTGTGAACCTTGCTTTGTCTGACTTCTAGTCCAATGTCGTCCACATCCATGCCCTCACCTACGCCCTGGTTAGATAATCTTGACCTACGTCGTTCTTTATCGCCTGGCAGCTTCTCCCGAAAGGAGAGGAAGGTGTGCAGCGTCCTCAGCGGATCATCTTGCGGGATCCTACTCAGGAGGATGAATGATTGTAGCCGACGATGGGGTTGAGGTTCTGCCTGTATTTTTTTCTATTGTGATCTTTATGAGGTCTTTATAGGTTAATTAGATGGAGACAGAAGACTTCAAGCTTGCTCCAGCTATGGATGCAGGCGAGGATGCATCGGAGGTCAAAGGCGATGATATTGTAACAGAGTTTGAACGATTTGATCTTCCGCTTCTGGAGGTACGTAGCTTAACTTTGGTTTCCTGCAGATGTTTTTGGATTATTTCGAAGTCTCCATTTACTTTGCTGGTTTCTGTTGTCAAAGTCTATCTGGGTTTTGGATATCTGAGCTGTTTGTCGTTCTTCTCGACTGCATGGGTGTATAGATGGTGAGATCTGAGCATCTATCGAATGACATTAAGAATGGAAGCTATGTGAGGTACCATAGGCATTGTTCTAACAAACTAAGGCGTCTGAGAAAGAACTTGAAGTTGGCACATGGCCGTGGGAAAACTTTTCAGAAGAAGCCTTTGACCGTGGAGCTAGCGCAGAAGGACCCTCGGCATCTTGTCCTTCTACTTTTCAGCGCAGAGCGGGCATGGAGCAATGCCATGGTTATTAAGGAAGACCGCAGGAGAAGGAGATACATTGGGCGTCGCTTCATGAAGGCTGCAAAGCTTGCGGAGCGACTAGCCGAGTTCTCGCGTGAACTAGGAGAAGACAAGACAACGCTGGAGGCCGATGCGTACTCATCATGGATGTCTGCTATATCGCTTCTTGAGCGTGAGCGGTTGGAGGAGTCCTTGGAGAGCTTCAAGAAGGCGCAACTTCTGTTTGAGGGTATGAAAAGCTTCCCTCGCGTCTACCTCGTCAGCAACTCACGATTTCCCTACTACCCAGGTTTGGCGACCGCGTTCGGAGCTCAGAGTACGCTCTATAGGGAACGTTTGGAGGAACTTGAACCGTCAATCGCGTTCT
This sequence comes from Rhodosorus marinus, assembly GCA_029953675.1. Taxonomy (NCBI): domain Eukaryota; phylum Rhodophyta; class Stylonematophyceae; order Stylonematales; family Stylonemataceae; genus Rhodosorus; species Rhodosorus marinus. The sequence goes on from JAMWBK010000009.1 coordinate 1,589,785, forward strand.
GTCGGTACAGCATTGCTCGGCAGAAGGGTGAGGATCCTACGTCAATGATGAATGCAGCCTCACCTAGGTACAGAAAGATCAGCTCAGTCGATCCCCCTGAAACAGTACTCAAGTCCCATTGCACCTTGTTCTAAGCAAAACGTGTTTGTTGAATAATCCCGAACTTTGAGAGCAGGGTGGATAACTTGGTTGCAGCAAAAATCGACGCAGCTCTGTCGGAATCGCGAAAAGTGCAAGCCGAGAGCTTTGGATCCGTGGATTGGTGCGGCAGGAATATTCCTATTAGGACTGAAAAGGTAAACAGAGAGCACGCTGAGTGTTTTCTAGCGCAATGCCCGCGAGCTGATCATAAAGGGTACGTCTTGCTTCGTTGGATGCTATTCGAAACAGGTTGGAGAAGGAATACTGCTCGCGCGTGAGGCTGTTCATACAATGGAACAAGAATCTGACTTTGACAAGAAGGCGGCGCTGTACGACAAAATATTCATTGCGTACAACGATGTTTCTCGAACCGTAGGGCAAATTCTCCAGCTGCTTCCGTTGGACTTTTTTGGTCTCTAAGAGCGAATATGAGTTGCGCTCTTCACCCTGTTCCCAGGTTTCGAAGCAGAGATCGGAAATCACTGCTGCTGCGGAAAAAGAAACGCTTTCTCAAATCGCCGAGCAACACCTGCAAGAGCTGGATCTGATCTCACAGTACATCAAACACTCTCGATTGAGGTACTAGAACATACTCGCCTCGAATTTCCTTCGCTTGTATTCCGCGACCAACGCACGCTTTGTTGTATCTTCGAACTACGTCAGGCAAACTATTGCACGAAACTTGCTTCTTGTTGAGAAACACATTGAAGCGAACTCCAAACCCGACGACTTGGTGAGGCTATATGAGAACCTTCGACAGAATTGTCAAGAGATACTGGACCTCGATGGGATTCTGTCAGATCCAAAATCTCGAGATATGACGCAAGCAGAGATCCGAAAGTTCGAAGCAAGTCGATGTTTTTGGCTCGCGAAGAGCTACAAGAGCCAGCACCGGTGGTCGGAGTCAATTCTGCTCTTTAAGCGAGCGGAGGTGCTTCTGAACGATGCTTATGCTGAGGGCGAGTCAGTCGGTGATCCGAAGAAATCGGATTTGGCTGAGATGGTCAAGGAATCGATCAGGTTGAGAGCCATGGCCCACGCACAGGTGAGCCTTGTGGACGACGAGCCGGTTCCAATCACGCCGTTCATTCTGCTTGTCTCTGCTCTTTACTAGCGACGCACTTGCCCTGCTCAAATTGCATAGGGAGTTTTGGAGAATCTCAAGCTGGACAAGAGCTTCAAGGAAGGAATGCAACTGACAGAAACTGGAAGAAAGAGGACAGTGCTATCTGGAGATGAAAGGTTTGAAAGCGTCATTAGGGTATGTCAAAGTCCCATAAGATGTTAGCCGGTTTTTCTTCCTCCTCTCTGTGGAGGACAAAAATTAAGGCACTTGGCTTGGAGGCATCCACCTGACGATCATTCCGCTCATGTCGTGATTAGGTGATTTCCGATAAGGATATAGCAGGAACGATTTGCGAGATGCCTCCGTCGCTCACATCTACGCCATGCAAACCGGTCGCGTTCGATATTGCAGTCGATGGGGTACTACAAGCACGATGATAGTTTGGACATTCTTTCTTCGGTTTTGGTTGCTTACGTTCCTATGTTGGTCGCTACTCACTTTTCTAGGTGACGGTCTCGGACGTGAAAGGTGTGGTCAAGTATCTTTCCGAAACAGATGGAAACGATGGAAGCGCGCCAAAGCGTGAGGGCACCGGATTCTCCAGATGGTTTCGTGGATAGATCCTGCGTGACAAACAAGTGGGTGACCAAGTTGATTCCTGTGTAAAGAAAGCAAACGAGAAAACGGGGTTCTCTCTAGGCTGTCGAAAGCCATCAACATGACATTTTGAAGAGTAAAGAACACCAGCGAGAAACGAGCTTCTCTCCAGAAAGCCGTCGGCATGACGTACCAGGTCGTTCCCCAACAAATCGTACCTGTCCATGGTGGAGTGCCAAATCCTCCCGATTCGAACTTCGGCTGGATATCGACGTCAAGAATGCCTTTCTGTGAACAGCTTCAGTGTAGCATCCATTGACATTCTTGTCCATCTTCATCATCGATACACCAAATCAAGACGCCGACGAGTTCGGGAGCGCTCAAATGCATTTCCTGCTCCACTGAACTTTGTACGATGCTCTTCGAGGGTGTGAGTAAACCAGTATTGATCTCAGCACAACCAAAGCCCAGCAGAGCGAAGAAAATGGAAAGTTAACAACCACCGCATGGGCATGGGCACGAATGTTCTTCTCTGGAAGAGATGTCCTCTCCTGCAGCATCTGCGCTGGACATGGAAATCCACACAATCTTGAAGCGTCCTTCTCACAAGCTAAATGATCCAGCTAGCTGAGAACGTAAGCGTTTGCATTTAAACAAGTTGAAGCTTCTTGCCCAAGAGCAAGAGAGCCTTGGGGGTCTTCCTCTGCGAGGATAAATTTGACGGACATTGTTGAAAGCGTACTCGACAAAGGGCAGTTCACATGAAAATAGGACGTCCTTGTACTACAATCGCTTACGTACAGGACAAAACTATCGACAAGCTAAGAACAGGGCCTCACCTAGAGAGGCTAGCCCTCAGTAAAGCTAGCGACAGAATATTTTTGGTCCGTAGAGCTCGTCTTGCTTAGCCCCTTAAAAAGGAAGATGTCTTCTGTCGGATCATACACCGATCGAGCACGAACGTTATCGAGTTGGAAACTAATTGAAGATATGCTCAAGTCTTTTGCTTTGTCCTGAAGGACTACGGTCGTGCTGAGCCTCGCTCTGAAGACGTTCTTCTTGCTGAGGCGATGCCGAAGAACTCTTAACAGTGTTTGGAGACAATGGAAAAGTGTCTGTTTTTCATATCGTTTGGAGAGGGTAAAAGTCGGATGAAGAGGATGACCAAGGCGGAATGGACTGAGATTTTCGGGGTTTTGCGTTGAGGGAAGACTGGCGCTTTGAAGGTCAAGAGAACCTTTTTTTGGGGGCGGAGCGGTTGAGCTGGTTCCAGGAGCTGTTTTTTGTTAAGTATGACAGGAGGCGTGCCCTCGAGTCAACAGGGAGGAGCGAGTAGTGGGCAGCCGGTGCGTTCTTTTGAGATGAGAATTGCTTTCGTTTTGTGAATTGCGACTCATCTGCCGTTTTCTCTTTTGGTCCATTGGAATAGACTCAGAAAGCAAAAAATCAAGGTGCTCAGGTTGTGGAAAAGTTTTACAAGTATATCTATCGGCAACTTGAGTTACTCAAGAATGAGCCCGATCTGAAGGAGAAGCTCGGGTTGTTTGAGGCTGAGTAAGTTCGTACATGGAGTGTTCGTTTCTCCACTTGAAATCAAGATCGAGAATTTGTGGATGCCCTGGACATCCCTGTTGCTCACTATTATTCCATGTGGAATACTGTTCTGTTTTTCTGTTTTTTCTAGGAAGAACGGGTACCTTGCGAGGGCCGATGCTGGTGAACTGAGCACAACGATCGTCAGCGATATTACGAAGAAAGCAGTGGAGGTATGTCCTCAAGCTTCAGGGAGAAATTTTCGTGAAGAGCTGAAAACTCTGCACCGAAAAAAGACCGCAAAAGCCCAGCAGCAAGGGAAAGCAGCTGGCCAGACTGCGAAACCACCACCTCAAAAGCGAGCAGCCCCTGCAGCACCACAGAAAGGCGCAGAGCCCGTTGCGAAGAAGGCCAAGGTCGAGGGTGCAGGACCGAAAACTGCGGTCAAGGGTGGTGCGAGCGGAAAACGAGGAGCGACTTCGGCGAAGAAGGAGGCGACTCCCTCATTACATGCGGACTCGAAAGCTAAAACTGGGGCGCAAGATCAGCAACAGCCAAATCAGGCACCTCCTGCCAAAGCCACAACACCATCGTCGAAAGCTGGTATTTCACCAGGAAAACCAGGAACAACCCAGAAACCAGGTGCCAGGCCGCCCCTGCCGGGGAATCAAAAAGCGGCAGAAGGTATCTTCAACTTTTCCCTGGCTGTAACTCGGACTGTGCATGAACTGATCATATCCTCGCCTTGCTCGAAAAACTAGCTCCGAAACGACAAGAGCAGCGCAAGCAAGCAAGTGCAAGAAAGGACGTTCTTGACGTGGTGTCATCTGCAGCGGATGTGGTAAAAGCTGCGGGAATTGATGTCGATGGAGAGGAAGAATTGCTTGGCCTCGATGGACTGGATGAAGAAGAGAATATCGACAATACCGTATGAAGACCATAGCACACTTCTGCTGGGTTTCTTTTCTGTCTTTGTCTTGATATCAGTCCTGATGAAACGATGTGTTGCTTTTTCCACAGATCCAAGAGACTGAGCTCTTAACCCGCTCTGTACTCCAGAGTAAACTTAAGAGCATAGCTTCTCGATACTCACTGGGCTCTGTGAACCGCGACTGCATCGAGTTCCTGTCCCTAGCGGTGCGAACCAGGTTGAGCAATTTCATGGATTCGTATATTAAAGTGAAGAGGCATCAGAAACAAGGCGTAGGATTGGGCTGGACAGAAGAACAGGTTTGCGTTAGGCACAGCCGCGGCTTTTAACAAAACTTTGAGTGATTGCTGGGGCGATTGCTGGTTCTAACGTCTCTCTTGCGGTGAACAATGTCACGCAGATTGTTCCCGTTGGTAAACCAGTCCGAGATGAGCTAAAAAAGAGACGGATTGCCGGTCCAAAGGGGGACGATGGTCACACATCAACGAGAGGAACCGAACTAAGAAACTGTCTTTTTGTTGTTGACCACAGCGAGAAGGACTCCACGCTTGTTGCCCAGGTAAGAACCGTCCAAACTCTGATAACGACGGCGTTCCTTATCCAACCCGACGCGGCTAATGAATTGCTTCCTCTCTGCGCAGTCCGTTCGGTGGTTTGCTAGGCTATATGAGGTTGACCAGATCGCTGATTAGCTAATGTACCAGAATTCTGCACTGACTCGAAATACTAACAAGATCATGACATGTTTCCAAGCACGCCTTTTGACGATTTCAAATCGCGACATCCATTTCAGGGATTCAACACGAAGACCTAGTCGTGATGGCAACAGTTCATCAGCAAAGGGATCGAATCGAAACTTGTCACCGGTGACTGCTGTCCCGCTGCCCCAATGTTTTATAACACCCCTGGTTTGAGGCTCACCTTCATGAGAACTGTCAATCGAAGAAGATTGTTCGTAGCAAACCCACAGGGACGTTTCTAGAGACGCTCTGTCTGCCAAAACCAGTTTAATGTTTTCTGTCCCTTGCTCTCGCTTCCACACGTCACAACGGGGACGTCGTTCATCGCCGAATTGTAGAGGCTCTATACGCGTGCACTCTCGTTCTTTGCGCAGAGCACCTACGTAGTCTCAAGGCGCAAGTCGTAGTACACATGCCACCTGCTTCTTCACAAGCTCACCGTTCAGAAACGGACTAGTGGATAGCGCTCTATTCGATACTGCGAAAAGAAAAGCAATTTTCATATGGAAATTGGTTGCCTTGAACGGAATGGATTAAGCTGAGGATAACTTGTCTTCATCAAGCTTCCCTAAGGCAGACCACAAACCTCGAACACTAGAACCTCGCGGCGGGTATTAATAGCTTCATTTCTTTCTGAAGGCATAGTGTGGAGGGAGAAAGGTAGTTCATAGTGCTCGATTCTTGTAGGAGATCTGTTGCTAAACCTTCGCGTCAGTCTCGAGCTTCTGAATGTGAAGATCGGGTTTGAACGTTGACCATGGATGGTCACTCTGTCTATTCTTAAGGCAGCTGCTGCATATGAAGCTTTACTGAACTTTTCAGAAAGCGTTAGGATGAGAGATTGAAATTGTTCGAAGCCTTCACCGGTTTGTTCGAGGAAGTGTCTTAAGTTTGTGATTCTTAGAGAGTTAAGAGGGTATGGGTTGGGGGACGATGGTTTTGGTAGCTCTTGCCGTTGTGGCGGGTTTCTCTCTTCTTGAGGGACTGATTATTGCCGCGATACAGTTTCCTGGTACGAAATCTCCTTATTGGAAAGTAGTACTCGCGATTCCATTACTGTATTTGGCGTATGGTGCAGCCGTTGGTTTCTTACTAAGTGCAGTGCCAGGTAAGATGGATACCCTGATCCTTTGATTGGAGATTCTCAATGTGTTTTCCATTGACTAAGACCTTTTTGTTTTTCTTCGGTCGTCTTTCTAGCTTTGCTTGTGGAGATTATTTACACGCAGTTGGATGTGGAGCTGGTAGAGGTAACTTCAAGAATTTGGGGAGGGATTTTCGGCGCAATGGTGATAATCTTGAACCTCGGATTGTTCAGTATTGTCTGATTCACGCCCAGATCTGCTGGGCCATTTGTGAAATAGGAGACTGCCTCACGCTTTGTTAATGATTCCGACATCAGCACATGTGCAGCACGTTGAGTACGCCAGCGACTGACCGGACACAAGACGTGGGAGCCTTCATTGGTTGGTACCGAACGACAGCGGGCTAGCTTCAGCAGAATTCAGCTACCGAGCAGCCTGCTGGTACCAACTCATGTTGTTGAGCGCTGCAGTTTCGACCGTAAGGTTCTCTGAAATCCGGCGGAAGCCAGAACTATGCTGTGGAACTCGGTCTACGCCACCATTCCATACCTAAGGATCTTGAGATCCAGCTAAACACCCGCTGAAGTGCCCAGAAGGGGATCTCACCTCCTCATCTTACTTAAACCACTAACCGAAACCCAGGCATGTCGTGTGGGGCGCAGAGTACACACACACACAAACACCACAGCAACCACTCTGGGTGGGACGTCCCACCTCTTTGCTTCCCTAACCGTCATCTACTATTCAGTCTATATAAAAGATTGATAAATGATTTATCTATTTTAAAATAAATAATACCAATCAAATACCAGTATTGACTGATTATGTTTAATGACACTTATTCCTTACTTTATTGGACTTGGCCCTTACAAATGGGGACAATTGAAGATGGGGTTTGGGGAAGCAGGCATTGAATTGGGAACGTCGATTGGGAATGTCGTCATCGATGAGATAGTGACGTGAGCTGCTGTTCTCTGCAACTATTTCGATCAAAGAGAGCAAAAGAGAGGGAGAAAGAGGGAGAGAGAGGGAGAGGGAGGGCGTGTGTGTGTGTATGAGTTCTTTGGTTGGTTTTTGGTTTTGTTTGTATAGATGAGTTTGCGTTTGAGGAGATTTGTTTTCTGGAAAAATGGATGAAGAGGAGGAGCGTAAGGTGATTGATATCACGCAGCTGCTGCTTCTGTGGATGGTGAGGTGGTGAGTTTCTGAATTATAAGTTTGTTGCTTTTTTTGGGCTTTTGGGGGGGCCTTGGTGCCATAGGTTGGGGTGCTTGTCGGCTATGGCGTGGATCCAAAGGCTGCGAAAGTTGCGTCATCCTCAGAGAAAAAGTTTGAAGCGACAGTTAGCGGACTAAAGGAGGCCGGATTCACGGGTTCAGATGAGGCAAAAGCAGCGCTGGTGTATTCGATAGTAACAAAGTTGCCCGGTTCTGTTCCTCCAGCGCAGAGAAACTACTTGTATCACGCCGTCGGAGATGGAAGGGTAAGCTTTCTTCATCAGATCTTGAGCAGAGGATGTTCCTTTTGGTTACTGATGTCTGTTGTATGACGCGATTCTCGTTTTAGATTGCCTCGAATGGGCAGCTGGATGCGGCGATGGATTTTGTGGGGAAACTGAAGGAGGCAAGCCAGTCGTTGAAGACGAATGCGAACATGCAAGTGAAGGAGGTATACCAGGAGATCGACGATGAGGCGTTTAACAAGTACTGTGGAGTTGGCATGACGGTAACTGATGAAGAAATCGATATGATTGTGGACGGCATCTTGCGCTCGAGAATCAGTGAAATTGAGGAGCGGCGGTATCAGTTCAAGACAGGGCCATTACTGCAAGAAGCTCGAGAGCAGATGCGTTTCGTTGATGGCAAGATTTTTCTGCAGAAGTTTGAGGAACAGATGGCCGAAATCCTCGGGCCCAAGACAGAGGCAGATTGTGCGTATCTCCGAAATGTCCTCACGTCTATAAACGCCGCTAGTTGACGGTAGTAATTTAATCCCATCTTAGTGAAACCACCGAAAAAAGTGAAGCAGAAGAAGGAAAAAGCCAAGGCCGCGAAAAAAGCTGCCGAAAACTCCAAAGAAACGGGCCCTGCAACAGAGGCTGATCCATTGGATTCAATTCCCTCCGTCTTGGAAGCACGAGAATTAGACAGTGCGAAGAATTCTCCGGAGCTGGTCGAGAAGCAGAAGGTCGGAAGCGGCGGCAAGGTTTGCACACACGCAGGCGACGTTTGTTGACATTGTTTTGGAGTAGCTCATCTCCAGTTGTTCACGTACTTTGATAGATTGTGTGCAGATTTCCTCCGGAGCCCAATGGATACCTTCACATAGGTCATGCAAAAGCAATGTTCCTAGATTTTGGCTACGCGAAGAAGAACGGCGGTGACTGTATTTTGCGCTTTGACGATACAAATCCCGAAGCCGAGAACGTCGAGTACATCAACGCAATAATAGTACGTGCTCATCGTCTTCCCGTGAATTTGTAAGAGATGTTCACTAGTCTGCCTCTAACCACGTGACGATCGTTGTTACGGTTTCTGCTGTCTATCCCGTTCGCCAGGAAATGGTTGAATGGTTAGGGCACAAACCCGCAAAAATCACCTTCTCCTCAGACTACTTTCAGGAGCTTTACGAGCTAGGACGAGAGTGCATCAGGCGAAACAAGGCATACGTGTGCCACCAAACACAGGAGGAGGTGAGAACAAAACCAGCGTCCAGGTTTAATCACCTTGTCCTTTCTTCCTGGGTCATGAATAGTTTCTGGGGTTTAATACGAAAGCAATGAATTGCTTGCTTGTGCTAGGCGAGCTCGTATCGGGAAGAGAAGAAGGACAGCCCCTGGAGAGATCGACCAATTGAGGAGTCTTTAAGCCTATTCGAAGATATGAAGAAAGGCAAGTTTGGGGAAGGGGAGGCTACGTTACGGTTGAAGATTGATATGACAAGCGCAAATCCGGTCATGAGAGATCCCGTTGCGTACAGAATCAAATTTTCCTCGTGAGTATGAAACGGGAAAAGTCTGGATGCTTCAGAAGGGAAATCTAACTTAGCTCACTGTCGACATCAGGCATCCGAGAACCGGAAATCAGTGGTGCATATATCCATCGTATGACTTTACTCACTGTCTTGTTGACTCCCTCGAATGGGTAACCCATTCTCTATGTACATTGGAGTACGTAACGTCAACTGCCTGTCATGATCCTCAGCCCGGCGCGCCCACGTTGGCTTCGGAGATTCAACAATCTGTATTGGAAGCTCATTTCTGCAACGTTCCCATCCCTAGGTTTGAGGTCCGTCGTGATTCGTATTACTGGCTACTGGAAGCGCTGGACATGTATCGTCCATTCGTGTGGGAGTTTTCTCGTTTGACGTTGGAGAACACGGTCGTCTCGAAGAGAAAACTGATCCCGCTGGTAAAGGGTGGACACGTGCGGGGCTGGGATGATCCCCGCTTGCCTACCCTCGTTGCGTTGAGGCGACGTGGCTTCCCTCCTAAGGTATCACTCTAGCACAGGATTTTTTTTGCTTTTTTTCTGCATGTTGCAGGAAAAACTCCACTGACCAGTTCCTTCGTTCATTCTGATACTGCAGGCGGTGAACAGGTTTTGTGCCAGCATAGGGGTCAGCAGAGCAGACAGCGTTGTCGGAATGCACACTGTGGAATGGGCAGTGAGGTCCGAGCTCGATAGTACTGTGACGAGAGCCAAGGCGGTGCTAAAGCCGCTGAAAGTTACTATTACGAACTTTGAAGAGGAGCACACAGAAGTGCTGCAGATACCAAATCATCCTCAGAAAGAATCGATGGGCAAGCATGAGCAGGTGCTCTGCAAGCACGTATACGTCGACGAGACGGACTTCCGAATGGAAGATGAGAAGGGGTACTACGGCCTCGCTCCGGGAAAGACTGCGATGCTGCGGCATGCGTATCCGATAACTGTGAAGGAGGTATGAGAATCAATAATGGCATTGGGGAACTGGATTGTCGTAGGTGGGTGGGGGTTGCGAAGATGTTAAATCCAGTTCTTCTTAACGGAATTTTGCCTACAGGTTCTGACGGACGATGAGGGAATACCTGAAGAACTGTTGGTTGTGGCTGACACAGCAAAGAGCACAAAACCAAAAGGAGTGCTGCACTGGGTATCAGCAGCACCGTTCTCGGCGCCGGCCGAGGTAAGTAGCAGCTCTCATCCACCAAGACTTGAAACCCGACTCTCAAACTTCGGTTTTCTCCTGGCCATTCTCAGATCCGATTGTACGATCGTCTGTTTAAGAGCGCGGAAGTCTCGGACGGTACATGGCTGGAAGACTTGAACCCTGAGAGCGAGGTATGTATAAGTGCCCCATGATATTTGTTCCCGGTACAAATGCGTGGCATCTGACAACCGCGATCACCCGTTCAGAAAATTGTGAGCTCCGCGCTGGTGGAAAAATTCGTCGCGGAGGCGAACGTAGGTGACAGGTTTCAGTTTGAGCGGGTGGGTTTCTTCGTGTGCGACAAGGACTCAACTGACGAGAAGAAGGTCTTCAATCTGACTGTAACACTCAGAGACTCGTACGGAGGGGAGAAGAAGGCATGAAAATGCGCTTGTCGTTCTGCCTATCTCTGAAAGTGAATAGCAACGAAACCATTTGTATTACAAGGCCCTGGTTGAGAATTTGCGTCTATCAACAGAAAAGCCGGGAACGAGGAAAGAGTTCGAACACATGATCAACAAATTGCGGAGAGACGCACTCTTCCCCACTAGAAATTTCAGCTGTTTAGGTATGTCATACTACCAACCCCACTTGTCCTGCTAAACCTCAGCATCCAGCCAAGCTTTACATGAAATCACATAGCGAACACTCACAACGGACTCAAAGCGTGCTGATACCAAAACAGGAATGACCCATCCAAAAAATCCATATAAAAGTTTCTATTTTTCACAACAATTAAGAAACCTCGAAATGGAGGTCGAATGCAAAACAATGATTGAAATACAATCATTAAATTGTACCCCATAATGACTGATATAGAGTATTCGCGCACTTTGTACCCCAGGTACAATTCCAACTCTAGCATTCCAGAGAAGTTCTAATTTAAAGAAAAACAGTTTTTAATTCCCTGCCTCATGCCTACAAAAGCAATAAAGGGGGTAGATGGGAACTGAATGATAGTACAGTCCAGAAAATATTAATTATGTAATAATCATGTACAAAGTTGCGTACTATAACAATACTATTCATATATTCAATCAAGAGATCTGGTCCTTTTATCGCCCCGTCGTCGTCCTGAGGTTGATATTTAAATTTTAGTTAAAATATTTTAGCTAATGTTTGGTTTGGTGGATTAGGAAGTGGTTTTTCGGAGCTTTTCGATATTTTGGCGACGAAAGGGGACGGGGGGAAAAGGGGTAGGACGTTTTGGGATCCGATTGAGAGGAGGGGAGGAATTGGTAGTAGTGGGAAGGGGATGAAACTTTTGTAGGAGTTTGATATTAATTTAGAGTTTGGGAATTTTAACGTTTGAAGGTATTTGGTCAATATGACGGAGGTTATGCTCTTTAATCGATGGTCGTTTGACGACGTTGAGGTAAGTAGTTTGTATTCTTGTTTGTGGAATTGTCTGGGATTGTTGAGGGGGAAACCAACGACAGGTTGCTGGTGAAGAGGAGTTTTCGTGGGATTTTGTGATTAAGGTCGTCTTGTTTTGTTGGATGGGATTGATTAGGTTGGAGACTTTGGACTCGCTCAGTATATTGCGGTGAAGCAGTATGGAAATAAGGTATTCATCCCCCATACCTCTGGAAGATATCAGAAGAAGAGGTTTAGAAAGGCGTCATGCCCGATCGTGGAGAGATTGGTTTGTTCCCTTATGATGCACGGCCGCAACAATGGGAAGAAGTTGATGGCCACCAGAATTGTGAAGCATACGTTTGAGATCATTCATCTTTTGACGGACGAAAACCCAATTCAGGTAGGCACACTGCCGTCGTGTTTGGATGTAGTCATGAGAAAATGGGACAGAATTCTAACAAGCGAGTCTATGGGAAACTGTAGGTGCTTGTAAATGCTGTTGTCAACTCCGGACCGCGCGAGGATTCCACTCGTATTGGGTCAGCGGGAACTGTCCGCAGACAAGCCGTCGATGTGTCTCCGCTCCGAAGAGTGAACGTTGCGTTGTACCTTCTCACGACGGGTGCTAGAGAGGCTGCGTTTAGATCCATCAAGACAATTGCTGAATGTCTTGCCGACGAACTCATCAATGCCGCCAAAGGAAGCTCAAACTCCTACGCTATCAAGAAGAAGGATGAAGTCGAACGTGTTGCCAAGGCAAACCGTTAGAGGCGTGATAATTTTTTAAAAAGACTTGTGAGTTGCAAATTCGAGTGGAAGTAAAACGTGAAGATCGAGACTATATACATTGTCCACGATTTGGTTCATTTCAGGCAGTGCGATTCGTTGTTGTATCCCTCCAACGCTTGAGCCTAACAAGTTGATACAGTGAAATTGAAACTAGCTAAGATCACGCGAACTCACATCCCCCTCCAATATTGACATTTTTCAAGCGAACTTCTAAAAAGAGGAATCCATTCTCTTGGCACGGCCCCCCCATGGGACCTATCATTTGCATAGACTTTGAACTGCCCCAAGACGAGGTTCTTCTGCCGAGGAATCCCTTTCGAGATAGAGCTACTCTTCAGTGGATTGAGCATTCCGTTCTGAGCATAGGAGAGAGTTAACGAGGAAGGATGTGAAGCGAGCGAGCTATTATAGACTTTCGACAAGCAGAGGTGGAGTATAAGCCGCACACGGACGCCCAGGAACTAGCGTTCCGTACCGTAAAATGGATGGATTGGTTTGAAACTGTACAGCAAATATTTAATGAACGGATGTTCGAGTAAGCCATCCTCGGCGGGAATACAGTTGTGTGCTAGCTCTCTAATGCCTTTCTGAGCGCATCATTCTTTCTGATCAGATCGTCCACAGCATCTTTCAACTCGGCGTTGCACTGTTCAAGCTTTTCCATCTTCGCCTTCGCGGCCGTACGAGACTTCAATGCAGCCTCACGATTTCGGACTACCTTGGGTTTTGCGTCGTTCGAGGCCATCGTTCGGCTTCGATCGTAACCTGCTGGCTCCTGACTCAGTGAACTCCGCTTTAGACCCGGGATTGCAGCCTTGCCTACAGGCGCTTGATATGGAGCCCAGGGAAGCATGTTAACCGGCGGGACCGCCATCCCGTTGGCTGGTATCCCCATCAGTGGTGCTACAGGCACCATTGGTGCTACAAGAACACTCTGGGGCGCAACATTTGAAACCGCAGGTGCAGCTTGATTCATGCCCGCAAGTGCAGCTTGACTCATGCCCGGAAGTGCAGCTTGATTCATGCCCGGAGGCGCAGCTTGATTCATGCCCGGTGGTGCAGCTTGATTAACGCCCGCATGTGCAGCGTGATCTACACCCGCAGGAGCTGGTTGATGAATCGCTGATGGAGCGGGCGGGGTTATCATCGTGGGTGTTATCACTGGTGGCGTCACTGTTGTGGGTGCTGAGACTAGCGTCGGAGTCCTTGTGGTTACCATCGACGGTGCCGCCGCGGATGCGATAGTCGGCGAGCGACCAGCGGGCATGCGGAGACCTACGCCGTTCGACGAATCGAGCGTAGGTCTCAATGTGCGGACTTCCGATGGTACGCAGGAGTTGGGACCGGTTGGCAGAGCCGAATACCCAATGTGGTCAGATGCACCACTCCTGGGCAGGTCGACCTGCTCCCCCAGGCCCTGCTCCCGAATAGACATAGCTTCCGTCTTCTGGCGGTTCCCACTCGCTTCCCTTGTCGGCAGACCCGTTGAATGAACCTCTTGGTGGTTTCCTGCATCCATGCTCAAGTCCCCTTCATCGGGCAAGTCCTTCATGGCACTGCCACTCCCTCCATCCCCAGAAAGGGGCATGACTCGGCTACCATGTTTTTCCTCACCAGCAGCTGCCCTGTAGTCATTGATCGTTTCCGAAGTCACTTTTGATGGTATTCCGGATAGTGGCTGTGGTAAACCAGCGAGCACGGATTCCGCACTACTCCGCTTCTGTCTGCTTAACGCGTGTATACCCGGAGGGGACAGCAGGTCTCTTTGCTCATCACCTCCTATTTGTGAGTCTGACCCTCTCTGCCACGGCAGTTGACTCATCTCCCACTCTCCATCACGGATACGTTGATGGTTTCTGGATTCTGGAGGTCTAAGTGGAGTCAGCAAAGGCTCCAGTAATCTCCGATTTTTCAAGGCAGACAAATCGTTGAGTAGTGGACTGTACAGGTTGCTGTCATTCTTGAGTGGATCATCCAAAGAGTCAACCGTCATCACTGGCTCGAGATGCGAGCTCTGTCTCGGCCGTTTGAGGGGCAATGCCCTCTCAGTAGGTGTAGGGATATTTGACATTCGTTTACGACTGTCCGGTGTGAGCTGCGGGAGCGGAAAATCACTGTGCTTGCTGTAGCTTGGACTGAGGCCCACGAATCTAGAGAGAAAGGAGGTAGGCGTCCCAGCAGAAAGGGGAGTTCTGTTGAACGCTGACGGGGAAAACATTCTTAACGACGCGCTCAAGTCATCTCCCCCACGCTCGAGTGGTACCGTGATCTAAAGAAAGTACAAGTAATCAGGAACCAACATTATTTTGAGAGCGAACAGCGTTAGACGTATCGCCATCAATCCTACCTTGTCCCCAGATGACTTCCTCAGGCCAGCTTTGGGGGGAGGCAGTTTCCCCAAAGGCAGGGGTTGCAGCTCTTTTCGCATGTTCCCTTTCCTTAGGCTTCCCAACTAAGCAACAAAACGATTAAACAGACGCTCTCTTCGCAACAACGAACGGAGCAAGAGGGTCACAACTTTTTCAGGCACCAAGCCCTTCGTCCGACCCGATAATTAACCACGCCTTCGCTTATCATAATCCCCCTCCAACATATTCTCAAACCTGAAAAGGAACATAATCTAACACCCTCCTTAAGCCCCAACCGTCCACATTAAATACAAGGTTACAAAACCCCAGGAAAACTCAAACCAGAATCTCGTTCTTATCCGTCGTACAAATTAGTAACCATCTGGTCCTTCATAGAAAACCCCCTCCAAGCAAAATACATCAACCTCACCGCCCCCCAAACATCGGGATCCGAACCTCCCAGGTTTCCCCTCTTCTCCTAACACCTTCCTCCCTACCCAAAAACCCAACAATTAAAAAAACTCACCTAACAGAACAGAACAAAAGAACCTCTAAGAAATGAGTGCATCAGAAAACATTATTCGCCTGGGAAGCCGGAAAACCTTGTATTGATTGATAGAAGAATTACAATGTATTTTAGGTAGTTGGATCTCTTTAAATTGACTGCTCCATGGAATCCGAGATTGATTCACGATTGGCTTTTAGAGTCATATCGAAAACTTAGCCCAATGAGAGCTATTTTGATTGATTGAAGTTTAATAGACGAATTTTAAGTATGTTAGTCTTTTAAATGGATTGATTATCTAGTGACAGATATTAGTATTATTGAGATATAGGCGGTTGATGTAAGTTTTTGGGCATAATTATTTGTATATGTAACAAAACAAATTGATATTAGTCTCTGTAGTTTGTAAAATAGTATATAATAGAAAATTAATATGTATCAATGTAGGTGACTGTTGATGAGAGTATTGCGTCCACTTGTAAATTGATACTTTTCGGAAGCTTACACAGGATGGCACTCTTTATCGTTAAAATGGTGTGCGATTATAATATATACTATATATATTGGAGCGTGGTTGTCGGCGTACAGAATTTCACACCGGCAACAGCACGCGATACCGCTCTGGCGTATTCTCACTTTGATCCACTTGTTGTTTTTCCCCCAGACTTCCACTTACACAACTCTATCAATTACTACTCACGGAAGCCTATTTATACCCTAAGACTGGGTCACCCGAGACCAAAGTATAGCTGGTTAGCCCTACTCGAACTACGATCGTGTTCCAGCATACCCCCGGAGGCCCTGTCTCACGGGTCCTCCCGAGCCAGAGTCCAGGAACTCATTCGCCTCTCAGAGCGTCCAGCTCCTCCTGAGTGGGATGATGCCAGTACGTCCGTGCCTCTCCACTGACCTGGGCACGCTGCATCCGATCGATGTGTGTACCAAGGTTTGTAAGGCCGTACCGTCCGGTTCGGCTAACTTGTAAGCGTTGAACACAGTCGGCGTTCCAGGATCCGAGGAGGAGGTCGAAGATGCCGATATTGGCCTTTGGTCTTCGTCTCGTTGGTGAGCAGGACGGAATCGCCAGGCTTCAGCGTGTCCGCTAAGACCTTCCGATCGCAGTAACGCGCCTTTTGTTGCTTTGAGGCCTCGGCCTTCAGTGTGACCGCCTCGCGACTCCCACCGAGGTCCTCGAGCTCTTTCCCTTGCGCGTGTACCGAAACATCTTCCTCGATGGGATCAGACAGCATCGGGGCCTGCGTCAGTCCGTGCGCCCGCGGTTTCACCCCGTATAGGATCTCGAACAGCGTCATTCGACCATGCCCAGTACACGACGCAAATGGGGTCAGGGAGGAAAAGAAAAGCTGAGTTCCAGCTGAGAGGTTCCTAGGGATGTTGGAGGTGCTGCCGGGAACAGATTTCTCAATATTGGTGGATTTCCGGGGTTCGAGGAGCGAGCCTCGGGAGAAATGGACCCTCGGATAGACGACGTGCCGATGGAGGAAAAACATCAACGACTCCCTGCCCAGTGGCTGCAGGTCTTCGTTAGGTGGCGTGGACTGCTCTACGGCTGCTATTAAGCTGTTAATACGGTGGCAGTTGTCGTTGGTGATCCTGTAACGCTGCTGCCACTTGCTCCGTTGTGCGCTGCTGCAGACCTTCGCGGACCTGCTCGATGAACAGCAACGTACGATCGACGTTCGACGGCGGTGACGATGTAGTTTCTTAGATAGCGCTGGGAGTGCTTGGTTGCTGGAGCGTTAACGCGACCGCCCTGATGCTCTTTCCCGGCTATATGCTTCTTTGAGTCTGCTCTCTGACTCGCTTTCATGCTGCCCTAGTTTGGAGGTGCCCTCTCTACCTGTCCTAGAGTACCTCATTGGCGGACCTTAAGCCTCCGAATTAACCGATTGATAATATAGTTCTCTACATCGGCGCTGATGAGAGTCGCTTGTCAACGTAGTCTTAGGATATACAAAGGCTTTGATTTAGCTTGTGAGACAGTTCCAAGTAGATGGAAATCTGAGAGAAAAAGACGCGCTAAGTTCTAGCTGGGGGGTTCGGGAGCCGTGTTGGAGGTATTGCCAGGAACAGATTTCTCAATCTATAAAAGCGTCACTGTAAACTGTGCACGTTGAGTGTTTCCTTAAACAAGACTCTTAATCGTATGAAGCTGGGGGAAATTCACTTAATCATATTTTGATATTTTTCTTACAATCTTGGTTAAGAATTTCGAATCCATAGAAGGAATACCTTCTATGGATCGATAGGCAAGTGCTGGATACGGATGGGACGTCCCAATTCGATCGGGATGTTGCGGTGATGCGTGGCAGCTGTAACAATAGTGTACAGGAATGGCATAGGCTTCGCGCAAGTATGGATTTGTACGCACCACAGAGCCGTTCTAGAGAAATGTCTTTGTTCCGTCAGTTTGCTTTTAATGTAGATTCAAGCTCACTCGTATCCTCCATAGATTCTCCGCAAGGACAATGACTTTGCGATCAACCGTCTTCAACAGGACGAAAAGCGGTTCTGAGAAGCGGCTCCGCTCGATCTCACTGAATATCCGGCTCCTGAGCTAGAGGACGGTTTCGCAGCTTCCAGCTGCTCCTTTGCAGGGTAGATTGCTGTATCTACTTAAAACTAAAAATCGAGCGTTCGAACAAAGGGGCCTTTGGGAGCTTCTTCCCGCTAAAATCGAGATCGGGCGTTGTGCGGTTCTTCGTCCGGACTCTGTGCCTGAAGTCGGAATAACAGAATGGGGACCCTCATCAGATTGTCTGTTGGTCTTGTGACGACAGGGTCGGTTGCGGCGTGGGCGGTACTAAACGACCGCATCGATGTATATCGCTTTGGCGGTGGTAGGGTGAGTTCGGAATCTGATTCCTTTATTCGCCACGGCTCCCTGCGCGCTAAAGCTTTTATTTCCGTTAACATGCGTAGATAATTCAGCTCCTGGACCCGGAGAATGCACACAAATTTGCTATCTTCGCAGCCAAGCGGGGCTTCGCACCGCGCCAGCAGCATTCGTACTCTGAGTGGGAGGGCCTACAAACACAAGTCTGGGGACGGTATGAACTCTCATAATTCAATACGGAACTATCCAGTTTTTCCCTGAACAAAGGTTGTCACTCCTTAGGCACTTCGCAAACCCAATAGGATTGGCGGCGGGCTTTGACAAGCATGCAGAGGCGATTGATGGATGCTTGGCCATGGGCTTCGGTTTTGTTGAGGTCGGCTCCGTTACTCCAGAACCACAGCCAGGAAACCCCAAGCCAAGAGTGTTTAGACTCATCAAGGATCGTGCTGTTATTAACAGGTATGTGTCACCGTCTCAAAGGAGCTTGGGCAATAGGCTTCTGATCAGCATCTAACGCATCTCGGGTACTATGCCCAGGTACGGCTTTAACTCTGTGGGATTAGAAGCATTCGAAAAGAATCTCAAGGCTCGGGAATCACAGCATGAAGTAGGTGTGGCAGATAATCTCCCCATGGCGGTTCCACAAGCTAAAACGTTATTCATCTACTTCGTCCAGGTACAACCTGGAGTCGTAGGAGTCAATCTTGGAAAGAATAAGACCACACCTGAGGCGGAAGCTGGCGTAGACTACTCTAGGGGTGCTATTAAGCTCTGTGAATACGCTGATTACATCGTCGTGAATGTGTCCTCTCCGAATACGCCCGGGCTCAGGAACCTGCAGGGAAAGGTGAACAGGAACGAGAAGACGCCATTCAGCTCTGGCGGCTTACACTGTGGACTGACTGCGTTCGCGCTTGGCGTTTTCTGCAGGATCCACTTCGGAGCTTGCTCGGCAGTGTTGTGTCCGCTCGTGACAGTGCTTTGGCGTCTCGCGCACACGATGCAAGGCCTCCTATCCTGGTAAAGATTGCGCCGGATCTCCATGAACACAATCTCAGAGATGTGGCTGAGGTAAGAGACAGAACAGATATGCTTGCTCGAGAACGCCGAATACTGATTCTGAACGGTTTCCTAGGTCGTAATGGAACTCGGCATTGACGGCATCATTGTTAGCAATACCACTGTCGGCCGACCGGACAAACTGCTTTCTTCCTCGGATGTTGTGAAAGAAGCAGGTGGCCTGAGCGGACCCCCTCTGCGAGAGCTATCCACCAAAATTCTAGGTGACATCTACAGGTTTGCCGGTCATCCTTCGAAATCGCAGGCTTCGTTTCGGTTCTAACCGCCGTCTTGCAACATGTCACGCCAGGCTTACTGAAGGAAAGGTGCCCCTGGTTGGCTGTGGTGGCGTAAGTACAGGGGAAGATGCTTACATGAAAATACGGGCCGGTGCATCGCTTGTGGAGCTCTACACTGCCCTGATCTACGATGGTATGCCCCAGTCGTCGGGAAACATGGAATTCTGGACAACTGCTGAGCCGAAAATTACTCTGTGCCTTTATCAGGACCAAGAGCCGTATCTCGGATAAAGGGTGAGCTAGCCGAAGCTCTTCAGCGCGACGGATTCAAGAGTGTTCAGGAAGCTGTCGGGGCAGACCACACGCAGTGAGAAGCAGTAGGGGGATCTAGAAACCCGTCCTGCCCGAAAATCTTTGAATTTGACCACTAACAGAAGATCGAACTAGCAAGGAGAAGCAGTACGTCTTGCGAAAACGTGGCATTCAAGCGAAAGCGAGCTGGTGACACAACGCTGAACACAGACAACTCATTTCGTACCTGACCCCCAGAACTGCGGATCGATCCCGCCTCGGAATCGCTAAAGTTAAAAGACACTCGGAAATGACTGAAGTTTTTGCTTTGGACATGGAAACGTGTTTTCAAATCTTTTTCGCTTATATCATAGCCCGTGTTCATATGGGCACAACTACTTCAACATTCTTAAGAGCAATTGGACTCGAAAAAAACAAACACAAAACATGAACACGATGCGGGGAGATGGGATGGCGATACCCTCTTTTTTTTGTAGATACATTTTCTTTGTCCTCCATTATCGGGACTAGATAATTTAAACAAAAAATTGAAAACGTTTCGATTTCACGAAAGAACCCCATCCTTCTCCTTCCTCCCACCTCTCCCATTGGGACCAAAATGGCCCGCGATCGATCAACATCCTATTTTTCCCATCATCTGGTGTTTTTCAGGCAAAAACTATCATCAATCGGAAGAGATGTCGGGGGTTAGTAGACTTCTCCCCGGTCCAGATCTATGCTCTAAATATACATGAAAATAGTTTTTTGCGTGGATCTGTTTCTTGAACACAGGGGTTCAAAGGGAGACTTTTTTTGTAGTTCGGGGTTCGTTTTCTCCGTTTTGATTAATAAAAAATCGAATTGTTGGACGAAAAGGGCGAACTATGGGTTTTTTATGAAGAAGAAAAATCGTTACTTTTAAATGCCTTTTAATACTCCAAAAAATACGGATTTTGATTCGGTCCTCAGTGCTCTATCAGAAAAATCACGGAAATCTCGGGATACTTGTCACCACTCACCTCAGGCGTCGTGAAATGGATCAGTCAAATTTATTCCTCCTAATTTGTTCTTTAAAACTGACTTCAATCATTTATGTCGCCTGCGTTTTGAGGTGATTTGAGCAAACGTTTTGGATGAGGGGGTGACGCTTAAGAATAGTGTTGATCTCTTTCATACAGATTTCTGGGGTTTCGTGGGGTTTCTTTGATTTCGGTGGGAGTATCGTCGGGTTTTGCTTTGGGTTTTCACTGGATGCGCATCCAAGTGGAAATGGGGAAATAAAGCAGCCAATTCCGTTCAGGGTTTGTTTTTGGGCGATTTGGTTTTTGGGGAAGGTGGCGATCAAGTGGGACTTGATTTGAGACAAGGAGAGGCGGGTGTTGGAGGGAGAGCGCGACGAGATAAAAGGGCTTTGGGGGATGGTGTAGTATGGGGTGGGAGCGATCTAAGATTTGATTCAGACAGGGCAAGGGGATGAATGTAGGATATATAGAATAATTAGTACATCTATATATATATATATATCGAGTAATCGGTTCTTTTCGTTGATTTGATTTGGTAGCATTGAGTTTTGTGCTCTACAGCTGTTGCTGTTGGTGTTTTCATTTCGGTTTGCGGAAGTGAAGTTCGACGGGACGACCTTTTCGCGCACGTTTGTCTGGGAAAGCAAGGCGGAAGCTTCCGGGTGAGCGGAACATTTTCCGTGGAAAGGAGGTTATGGGAGACCGACATGCTGGGATGGGATGATTGCGAATTGTCGGAATCCTTGTCGCGCGATGGAAAGTGCTGAGTGACAGCTGAAGAGAACGGAGAGCTGATATGTCCCAAAGTGTTCGCGGTGAAGGATCTGTTCTAGGCAGAGTTGAGTCTTGTGTTTTGTGTTGAATCAGCAACTTGGTCAGGTGCATAGGACGGTACGCATATCTGAATCGGAATCGTCTCAGTGCGGGGTTCCTTCGTCGCCCTTTCGATTCACAAGAATCTGCCGGATGGGTGGGAAGGAAAAGCCCCAGGCAACGCCGAATGAGCTTCTAATCAGGCTTACCCTTTTTTTACCCCTGTTTCGTCACCACACAGGACAGCTGGCTGTATCTACAGAATGAGCAACTGCTGCAATGAGGCCGCATTTGTGACTCCTGCGCTGGGTGTTGGCCGTATTCGAGGTTCATCTTTCCGCGGACTTTTGGAACAGACGAGGAGACCGCGCCGACGGGGCCAGGCGAAGCCCTTTCAGCGAGAATCTTGCGGTCGTGTGTCCTTGGTTTCGGTTAAACGGCGATCGGTTGTGATCGCATGCAATGCTACGCAACCCGATGTATCGGAAAAAGTTGATGAAAATAAGAAAGAAATCAACGTTGTTCTACCCTCGGTGCGTTGAGTGACTGCGTTCAAAAGAAATGGACTCGCAAGCAACGCTAGTTTCGGGCTTAGCATAGAACGTTCTCTGTCTTTGATGGGTTGAACTTCGTTTTTCCTTAGCTCACAGCTAGTACTTGTGTTGTGCTCTTCAGGTTGTCCCGGTCACTGTCGTGTCGGGAACTGATGACAACGCCAAGCGAGCTTTTATCGATCAACTTGTGACGAGCCTGCCCAGCTTACGGATCTGCAGAGTATCATTGTCTAGCAGCAACGTTGCCCGTCAGAATGGCGAAGAAACCGCAGTGGGAGAGAGCTCCGCGGGGAGCGATGGAGAGAACGGACCGGCGGCAGAGGGAGAAGTTGATGAAGTCGCAGAAGAGAACGGACATGCAGAACAAGAATCAGAGGTATGTCGTTGTTGCTTCTGAGATATCCACGGGCTCATGTTCTTCTGTCGCTAAGTCGTGATGGTTTCATAACAGGCGCGGGTTCCCAGTGACACCGTAGTCGATTCCTGGCATCTCTGCCAGTCATTACCAAGCGCGATGCAAGTATTAGAGACCGTGTCCCAATTGGACGGTTGTGATTATGTTATCCTTGAGACAGGTAGTGACGTGTCGGAAATGAAGGAAATTGCGTCGAAGATTACGATCCTTCAGACAGCACGAGTGGATGCGTTTGTAACTGTTGTGAACGCCGAAAACTTTCTGGATGATCTGAACATAAGCACAGAAGGGGACACGGTAAGTGCGCATGTTCCGTTTTCTGTAGCATACGTAGAGCTATGCAGAAAAGCTAAGAACCCTACTCGAGAAATAGTTTGCAAAGACGGAGTCGCGAAGGAATTGCTAGGCACTGTGCTTGTTTCGGCTTCCTTAATTGTTTACTCACTCCCGCATGGACGCTTTGCAGGTAAATGAGACTGGGGCTGGACAGAACTTGCAAAAGGCGACGAGCTTGGTGACGTACATCGAGAGTTCGAATATTATTATCCTTACTGCTCCAAACAAGACCGCGACGAACGAGTCCTTGACCCATGTTGAAGGACTGATTCGAAGCCTGAACTCTACCGTAAACATCGTCGAACTGGTGGAGGCGAGCATACTTGCTGATGAGATTGTGAATACGAACATGTTCGACATGGCAGCTTTTGGCACAGCCGCTTCCTGGAAACGAGTACTCGCTGTGAGTAAGGGTGCGTTTGCTTGAAAATATATTAGCTACACCTCAGCTGGGCTGCTTGTACACGTGCTAAAAACTACGAGTTCTTCCGAATCTGTTTTTCACGCTCGGTAGAGGCTGAAGCGGAAGAGAAAACTGTGAGACCTCTAACCAAGGACCTCAAGGACTGCACCTTTTTGTATCAAGGCAAGAGACCTTTCCATCCGCAAAGGTTTTACGATAACATAAAAGACATGAGGACATTTGCTGGAGTCATCAGGTCAATAGGTGAGTTGCGAAGGAATTTCAGGGGAAGGATGTTCCCTCCTTACGGATCGAGTTCAGATGAGACCTTGCAGAAATCGCTGAGTTGCTAAGTTTTTCTCGCATTGAACAGGGCAACTGTGGCTAGCCACGCGGATGAACTATCCTCTTGCATGGAATCAGGCCGGGGGGACGATAGCACTTAAGCAAGGCGAGCGATTCTGGGCCTCCGTCCCGGAAGAGAAGTGGCCAGGTGAGATTAGGGATCTTGTACTTGCGAGATGGGACGAAAGGTACGAATGCTGCGTTGATACTTGCGCAACACCCATGCCCCGTGTGGGTTAGGCTATGACCTTGCTGATGGATAGAATGCTCTTGACGCACGAAGGTTTGGTGACAGGGAGACGGAGATTGTGTTCGTTGGGAGAAACATAGACAAGCAGAAGCTGCAAGGACTCCTGGATAGTTGCCTTCTCCAAGATGAAGAGATGGTGTTCGAAAAGGCCTGGGAAAGCTTTGACGATCCGTTTGTGAACTTCGTACCACCGGAGGATGATATTGTTCCGATCGACGAAGAGGAACCGGAAGAATTCGACCACACTGCCGACTCCGAGGAAGCGGCTAAAGAAGTCCCGCAAACTAGCGATGATCCTCGTCCTGAAGTTACGGAGTCCGATCCATCTATTCAGGCGAGAGCTGAGTCGGACGGAGAAACGGAGGATGCGAACATAGCGGAGGAGCTGTCGGGCTCTAACCCGCGGAGTGAAGAGGGTTCGTGCTGACGCACGTACACGTTGGGGACTCGCACATCGAGCTCTTCCAAAATTTCTGTTGGTCCGCCTATCCTGACCCAAAGGTAATGGTCTTATCGTTTACACAGGAATTGTTGAAGACGTGTCATCGGTGCCCCTGGAATTGTTGGAACGCATTTCGGAGTTGGACTTGCGGAAAGCCGAGTCCGACCTCCGCTTGAATCCACCCAGAAAGGAGTACGATGCTTCAGATGTTGTCATTGCGTCGGGGGATCAGCGCGTAGCGGATGATATCTTGAGACAGATTCCTAACCGAGGATTAGCTGTGACTGTGGTCACTGGTTTTCTCGGGGCTGGGAAGACTAGCCTAATTAACTATATTCTAACTCAGGTGAGCTGCGGCAATTGCGACCGTCGCTTGACTTTTACGAGTCTACTTAACAAGGCTCAATTCTCCGGCTTTTCTCTGCATCGAAAAGAATCATGGCATGAAGATTGCAGTACTAGTGAACGAGTTTGGCGAGATTGACATAGACAGTCAGCTCGTTGAAACGGAATGGGCTGATGACGACGCGATCCTGCTGAACAATGGATGTATTTGCTGTACTATTAATGACTCTTTCCTCGAAGCCGTCTATCGAGTACTGAGAAAGTCTTCAATGGTGAGGCGACTTTGGAGTTTTGCGGATCGGAAAAGGAGCCAGCTCGGCGCCTTGGTTGCTGATTGTACAATCGGTTCATACGTGACTAGGTGGACTACTTGATTGTGGAGACTACTGGAGTTGCGGACCCGGTACCGATAGTTAACTCTCTTATGACGACGGACTTGGAGGAACTGGTATATGTGGATAGTATTGTCACGCTGGTCGATGCAGAACATTATGATCCTAGGACTCACATGAACAGCGATGCTGCTCTAAGCCAAGTTGCAGTTGCAGATATTGTACGACTTCCCTACAGGGTCTGGAGCTGGATTGAACTTCTCTTTCTCACAGCGACCGTTTGTCCTCCAATCGCAGATTTTGCTGTCGAAAACTGACATCGCTTCGGAGGAGAAGGTGGAGAGCGTTGTTAAGAGCATCAACGATTTAAGGCCAGGAGCGAGGATATTGAAGAGCCAACACGGCGCCGTTCCTCTCGAAATGATCCTGGACGTAAAACCGAAGGCTGTGTCTGAAGCTTCGGAAGTGGCGGGGAAAGTGCTTGCGGTGTACGAAGACGAGGGCCTTGATCATAGCGATTGCGACCATGAGCATGGCCAAAGCAACCATGACCACGACCATGACCACGACCATGACGATGATTTCGATCATAACGACGAGTCGAAACCGACCCACTTTGAAACCGACGGTTTCATGTCTACATCATTTCAGTGAGTCTGCACGGGCAGCGAGAAATTCAAGAACGAGTTTGAGCGATGGCAGCGAAGATTGACTTTCGTAATACGTGCGAATTGCGCTTAGGACATTGGAACCGTTTGATCTGGACCTGTTCTTTGCCCGGTTTCTTGACTGCTTGCCTCCTGGTGTGTTCAGATCTAAGGGCCTCTTGTATTTCAAGGGGTATCCAAAGCGCTATGTTTTCCAACTCTCGGGCAGAAGGTATCAGTTCGAGGAGGACGACTGGCCAGAGGATGTTGGGCAAAGCAACCAGGTAAGTTTTCCTTCGAGACTAGTTCTGTCAAGCACAAAACCGACGAAAGACTCAAGTTCGAGCTGGTTTCGCAGGTTGTGGTGATAGGAAGGGATTTGGACATTGAACAGCTCAAGGGAATGCTCGAATCATGTCGTGCTAGTGCGGCATAATGGCCGGGGAGAAGTTGGTTGATACTGAAACAGGACAAGTAATTAAATGGTTGTACGCGAGTATTCGCAAGTTAAGTTTGTTGTTGAGCATGGTGTTAAAAGTTCTACATTGATCAGATGCTGTTGTTCCAGCGTTGCGGAAGTTTTGGAACCCTCGATTCACGGGCGTTCCTCTCACACTCCGCTAAAGAACACAAAAAAAAACCGTTTGCTGGAGAACAGGGAGAGCTTCCTTCGACTCCGCTAAAGAACACAAAAATTCCCCCGTTTGCTGGAGAACAGGGAGAGCGCTGTTCCCATACTCAGAAGTTCCTTCGAACCGGTTCCCATTAAGAGGGTTGTCCTTTCCAGCTGTATAGGAGCGAAAGATCTGGAAGCTACTTGGGGGTCAACGCCGAGGTGATTGCTATGGTGTTGACCACGTCCTGGACGGTTGCTCCACGTGGGAGATCCGCGACAGGATGATCCATACCGAGTACAAGGGGACCAATAGCAGTAGCTTTGGTCGACTGCTGGACTGCCTTATACGTATTATTACCTGTGTTCAGGTCCGGGAAAATGAGAACATTAGCCCGCCCAGCAACACCATAGTTTTCACCCTTGACTTTCGTTTTCGCGACACTCGGGTTGACAGCAGCATCATACTGGGTGGGTCCAAAAATTGGTACATTCGGTCTCTTCTCCCGCGCGAGTTTTGCGGCGGCCGTTACCTACGGAAAGGACACAACTTTTGAGACTGAGCTCTCCAATAAGCGGTTTGCGTTCCCGGCGGAGTTTCGCACGTCTAATGATTGCGGAGAATCTGGATAATCGGCTCGCCTACCTTTTCAATTTCAGGACCTTTGTTGCTGTCCCCAGTTGCGTAAGAAAGCATCGCAACCCTCGGCCGGAGGCCAACCCTTTCAGCTACATCGGAAGCACGGATAGCAATTTCCGACAACAACGTTGAATCAGGATTTGCGTTCAGAGCGCAGTCCGCATAAATGAGGACTTCCTTATCCAGGCACATGAAGAACACTGAGGTCAGGTACTTTCCTGGTTTTAACATCAACTTCTTCGACGATAAAATCTGAGAAAAGAACCAGTCGAAAGGAAGGATTTTAGATTCTCTCGACAGCTAAGGTTCCTGACTTGTGTGCAACGAAATTGAAAGTGCATCACGCTACCGTTCCCCTGGTCGGACGGTTGATTCCGCCAACAAATCCATCCGCATCCCCGTTCTTAACCATCATGGCTCCGTACCAGTACGGATCCAAAAGTGTTTCACCAGCGATTTCCTCCGGAGTAGCAGGCCAGTACAGACTCTTATCAAAAATGTCCGCGTACTCGTCAAACTGGAAGGGGGGGGACAAGGACGCTCTATTCGTTCAATACCTCGCATGTAGTGTCGTCCTTTCGCAATCATCTACCTTGGGGCTCGTATGCGGATTTACAATCTCTATGCCTCTGCTTTGCAGGCCAAGAGAAGCTATCCGCAGATTGATACCGTCAACATCCCCAAGCAATGTAAGTCGTGCGAGTTGCCGACGACACACTTCGTCGGCTGCCAACAGGATTCTATCGTCATTGACCTCGGGTACTACAATGTGGGCCTCCTTCTGCCTCGCAAGGGAGTTGACCTGGTGAAGGAACATCTTAACGGAAATGTGCTCCAGGGGTTTCTGTACGCCTGAGAGGAGTTTGTCCGTGTTGACATTCTCGTTGAACAATTTGATTGATCTTTCCACCTTCAAAATAGACACGAGTCTCGTTCAGATTATTTAGACAGCTGAACTTTTAAGCTTGCTCAGGTCGGGCCAAGCGCGTACTTTGCCTGAGTACGCGGTCATTTTCGTTGGTAGCTGCTCCAAACGATCCACCAGCTCGAGCGGTTCGATATCTGTTTCCAGAACTGGTACCTTCATGAGCGCCATGAGAGCTGGTGTATCGCTTATCGTTTTTAGTGTGCGTTCTGTGATGTCACTACTCGACTTGCCGCTCAGAATTATCCCTCCAAGCACGCCACCTAGAATCGCGCAGAGGTCTTAGTCAATCAGCCGCTCAGTGGATACCTCCATGTCAACCTGTGCTTGCCAGTTCTTCTCGTGCTGACTTACCATATTTTCTCGTTGCGTTCAAAGAGGTGATGGCAAGAACAATGTCCACTCGGTCTTTGGCGGTAATGAGCAGAAACTTGGGAGGTGTGCCTTCTAAATCAGACTCAATCACAAACCCGTCCATATCCGCATCTATTTGATCGACCATTGCAATAATCATTTCTTCTCTGAAGGTTGGATGCAGCAAGCTGATAGCCTCTGCAACCCGATCATTTGGCAACCTGTGATCTACGAAGAGACGGGTACATCCAGTTTGTGGGCATGGTAAGTCTTCTCGTTACCATCTTCAGTCGAGAGACGAGCAACGTGGGAGAACTATCCCGTTCGTACCAGGACCCTGCGCTATCTGTTCCGTGATCATCTTCTTCAGTTCTGCCCTACTTCGATCTATCGCAACCACTGGATTGTTCTCCACTCTATCGATCATCGTATCGATTCGCTCTGATACGATTCTGAGATCATCTAGGAGCAGAGGTACGTCCATGCCTTTCCCCTCTCCAAAGACCAAGTTGGCTTCCAAGCCCTCCAGGATATCGCGGAACATTATCGAACGTAGGTAGCCATCCAGCGGAATCGAACCAAGGATTGGGACCTTGGTCGCTTTTTCAACGTTGGCCTTCTCAACATCAAAGTCTGGTGCAGCACTCGGATAGCGGTTAAGGATCACTCCAAGTATGTCCGGGTTGTGTTGCTGTAGCACAAGCAGCCTTTCCGATAGCAATCGAAATTTAGTGCGCAAATCTAGCATGTTATCAGAAAAAGAGTTCCAGCGTCTGATTTTAGGTTTCCAAGCATGTGTTGATGGGAGCCGGTGGTACCTTACCATCAGATTCAGCAATAGAAGAATTATCTCTGCCATCGCTTACTAGTACCACGGACGCGCCGATGGCGTTTGCACAGTTCATGTTGATCTCATTATTGAGCTCCTCACTAAAGTTTGTGCTGTTGTAGCCCTCGACTACAACAAAATCGTAGTCTTTTCGGAACTCGGAGAATCTACTAGCAACCATTTCATTGAGAGTTTCGAAATCTTTCTTGTTCACCAGCCTAATCGCTTCCTCGACGCTGCATCCATTCTGGACGCCGGTGTCGAAAATTGTTTCCACAAGGCCCGTGTGCGTTTCCTTCAAAACATCAAGAACACATGAATCAGAGCGTCGACCATTGCCAATTCCCTTGTGAGCTTGGATAGCCTATTACCGTCGGCGCACGTGAAGCGTGCTCGATTACTCGAAAGTAGCCAACAGACCGCTGCTTGGTCTCCATGAGTTTCATAGTCCCCAGAAGAACTGGGACAGTATTGCATCTTGTAGACGATGGCTGGAGGAATATTGAATTCCTCCCCGTCGAACCAGCAAACTCATCAGTAGAGTAACAACGACGACGAATCGTCGGAGTGAGCCGGATTTCCGTCAACCGCCAACGACCAAGCCAACGAAGGCCGATCATCTTCGATACCAGCGATTGTAATTCAATCCTACAGTTTTTCCATCGAGTCCAGTTATTTTAAAAAAAATCAGCCTATAAGTTATTACTCGCCGACTCACCACAACCTGTTTCAACATCGATGACTTCTTCTCCCCAAAGCCACGGATCATTCCCTTCCCCACCAATGTTTACCAAAATCGATCCATTCTGGTTTAACGGAAAATACCGGAATCTTGATACCCCAATGAGATTCTTGTTTGACCCGTTGTCACTTCACAGGATTCTCGAAGAAGATTGTGTGTCCTGAGAATCGCGGGTTGTTCCTTTTTTACGACCTGCAAGTGGTTAAGCCCACGCGAAAACGGGGGGCGGGGGGTTTATGGAGAGGTTGGGAAATAAGTGGGCAATAGAGGTGGGCAATAGGCGATTGCAGTGCGTCCATCGAACATTTGGTCAGGTGGGCAGTGGAATTTTAACGAATATCGCGGGCTTTTAGTGGGCAACGCAAAAAGGCTCTTCTGCTTGCCTTTCCTTTCTTCATGGGCAGACAAAAAGTCAGTTATGTCCGCTCCCTCGCGCTTTCCGCTTTTCGAAGCGGCGCTCGAACAGGCAGACTCTGGCGGTGAAGCGGATCTCCAGCGGGCCGCGGTGAGCGTCCCCTGCGATCATGTACCGATCGCACCTCTGCAGGTGCCTCTTGAGGCGTTCCAGTTTGTGCTTACCGGTAGGTCGAAATGCTTGCTGATCAGCATAGTCTTGATCTCGTCGTGCCGCGGATTTTGCCGCGTTGGCATCCGGAAGTTTTCCGGCCATTGCAGTGTGGCGTTATTCCTTTGTTCTTGCCATCTGTCGTAGTAGTTCTGATTCCTGGGACGATTTATCAACCACCTCAAGATCACATGTATTCAATTGAAAGGAGCATACAGTCCTCTCTTTGACAGCAGAGTATGTCAAACCATAGCCATCGGCACATTCACATTTGCAAATTTTCCGCGATTCCCGGCACTCACAGAATATATTCAAACACGCAAGAAAAATATATGCAAACTTTATGACCAATAGAAGAGGCCTCAGGTTCACATCCACCATTCATAATCCCTTAAGAAACCCCAAATCCTTATCATTGGTAACCATTGCTCTAATAAAAGTATAAAAATAGACTATCATTCGAAATACTACTTTATACAAATTAATCTTTTCATTTTATCCAATGAATTATCGTAAGTATATCCATTAACCAATCATTGAATTGTCCACAAATTCAGAACGGGTCCTACCCAAGATGGGCTCTAGTTTCCACGGCATAGTCGATTCTGTGCAATGAACAAGGGTTTGGAACGCGTTTTGATGTGGGTGTGGCGGACAGGGTCAACAGATACCACCTCCCGGTTGGAGTAAAGTTCTCGTTTCTACTTGGCATGGGCAAGAGCAATTGTGAAATATTGTTTAGCTATTTTCGCGGGCCGGGCTGGCATTTCATGTCATGTGCAGCCCTACTAATAGGGTTTCCGATCACTACGCTCCTGGTCAGAGTCGAATGTGAGAAAGATTCATGCTACCTACCTTTGGCTTTGATCTGGAGGGTGTAGGGGATTCTTATAGGTGGGCTTGATAATAAGGTGAAGCGGAGCAGAAACTGGTCTGCTCTCGAACGAGTTGCGAAGGTATTCCATTGTACGCTTGTTAATTTTTTGGTCTGTGATGCTGCTTGGTGTCATGTCTGGCCTCACCTGACTGTAGAAGTTCCAAGAGCCGCTGTGAGTCTCCTGTGCTCGAGTTTTGCATGATGAGAAAAATCAAGTACGCCGTTAGTGCATACTCGGTGCAGTGGGACCGTGCGTCCAAAGGTGGCGTCTGCGTTTGAATTTCCTTGCGCTACTTGCTCCGGTACAATGAATCAAATTCATTTTAGAAATAGAAACACGTCCGTTCCGTTGGGCCTCAATACCAACGTCGACGGTTTCAGTGGTTGTACAAGCTCCCTTGTCAACAACACACCCTGTGCCTTTCAATTCGCATATAGGAGGTGACTCCAATAAATACGCACCGAAGTCGAGGCATGGCAGATCGGGATAAAAAGCTCAAAAGAGGTTCAAGCTGGGGGGGTTCGACCGCGTGGCGGTCAATTGCAAGCCGGAAACGAAACTGTCTTCATTTGCTCGTCTGAAAGAATGAAGAAAATCGTTAAGATGCTTGAAGACATGAATGGACAAGAGAGGTGTGGACCCCAGTTTAGACCATAACCCGTTCAAGAGAACGCTACTTTTCTCATTCATGAATCTGCTCTACCGAAACCAGTCAAACCCGTCGTACAAGAGGGAAGTTGCCCGTCTTCCTAACAACAAGACCTAAACTCAACCTTGGCATCTCCAACGATTGGAAGACCCGGAGAGGATAGACATGGCAAAAAAACCATCAACCAGTCCAAATCAAAATCGATTTCCACCTTTATTTCATACTCCGATTATAACACATCCTCTAGGCCGGCGGGACACAACTCAAAAGAGTCCCCTTCCCCCACCCACCAACTCTCGGTGGCCATCAAAAATCTAATGACCCTTTTCCTGCATGAAAAAAACTACAAAAAGAAGCCAATTCCCGAGAGGAGGGAGGCGGTTTTTCCTCCTTTTTCAGAATTTATTTTGAATATTCAATGTTTGTACCAAAAAAGGAAGAAAACTGGATACATAAAAGTAAACTTTATTTTCGATTCTCCGTGTAATTCTCCTGACTGGTTTGGGTACTGATCCTACCCCTGGGTTTTTCAGTATTAGAATGAAGTATTGAATAATTTTCCTTTTTCGCAAGGATAAGTAATCGGAGTCATAGTCGTGATCTTACCCCTTGAATATGTTGTTTGGGGAGAGACCCCTGGTAGTTGTAAGATTTCCGTTCCGCTGTCGAGCGGTTTTCGCTCGATTGGGTTTTTGGGAAACGCGGTGGCGGAATATTGCGGTTGCTCGTTTATCAGCGACAAGCGTGTTAAATCGGGTGAGGGAGGAGCTTGAAAAATGCGGTAGGGGGTTGGGAGAGGCGGGACACGAGACAATACAAAGCACTTCTAAGGCTGTACTCTTCCTCATCAAATTGCGTAAAATCTTTTTGGGATTTGAGGTTTCTGTTTCCTTTCCCCGATCATCATCGTCTCTGAATGGTTAGTTGAACACATGCGCTTACTCTCGTTAAAGATAAGAAGATATGGCGAGCTAGAGCGTGTGGTAATATTATAGATCAGACTCTCTAGCCTTTGGAAACCAAATCAAAAGGCAACAAAGTCACTTCCGCAGTAGGCCTTTGTCGCCCCCGCCCGTTGGCTCGATGGCAAATCCGTTTCGTCTAAAAGGCAAGAGCTATCCAGTTAAAATATCTGTTGAATATCTATGCAAGTTACGTATGAACGTACGTAATTGGCTAAAAATCCAACTTGAACGAATCATATCCTCCTGAGTTCTACAGCTCTTCCTACTGGATAAACAACCTACAAAATATCCAATTATCAATAAGTACCCCTTCTATTTCAATACTTCAAGAAAATTATCATACTCGTTTTCTACGGGGAGGTGCCATGCACACCTCCCCGACAAACAAAATACAAAAAACAATGAAAATACCAATATAATTCATCGATCCTCATCTATTTACGAGGGGTAAAAGAGATGGCCAAAACACTTACCCCTGAGATTTTTTGTCTTCGGAGTATTTCATTTGGTAGTAGTTTTGTGGAGACAATTTTTGCTTCAGCCTAAATTTTTTTATTTTGAAATAGGAGGGAAGCGTTTTGCTTCGTCGACGATTAAGATTTACACCCCCCTTTGTAAATGATGAGGATTCAAATAACATGGATGAAGGCGGAATGGAACTCTTGTAGGAATATCATTGAAGTTAACAGTCTTCTTGTGCACGTTGGGATAGAGCGCTGCGAAGAGGGGGGGGGGGAGGAAACGGTTCGTTTGGTGAAGGGAGTGGAGTGTTGAAAGGATAAGAGTTGCTGGTTGTGGACAGGTGCGGTGGGGATTTGTAGTATTTGCGTGGTAGAGGGAGAGAACTAGAGGATCACTTCGGTGGGAAGAATGAGGTTAGAGAAGTTGGGGAGTTGAAAAAAAGTATCTCCTGAAATGAGTAGTAGGGGGCTTGTTGAGGTTGCTCACGAAATGCCTCGAGTGGCTTCGTCAGAATGGTGAGTTGTCCTTCCGTGTAAATGCTCGGTCCGTTTCTTGGTCTTTGGCTTCGTTCTTGCGTGGTCTCCGGGTCGTGGCCTGAACGTTTGGCACGTTCGCACTTTTCTTTTTTTTTTTCGTCTGGAAACAGGAGCCGTCCTGGGGTTGGAGCTGAGGACGATCTTCGTAGTGTACCGGAATGCTCCGCTTTGAAAAGGAAACCGTAGGTTTGAAGATTGATGACGATTTATGCTTCTTTTCGAATTTTCTGGATGAGCTGGTTGTCGTATATATTTTTTTTCTTGGGCGGGCTTACTCATCTGGTGCGTCTGGTTTGCTCGTTTGATTGCACAGGGCAATTGATAAGGTGAGCCTAAGCTGTGTATCTGACTTTATCCAACCTGAGGAATACAAAGATTTGCGGGGGATTGTTGACCCTGTGGACGTTGGGAAGATCAGACGAGACCTGCAGATTCTCTACTTAGAATACGCGGCTCAGTGCGAGAAATTGTCGACTCGAATTCACCTTTCCGTTGAAGCTGAGCTTTTGGATCCCAGTCGCTGTATTCCCAGAGAGGCCAATCCGGAGAGGGCACGAACAATTGATCTCTCCCGTTCGAACCCGCCTTTGTCAGACCAGCAACTGAGGATTTTCTGCATAAGTCTCCACCGGGCAAATTGCGGGATATTG
Organism: Rhodosorus marinus; assembly: GCA_029953675.1. Classification (NCBI taxonomy): domain Eukaryota; phylum Rhodophyta; class Stylonematophyceae; order Stylonematales; family Stylonemataceae; genus Rhodosorus; species Rhodosorus marinus. Next base: position 1,624,231 of record JAMWBK010000009.1, read on the forward strand.
GAAGAACTGAGGTCACTAAAATTCTGCGACAATCTCATCGGGTCCACTGAAGCTGCAAGAGCTATCAGAATGCTGATGTGCGTTGGCAACGGGAAGCTGGAGCTGGATCTGAGTAGGAACAAGAATATCTGCGATCTGGATCACGCTTTTCTCCAATTGAAACGCGATTTAAAGCGAGTGGTAAGGAAGCTGTTCGATTCGGATGAGCACAAGTCCGTGGATGTCCTACTGACGTTTGACAATTTCCTTTGGCTCATTAGGACTCTGACGTGTATACCAAGCGTTTGGGATTAAGAAGGTTGGTGCTAGATGGGACAAGTGTCAAGAGCCTTTCGATGGATGTTTGTGACATCCTTTATGGTATAGAGTCAATTTCGTTGAGCTACACCAAGATATCGAACCTATGGTCGACGACCTCGGCGCTCAGGAAATTGGGTCTTAAGAGTTTGTCGTTTCAGGAGCCGATGAGAAACTCCACATCTGCGAAGCATCCTCCAGGCCCGGGCGAAAAACCCAGAAGCAGAAGTTCAGCCTGCCGGTTCAGACTTGACAGTCCAATATGCAGGGAGAAGGCGTATCGGTCTTTTATATTGTATCAGTTGACGACCCTCGAAGTTTTAGACGGTGTAAAGGTATAGTTGCAGAGCAAGCTCAACCGGAAGAGGGTTTCTGACTATTCCAAGCTGCTAACCTTGGAGCCGCGAACATCGGTTAATACAGGTTTCATATGGTGAGCGTGCCCTCGCTGAGGAGATGGTCCATGAGCACTATGAGATGTCGCAGCCAGTGGACAATAGTGAACGGCTTGATAGCTTGCTCCGTCTTCGTGAAAGTGGAACTACTTCCGTACCAGTATCTAGGACAGGGAATGCTGTTAACAACGTGATGAACGTGAACAGACTGTGTGAACGAGTGCTAGAGCAGCGCGTCGATCACCCACACATATCCCAGCCATGCCCATCGAGCCTGAAACCGAGGCAGTTTGAATACAACCCGAACGTTCCAGAATACTTGATCTTCGGATCGTTTGATGGTGAGGCTGAAACTCTTCACTTGTTTTAATTAGTCTGGGGTTTTCATTTGCGAAATCGAGCTTAGTCTTGAAACGTTTGCTGTTCTGTTCACTGCTCTAGGTGGTGTATATTTGCTTGATCACGAAACTGGCAGAGTGGCGGGGAGCTCGTTCATGTCGTCTGATGCGGTTATTGGGTTGAGCTGGACCAACAAAAACCCCTTCCTCTTTTTAGCCGGCTCGGAGAGAGGTACAATTCAGCTCTTTGACGCTGCGAAGATGAGGAACCATGAGGACCCGATCAAACACTGCTTTCCTAGCTTCGATCAGCTCACTTCTCTGCACATGAATTGCAACGACGATCAGTTCATTGTCAGCGGGTACTCGAAAGATGTATCCATATACGATTTGGAGGCAGGAAGAGTTTCAGCTCAGTTCAAGGACTGTCATGAGACGCATGTGAACGTCGTGAAATTTTCACACTCTTCACCGAACATATTTGCGAGCTCTTCTTTCGACCACAATGTCAAGTTGTGGGATATAAGAGAACCATCGTACAATGGGTTCAAGACGCCCATCTACTCCAGGAGGTGCGCGGTTAACTAGGGCAAAACGAGCATATGACTTTTCGCGCTTTCCTTTCATCTCAACAAGTTCTCTGTTTTGCTACATGGACCGTCCAGGTCCACGAAGCCCATCGTGATGGCTTGCTTCTCCCCGGACGACAAGTACATTTTGACCTCGGCTGTGGACAACGAGGTTAAGCAATACCTAACGAGTGATGGCAGTCTAGTGCGAGACTATGATATTCGACCGGTTCATTCCCCAAGCAACTATACAAGATCCTATTTCATGAACAATGGCGAATATTTCGTTTCTGGGTCATGCTGTGAAAATGTCGTTAGGATCTTCAGCACTTCCACTGGCAAATTGTTGAGGGTAAGAGCTTTACCCCGCGGACAACGTCGGTTTCTTCACTAGATAGGAGCTCTTTGGATGCAAACTGTTCTTATGAACGCTCATCGGTCTTCTTCATTTGCTCGTTTTTCTTTTTGGCAAAACCAACAGGAGGTTGAGATCGATAGCAGATGGTTTAGAACTACGTGGGAAGAGTTCTCAGAGAAGGGAATTGATGATGACCACATATTTGTACAAAGCCTGAGAGGAGATCCGTTCACTCCTTTCAACTTTTCAGTGTTGGCAGCGTCACACTCCTCTAAGTCAAGCACTATTGTGAAGCTGAATTTACTGAAACAGCTGGAGGACTGAGGCGGAGGGGGGGAGGGAGTATGCCTGAGTTCTATTAATGAAGGAGAAACTGTTGGACATATAACTGCGTCGACGAGAGGACGCTTGTATATTTGTAGATGCTACGAGTTTTGCGTTTGTCGTTACGGCCCTATTTTTCCGTTTTTATTAAGTTATAGATTTGTAGCAATAAAAGTACGCCGCCAGAATACCTCTTTTTTGCGCACTTGTTTGTGTCTGAAGTCGTCATTCTGACCAGCGCAGAAGCTGGTGTGCCGCCTCCGTCGATGTTCCCAACAGCTGGCCCTTCAGGCCTAACATTGGACGCTGGTTATCGTTTCTTTCTCCAAAGCTTGCTTTTTCTTCTGTCGGAGCACATATCCTTCGCATTCGCGGAAAAAAACCATCCCCCAATCGCTTCAATGGCTTTCCGTTTCTCTTTCAAGCCGCTTACAAAATTGTGGTGGATTGCGACTGCATCCGCTGTCGGCCATCCGCTTCCGTTGGGAAACTGATCCAGCGACATGACCCGGGTAGTCGCAGTACCTCTCTTTCCTTTCCATCTGCACCTGTCGTTTCCCACAAGCGTACCTGTACCCCTCGGAGTCCCAGCGTACTGACCGCATAGAACCCAGTTGAATGCCTTTTGCTGAGACCTATTGCTGTTCAATCCCTGTTCAGCAATCTGCGAACACGATCCACAACATGTGGATGCCAAAACAGCAGCGACAGCTTAGAAAGATGCGGATTCATACAGACTTTTTAGTTTCTGACAATTCACCTCCTCGAACGCATCCATAACCGCAGGCTTAGGCCTTGCCAGGAAAAGACCCGAATTCAGCCTGAGGTTAAGCTTCATCGGATCATCTCTACCGTGCTTTATGTCGCTAGTCACAACGAGGTCCTCGCTGAATGTCTTCATGATTGTCAGCGGGTTTTTCAGTAGAGTTACGTCCAGGTCGACAAAAAGTACTGGCACTTTCCTTTTGAGGACCGACAGGACCGCTGCAGTCTTCGTCTGAGAGAGAATAACAAAGTCTTTCGATCCAAAATCAGCAGCTTCGGATGACAAATTGATATCTGCTTTCGACTTGTCTGTAGTGAAGAGTACGCTTTGCACGTTTCGCTTCTGCGCGTAAGAGTGCATTTCTTCGTCGAGCGATACTAGAAGATGGTCGTGAAGCTGATGTTGCGCGAGGGACCAGAAAGGCGAATATTTTGGCGGCACTGGTCAGCACGCGGGTGTTGGCGAGGACAGTGATCTGGTTTCAACTTACTCCTACATTCCTCAAAGAGCAGATCGCATTCATCGCAAATTCTCTGTACCCATAATTGGCAACCAGCACAACGACTGCACCGTTTCTGGAACCCTTCACAACGGAACTTACGAGTGTGCCAACTCTCTCCTCAGATTCCACGACTATTCTTGGTCGAACGTCAATAGATTCATTATAAACCTCGCTCCTAACCCCCATCAAAATGAAAACCAGGAACAACAACGTCGCAGTTCCCACCATCCCAATAATTACAAGATGCCGATTCATCGGCCCCACAACACCGTCCACAGCTTTTCGAAACCATTTTCCGTTCCTAAATCCTCGCTTGCTTTTCATCCAGTTTACACAAAGACCACAATCCACTATTCCCACCCCGCTCTCCTCAACAAATACCTACAGAATTCCTCTTCAAACCAACCCACAATACCCATTCAGCCCCATCACCACTCACCCTCCCAAATCAAACACAATTACATTCCAACAACCCCAAACAAAAAAAATCAATCCTCCCCAAACCCCATCCCAATCTCCCCCCTTCAACCTTTTCTATCCACCCAATCAAACCTGAACAAAAAAACCAATAAATCAAATCACGTCTTCCATTCTCATTGATACACAAATCCCATTTTCAATACATTCCAACCTTTTTAACCCTACTCACCCCCCTCCTCCCTCCCAAACAATACAGTTACCCTAACAAAATACATACATACTTGCCCCATTCTGAAGTTTACTTGGAAATCGATCTTCTTAATAGCCTTGTTTAAGGTAAGTAACTCAATACCAGACAACGGCCACGACACACACACATTTTTGTTCCTCACCCCAAAAAAACTAAAAAAACTGAACGGTTGTGTTTTGTTTTTGTTTTTTTGAATAATGTCGTCAACCTGTCCTATCTTATGATTTTAAGGGGACAGACTGTAAATTCTCCAAAGTTTAGGGATGAGTTTTTCAAAATCAAGAACTAGTTTTAATTTTATTTTGTTTTATGGTTATTTTATGAAATATATTCTTATTTAAGGATAGATGCGTTGAAAATAGTAGGTTGGGTTTTTAGAATGTCTGAGAAGGGAGAGGGTGGGACTACTGTGGGACAGTTCTAGACTTAGCTGACACTGTATGGGTGCCAGGCTGTGGCGCGCTCAAAGTGATTGGCCTCGGTCGCCTCATGGACAAAGACTTTAATGTTAGATCAGTAGACGACAAGACCCTCTTAATTGGGAGAGACGGTTTAGAGATCTTTGAAAGCCACACAAAACAAAGCTGTCTTGGCTTTACTGATCTCACCTTTCAAAACAGCATGTAGTCGTGAACGCCTTCATCAGCGGGAAGGCCGGACAAAAGGTTTTGAAAAGATGTGCTCGGGGGAGCTCTGTGCGGTGGGTGGGTGGGTTAGATTAGGATGGGTTCGTGAAGAAATAGAGGGTGATAGTCTGAACGATGAGGTTTTCGAGGGTATTCATGAGGATTATGAATGATTCTGCCGTAGTCTGGAGTGGTCGAAAACTCTGTGATAGCGGATTCTCTCTCTCCCATCCCCCCCGCCCCTCGGCAGGGTGGTGGCCAGCTGCTTCAGAGGCACACCGGAGATGTAGACCGTCAGTGGTCCCATGTTGGTTCTTCCATCGTGGCATTCCCTTGTCCCAACTGTTGGGTTGAGCAAGCCTCCCGTTCAGTGATTTGCTCGGTAGGCAGTTAAAAAGCTAGCTTGGACTGTGCGCGCCGAGGTTAGGAGCGGGCTAGAATTTGTTGCATACGCGTCCACAACCGGCTCAAACCAACTTACTGCAGCTTCATGCATTAACAGGTTGATGGCAAATCCCAACACCAGAATAAAGAAAGAAATCGTCTATCAACGGACGCACTCGGGTCCAATCCAAAAACTCGTCTAAACGGGCGTACTCGACAGCGAAAGAGCGACCGGATGAAGCTGACGGTTTTCAATACAAACAAAACAGCATACTCGGCCCTTCGTTACAAAGTGTTGGAGCAGCGTAAAGGGATTGCCTCAGGCCTCAAAACCACAAGCAAGCAAGTCCAGTATTCCGGCGTTCATTCTTGCCTGGCCTTGAACGGACATCCAAACATTGCCACTGCAACCGGAGGTTCAGCACCACCGAGCAGCAAGGTGGTTGACACAGCTTTTTTTCTTAATGCTTCCGGTAGTCCCCCATAACCTCCCTCCCCGCGCATCCTTGATGTTCAAGTCAAGGACCGAGAACTCGAAGAATCATGATCCCTGCCTTCAAAACCTCCTCTAAACCCATGGTCGGTACCTCCTGGCCTTCCCTCCAAGTCCATAATCGAATACTACTTTCACTCTTCTCAACGCTTCAGGAAGTAAAGCAAGGCTTCCCGGTTAGAACTCTCTTAAAACACTTTCTCCATTCCCCAAACCCACTAGTTTTCTTCCTCAGGTACATAGTGCCCCAACCACCTCCACAATGGCAACTTAAGCAGACCTCTTGTGCACTGCCATCCTTCCAGACTTTCGACGGGGGCTAGTCTTTTCGACTTGCCAGTCCTTCCATCACCAGCAAAAAAAGGGGAGTGACACTTTGCCCCTTCCTTCAAGAGCAGAGGGGCAGAGTTCGGTTTCCTTTTCTGAGCAGAGACTAAGGAAGGAATCTTGAGACTCCTTTAGAACGGAAGAGGTTAACGAAGGTAAGAAATTGAGAATCTAGGAAGAGGTTTGGATGCATGCTTGCAGGTGTTTTTAGGATTCGGGAAGACGGTGGGACCGGAGAGGAGGGGTGGATGGGGTTTGCAGGAGCTTCTTCTCGTTGAGAAAGTTGGTACGGCTTTGGTTTTGTTTTGTTAGTAGACCTTTTGTTGCTTATATTTATTTATTGAGTAGTTTTGAGGACCAAGCGCTGTGTGTGTTTGGTTGGGAAGTGTTGCAGGAGTTGGGTTGTTTGGCTTTTTTTCTGGTTCGGAAGTAGATCAAGGATTTGTCTGTGTTGGGGTTGAAGGTATTTGGATGCGCTGTGGAGTTATAGTGTTTGCGAAACAGGCGAGGTGAAAGGGACTTTGATTAGGGGTTGAGACGAGCGGTTGATCTGTGGGTTGGTGACTTGGCCGTAGTCCAAGCTGAGCTGTTTGTCGTTCGGCGGGGGCCCTTTTTTTTTTTTTTTTTGTCGTCAGTGGGTCTAGCAGGAAGTTCTTTTCATTCTTTGTCGGGCACTTGGTTTGGTGCTTTTGGAGAGTGAAGGGTGCGCGGGGTTTTTCAGCACGGCTGGCGGAGTGGGGCTTGCTTTGGGAGAGATGAGGTTCTCCCAATTCTCAAGAGTTCAAGCAGTTCGGCAGTCTCCACTGTGATCTGTACGCTTTGGACTTGAACGGGAATGTGATCTCCTGGCATGAGGTTCTAGGACCATGGCTGACGGACAGGAAAAAAGTGAGACCCTTGAGGAGCTTCGTGCGCTCATTCCCGGGACGAAGTTCGGAAATGATGTGAGTAGACCCGAGGTTTCCTAACCTCAAAACTTTTCACCAAACCTGCGTTTCCGTATTTCCCTGGTAGATTGTGCTTGTTGGCTTTGGTTAAAGTTCCCTATTAATAATCGGTTGTCGTTCTTTGGCAATAGGCGAGCACAAACCGCACCACGCCGGCTGCAACCAGAAGACCAGCTTCGCAGAAGATGCAGCCCGAGATGAGATCCGCTGCAGGGTTGCATCAACAGGTAATTTGGAAATGGTTGGTTGAATTTGTGATCATGTGTGTGGATCTAAGCTGTAGGTCATGTGCTTGACTGACTGCAATAGGCTTTTCCGGCTCAAGGCATGGGCACCGGCCCGCCCGCAATCGCACATCAAACGGGAGCTCCTAACAATGTAAGTGATACTCGAGCTTTCCGCTTTGGTTCCAGTCCGTCTGGAGACCAGTTGTTGCCGCACTTGTGAAACCTGGTAGCAGGCAGCTGACAAAGTACGTGTGACAACGCCTGCTTACACAGAACCCTTCGAACGGAACCGAGAAAGAGTTGATGGCTTTGATCGATTCTACGAAGAAAAGAGAACCGAGTTCCGGTGCGTCTAGGAACGTTGACGAGTTGAAGCAGTTAATCGGGAATACAAAAGCGAGAGCGGCCTCTGCTCCTGGCTACAGTGCTCCCACGGCGACGAGAGCGCCAGCAACCAGCCCCCAGAGCGGGAGGAGGACTCAAGCTGAGGTCTGTCGTTGCCCTACACTTCATAGTCGTCCTAAGCTCAGGTCCTCACACCTACCATGGTCCACGTGTGCATTTACGTAGGGCGCTGGAAGCACTGCGGGCGAACTTTGGTCCTTGATTGGAGACAATAAGCCCAAAAAGGAATCGACTTCAAGCACTTTGGCGGAGCTGAATGCTCTTGTCAGCAGCACGTCTGCCTCGGCTGCGAAGACGGGGACCAGACCAAGCAATTACAAAAAGCCGCCCACTCCCACTGCTCAGCCGGTGACGCCCCATAGTGCACCAGTCCAACCCAGAAGTGCTACAGCCCAACCCAGAAGTGCCACAGCCCAACCCAGAAACGCTGCTTCAAAGCCTGTAAAGAGGGTTCGGGTAGGCCTTATTTGTGATTTTCGCAATACTTGGCGGGCCTTTGCGGATCTTGCTCATGTCCGTGATGACCTTTCTCATGTGGCCTGAGCAGAAATGGACGAAAAACTGCGAAGAATTGCTAACGCGGATTCGAAATTTAAACGCGGCCCCAAGAACAAGCGTTCAAACAGCAGCATCTGGCCCAACCACGGTTGCCAAGCCAGCTTTAGGAAGACCCCGTCAGCCGTCGAAGGCTGAGTTGAGAAGTTTTCGAAGTAGGAAAGTCCTCCCAGTTCTCAGGATGGTTGCCACATCTGGATTTTCAAAGTTTATTCCACTTGCGCGCACCCTCAAACAAGCTATTCTTCCTCCCAACAACTTGCAGTGCGAAGTGGGAATGTTGATGAACTTAGGAGGAGGTTGGGCCTGCCTCCCATGAAGTGGGACGTTAGTCCTCAGGTGCAGAGTGCTACTAGAAGTATGACCCAATTCATTCAATCCTCGGTGTTCTTTTCTTGCATACGCTTTGCGGCGCAAGTACTAACAGTGACTCACTCTGCGCAGGACCACCACAAGGCAGTCTTGAAGCATTCTTGCATTCAGTGGTGTACAAATACAAACAGAGGATTATGTCGTCGACTCGAGATGACAAGGAGACCACTATTCGCGCTTTTCAGACTCAGGTTCAGCAATTGTTTAAAGAGTATAGGACAGGTCGAATGCCCAGTGACAAGGTACAAAACAAGGGAAGAAAGTTTCGTATCTGGTCTGATGTTTTCGTCGCTCACTGCAGTTGGCGCAAATCTTCTCGACTATTTTCTGTTCGCCGAATCTAGGTTGTGGAAGTCGTTTGTGGTAAAGGCCGCGAGATTGGTATGCCCGAGATAGATACAATGCGGCAAAAGTGGTATGCGAATGCAAAGGAGAGAGCCGCTATGGCAGGCGGCGCAGTAGGCAAAGCGAAAGGAACGGAAGCGGCAAAACCGGCAGAGACCCCAGCAGCCTCGGATTCCGTCTCGGCGGGTGCTGCGAATGTCCCGGAAGGAAAGCCAGCGAAAGGTCGCGGGTCGATTGGTTGCAAGAAGGGTAGGTTGGAGCTCGGGCAAGCAGGCCAAATGACAACCTTGTGAATAGTTGGCGGAGTGTTATTTTGTTGCCCTCTTGTCTAATACTCTTTTTGCAGCTCCAGCGCAAGAACCTAGACAGGCAAACGGCAAGGTTGGAGAAGGGACACCTAAGCGGACCACGAAGAAACCCGGGGTTGCAAATGTGCCTGGTGCGAAGGCGACTACCGGTAAGGCGACCGCTACGAAAGCGACCGCTGCGAAGGCGACGGCTGCAAAGACTGCTGCGAAAGCGACTGCCGCAAAGACTGCTGCGAAAGCGACTGCTGCGAAAGCGACTGCTGCGAAAGCGACTGCTGCGAAAGCGACTGCTGCGAAAGTGACTGCTGCGAAGGCGGTCGCTGGAAAGCCGATAACTTCGAAGGCGACCGCCGCGAAAGCGACCGCTGCCGCGAAGGCGGCTGCGGCAAAGTCTGCGAAGGCGACGGCTTCAAAGTCGACACCGAAGAACACTCCTTCGAAGGCTACTGCGGCGAAGTCCTCTACTCCGAAGCCGAACCGAGGCTCGGCAAAATTATCCGCTGGTGAAGCGAAGTCCGCGGTACGTCGCAGACAAATTGACTAGGCACTGTTTTATCTGTGAACTCATATTTGCGTACACCATTGTAGGAAAAGACGCCGGCAACACCCGTGGAATCGGAGGATCCTGCGCTTGTTGAGGAAGATCCTCAGTCCTGGGTAGTATCCAAGAAAAAGCTTTCACGTGTGATTAGTAAGGTTGTAGATGAGAACGGTATCGCTCTGAAGGAGGATGCGCTGGAATGCATGGAGCAGGCGGTTCGAGAGCGCCTGAAATATGTGGTAGCGAAACTTATGCTTACTTCCAAACAGCGGACGGAGTCGAGGAAGCGGGACTTCCTCATATCGGAGTCCGGAGTAGCAGTCGCGGTAGGTGCAATGAGACTGTGTTGTGTCAATGGAGTTTGCGCACGAACGGCTGTGTGCTGACGAAACGCGTTGTACCATTTTTTCTTCCATTCCATTTCCTTTTCTGCAGCAACAATTGCAAGCTGCGAGAATGAATGAAGAGCGCAAGCTGGATGTTGCCGCGGAGAACAGAAAACGTCGACGTATGGAGGAGGAGGCGAAGAAGAGCGGAAAGGAGGGAGAAGGAGAACCTGGGAAGGGGGGTAGTGCCAAGCCAGATGGGACTGAAGGAAGTAGCACGAAGAAGTCTGCCGTCGACAAGAACGTTGTGGAGCGAGAAAAGAGGGCAGAAAGTATGAAGGCCACGAATAAGGCTCTCAGGAACCTCACTGCTGGCATTCGGGTGAAGAGAAAGTTTGCGCTCCCTTCGAAGAAATCGGGAGGGGACAGGAAACCACTGGATACGTCTTCACTATTGAAGCCAGGAGCAGGGGCAAAGACTGCGCCGGCAAAGGCTTTGCCCACGAAAAGTGGGCCCTCGAGGGCTGCACCGGGTGCATCGCCGACGGGAAAGAGCGCACCGCTAAAAACAGGGACAGGAACTACTGGCAAGAAGGTCGCAAAGTCGGAGAAGTCGTCTGGGTCAGGAACAACGTCCACGGCCGGTGCTAGCGGTGCCGCGAAATCCAAGCCTGTACCGAGCATTCCGTTGACCCTTCGTGACTGTCTATATTTTCTCGAGCACGAACGGTTGTCTAGGAAAACAGATTTGCTTCTCAGGTGGTATTCTAGATTGGATTGCCCTAGTCGCAAAGCACCACCGCCAGCTGGCAAAGTAGCAGCGGACATGAAGGAACTCCCACCTGCTCCCAAGAAAGCCGCCGCGTAAAGGACCGACAGGATCGTTCGAAGCTCTCTGGCATCAGCGTCGGACACGCTGTGCTTGGGAACTATTCTAGACAAATTTTTTTTTGAATGTGTACTAGCTTACTAGAATGCTATGGATGATCTCTGCGTTCCTTTTTTTTTTGTTTCAAGCGCGATGACCATGGAATGCTCGCGCCCACATGCGTACCGACACTGCCCACCTTGCATAATGATATAAACTAAGAAAAGAAGAGTGGCAGTTGCTTGGCGGTTGTATCGCAGGGCAGGATCTTGATGACACGGGAGACGTTGTTCACCCTGGGAAAGGTGTCAACAATAACACTGAAACCCTGCTAGGACCGGCCTCAGCGGACACTGGGGTTACGTTAGTCTGGGGTAGTAGTAGAGGGCTTGACAAACGGCAGGAGCCTGCTGTCAGACCTATTGGCGTTCCTGAGGTCCTACGAAAGCTAGCGACACAGTGGGTACTAGGTCACCTGACCACACGACTTCGGGAGCTCCTCGTCCCCCTGCAACTAGGCCTTGCCGTCAGTGGAGGTTGCGAACGGTCCCTGCACGCAATACAGGCCCATCTCTACTGTGAACCACAATCGGCAGTTCTACGACTCGACCTGGCGAATGCGTTCAACCGAATTGATCGGCGTATTGCAAAACAACTAGTCGACCGCCATTACCCAGAGCTGGCAGCCATCTACCGCCTGGGATATGGAAGCAACTGCGAGGACTCACCTACGCTCCTAGGCTGCGCCCCAAAGCTACAGACGGCACACTGCACCCAGATCGACTACACCTGCAAGCGCAGACGGGAGTACAACAAGGAGATCCTTTGGGACCTGCCTTACACGCCCTCACTGGCGCCTTTTCTCGAAGCAATGCGGCAGAAACACCCTGAGCTGACTACTGTCGCCATCCATGACGATATCACGCTCGTGGGCCCCCTGGAGTCAATGAAAGCTGCCCTACTGTGTAGTCAAAATGCCCTCCCTACCATTGGGGCGGAACTACAACCTCAAAAGTGCACCCTATTCGGCTACCACATAGCATCACCTCGACTGGTTAGCAGATACATGCCGGACCTCAATGTTTCTCGCGAAGGAGTAACCAGACACTCCATTCCCATTGGGACGAGAAAATATGTGGAAGAAGCTTTGAGAACACTACAAAACAAGCATGAAACACCGGGCAAAGAGATTGCCCATCTGCCTCCTGAAGAGCTCAACACACAACTGGCGCTGTTCCGATACTGCTCGGAAACGAGACTTGACTACACCCTAAGGACAGTGGCTTACCACTACGGCAGAAGTTTAGCACGTGAAGCGGACTACAACACACGACTACAGTTGGAAAGGCTACTAGGCTGTCTACAAACAGCCCATGCGGACGACCCTGACGGAACGCACCCGGCTTGGAAGCAGGTAGCACTCCCCTGCCGATGGGGGGGACTGGGATTCTGCACTAGGAGTCCCGCTCCCAAATCCTAGTGGCAACTACAGCCATTAGGGGGAGACTGAGACCGGAAACCAGCCCCCGAATAAGGCAGCTCCTCAACCCCACGTACCTGACTGCTGCCCCTCCAGCAAATTCCCCCCCTGACCAGTCTGCGGTGAAGCAAGGTTCCTTACAGCAGACCCTCTCAAGAGAGGCACACCTTACTGCTTTCACCCGACTGGTCACGGATCCCTTACTCGACCCGGAACATCGTGCCCGAATCCGTTCCGTTGCAGGCGTCTGGCTAAGAGATTTACCACAATTCGGAGCCCGACTGAGTGGGAGAGGCATGCACCTGAATATCCGACAATTGCTGGGTCTCCCGATTCGGGGACTGCGGACGACGGAGAGGTGTACTACGTGTAATAGTACACACCGTACGAACGGTGTACAAAGATTCCATCATTGTCAGACCTCGACTGGGCTCTGGCAACGGCGACATGATCAGCTCTGCACTGAGCTGGCGCGTTGGCTTAACAGATGGCAGTTCAGAGATGTTCAGGAAGAACCTACAGACTACTTCACGAACTCGAATCTACGACCTGACTTGGTAGCTATACACCCTCGGACATGGCAACGATTTGCGATCGATGTGACGGTGGTGTCACCCCTACAGGCGAGACACCAACCCAACAGCAAAGACAACAATGGTTATGCAGCAAAACAGGCGGAGCGTTGGAAACTGCACACTACAAGGAGGCGATGGTGACAGAGCATCCAGATGACAAACTGATTCCGATTGCGATAGAAACCTTCGGCCGAACGGGGCAGATGACCCAAGACTTTCTCCGAGAGGGCTGTGGGCACATGCTAACTAAGCAGTACGAGTTGAGCAACGTGCGGGCTCAACTAAACAGAACACTTTGGGCAGGGAACGCAGAGCTCGCGTTAGGGGCTTTGCGCGTGGATCAGTCGGACCAGCCACTGATCCCTTATTTTTCTTTTTTATCGTAGCTAGAGACCCCGGGAGACGGGGTTAAACACACACATTTTCCCTAGATCTTGATAGAATTAGTGTTGCCCTGCACTAGGCATTTGCCGAGTAAAGTTTACAGCTACGTTAGTCTCGGGTTACGTTAGTCTGGGGTTAGGCAGCTGCCCAGTAAAGCTTACGGTTACGTTAGTCTAGACTTTTGAACAGCCAACTTCAGATTGGTCGGACAGACCTGCCTATGGAGTGAGTTAAATTATCAAGTCCTTAACATTCGACCATCTGCAGTGAGCTTTTCTTTCACATACAAGCTAAGAACGATTTTTTCTTTTGAGTTAATTAGCTACCACCGCCACTTTCGAGTCCATTCTTCATTTCCCAATCCCAACTGGACTCAACGGCCTCCGCCGGAATTTGATCAGATCCAACTCCACAGGCGCAACTCAAATGTCATATGACCAATTTGCTTTGATCCTTTTTTGGGGGGGGGAAAACCGAAATCACGTTCAATAAATACAATCTAAATGATATCAACCCGCGGACTAAATAAAAGCCATTGGCCAATTAAATTCCAGTTACCTGATCGGGAGTCGGTTTTGACCAATCATCGTATAAACAAATCGTGCTCCTCAACAACGATTCGATAAGCATAGCCGTGCAAATATTTTTGATATTCAAATATGATCGCCCCCTGAGATATTATTCGTCTTCTCTTTCAACTTGTAGCTCAGGGGATGAAAACACATAAAAAACAACCTACGGTTATTATTATTTCCACAAAAGCATCAACTTCGATGAACTCACTAAAACAATCCACCCCTTTACTAACCTCAACGTCAGAACATTAAAAAACACTTAAATCTACGACGGATATTTTCCTTCAAAATTATTTAGTCTTTTCTTAAAAAAGCGATAAAATCGATTAGCGAATCAACGAATGGAAAAATCCACGAAACCGGTGGCGGACGGTAACTTTAATATTGTCATTAAATAATCCGCAAATCCTTGTTAGTCCCTGTTAGATTACTTCCGAAACAAGGGTTTTTCGTAGACCGCCTTGAGTACCACACTCAAATTTGGTTATTTTAAGATCGATTTTGTGCGTATTTTCGGCGGGTTATATTAGGCAATAGAGGGTTTTAGGGTTTTTAGGGTTTTTGTTTTTGTTTAAGTGTTTTTTGTTTTTTTTGGGTGGAGGAAGAAAAAGACTGAAGTCCGAAAGTTTGGTGAGAGACTCTGTGTGCGGGACCCCGCACAGAGAGAGAGAAAAGACACACACAGAGAGACAGAGAGACAGAGAGAGAGAGAGAGAGAGAGAGAGATGGATTGTTGAGTAAGGTTTTTGTGCACAGGAAGAGAGAACTAGTTTTTTGGATTGTTGGAATGGATGAGAATGGATATTAGAGAGGAGAGGGTTGGGATTGGAGTGTAAAGGAGTTGGGGAGGGTGAGGAAGGAGTTTGTTTTTGTTTTTTTTTTGTGGTGGGGGGTGGGTTGGGGTGGGAGGGGGGGGGGGGCGGCGGGGAAGGTGATGAGAAGGAATTTTTATATCGCAGGGTGGTGATCTGTTTTACGTAATTTTTTTTGTTTGACTGCTTGGTTTTGTTTTTTTTTTGGAGGTAGGGGTAGGGGTGGGGTGGTTTTGATTTGTTTGGTTTTCATGGTTGAGTTTGGGTTTGTGGTTGGGGCGGAGGTGGTTCGTGGGTCGTTGACTCGAGAGAAGACCGTGTCGACCCGTGGGAGGTCTGTGACGTCGGTTCGTTCGAGATCGACTGTTGTTTGTACGGCGCTTCAACCGCCGTCGGTTCAGAAAGTGGGTTCGGATAAAGACGTCGAGAAGATGAGCGTTCTTCTGCCTGAGAAGCTTTCTGCGGAGGGTATTGCGATCCTTCAGGAGGAGTATGATGTGAGCATCAAATACGATCTCACGCCGGAAGAGCTCCTCGAGCAGATCCCAATGTATGAAGGCCTTATCGTTCGCTCGGGTACCAAGGTTTGTTTCTGCCCCGCACCCAAGCTTGTTGTTTACTTACTCACCACGAATGGATCTCAGGGCGCGGCGACTCATATCGATCGTATCCACAACTCTCACCTCGCCGACTTTTCAACTTCCTCTCTCAAAGGTTACCCGTGAAGTTATTGAAGCTGGAAAACGACTGAAGGTTATCGGTCGCGCTGGCGTTGGTGTGGATAATATTGACCTCAACGCCGCTACCGAGCGTGGTGTTCTCGTTGTCAATGCTCCTACAGGTACGTACATTCCTCCCCGTCTTCGCACCCACCGTCCAATCCACACCTTTGGACTCCATCTGGACTGCAACGGAACGGAGACACTTTCGCTCCCTTTGGATGTGGACCTTAGACTGAACCGATCGGCGATTTCTCTGCGTTGCACGAATAGGAAACTGTGTTGCAGCAGCCGAGCATGCGATCGCTCTGCTTTGTGGAGTTTCAAGACTGCTATCTTCCGCAGATTCCACGTTGAAGAATGGAGGATGGGACAGGAGCAAGTTTGTGGGTGTTAGCTTGGTAGGAAAGACCATCGCTGTTGTTGGTTTGGGTCGAATCGGTCGCGAGGTTACCAAGCGTTGCCAGGCAAGTCATGGAGGCATTGCCACCAGGTGCTCAACAAACTCAGATAATCGCGGTCCATCTGAAGGTTAGTTTTCGGGTTTTGTAGGGCCTTGGCATGAACGTGATTGCACACGACCCGTTCACCTCGCAGGAAGCAGCGACGTCTCTGGGTGTTCGCCTGGTCTCCCTCGAAGCAGCTGCGGCTGAGGCGGATTTCCTGACACTCCACCTTCCGCTCACGGACGGAACACGTGACATGATCGATTCCAAGATTCTGTCGATGATGAAGCCCACAATGAACATTATCAATGCAGCTCGCGGCGGAGTCATCAACGAGGACGCTCTGTTGGAGGTATGAAAATCCGAATTTTTTTTGTTTGTCGAGTCCAGCGCGCTGATGAGAGCTGTTGTGCCCAATTTTGAAAAAAAAGGCCCTCGAATCTGGAAAAATCATGGGAGCTGGGCTTGACTGTTTCCTTGTTGAGCCTCCAAACAAGGACCCAGAGTCGGTCTCGTACAAACTTTCGACTCATCCCAGGGTTTTGGCAACCCCGCATCTCGGCGCTTCCACCAGAGAAGCACAGGAGGATGTCGCGATCGAAATCGCGACCAACGTGAAGAATGCCTTGTCTGGAGATCTGGTGCCTACGATGGTACGTTAGGATAGCTCCAAAGGACGGAAATCGGTGTTGTGTGGCTCTTTCAGTTTGTCTTAGGTTGCTTCTCTGTCAATTTGCTGCTACTAGGTCAATGCTCCCTCAATTCACAAGGAGCAGCTGACGAAGCTCCTTCCGTTCGCATTGCTTGCTGAACGCCTGGGGCGACTGGCGATGGGTATTGCAGGCCCCGCAGCCGCTGGGGAGGTGGTCATCAACTACAATTTCCAAAAGCCTGTCGATACTAGGCTTCTGAGGGCTGGGTTGATCAAGGGTATCATGCAGCCAGCATTGGACATGCAAATAAGTATTGTGAATGCCGACGGGGTGGCCAGGAAGCAAGGCCTCAAGGTTACAGAAGTAACCAACCTTCAGAGTAAGGAGGACAACTCCATTTCGGTCGAATTCAAGGGCGCTCCGATCGTCGAGGGAAGAGTCATCAGTGAGAAGCCAACGGTAACTAGAATTGGTCAATTCCTTCCGGATTTGCGCCTTGATGGATACCTTCTGCTATACGTTCACGATGACAAGCCGGGACAGATGGGAAAGGTAAGCGGGTCCTCTTCAAGGGTGTTCACGTCATAGAGGCAATCGCACGCGAAGACCTGCAAACTGAAGGCTAGAGGGTTGGGAAACTGATTGCCTTGAGTGTGATTCGTTTAGGCTGGTGTATACCTGGGTGACCGTGGCTTCAATATTTCGTACATGACCATTGCCCGAGGGGAAGTTCCTGGAGGAAGGTCCCTCGTTTTGACTGGACTGGATAACAAGCCCGACAAGGAAGTGCTGGATGGAATCTTTTCGCTGGTGGGGCACCCTGAGCTCGCTCCAGTGCTTGTTGAATTCAACTAGACCAGAATCAAGCAGTAACTGCGTTTTCAACGTTGATGTGCTTGCGTTCATGAAAAAAAGATTACAATAGTTCAACGACGACAGTGGCAAATTAGCAAAACAGGTCAAGCAAGTAAGCGCGTTCACGTTTAAAATGCGATCGAGGGTCACTGCGCGGGGGGGCTTGGTGTAGGGTACTGGGGCGGCAATTCGCTCCCAAAAGTTAGTCGCCCGCTGGTCCCTTCGCTTCCAATCCGCTGGGAGACCCGCTTGTCCAACGCCAACAAGTCCTTGAAATCACCGGCCTTGTCCGGGAAGTAGCTCAGAAAATAACGCAGCTGGCCGGCCCAAGGCGCTATGAGACGCCTGGCAATAGCGGAGACGTGGTCTGCCTGCAGCGATGTGGAGAAAACGCTCTGCTTGAAAATGAACGAAAAGAGCATTGTTGCAATCCTTAGAGCAGTGCTCGGTCCATGCCGAAGGGCGAAGTAGACCAGTTCATCCGTGACATAGTGCATCTCGAAAAGCAGGTCCATGTAGTCCGGATTCCTCATAGTCTCGTCAAGCTGCTGGAACCAATCATCCAGTGATGGCAGCCCTGCAGCGGCCGATGCGTTTCTTTGCTTCTCTCTTATCTGTGCCAGCATGTTTTGAACGGAGTCACTATCACCGCTTTCCGATGCTACAGCCATGGCAACTGAATCAACTCCAGCACCAGCAACTCTTGGTCGTCGGATGTTCACCCAGAAGGCGGACGACTTCTGCAGGAAGAGTGCAACCTAAATGATTTGAGACGAAGCGAACGGGTGAGGCTCCTGACTTCCCAGGGCGGGGTCAATCATGGTTGTGCTGTCGGTTGGTTGAAACCTACCAGCTCCTCCAGAACGGAAAATGTGTATGCCCGGGAGTTCATAACCGCAGAAAACTCACTAGCTCCTCCAAAAGAAATGCGGAGTCGCACCCAATAGTACTCCTCGGGCAGCCTTTTGTTGTAAACGGCAATGTGCTCCTCCACGTACTTCTCCTTTACCAGGAAAGCCAGCCTCTCAAGGAGCCGAGAGACGCGCAACTTGAGCGTCAACTTGGCGAAACGGTTTTGGTCTACCAAGCTCCCAACCAGCTGTCCGTCTGAGGAGAAGAACAAGGAATCGTTTCTAACCGCGTAATGCAGTTCATCATCAAACAGGTTGTGCACCTCGAGGACCTTCTCAAGATGGCTACCCTCCTCAATCAGAGCCTTATATATTGCCTGTTCAGAATCTCGATTGTGCACCGCAGGCGACATCAGAGAGCTCTTCACGGGAGTCTTCCTCGCTTGCGACTTGGTCATATTGAGCATGTTCAAATTCAAGTCAAACAAGAAGTCCGTCTGATTCAGCTTCAGCTGCGGAGGCCGGCAAGTTGCGGTTATTTCGATAGTCTCCTGGAAATCCTTGACAAGCCGGCAGTTAATAGAAACATTGAACTTGCGAACAATGGTCGTTGCTACCAAATCGCCCTGCAAGTGCTGCAGATCCTCTTCCTCCAATCTTGGCCGAAAGTACAGGAAGATTCGACGTTTCTGCCGAGGATTTATCCACAGCGAATTGACTTTGCGAAGAGTCGCATTGGTGGACGAGAAATTGACCTGCAAGTTCGCCATTAGTTGTTCAGCACCTAGTGTGAACCCGAAAGATCACGTATTGCGGCGGGTGTTACCTCAGTTCGCCACCAGGACGGAACGTCATGACTCAGCAAGAATTCCAATTCATAATTTGAGTCATTGCAGATAAAAAAGGATCTATGTCTATACACGTGATCGAACGTGGCCATGGAATACTCAAGACTTTGTTGACCACCATCGCATAGAACAGAGAAGTACTCTCTGCTTATCCTGGAAACGCTGCCGTCTGCGACCACCTGATGGAGTTTGATAGCTTTTCGATTAGAATTCTCTTAAAAACGGATGGGGTAATACCTACTTCCTACTTTCCAAGGATCAATGCGGGAGTCCTCGATGCTGGCATCTCTCCCTACCTCGATTGATACCCGTATGGTCTTGAGATCCAAAGAGTTCTCTCGGTTTTCAATCAATAAATAGGTTGAATGGACTCCAATTCTCTCCTGATCATCGCCGAAACATGAGGCAGACCAGGCGAAATTAGGTGGAACCTTCAAGCCGGCAAGACGATGAACTCAGTCGCTACAAGTTTTGCACCTACCGAAGAGAATGCGATCTCGAGGTTCTGAACCTTCCCCTTCTCAAGAATTCCACCATTTCTGCTGAGAGAAAACCAACGCTCGTCCGCCTCATACCCATGCATTTGGTGGACCTTGTACTCCACTGGCTCATCCTCAGCGGATTCCAGGGTCAATTTCCATGGGGAAACGGGTTTCCCCACGGTCACCTAAAGAGGGAACGCCCTTAGAACCAGGAAAAAGTATTGGACTTCAAACGCAAGCGTGTTGTTCGGAACAAACCTGTCCGACGTCTGTCTCATATCGGAGTCCACTGCCCGGGAGGGCAGAGCAGCCCTTCACAATTATCACATTGTCTAGGGTACCCAAGTGTGACAAATCCTCGGTTGAAGTCATTTCCTTCTGGACGGACTTCGGCTTCCTCGTGACGGAGACGGGCAGTTCGAAGACCGCAGCATGCTCCTCTAACACGCCGTCACTATCGATTCCCTTAGGAGCACGCCCCATCCCTGCGCCTCCGCTCTCCCCTTCCTGACTTCTAGCTCGGAAAAGAGCTTGCAGAATGGGAGCCTTGGGGGTCTGGAGATCCATATCGCCGAGCTGGTTCAGACCACATGGATAGTTAACGGACAAAGTAGAAAGCTGCACATCAGTTTTGCGCCTGCGGTTCACTGTTCAGCGGGCTGACTGGAAAGGGCTACACGATGCTTCTTCAAATTCCCCACGAAAGGCAATGGCCTCCCAGATGGCTAAGAGCCGATCAGAGTGCTCGCTGATCGAGTGGCCTACCTCTTTGTTCGAACCGCTGTGTTCGCCTGATATCGGTTCGTTCCTGGACATACTCTTGCTGAACGACACTGCGAGTGAGACTGTGACAGGTGGGGCACTTCCGCGGCTCTTATCCCTCAACATAATCGTGGCGTGACGAGGTGACCCTTCCTTAACCAGAAAATCGTCCTGAGCTCTTTTCGCGTAAACCTGCGATTGAAGTTTGCCAGCGTTGAGATTCATTGCTGCGCCGGCTCCATAGCTAACTATCAACGGGGTCATACGTTCGGGCGCGGAGACAAAAACCACCGTTTTGAGAGCCCTGCAGATTGCGGTGGACCGAGCTCACCTGTAGTTCCAACCTACCACCAGCAGGCACTGTTCCCTCCGTAGGCTTGAGAACAACGCTCAAGCTACCGGGCAGTCCAAAGACCACGGCTTCAAAGTGTACGTCGGCGTCTGCCCAGAGGTTCTGCAGCAATACACGCTCATGAATGTTCCTCATTTCGGAGTCGCTCTCTGTGCCGGTGTCTTGATGATCCGGGGAACGCCCAACAAAGAGGGTCAACATTGAAGGGGACACGGAGATAGAAGGTCCCGCGCTCAACTGCCCTACAACGTTTACTACCTCCCCAGGCTGACGTAAATCCCCTACGATGCAACCAACTTCGAGAGATCCGTAGAGGGCGTTAACTTCCTCGACCTACTCGAAAAGGCATAGAGTTTCAGAGGCTAGGCGAGGGCATGAAATCACAAACGAAAGACGGGGCCCAAGCGAATTCTTCGGCGACTGTACCTGATCATCGAAGTCTTCACCGGTAGGCACAGATTTTTCCGACTCAAACTCCTGAAGGAGCGTGGGGGAGGACTGAGCGAATCGATTCAATCCTAATCCACTCGAGGACGATTGGTCCATATCGAATGACTCAGAGGTCGGCGATCCGTCAAACGTTTGAGTTCTCGGAAAGCAGCTGAGGATTTCCTCAAGACTGTCCGGTCTTGAAACTCTTGTGTTGGGTTCAAGCATCACTCTGATCTGTAAGCCGAGCAACCAAGCATTACGTATTCGAAGTGAGAAAATGCTATCAAGGACCGCTTGTTAGGTTTAGCAAACACACGCACCGCAATAGACTCTCCGCTGCTCAGCGTGGTAGTCTTCAAGGGTGACCCCGAGGACAGCTCCGAAACGGTAATGGTAAAGAGGTTGGAGAGCTTGGCTTGCCCTTCGCGCAGCGAAAAGTCCAGAACGCTAAGCTCCTCGCCAACATTGGTTACTCTGAACCATCCTTCACAAGTACCAAGGCTCGGGACAGTCACAGGAGGTAAAACAAGCTCCCATGGCTCGCCGCTGCCCAGCTTGTCAAAAGCAAGGCAGGGCGTGGTAACGGTGGCAGACAGCATCAACGCCTCCGAGTTCTCCTTATTTCTAAGGTTCCTCACTGTTGCCATGAGTGCTACTTCGCCCATTGCGTGATCCCTGAGTCGCTCAGCCACTAGTTTCAATCGAATGGTCGCAGTTCCCCCGCCCGGAATCTCTCCAGAGCCAGTATCATCCAGTATCTCAATTTCTGCCGGTTGCTTGGAAACCTCATAGCTAGTTGGGATTCGAGTCATATTCTCCAGCTCGGCTTCGGCGACCATGCTAGTCCATCCATTGCTATGGCCGATGTTGCCAAATTCAATCGGCTGTGTGTCCTTAACACGAATCTAATCACAACATATACATTTCCATGTAAGCAGAGAAGGTTAACCAAGCGAGTCTGCCGGGGGGTGCCATTTACCTTCGAATAGCACATTAAGCCGCTAATCTTAAGCGCCTTGATGACCCAGTTATTCGTGCCCCACATGATTCCGTCCTGGCCTCTAGATGTAGAACAAAGCAGTACGTACGTGTAAAATTCCGTACTTCTGTGGTCTCGCAATTCTTGCGCTTGTTTCAGAGTCAGAGTTTCCTGCTTAGCATGAGACTTTCTGGTCAGGTCAAAAGCTGATAAGCATTGCAGGCCTCCCAGGCTGTCACGAGCTTGCGATGTTTATCCACTTACGACAGATCCTTCCACGAATCTTGCTTCAACTTCCACTGCGTCGCGATTTCCACCCAGCTCGAAGGGCATTTCACAAGGGGAGAACACTTCGAAGCCGGGCTGTGGTGCTGCTTTGCGCTGCTGAGCTTGCTCCCACGACATAGCTTCCGCAGAAGCAAACTCGATTCTCGACCTCGAGGTGAAATAGCAAAACTCGGTTTTCCTCATTTTGCCCTCCATAGTTCGCAACCAAAACTACAATTCAACGCAACGGGAGAGCCATTCCTTAGACGACGTATTCTTGGCTTTCTCATCTGGCGATCCAATTTCGTCGATACATACCTTCACGGCCTCAGAGAAGGAGATATTCCACTTCCTCTGGTCCTCCGTTGGACTGACAAATAGGGTTACTCCATCCACATCATCGATTCCAAGGTTGTCTTGCCTAAGCGGAGTTTCAAGTGTATGCAAAACTTGCAGCTCATGCGGGTCGACAAACGCTCCTATTGGTACAACTTTGGTGACCGCAGGAACATCCAGGTTCCTGACTTTTATCGTCTCAACGCACATTCCCACTGCGCCTGAAGCAAGAGTCATCCTCAAAACTCGAGACGACTCTGGAGGGAGGGAGACGCGAAGTTCTGACAATCTAACACGATCTGAGCTTGGGATCAGCTCAAGCTCGGCTGGTATTCCTTTGGAGCGATTAGTAATGGTAAATTGATCCCTCAAGACGGCACGGATGGAGCTCACGGCTCCGAGGTTTAGAACAGCTCGGTCGACATCAACGAGCATCATTCCAACTAAGGCGGAGAACTTCACAGTTTGCTCAACAAGTACCTGTGTCAGGTTGTCAATGGAAAGCATTCACAATCCTCGAGGTTAGCGCGGAGGAATTCCGGGGGGAGCTTTCCGGAACATATCTAGGGAACATCTTACTGTGCTATTGCCTTCTTCGTGCTCGGTCAGAACAAAATGGAGCCCGCCAACAAGAGACTTGCACATGCCGTCCTTGAGCTCCTCTACTTCCAAGTTTGGTGCGACGCGTACTCGAACGGCACGTGCGCCGCGGGGAGCCAGAGGGAGGGAGTCCCCTGAGCCCTCATCTTCCTCATGAACGAACACCTGGGAAGAAAGGTTTGAGCTGCAGCCGAAACCGCGTTTGTGAGCGTCAAAAGCTGGCTACAACTTCAAGACCACGCGACCTGCTATCGTACCGAATCTTGACCCACAAGTTCCTAGGAGATCTAGATCGCAACGTGATCTTCTTCTCTATAGCAAAAGCTTTGCTCTCATGAGCGATCCCCTGGCCGAGGTTAAGCGCGCCATCCTCGTCGGCCTCCGGAATTTCAATCAGAGGCTTCACGATGCTGTTCACGCAAACTTGAAGTACTCGTTTGAACACCTCTTCGCCTTTCGTACATTGCACGAGCACGCTCTGAAAATGTCTTCCGGAGGAAACAGAAGCAACTTCCAGGTCTATTGTGATCTGCAATGGCAACCATACGCAAGAACCCACTCAGCGCCGAAACAGTTATGGCGAACTTGTGTATTAGTGAATAGCTATCGCTGAAAGCACTCACGCTCTTCTCCACGCCGATTTCACCAGCAAGCGGGAAGGCGACAACCTCAACGTCAGAGGATACATCAACCTGCTGCGACCCGAGTCCGTTCTCCTTCGACGAGCTTTCCCGAAAAGTAGCTCTGTGACGGTAAGAAAAATCGCATATCCAACTCCTTTAACTCCTGGCACCAACAGATCAACAGATAAAGTTCGTCCCCACCCAACTAGCGGAAGCTTACCCCTTGGATTCAGGCGTGCCAGAGGATCCGGCTCCCCTGTTCGAATGTTTCGGAATAATGAGGCGAAACTCGAGAGGCTCAAGCAACATGTTCCTTATCACGAAAGATGATCTCTTGCTTTCCCCGCCAACCACAACTTCGTTCAGCTCCACGCTCCGTGTGCTAAGCCCAATTGCCTCAAGGTTGTTCTCGTTGAGCAGGAGCTGCTCGGGAGATGACTTTCCTACAAGTTCCGCCTACAAAGATTGAAAAGCCGGCTTTGTGAGCGGGTTCGTCAATGCGCTTGCAGACTAGACCCTGCTCTCTGTATTGATAATTCTCGTACCTCCTGTACCCGGGATTTTACGGGGGCCCTTGCTCTTTTTATGTGGGCAGTGCAGTCAATCGCCTCCAGTTGATCTTTGTTCTTCGTTTCGTAAATATTTATTGCAAAGAAAATCTTCTTCGATGCGCTGCCCTCCGCGGGAACTATTCTCACTTGTAGATATCGGCCTTCCCCGCCTTTCACTGGGACCACTTTGCTGACCTGAAGACGTTGTCCTTCCGAGGCCGAATCCTGTTGTATGGAAGAGATGTTCTTAATGAGTTTCTGCTTATGGTCATATGTTGTCCGAGATCATCCTGAGCAAAGAGTAGACTACCACTTCAGCCGCGCTCTCCTCTGATTGTGCGTCTTGAGCTTTCAGCTGTGCTATCGTTTCCATAGCTTTCTCGGCTTTCGCCAATTTGCCTTTTCGCTTATATGCCTCCACCTTCATCTGCAGGGATGCAATATCCTCAGACTGCGGGAGGGATTCCAGATGTTGAGCCTGGTCTTCAACGTATAGTATACAGGACGGGAGCGGGGCTTCGTTGCTAGCGTTTGCCTAACCAGCGAAATGCATTGCATGTCAGACCACTCGTCACCTGTTCTTCCTGGCCATGACCACAACTGTTACCTCGGTCTGGACTGATCGGAATCCAACTTCAGCCGCAAACTTTCTAGCCTTGTCCGAATCGTTGGTAATTTTCACGCGAAGAACCTCCTCCGAAGGACCATTTGATGGCACCCGTCCGAAATCGGTCTTCGAGAGAACCTCTAAGTGGAAGTTCCGCCTCTTAAGTACTTCTGCCTTGATTTTCACGGACTGAACGTCGCGGGGGTCGAGGAAATTGTTGATCGTGATAACTTCCTCGTAGAAGCCAGCAAGGCTCGGTGAAAATACGAAATGAATCTTTCGAAGTGCAGATGAACACCACGCTAGACGGTCAGCAAGAGCAGAGCTGGTGATTTTCGGCATTTCGTCGGTGATTGTCTTACTTCTTTAGATGAGTAAGGCCTCACAACCCCGAATCTTCCCACATCAAACCGAAGATCGCCGCTTGCTACAGAACCTGATTTCTGTATCCCGTAGAGCAATGGTGCTTCTGCTTTGTTTTGAACAACAATGGATTTTGCTCTGCGCTCATTTAGCCGTAGTTTGCCAAAATTCAGTACCTTTTGAGCAACTTCGAGTTCACTGCGGCATGCTAGCACTGAGAGAGTAAGCTCTCGTGGAGCAATCTTCGAGGAAAAAAATGAAAACCAAAACATTAGCTTGAAAAACAAGACACCCACCACGCGCTTGATCACTAGACCTGCCAGTACCTGTGCTGGGTCCAGGGGAAACTCTTCGCGGGTTTTGTGCGATGATAGTCTCGTCTCGTCAAACTCGACGAGTCTTACGTAGAGTTTCTCTTCAATCGGCCTAAAGCGCGCGCGATGCCCAGTTTCCCTGCCGCCGCGGGCGAAGCAATAGGTGGTTGAGCACAAGACTAGAACGAAAAGCCCTGTGACCTATCTAACCTATCTAAGCATTCTCACCATTTGTGAGCTACTGGGGTATAGCAAGCGAAGAGCGTTGATGTTTCCTCCCCAGAAAGCGAGACCTCCGAAGTCCTCTCAATGAGACCATAAGCGCTTGCCTGCTTAAGAAGCACCATCGGCTTCAGTCTCTTGTCCATGTAGCTACAGCAGAAGGGTAGAGCAAGGCCGGATCGAGGAGCGAAAATTGTTCTGTGAGCAACTCCGGAGTGCGCGTCAGGGCTTGTCGTGAGTAGTAAATACCTTCTCTCCGCGTCAGCTTGGGCAAAATAAGTTGGAATCGACGCCACATACTTCAGGCTCTCAAGGAGATCCGCAATTATTGTATTGTACATAACAACCTTCTCGACTTTTCCTGCAGCAGAACGGACGCAAGCAATTTCAGTCATGCATCTCTACAGTGGATGCTAGGAAAACGTTAGTTGCCCTCTGAATGTGTCTCGCACCGTTATCGCTCTCCGTTTGCTGGTCAGTGGCTGATGACTGACTCGTATTCTTCCGAGTGGAAGCGCTCCGCGAACCTCCGCCTCCAGGACGCGAAGACATTCCGGGGAAGCTTTGCAGCACAAACAAGGCAACCTGCGCGCTGCCCCGGAAGCTGAGCTTGAGCCTCTGAGTAGTTATGTTCCGCACCTGAATTAAATTTGAAAATTATGAATTATTATGTACATGAGCTTGACTTGAAGTCCATCATACGTCCTCTACAACACGAAACCCGGCTTACTTCGAACGTTGTGATGGCTGGATAGCCCTCGACAGTCATGCCCATGTCCACCTCGTTTGCTGGTGTTGGAGCAAGGATCTTGTAGAAAAGTGCGTGGACGGACACTTTGTTCCGGTCAACGACGTTTGCTCGCAGCACGAAAACTGAATCATTCTTCCTGTTTCTGCGATTGACGATGGTAATCTGCTTCTCATACTCCGGGTTGACCTTTCTAGGCACATAATTAAGAAGCAGGTCATACCATTGCCTCTTCGCGATAACCATATCTCGTACCGCTGCCGTAACACATTTCGAGACGTATTTGACATTGATAAAAGCTGGAAGGTCCGAATAATTAAAAATTCGAACGACGGTCGAGCTCTGAGTCTGTACATTGCAGTCTCCAAGGTTGACCTGCCAACGATTTCGTTTCTTCAGTCTCCAAAGCAATCCTTCGTGGCGAGGTGTGCTTCAATGCTTACCTCCTTGGGACTGATTTTCACAATGGACTCGCAAACGCGTGATCGGCAATAAATAGTCTTCGATACGTGTGTAGACGATCGAAAAAGAAGACGAAACGATTTGTTCTGCAGAGTACCAGATTTCAGCGCCGTTGAACGTGGGCCACTTCCGCCTTCAGCCGTGCTGACGGTGGGTAGGAACCAGATTCTTAGCCATTTGGTCTAATTCAACCAAGAAAAGATGGGGCTGTCAGGATGCGGGTCCATCTATGCATCAGCTGGTATTGGATTTTGGGATCAATCAACCTGGCCAGGGTTCAGCGAGAGTTCTTCAATGCTGTTTCTCTTGTACGAGTGCCATTTTTCTTCAGTTCCTTCCGCACCTGAGTCCTGATTTTCTTCCTGCATTGTGGCCAGAGACCTGTTCTTAGCTCTAGAATTCTCAAAGTTTAAATCTACATATGGGATCAGTTTTTGCGCTCACCTTCGAAGTGCTAGTCCCGTTGTCACCGAATCCGTTCGCAGATCTACTCGATCCTTGGTCTCCCGGACGAGCTGAGCTTGTCAATACCTGCGGGGTGCTCTGCCCGGTACTAGCTGGAGACGTCGGGGAGAGGTCTGAAATAGATTCCAGACGCTGGCCGGGAGTTGATTCATCCTCCTCCCGCATTGCAAGCTCATAGGCAATGTGAGAGGGTACGTCAGACGACATCTTGATAGCTAATGGCTCATCGTGAATATTTCGTAGCCAAATCTTCTTCGGATACGGATGAAATGCGTATCTGTCCCCAAAATCGAGTTCATCCCCACAGCTAATTTCCAGGCCAGTAATGGGGGTATCCACAGTCACGGTTGCGAAGATCCGAATCGACTGTGTATTCTGAACATTTCTCGTGTTGTTAATATCGAGTACGTACTCAACCTGTTCGGACAAGAAAACCGTGTATTTCAGAAACATGCTCCATCAGTTGTTCACGTGACCACGTCAGACTGGTTGTCTTGATCACACCTCTCCTACTTTCAGCGGCTGGAATATGACTCGTAGCCTTTTGTGACTGAAATTTCCTAACTCTATTCTTGCGCCCTGAGCTGCCAGTGATGCTCCCGTCTCGTAGTCTGAGTACTGTAGTACGGGATTCTCATCGCTTCCATTCTCTCCAATGATGTTGGTAGACCTCAACCGAACAATTGTGGGGATCTCAGAACAGTTCCGCACTGTGAAGTCTTTCACATACTTCTTCAGCGGTTCACATGAGTTAAACATTAACTCTGCTACCTCAGCATTAATTATTGATGCGCAAATTCTCCCCTTGACATCCACGTATTTTTCTTCCGACGCTTCTACGTTTTCGTCTGATGTGGACTCAACGATCTGCTCCTTGGCGACAATTTTTCCAGCGAAATGCACGAGCTCTTGCTTGTCAACTGAATCCGGACTTGAGAGAGGCTGAAACTTTGCAAGGATCAGCTTATTTGAGTGTGGTGACACCTAATTGACAGAAAAATATTTGTAAGTTTTTCTTTTTTCTCGTACGCAACGGGGTCTCATCGCACTCACAGTAAACCACTGATCTCGCAGGCCCTCATGGAACATCAGGTTCTCATCTTCGCCAAAAACCGGTGGATCAGGAACCGCCTCTTCGGGATCAGCAGTTTCTGCATCAGCCTCGAAGATTTCCTCAAAGTCGATTCTGTCAGCAACAGCCAGCAAGTCAGAGTCACCGGCGAGTTGCACATTCAAAACCCTATCCTGATCATTGCTTATTACAATCCTACGTGAAATTCCCGGTTCACCGCATGCAACCTCTCCTAAGTGGATCTCAGAAGAGCTCCCACCAGCCGTCATCCGCCAACCCATTCTGAACCTATCCCGAGCGCTGGCAACCCTATAAACAAAACCCTAACCCGTAATCAACCCAAAATCGCTCTACACATTCTTCCTCCAGGACAAACCTAACCAACCTCCTGTCCTTCAACAAACTAGAGCTATCTATATACAACAAAATTTACATTTAAAACCACAGCGAAAGTCTGTGAAAACCGTGCTCAATAAATCTTCAGGCCATCCTCACCCTCCGCAGGCTATCTTCACCATCCTCAACTACACGAAACCTCAAAAAGAAGCACCCCACCTACCTACAACGAAACTAGGTTGAAAGCTGAATGTCCCATATCCCGGAAACTTTTGGCTGGCCAATACCGTGTGGCGAATGATACCCGATCCGATTTCCTCCTCCACAGGTCGTTATATCGCTCAACGTCTTCTTTATTCACGATATATTAGTGTTTATACTTTATATTTAATTTTATTGCATAAAACTTGTGAGGGCTCGTAGTGCCTTTTTATTTTTTTTGATGTTCGGGTCTTTTCGAGCAAATCTGGACGACATCTTCGGTGCGAATGGCAAGGGAAGAGGGGCTGTGAAGCAATGGCCTAGTCTGCACTCTTGCGGGTTGCTATGACGCATGGCTTGACGTATCTCATTGCGAGGATGCGTCATGAGGTTCTTGTGAAGACCATAGGTGTAGATCAAAGTTTAGTGAGTTAAGATGGTCATTGTGGGCTAATTTGAGCGGTTCGGTATGTGAGTGGTTGTACAGGGATAAGCGAGCCGTGGTTGCAAAAATCGTTTGGGCTGATTTTTTCATGGAGGTGCTGCATAAAAATAGTTCTTTAGGTGATTTGCGAAGATGACCTTGGTACTTTCCATTCATCGACTCTCAAATCGAGCGGATCTGCACAGGACATGCTATCCAGGGGGGAACTGGCTGCGTTGAGCAAAAATGAGTTGGTCGAAAGGGCTATCGAGCTACAGACACAGCTCGCAGAAGTCCAACGGTCAGTTCCTGCTCCGAATTCGCGAGAAGAAAAAGAAAGACACTCGGAAAGGAAGAGAAAGGGCCGGTCGATAGCCTTCGAGGCAAAGCGTCTTATTGCGCTCAAGGTTGCCTACATCGGGTGGATGTTCCATGGGTTCCAGATCCAGAAAAGTAAGGAAGACACCGTGGAAGGCAGGCTGTTTGAGGCTTTAAAAAGAACACAGCTTATCGAAGAAAGTGCGAGTATGTCCGATGTCGATTGGAGCCGAGGAGGTCGAACGGATGTTGGAGTTTCAGCCATAGGAAATGTTGTGGGCGTGCGCGTCCGCTGCAAACAAAACGTGGAGATGGACTACGCGAAAATTCTTAACGGGGTGCTTCCGGATGGCCTTAGAGTTCTTTCATGGGGCCCTGCTGTCGAGGCTGGAGTGATGGTTGCTGGGCGCAGACGTATGCGTGAAAATCAATGCTTCGACGCGAGGAACGACGCCCTGTCAAGGACGTACAAGTACCTCTTCTTCAAGAAGAATCTGGACATCGGCCTGATGAGAGAGGGAGCGAAAGCGTTTATTGGACAGCATGACTATCGGAACTATTGCAAAATAGACGTCAATGACACGAAAGCGTCATATGTCAGAGTCATTCTCGACGTTCAGATAAATCCTGTGAAGTCTAGTCGACTTTGCCTTGACCAGAATCTCTTTGAGATCGTCGTTAAAGGCTATGCTTTCCTTTGGCATCAGATCAGATGCATGGCAGCTGTCCTTTTCCGCGTTGGCAGCCGTTTGGAACCTCCTAGCATAGTTGAGCGACTTCTCAGGGTAGGTGATGGGGCTGAGTTTTCTGGAGGGAAACCGACCTACAGACTGGCCTCAGAGATCCCACTGATCCTGTATGATTGCGAGTACCCTCCGGGTATTGCGCCGTTCTGTGATTACCAAGCTCCAGGTGGAATGGTGAGCAAAAGAATGGATGACCCCTTCATGGACACTTGGCTTCGATATGCGATGAGAGGTACCCCACCGACAATGGTAGTCCTTTTCCAATGGCTGCATTCGTGCTAACACGGTTTCCTCGTCCTGCTTCTTGTACGAGTAGCCGCTGTTACAAGTTCCTTTATTCGTGAAGTTGATGCGATACCGATTGAAGGGGGAGCTCTGTGGGCTGATGAAAGGAATTCCAGTGAGCCCCTGATTCTTGACAAAGATCCGGAAAAGCTGGCGCTTCCGAAACGGCGAAGAGAAGGTGAGGAAAAACCATGCAAGTTTTGCAGTCGTGTGCAAATACACTCCCTGAAGTCAAGAATTTGTTTGGATATCTAAGGAACTATAGACAAGAAGCAAGAGCTGCACAGACGGAAGTTAGATAGAAAGAACAAGGCAAAATCAGCCAGTATGTAAACCGTACGTTACTGTCAGGCACAGACTGAAGCGCTCGTAAGCGTTAATTCAATCTTTCAAAATGGGACAAGCAGCGAAGAGGCGTATTGCCGAATGTTGCTTGCAGGATCCTGGTGGAGGAAGTCACCCACTCAAATTCTGCTGCTGACGAGATCAATGAAAAAAAATCCCTGGTGCACAAGAAGTTGTTGTCGTTGCTATCCTCGTGCAGTCGCTTGCATAACATCCTAGCCATATATCGTCCGCGTTCGGTTGTATAACATCCCAACAAAGGAACAGACCAAAAGACTCAGTGAAATTCTCCACCACAGAGATCAAGATAAAGGGCAGTCTCCGACAAGATCAGTATTTGGATCGGAACAATACATACCCAAGGCTGATGCGGTGGAGAAGAATCCCCTTCGGACCGGGTGATTCATAACGAACCCGTTCCAGAGGTGGGTGCTGGTCACTTCAATTTACGGTTGATATTTTCACGCACGGGTTCGTTTTGAATCCCTCCCCCTGAAGTTAAGATTCACCAGCCAGATCGGTTTAATCGGAAGACCTCCGCAGGTGAGTGTTCATTGCCTGGCTTCCTGAACTCCTGGAACTCCTGTGCTCCTTCCAATGGGCTTCTGAGGAGACGCACCTTCTCCTCAGCACTTGGCTCCCTTCCCCTATTTGTGACAGGAGCCCGTAGTGCCGTGTGGGTGTTCTTTCTGAGGAAACCATGGATAATTCTGTCCCGAGCTGCGGAGACTGCCATGCTCTCGACTTATCGTCGGTTCCTTGAGTCGTCAAAATTTGGGGGCGGGTTGGAGGCTTCAACGCTTCAAAAGTCAAGGCTCCGCCTCCGATGGCCGGCTGACTCGCTCGCCTCCGCTCAAAACATATCCGCGAAGGGTGCCGCAGTCTTCGCCATGCAAAAGCAAATAGCGACTACGAATTTTCCTTTCTGGAATCTGGCTTAGCCATAAACAATGACTAGAATACGGTATATATCTATATCAACGTCAAAATATAAATATTTTAAATACGATATCCGTGTATGCTTGAGTTCTTCTATTCAGAATCACTACTAGATCTGTAATTGTCCCAGATTCTCAGTTTTCCGTCTCAGCCACCGATGCTGGCACTATCGGTGGCTTGCGATAGTGACGCTATTAAAGACATTTAAATCTGGATTCAAGGATATATTAATTAATAATTGATATGTTTGCATGATGCCGAATTGTATTAGTCCGTTGATAAGTTTAGATCGAAAGCGGTGGAACGCAGTTTTAGGGCGGGGTGCGGATGCGTTGGGATTCGGAAGTGGGAGGAGGGAGAGCTGTAGTACATGGTGGTCGGATAGGGAGGGATGAGATAGATCGAAGATAGATCAAAATGGTACCCGACGCTGAGGTGAACGAGAATGAAGAAATTGAGTTGAACAATTCTTGGATCAAGTCTGACTTTCCTCTCATGTTTTTGAACAATGATTTCGATGATCGCTTCGGATGTGGTGAACAGAACGGTGTCGAGGGCCACTTTGGAGTTGACTTTGAGGACACAAAATCCCTAAGTGTGGATTTTGACGAGGTAAGCAAAGAATTTCTTGGCATTCACGTCGAGATGCCTGCCGTGTGGATTCGTTTGTTATGGATGGTTGTCATGTTCACACGCGCAAATTTTTCGCGCCGTTCGGGCTGACTTGTTGTAGCTCGTCCGGCTCCTGAGGTGCGCAATATGAACCGGTAGATTCGTGTTGAAATCCGCGCTCGCTATCAGTAGGGCTCTCGGAAATTTCATCTGCCAACACTTTACCGGTAGCGCTTTCTATTGATTGCTGAACGTCTTATTGTTTGGTACATGCAATAGTTTTGATTTGAAGCTCACGATGCGAGCATTAATTTCCACTATCTCGCGTTTGGCAAACAGGGTACCCTTAAGAATTGCGGGCAAGAGTCTGTAGACCGCGGGCTGCACCCGATGAGCAGCCAGCAGTTCCCGCTTGAAGCATGGACTGACAGCACAGCACTCAATTCTCAACCTCTTGCGTCCTATGATGAGCAATCACTTGAAAACGAGAGACTCAGATGCGCATTGGCGGAAAGGGATACGAGCGTTGAGTTGCTTCAGAAAGCTCTGCAAAAAATGAGGGATAGAAGGGCAAACACTAAGGCACTACTCGGCTTGTACAACACGGGAAAAGAAAAGGTACGTTTAGAACGCTTTTAGTCCAATTTCTACTTGACTGTGACAGCTTAGGCTCACTTTGGTTCCTACGAATTCCGCACACCTAGATTGCCGAGCTTGCTCAGAGGTGCGAGATGCTCACAGATGAGAAGCGGAGGATGCAGGAGGAAAATCTGCGTTCTGAACGCGAAATTAGGACAATGAGGCTCAGAATTCAGGAATTGACCAGCTCGAGGAACGCCGCGGAGTCTCAAGTACTGGAGTTGAGAAGAAAAAGAACTGCGACCGCTGATTCGGAGTTGACGCGGTTGAGTGAGGACCGCGAGGAGGCGCTTAAGCGCTGTAAGTCTCTCGAAGCGCAGGTAGCCGCGCTCCGTGAAGAGAAGGAGGAGGCGCTGCGGACAAAGCGGATTGATGGCGATGGATGGACTTCGACTAAAAAGAGAAAACTAGAGGAATCTGGAGACGAAGCTTCGTTTGTGGATCTCGGGAAGCTCCCAAGAGCAGAGTAAGTGGTCCTATTTTAGTAACAATTGGTCTTTCCTGGTTTGCTAACTTTAGGTTGCTCATGGAACCCCAGCAGTAAGATCGAAGGAGTTTCTACTTCTCAATCCGAGGTAGAAAGGATTCTATTAGCATCATGTTGCACAGAAATGGATCTGGACTGGGTGTACAATACACTAATTTGTGAAACCATTTGGCCTTCGTTTTCCCGAATGGCTTCGAAACCGGAGGTTCTGAGTCGTCAGATCGAGGTTCTAGGTATGCTGGCTTTGTCTACGTTATGCAAGCGCTTCGTGGATTTCGGAACTGATCCACCCTTTGTTCGCCACTCGACGTTCGGTCGATCCTCTCAGGTGTAATTATTGAGAAAGGGGTTAAAGAATCTGCAGATGAGAGATCAGCTTCGGTTCTTGAGGTTCTCCGCACAAAACTAACAAAGCTAACCAACGAACCAAACGTTCATGTTTCCATCCGACGAGCGGCAGAGATTGCTTTGGGAAAGTGATTCTTTTCATCGAGCTGCAGAGCCGAGGGGCGCTTGGCCGCATTTTGGAAGTTTCAGCCCTTTAAGAATGATCCGCATTGCTATCGTGCGACCAATGGCACCAGTCGACCCTCGCGAATTGGGCAACTGTACAACAATGGGATGAATGCAAAGTCAGCGGGAGAGGGGATACTTGAAATCCTTCTGTTGTATACCCACACAACAGATGGGTAGTACCTGGGTCCTTAGCCGATCGTGGAGCTCTCGCACTGATGTCGCTAGTAAACTCACCGCAACCCAGTTTTCCCTCAAGAAATGAAATCTGATCGTCCTCGCGCTAGTTTTAGAATGAAAGGAACCTGCTAAGAAATCACAGTTGTTTTTCTTATCACGATGAAGTCCTTCCCAGACGCTCTATTGTGCTCATCTCCATCAGGAACGGGATCGGACATCGCGGCCGTGACCAGTGCCTCGCCACAAGTCCATAGAGCATGCCCAATTACTGATTGAAGCCGCGTCCTATGATCTAAAAAAAGACAAAATTTCCAAATTCTGGATCTCTTGCTCCTGATCCTTAATCTTGACACAAAGTACCCCTGAAACAGCTTTGGGTATAGTTTCTTGGTGGTTTTCTGGTTTGGCTTTTGGGGATTTGGATCATACGGATGGTGAACGAATCGGGGTTGCTTGGAAGAGGGAAGGCAAGAATTAATGCTGAGTTCAGTTCACTGGCTGTCTGTTCTGGATCATTATGAAATGATTTGCGGGGTAAAATTGATCTAGTAGAGTTATGACGGACAAAGAAGGTCGAGAGCAGTCCGAAGCGGAGAAGCTGAGCGAGTCCCTGCAATCCGCTCAGATTAGCGATGGCGAGGCTAAGATGTCAGAGCATCGGTTCTGGAATACTCAACCAGTACCTCAGTATGACGAGGATGATACTGAGGAGATTGGTCCCATCGATGTACGTCTCTTGATCCAGGATTTGTTGGATCTGTATGTATAACATCTGACAGGAGAATGGGGATCGCTCCCTCCCGTGTTTTTGATTATCATACAGCCTGTTCAATCAGCTGACGAGATCCAGAAGACGCCATATCCACTGCTTGGACAGTTCGAGTGGAGTGAGTGTACCGTCGAAGACCCAAAGGAAATCGATGAGATTTACCAGTTTTTGAACAACAACTATGTGGAAGACGACGATGCCATGTTTCGCTTTGATTATGGACGAGACTTTTTGCAATGGGCGCTGATGCCCCCTGGGTAGGGCATTCCAAACGATTCCCTTCAATGTTCCAAGAACTGGATGACGAGAACATGTGCACGTCTAACGCTTGCCTGCCTTTGTCTCTAGATGGAGAAAGGAATGGCACGTTGGAGTTCGTGTCAAGCAGTCCCGTAAGCTCGTTGGGTTTATTACAGCGATTCCAGCGCGATTGTCAATTCACGGATCGAGCAAGGACACTGTCGAGATTGATTTCCTTTGCATCCACAAGAAACTCAGATCGAAGCGACTCGCCCCGGTCTTGATCAAAGAAATCACGCGAAGGTATCACACTGCACTAGGAATGAGAAAAGATCGCTCTTTCACTCCGAAAACCGCCTGATGCCACGAAGCCATTGGTCTAAAAGAACTTTCTTTGTCCCATGCTCTGCAGAGTAAATCTTGTGGGCATATTCCAGGCCGTTTATACTGCTGGTGTGTTGCTCCCAAGGCCACTTTCCCGTTGTCGATACCATCATCGATCGTTAAACCCAAAGAAGCTTATTAAGGTGCGCTCTACTGGATCCAGAAGATGTGGGCAGGTCAACGTGAAGGCATGTTTCCTCCGTCTTGACTGACCTTCCTCCGCTCCTATGAACGTTAGGTGGGATTCTCTCGTCTCGCCCCGAGAATGACAATGATGAGAACGATCAAGGTGTATAAGCTGCCGGAGAAGCCAGAAACACCAGGATTCAGGAGGATGGAGGAGAAGGATGTGGACTCAGTCCTCGAGTTGATGAGAAAGAAGTACAAGGATTACAAGCTTGCGGTTGAATTTTCGAAGGAAGAAGTGGCTCATTGGATCCTGCCGCATGAAAATGTCAGTGAGAAGAGAACCCCTGCAACTTTCTCATAAACTTCCCCACAAGCATCAACGATAGCTGAAGTTCGCATCTGTTTCTGTGTTCTGTTGTCCTGTCTAGGTCGTCTATTCATATGTTGTAGAGGATCCAGAGACGAAGCAAGTGATGGATTTCTGTAGCTTTTATCTTCTCCCAAGCAGTATTATTCAGAACACGGAGTACGATACACTCAGCGCCGCGTACCTCTTCTACTATGTGGTCGATGCAACGAGAATGGAGATGGTGATGCGAGATATTCTGATTGAGGCGAGGAACGTCGGGTGTGATGTTTTCAACGCACTGGACGTGATGGAAAATACATCCTTCTTGAAGGATTTAAAGTTCCATATAGGAGATGGAGAACTTAACTACTACCTCTACAACTGGAAATGTCCTCGAATGGAACCGCAAGAAAATGGCCTCGTAATGTTGTAACAAAATGAAGGAGCTTTAATAAAAATGATGAACGAGGCACCTTCACGTCAGGCGCAGTATGTGTGTGGGAAAAGATTTTAAATGTACAGATTTAGATGCTTATACCGAGATCCTGTCCATCCAAGCCCATTTTCTCAATCGTTTTTTGTGGTCCGACCCTCTGTTCTGAGGTGCCACACACTGCGAGATTTTCGATAAACACCGCGATTATGAGCTTTGGAGCGAGCGCGGGCGTCGTCCAAGACCTTATACTAGTGAAGGGACCGAGCCCCTCGTGACGATCTATTGAGATAACAGCTCGAGCAACGCAAGTACTTCGTAGCTACTGCTGCATCGCGTCCGGGTTTGCTGGTTTTGAGCTCTCAGTTGCTGGCTTCGTAGGGGCGGTTTTTGATGGCGGGGTTGGCTTCGGGTCTGTTCCAGGCTTTTCTACTTGTTTTGGAGGTGCCTTGCTCTCCACCTGTTGGGTTATACAGGCCAATTCTCTTAGAGGCTCTGTATCGCAGTGTGTTGTATTCTGGAATTATGCTGAATCACCTTAAGTTGATAGTTTTGAGATGTCAGCTGATGCTTCTCTGGGGGCAGCTGGATACCGACCTTATCCTCCAGCGGAGGCAGAGGAATTGAGTTCCTTTCCCGCCCCAATTGCAATAAGACTTCCCTACATCATCATTGTTCGTGGGTTTAGGAAACGCATATTCAGTTAGGGCAAAATTTTTCATTGCAACGTTTAAGGGAGAAGTCTGGGCCCACCTTGATGGTGGCTGCGTGAATGAATAACTTATTCGTGACTGAATTGAAAGTCGGACATCCTCTATACCGAGCTCTTTCTTCCCCGCATACTCGCAATACCCCCGGGCCTCGTCAATAATTTCACGCACATACCGATACAATAACTCCATCAGTTGGTTAACAACCCGATCCTCATACGACTCAACACCCATCGCCTTCAAAATCGCCGCCATCACTTGAGCATCCTTAGGCACATCGTTCCCAAGAGCACTAGAATCGCCCGGACCTTCCTCACCAGACATTGTTTTCTTCTCGCGTGTAGAAAATCCACGCAGATGATTAGAATCTATCTGGAAAGTTGTCTCATGAAATACCGTTGGTCTGCTTCTAAAATTCCAGACGTACACACACACAGCCTTCGAGCTCGTCTTCCCTTACCAATTGTTCGTTGCTGACTGTCGTATTCCAACACTCCTTTTTGCTTGTAGCTTGTTCACAACAGGCTAAGGGCTTCCCGGGGAGGGAGTAGTTGTTGGGAAAGAGTTGGATTGGCTTTAAGAACAAACGACGGCCGATAATTTGATTTTTATCTTGGACATTGGAACTGGAGTATCATTGTCCCCGTCAGCCGGATCGTTCTCACCAACCGCGTTTCTCTAGGGCCTTTGAGTTTGAAGCTGTCGGTCGGAGCAGAAGGATGCGGCCCATGGATAAAGGAAGCGTTTAGGCGTATAGTGCTTTCCATCCTGAGCATTAGAAATGTCGCATTGTTTGCTCTGGCCAATCCGATCGTCCTCGCCAAGCAGCAACAGCGATGGTGTTTGGTATATGTTGATGGCAGAAGAGTTTTCCGGAAATTCTGGGAGGGTGCGGTGTTGGGTGGTGCAGTGTTCGTCTTTTCACGAAGCGGAGAGTTTAGTCTTACGAGGATCTTAATTTGAAAAATGGAAATTCTGGGCGCTCGTCTCTCCCTACCCCAACTTAGCAGCTGCTTATTGATCAGTGGAGAATATTTGAGAATGGTTGTGCTGGGTCACCGCGATTCACCCCTGTGGACATCGTTGAAGAAGTCCAGCAAGCACCTCAATTTAATAGAACGAACGACATCTGTTCGGGTGAAAAAGGAAAAAAGAATTCTTGAGCGTATCTTTCTCCTCATGCTTGCTGAGGAACCGAAGCCATTGACCTTGCCCGCGCTCTCAAAGCCCTGTTCCGAGCGTTCCCATTGACATAGGGCTATTTGTGCGAGTTTCCACGATTCTTCTCTGGTTTTTTTTCTCAAGGTTTGCATATGTGGTGTATCCCTCCACTCTACGGTAGCTCTATTTCTTCAAGAATCAGCCATTCCGCGGACACAATTACCTCCCAGAGGTTCCGGAAGCGCCTATCACCGCCTCCCGAGCTATATTGAGAGTCCAGGAAGTCCGCTGCACCAGTGCACAGCAAGCGTTGGGAACCCTAGGCACCGATGCCAATTCCTCCGTCAATACTGACGGCACTACCAGTTATGTACGCCGCAGAAGGGTCTGTGGCCAAGTACTTAACCAATCCTGCGACCTCCTAAGGCATGGACACGGGGAAAGCTCAGCACGCGATCCATGCACTATCTGATGATCCATAAACAAACCTCTGGAGTTCCCAAACGCGTCAACGGGATTGCCTTCTTGATATCATCGAGCGGGAGGTTTTCTGTCATGTCAGATTCAATGAAACCCGGAGCAACAGCGTTGACGGTTATTCCCTAGAGGAGGAAGTTCGCTTGGCGGTGTAAGTAGTTTGCTCTTATTATCGAGCAGCTGTGTCGAGGACTAGACCCCAGGGAGTCTCTGTATGGCTTTGTTCTTACTCGTGAGCCGACTTCCTTTGCTGTTGCCATAGTCATCCCGATAACCCCGGCTTTCGCAGAGGCGTAGTTGACCTGTCCCGGGTTTCCGATCTTCCCAACAACCGATGAGATGTTCACTATTCTTCCTGTCTTTTTCTTCATCATAATCTTCACAGCCGCTTGCAAACATAGATAAACACCTGTCAAATTGAGGTCTATGACTTCCTGCCATTGCGTTTGCTTCATTCTCATAACCAACGTGTCTCTTGTGATCCCCGCATTGTTAACCAGAATATCCACAGTGCCAAACTCATCAACGGTAGCTTTGAAAAGTGCGTCAACATCCTCGGACTGTGAAACATCTCCCTTCACAGCAAGCGCTTGACCACCGCTGGATTTGATATTCTCAACCACCTATGGACAGGACTGGCTGGTTCAGAAAAACTTTTCATGTAGACGTAGTACTTCAATTTCCAAAGCACATAACACATAAATTGTAGCGATCACCTTCTCCGCAGCTTCTGCAGACCGCGCATAATTCACTACGACGCTGCACCCTTCAGCTCCCAAAGCTTCTGCGACGGCTTTCCCGATTCCGCGTGATGCACCTGTAACTATCGCAACCTATCAGCAGAACCGAAACGGTCAGAGCTGTAACCTCAGAGCTGTTATTGACAAGGAAAACAAAAGGCAGGCACAGTCCAGGGCCTCTGGCCTCAATACGGTCCGTTTCTAAAAACACTGCCGAAACAGAAGAAACAAATCGCACTAGACGGTCGGAAGCACTCAAAAAATCTCAGCGACAGCTAGGCATTTCATACCTTTCCTTCACTGCGCATCGAAACGAGGCATCGACGGGCGACACCAGGCCTTGTGCGGCCGAAAGCCACTGATCCTCCAACAAACCCAATACCCATTCTCAAAGCTAATCCCTGAATCCGATGCTACAACCGTCACCGTCAATCACAATAGAAGAAGAACAAAGAAGAAATCTTGTATCCCCCTAGATCACAGTCGCTCTTCCTCCTCACCCTCCCCCTTCTTTTCCTCACAGACACATCCCCTGTACAACACATTGGCATCCACAGAACAGGCTCGTCAACCCAAACACTGCCCACCCCACTCCCCCACCTCTCTCCCGCCCCGAGCAAAAAAAGAAATAAAAGTTTCTACATCTGACTCTGTAACACGCACCGTGACGAGACCGATCCGAAATCAAAGCATCAGATCGTCAATACTTTCGTACTTTCCATTCCGACCGTCGCTTTGAAAAATAAAATAAAATTCCAAGGCATAAGAAACCGCTCCTCCCAAACAAAAATTACAACTTGCGGATCGGGGTTTACCATTTAATGATTGAATACGTGGATAATCCACTTTAATTGGTGAATACTATGTATTGACTGAATAATCCTTTTTTTAATCCCATAGGAAATGCTTTTGCGATCTCGTTGGGGTTCGTGTTCTTAAACACCAATCCACACACATTTAGTTGTGATTGCTAAGTTTTTCGATTGTACACTAGTACTTTCTTTCAATTTGGTTGTTTTTGATTTGTTGGGGCCGGTGAGGGAGGTGTTTGGGTAAGTTGTGGATACTGTTGAGCCGCCGCAGTTTGAAATTGCGCTTGGAATCAAGCAGACTCAACTCAAAGAGTTATCAAGAGTTAGTTCATTCGCGGCACTGTCTTGTCGAGGTTTAGTACAACACTGGAGCACATCTTGATCAAGTCACAGTTTCAGGATAAGGAACTGCGCAACAACAAAAAACGGCAACCGCCTGGGGAGAAAGCGCCCCGACGGAAACCTAAGATCTGGTGCTGATAAATTTTCTCGAGGGCCCATCGTAATTTGCAGATCCTCAGTGGTTAATACTAGGACTTGGTTGTTGCGATTTGAAAATTAGCTAAACGCCATGACTTCTCAACTCAGGATTCGTGCGGTGGGGGGCTTGATGAATAGAGTAACGTCTCAAACACACGACTGCGTTTGGCGAAGACTGTCATTCAGTGGCCTCTGAACCTGTGACTCAGTGCGTGCAATCGAAAACTTGCTATAGGGGTTCCAACCCTGGTACGGCTGAATTGAAGAAGGCCATTCCCACGACCGGTCGCGGAGGTAGATAGGCATTCTGCGTTTGCGAACAATCTTCTTCAGTCGTTGCGAAAGGACCCGTATCTTTTAAAACTGAACTGCAAAAAGCTTTGAAGGTTTGGTCGCGCTGTCTCGGCCTGCCAGGAATACAGGGAGCGGCCTTTGTGCAGATGAATGCTGCAGGGTTTTTTGTTCACCTCGTAGAGCTACAAGACAGGGGAAACTCCTGACACTGCACAACGCAAGGCAAGGATTCGCAGGATGACCCGCTAACCTGGTTCATTGCAGTAGTAGATTGAATAAACAAAGCTAAGAATAAATCGACCGCCTGCGCGCTCTAGATGTTTGAGCTAAAAAACCAGACAAGAGTAAAATTGTTCCCCACCCTGCACGCTGGATCTTTGTCTATCTCGTTCAGCTACCCAATCTCTTTGAAAGGCTTCAGCACCCAGCGCAAAATTATGAAATACTAAGCCTGCGTTCCATAGCCGGCACCGGTCTTAGGATTACAGTCAATTAAGAAAGTCCTTGCCATCGCACCGACGAGATCCTTACCCCAATTGACTCTCTCCACTTGCAATAAGCAGCCACAATCCACTAGTAATGGAAGGAAAATCTGAAATATACCCTTTCTGTTTACTCGTGGCGACGTCTGTCTGCGTTATATCTCCAGGCAAAAGGGTTTGCAAAGATCGGTATGGAGATTTCCAAACTTGCTAGCAAATTTGAGTGTCATCGGCAGAGAGTATATAAATTGATCGTCCCCAAAACTATGTAGCACCATATCCTATCCCGACGGAACAAAAACTATGTCAATTCAAGCTCAAAGTTGTTAGGAAACTACGCCCCAATCAGTTTATAAAAGCTTCTAGCCGTTTGATTGGGCAGGATTGTTTAGGATCTTTCTGAAATCCAATGAAAAGCTTTGAAATACGAGATTAATGAAGATCATGCTCTAGTCCAATAATTTTCAATTAGTGTGTTATTTATGGTGTAATTCTCATAATAAAGTCCAATTAATAATTTCCCGTAGAGAATTCCACCATACAGAATTCGTTTTCGGTTTCAGACACTATCGCCGCCCTGAAGTTTGCTAGTACGGGGTAGACGACAAAAATCAGAACAACCTGATACAAGTTGCGTATCCTGTATTATATTTTTGCCAATACTAACTTCTTGGCTTTTGCTGATTTTGTCCGTTTGTCCGTAAGGGGGGTAAATCCGACGTATTTTCCGCTTGCGCGTCACTGAAATTGAATCTTCGCTTTTCCCACTACAAAACAAAAGCGCGGTAGAAGAATCTACTGTTTTCTCTAAATAAGTTTTCCGTATAGATGTCCCTGCAAAACTTTCGCTTTCCAATCGAGGGGTAATGTTGACTATGAGATGGAACGTTTTCGTATTCGAGTACAAAATTGGACTATATTTCAATTTGCGAGCGAAGACATCAGTCCCAATGACTTTCTTCCCCCTCCCCCCCCTGAGAACGTTCGGAATGGCAGCTCCCCTTGAATCACTTTAAAAATTATAGGTTGAACGAAAAACCGTCGAAAACAAGAAACAAAAATCTTTCATTATTCCTAAATACGGACACGGAGATAATTGGAGATGCCAAGATAGATGAACAGCCCTTTTTTCAATCAAGAAAGGATCTTGGTT
Source organism: Rhodosorus marinus (assembly GCA_029953675.1). Lineage (NCBI taxonomy): Eukaryota > Rhodophyta > Stylonematophyceae > Stylonematales > Stylonemataceae > Rhodosorus > Rhodosorus marinus. Next base: position 1,667,647 of record JAMWBK010000009.1, read on the forward strand.
GGATTAAAAATCGCTCTGCTCAAAAAAATCAGTTCATATTCAATCTCTTCCTGCAATTTTTTTTCTTGGCCAATCAAGTACAAAAGTTCTGTCTGCATTATAAATTTTAACGATAAGACAATTTTCCAGGCGGCCGCGAAATATAGAATCACAAAATAAAAACACGGTCCCATGAGATGGTGTAAGTTTTACCATTTTACAAGTTCTTAAAATATTGAATGATGGGAAATTTATAACTGTGTTGGGGTTCCATTGTGTGGAAGGATAAAGAAGGCAATATTATTTCCTGAATGTAGGAAGACGGTGGTTTTGGTGGGGTTCAGTTAGCATGCTAGGTTTTCTTGGGGTTGGGAAGGGGGGTTGTCTTGCAGTCTCTTGGTATATAATTGAGTGTATCTGAAAAGGCGTGGAACTTTGGACTATGAATCCTATAGGTGAACCTTTTAGGCAAGGACGAGGGGAGGGAGGGAGGAATGTGGGCGGAGAGCGGATGTGGTGTGAGGGTGGTGTTGAAGCGTTGGGTGTAGTGGGCTTTTGTGTGTGGTTTGGGATTCCACTGCTCTTCGGAAGGTATTGAGGCGCAGGAGTTTGCAAATAATTTTTTGTGAGTGTGATAGTTTGTTTCGAGGAGAATGGCGAAGAGAAAGAGGAGTTGATGGGGGTTTTCAGGGTTTTCAGGTCGGGGAAATACTTATTATTGAGACGCTTGTGGTTGCCGTCTGAATAGCAGCAGCGCTTGCTTTATTTTTTTTTGTGTGGGGGGGAGTGCGTGTCTTCGAGTTGGCTAGGCTTTAGGAAGGTATATATTGGGACTTGATTTCTTCGGGGAAAGTTTGGAAAGATGGAGGTTTTGAGGTCTGCAGCATTTGTACCGTCGAGTGCCCGTGTTTTGAGAAGAAAAGGTCGCGTGACTTGTACTGTCTACGAACCCACGAGACATTCTCGAGCAAAGGTGTTGGTAAGTTGGACGTGTGCTCAGGTGTTTCGTCAACAAACTTGTTTAGAAGAGCGTATTTTATTTTGTGACCGAATGCTGACTTTCCATGGCTTGAACTGATTCCTTCAGGTGAGCAATCTTTCTGCTAGCGCGCGGACTTTGTTCTCTCCTCCTCAAAACCCGGCACAACATGCCCCGACTGATGACAAGCAGATGCTGTTGAAGTTGTTCAAGCAGCTCGCGCTGCTCGGCAAAATATTCAGCGTAATAATTGTGCTAATGGCTAGCATCGCTGTGGTCAGTTTGGCAAGGGTAAGAGGCGTGGCAGAAGAAGTTATTCTGTTAAACCCTGGACTAACTTTGTGAGGATATTGTATGTAACCAGACGCAGGCAGTTTTTGTCTTTACCGTAGTCGCGGCAGTATGCGGTGTGTTCGCGCTTCATGTTGTGTACCAACACGTCGAGTTCATGATGTGTTCGGTTGCTGCGAATGTGTTAACCCCGCCAGTTGCACCTGTCAATCGTAGACCGAAGAGAATCTTTTTGGTGCGCCATGGAGAGTCCGAGGGGAACGTGGATAGGAATCTCTACCGAGTTTTACCGGACAACAAGCTCGAGCTTACGGAGAAGGGGAAGAGGCAAGCCTTCGAAGCCGGCAAAAAGTTGAAGCAAGAGATTGGTGACGAGAACGTCCTGTTCTACGTGTCACCGTATGCACGAACAAGGCAAACACTTGCTGAGATGCTTGAAGCGGGTGCCTTTCGTGACTATTCGGTAATGGAGAATCCCCATCTCCGAGAGCAGGAGTTTGGAAATTTCCAGGATCCCAAGAAGTTTGATCACTACACGAGGGAGAGAGAGGCCTGCGGATGGTTTTACCATCGGATGCCTGGTATGTAGACTGTGTACCCTGCGGGCTTTGTGTTCTTTCGGAATTGTGTTTTCTGACCCAGCCCATTTTAATTGCACTTAACAGGGGGAGAGTCCGGGGCAGACTTGTATACAAGAGCACACTTGTTCCTGGAGACCATGTTTAAGGACGTGGATAGGTTCTCAGGGACGGATCAAGCCGTGGAGAACATAGTCATCGTCACCCACGGACTGACCATGAGGCTCATTTGCATGAGGTACTTCGGATGGTCAGTGGAGTACATTCAACAAGTTAGACCTCCGTCCAATGCGGAGTCCTGGAAGTTTGAGAAAGCGGATGACGTGACAGGATACGAACTTGCAACTGACGTGTCTCTTAGCAGTCCAGAGGCTGATCTGATTGCTCAAGACCCGAGCAACGCATGGGAAACACTCACTGAAAGGTGGCGAAAACGATTCTTTGAGAAGAAAATGAGTCCACGTCGAGCGTGAGGGGTTAACGACTGTTCTCTGGGGGAGCACCTAACTCAATTGTTAACAGTTTAGCGTCTCGACGTTTCGGGTCTTCAGTTTTCTCCATGAGGAGTTGTCATTTTAGGATAAGGAATGACTTGTAGCGTTGTATATATTTATGCCACCCACACCTATGTATAGGGTTGCTTGTATTTTGCTTGCCTCTGGTATGGGGGCATCTACCGTTTCCCGTGCTGTTGTCATGGAAGAAGATTTTCAGGAGTAACGTATGTAGCGCAAGTTCAAATAGCAAGATGAGATTGAGATTTCTTATAAAGTACGAGCGATTTAAGCGTTGAACAATACCAGATGCCAAGAACAAGAAAATCATGCAGAATTCTATTTACAAATTCTCTCCGGAGCAGGTCACCTCGCCGCCTTCAGTTTCTCTGCTTGCTTGCTTGGAAGGATTCCCACCGCCCCAAAAAAGATATTGGGGACTATTCACCTTAATCCTCATCATAGTCTCTCCCTGCACCGAATTTGAGGCTTTCCCTCAAGCGGTTGTGTTCGAACGTAGAAGACGACGAAGAAGATTCCGTGTCCGGCAATAGTCTATGTCTCACGTCGTAAATAGCAAGGGCTACATAGTGGACCCACCAGTCAAGCAACGGGGCCAAACCCACGTGATTTAGTATTTTCCAAACGAGGACGGGGTCTGTCATCATACCCGTTATCGCTCGTGTCAAGCCGGGAAACTGAATAACATCTTGAAGGAAAGGTCTTAAAGTGCTGTCACCCATGCGATCCATTGCCGAGAAGTTGGACCGAAGCACTTTGTTGATGATGTCTGGGTCGGCAACTTCGCGGTCTGCGGGTACGCTCATCGCCCGTTGGAACAACCACGTGACAGAAAGGGAAGGCATGTACGGACTCAAAAGCTTAAGAGAACCTTTGTCGAGTGCGTCATACTTCAGCGCCTCAGATACGGCAAGATCTATTCTCCTCAAATGTCTCAGCATTGCCCCAAATCCCCCGAAGCTCAGAGGAGACTGGATGCCGGAACTGTCACCAAACATCAGTAGGCGGTCAAATTTCGTCCGCAGTGGAGAGTTCTTGTAGGTTGGAAAAGCGGCAAAGAGTGCTCTGATCGGTTCGATCTCGTGTATCTCCTTTCCTTGGTATTCTGGCAACCAGTTCAGGTATGCGTCGTAGAATTCAGCTAGCGATGGGCGCTCCATGTTCGTGTCTAGGTATGAAAACATGTAGGTCGTCCGCAGATCAGAGGGACCGCCCTTCGAGCTCGAAGGAAACGCTTCCCAAAAGTATTGCAGGTTTCCCTCAATAGGTGTAAACGAGTAGAGAAGGTCTCCCTGATCGTTGGAAGGCCAATCAGCCCTCGCACATGAGCCAACAACAAGGCAAACGCCTTCGGGAATTTCTCCAGCCCTCTGCTGTTGGACGATAGGCGAAAAGTTGCCCATGGCGTCTACCAGCAGGCGAGCACGAAGTGCGACGGTCTCGGATGAGCTCTCACCCTCTGTGCCCGCTCCACCGCTCCCCAATGATCCGGAAGCACCGCTTTGTACTCTCAGGTTAACCTGGACCGCGTTGTGTCCTACTCTAGCGTTCTCAAAAAGATGTTCCTCAAGAAGCGTCCCTCCGAGGTCCTCCACGAATCTCGTACGGGCCTTCTCAAGCAACCATTTTGGACTAACTCCGCAGTTGAGAATATCTGAAATATGAATGTCATCCATGCCCTTGAAAGATACGCGCACAGGGTTAAACTCAGATACTATAGCTTCCTCGATGTCTTCGCCTGTCAGCAGTCCCATCTCGATCAGAATCTTCATCTCCTTGCGCGATACGTTCCACTCCTGGTCTCTGCCAATAAGCCGTCCTCTCTCAACAACAGCTACACGGATACCTCGCTTCGCAAGCGCAAGAGCTAGAAAGATGCCCAGTGAGCCGCCGCATATTAGCACATCGAAATCAATCTCTGCAAAATCCTCGGACGGGGTCTCGTCAATAACAGTTCTGACGTGCTCTTTGCCGGTTCTCATTCGCATTTTCAACCACATTTCATCAGCGCGCATCAATCCAGACAACGGGTCTCCTGGAGCCCTTCTCATGAAGTCTCTGACACGCTCCGAAACATTCCCGACTCCCTTTTTCCCCGGCGCTTCAACAACGGGCAAAGGATCATTCGCACTGGGTCTTTGAGCAGCCGTATAATAACGACCCCGACGAGCAGACCGTCCATTCCGGCAATGTGCCTTGGTCGGTCTCCCGCAACCTGCGACAAATTCGACTACAAACGCCATCCTCTAGATTCAAAAAAGGGTTCAAGGCGCGATCTTTCCTCCCCCGCACTGAAAGACTCTTGCTTCGAACATTTACACAAAGCCGCAAACAGGAGGCATGTCCCGCACTCATCGTCAATTATGATCAGCCTCTCCGCTGCAGTGTATTTATTACGCGCACTAATATGCGCATTATTTCTTTCACCGCAAAACCTTGCCCTGTGGTGCTTGGTACCAATGCTTCGATCCCTTCAGCTCGAGCAGGTGGTACGCCACACATATCCTCTTGTCTGGCAGCCACAGGCAGACCATTCGCACAGCTTCAGCGTGTCGTGATACAAATGTTAACAAATTATCAATATTTATGAAAACTATGCTGACTCTTGTCACGTTGCAATATGAAAAGTTCGTCGATTCTTGGTATTGAGAGTACTTTTTTGAGCCTTTCGGTCCATTTAGCTTCACTATTCGATTTCGGAAATAAAATACTTGTGAGCAAATGATTGGCTATTAAAATAGTCGTCTTTGCAATATTACAAAAAAATATCTCGTGGTTGGATTTGTTGGTGTTGCTTTCAGAGGAGGTATCCCGTACTGATTGGTGCACAGGTATTGATTCATTTTGAAAAAATAGTAGCTTGCGCAACCTGTTTATGTGAAAGCCCAGCATCAGAAGCGCCCCGTCTGGAGTCTTCGCGCGGGTAAAAGGCGCCCACTCGATGAGGCCGGAGCACAGTCTCACGGGTCCAGTGAATGCCTTAGTTCAGCAGGGCGGTGTAGGGGTACATGGCTTACAACTGAGGACCTTTCAAAAGCACAGAACCTGCACTCTGCTACCAATCGTGCGAAGGGGAAGTGCCCGCTTTATAGGCCTCCTACCATGAAGGTATTGATATGTCGTTGCCTAACCCGTCCTGCCAACTTCTGCTTATCCAAGAGAACTGAGCCATGAGTTCTGCTGGACAAAACGTCCAACAATGTTCAAATATTACCGGGACAAACTCTCCGTTCCATACTTTAATTCCAGGAAGAAAGCTCTCAAAAAAGCGTAACGACCTCGGCTCTCACCACGGTGGCCAAGGACTGCGAAAATTGCACCTCTCCACCCGAACATTGTGAAAAGAGCTACGATGGAAGCATTTTGCAAATACGGTCATGCGTACAGAGACAATTGCTAGCTAAGGAAACATTGTACACTCTTAGATCTCAGCCTCAGCCTTTGGCTCGCCTCCAGCATCTCCGCCGAGGCCATCGTCATTCTTCGCGTCCCAGAAGCTCAGCCCGGCAGAGATAATGCCCAGCACAAAATTGACCCAGAAAAAGGCAATGACTGCATGGGCAAAAAAAACAATTCGCATCTTAGGACAAAGGCAGCAACAGAATAGAGCTATTCAACATTGTCAAATCGTGTGCTTACCCGCATTCCAGTTGCTTTGGACAAGTGGTCTCACAGCAGATACAGAGATTCCGCCAATAAACCAGAAGATAACCACGAGCACACACTGAGAGTAGAACTCAATCATGGCTGGGAAATGATAGTTAGTAAAGTAATCCATAATTGACCTGCGGAAGCAAACAGTAAACCATCAGCAATCAACGCATTCACGCCCACCCAGCGTTTGCAGAAAGAATTGTCACTTACCAGACCAGGAGCAAGGTCAAGGGAATGAAAGTAAGCACACCCCAAGCAATTGCAAAGTTGACAATTGAGCTCCGGAGAGGTTCATTCGCAGCAATAGCAAAAATACAAATCGAAAAGATCCACTCAATGCCCAGTAGGGCAGTTCTGGAAATCGTCAACGGGGTAACCATTTTTCCAAACTTCAACAATGACAACGTCAACTCTCAAAATCTCTGCTCAAATAACCCTCACAAACAACAACAACAACACGTTCTTCCTTTATCACTCTATCTTACTCACAACGGTATCATACACACAACTCAGTCGCTCACGACCTTCCGTCCTCCCTCTACCCGAAGTCAGATATGAAGCCTTTTATTATGTACTCACAAAAGCCCCTCGGCCTAGAATCCAGGTTTTTCCTTTCACTCTGCTGACGGGATGACAATTAAGATATCTCCAATAATACCTATCCAACTCCTTTCCACCCCCGCCCCCTCCCTCTCTCACGACCACGGCGGGTGGGAACATCCAGCTTCACTATTGTCTTCAAAAATTTAGTTCTTTTATCTTTTTTGGAGGAAATCTAAGGAAAGCCATGTTCGATGAGCAACTTACCCCAGGGGTCGAGACCAGGCGTCACGCTCCCCAAGCACTTGGGTTGGATTTTGTTTTTGGTTTTCGAACTTTTTCGCATTTAGGAGCGGATTTTCTTTTGTTTTTCTGGGCACGGCAACGACCAGCCATAATTCGATGCGAAGCTTCTCACATCTTCCTGAGCATTGCTGTTTGTCCGTAGAAAATTGAACCGTTCACTGGCAGAGCACTGACACCCCCGAGTATGCGCTTCCCCGCGCTTTTACCTTAAAACTTTCCCCCCTCCCCCTTTCAAAATTCTTGCAAATGATCGCCTGCACGGTGTTGGGTACCAACCCCCCCCTACACTTGCCAGAGCTGCATGTCTTCTTCGGAGCCAACCAACCCGTATCAACTACGTGCAAAATTTCGACCACTAGTATTTGACCTCCTAGAGCCACTCTTTTCTATATTAGGCAAAAAGTCTTTTAATGGGGAAGAAACGTAGAATTGAAATCTAAAAGTTAGTTGAAATGAAATTACTTGTCTTTTGACTCTAGATTTGGAACCACTTATGTTTCAAAACACGCATCGCTCGAATTATGGATTCGCACTAAATAACGAACCCCGGTAGGGGTGACCAACATTCCTCCAGGAATCGAATCGATCTCTGAGGGGTAGGTTCTTGATGAGATTGACCGTACACATTGATCCTCGTGTATTCTTGTCGCAAAACTGAGCTGACTACTATATTGTTCGATGGGATGAATTTGAAAAACTACAAAAATAGCCTTCCACCCGTGGGCTCCACCTTCCTCGAAAGGAATTTTTGATTCGTCGTCACAGTATACAAGATAAAGTAATTTATGTTTCAGTGCTGAGCTGGTCTGCAGAAGCGACGACCAAATTCAGTCTGGGGGGTTCGGCTAGGGTATCTGCCCGGAGATACTTCGTATATCAAAGATATACTGGGTTATGTGTAATATTTTTTTGATCCTCACATTTTTTCCCCCCTTCGTACCATTGTGTTTCACAGCTTACACCCCTATAGCGTACAATTATATTCAACTCATTGATTATACTTCGCAATAAACCCCGCTCGGACAAATCCAGGAATAAGTGGGTAGTGGATATGGCCGTAGAGGGGTCTGCAGAAGCCGAGACCAGGAAAATTCAAGAAGTCCCAGGGGTGCCAGGATTGGTACACTTTACCAGCACAGGACACCAAACAGAGAAAAAAATCAGGGGGTTCTCAGTTTTCAAGAGCGATTTGACCTACATTATTTCTCCAATCCTGCCCCGCAGTGAATTGAGAGAAGGCGGATTTTTGCTCGCGTATTATTACTAAATATTTGTTTGTCGTATCTTCATAGCAGCTAACCCCTAAACGGAAAATGGGACAAACGTATCTTCTACATGACCCACACACTGTCTCTCTCCGACAGTTGGGGGGAGGAATTTCCGATCGGGCTGTGCACCGGTATCTCAATGATCGATTCCCTGTTACTACTGGTCCTGAACGGCTGGAGGGTGGCTATTTTCATGTATTACCATATTTTCTGAAACAGAGATGAGAGCCCTCCCACTCCCTCCTCCCCTCATTGGAAGCTGGAACATTCTCAAGCCCCGCGTTTTCCCATACTCACATCTCATTGGTTTGCGCGCAACGGCCTTAGTACAAGCAGTACAAAGAAGCAGAAATTGATATGCGCAATTCGGGCAACAGAGCCGCCAAGAACACGGACATGCGCGCGTGCTCTGGGAATTCAGCTATAATTTACTTCGCTCTATCTATGTCAGCCACCCTTGAAATAGTGGGAGGAAGCGTATGTAGTTTTGTCGCATGCCAGATGGGGACTGACAGGCCTTATGTAGGTTCAAGTTGACATCGCATACAATGAATGAAATGCGTTCGCAGTCGCTACTCTACCTCTTATTATGTATTGGCCGGTTTCCAAGAATAGAACGGCGAAATTCAACTGAGAACTGGGGCTGCAAAAAAGGGGAATTCGACTTCTGTTTCTTTTTAAAGCTACGTAGTGACAAAAATAGAAAACACTCGGGGGTTGTCTGCTGTAAAGAGTATCCTGTTTTTAGAAGCTCGCGCTGAAGAAGATTACTAGTGTAGTCCGCACAACCACGTGTGGGCGCTCCAACCAAAGTGAAATGCCAAGTGTCTGTAGCTGGGTACTTCATGGCATGAGGCGCAGATTTTCCGAGTGCTACCATGAGATGATTCTCCGCTATTGTAAGTCACCTGAGCCCGTGCGACCTGGAAGCGTTCGTTTCTATGTCAGGAGTGGGCCTGAAAACTTTCGAAAACAGGGTTTGCGCGTTCCAAGTAGATGCAGCTCACCGTTAACGCTCCTATTTCACTGCAAAAAGAGTTTCTCCTCAGCACAGCATTGGGCGACCGCAGCCGGGCCCTGTGCAGACTAGCGTCTTTCGTCCGAGTAGCTTAGCGCTGGCTTCAGCTCCAAGTCCGGAGGCGAAAACGCAGTTCGCTTTGGGACTGCGAGGGTGTCTCAAATCAACAAGTATCCCACGCCTCGCAAGGAGTGCTCAACGTCTTGGCAAGGTCTACCACTCGCAAATCTCGTAAGGAAAGCATCCCCAAGGGAAAAAAGATTAGGTATAAGAACCCGCGACCAAAACGTCCAGTGAGAGCCAGGTCAAGGCACGTTCGTGCCGACCGGACCTTGAATGGTAATTGTAGCAGACGGAGCCGGAAATTCCGGGATCGACGTTTTCTCAACCCCTGTAGAACACGATTACGATGTCATCAGAATCAGTCTAACGAGCTGTGTTGCTCAGAAGCGTTAGCATTCTTAAACCATAAACGTCTTTGGACGATTGTTTACACGTCATACGCTGCATCTCGGCTCTTGTCTTCCTCCGGCCACTCCTCGTCCCACATTTTCTCCCTGATACAAGTACACAGCTACTGATACCAGAGAAAGTGCGAAGTTTATCCAAAACATGACAACGATAACGTTCGCTCCATCATCAACGAAGCGCGCTTTGAGTCGGGAAGCTCTGTTTTGAACGGATGTCATAGTTCTGTGTGCGTCGTGAAAGGCTAAGACGTACCGCACTAGGCTTCCCGATACCATCATCTTCCATCACAGGACCTAGTTTTAGGGCTTTTTCAACCCAACAAGCCAAAACAAGATTGCCTTTACGCATTCCGTTATTGCCTGCGTTTTCGGGGAAACATAAGACGTTGGAGAAATATCCCGCAATCACTCTATGCGACCAAAAACAAAAGGTCCCACGGCGAAGGTCAGACGGTGAAAACAAGCGTACCCAGGGACGTGGAAGCAGAACCTCTGCATGGTGTTGAGCAAAGCATTTTATATTTGAGCAACGGCTCATACTCACGGTACGAACAGCGCGGTCACGCTCAACCATCCGTTGATTCCCCATGCTAAGAGAAACTGGAAAACCGAAACCGTGTTTTCCGCAGTGCTGGTCGCGTCAGCCTCGTGCGCAGCGCCTAATCCTGTCGCAGAGAGCACGAATAGCACCAGTGCGATCGCGGACTCAAAATCCGAGCAAGCCCGTACGCACGACATTGAACCTCAGAGCAGCCTCCATTGTTGACCAAAAAATTTGAAAAGCAATCAGCTTACTTGTTTACGGGCACCCGCTATCAGGCAAAAAGGTGCGCTCTGTCCATGACCATCACAGTAGCTTCCGCTGTATACGAGCTTCTCAGCGTCACGACCTGGCTTCCCTCTGAGAATTATGCGGGGAGCCTCCCCAACTTGAACAACATGCAGAGAGGATCACCAAAGGACGTTGATTGGGTAACGCCCACTTGGCCAAGAAAACTAGTCCGCCAATACTTTGGTAGAATTTAACACTGAACGTAGCTATAGCTCAACCAACTTCCTTTGCTTATTTATTTTCAAAAAACGAAATAGATGCATATGGAGCAATATTAAACCAAAAACGATTTCTGACGTTCTCCCGTTCTCTGATAAACCAAAAATGGCATTTTTTCGCTGGTCCTCCCCCATTGGAAGGCGGATGCGGAGCACGCTCAAATAGGTATTCTGATTCAACAGGACCGCTAAGCAGTCTTAACTGCTCGAAAACTAATCATGAACTTATTCATGATTAGTTTTCGAGATGGTTGAGGTATCGGTAGGACCAAAGTTCTGGGGATGACTTTGCGCTGTGGCTGGGTCACTATTGACTGGGGAGCAAGCTTTTGGTTGCGGATTTCTTTAATGATTTGATCTTGGAAAGAAGTTGTTGTAGCACACCCAGGCGTGTATATCGTTCAATCCTTGCTTCCTCGAGTGTCTATGATTGAGCCACAAAATTGAAAACGTAGGCATCCACATGGGCGAAAACATGATAACTACAGAACGAACGGTGAGTGTCCGAAGATTCGATCAACGGACTTAAAACATTGCCTATGGTGCTCCAATCAGACTTCGCTTTCAGATAGCGAAGACTGACTGATGCATGAACGCGGGAGAATTCGTGAATTACTTGATGCCGATGAGGATCCACGTAAATAACATGCTATCCAGGACACAATATGAGCGCCTTCATGCCCTCCAGGATCTGTCATCTAACTGTTGGATGACTCGCATGCTCCGGATTGTTTCGCAGCAGACTTTCTATATGGGTGCATTGAAAATGGACGGAAAAACGAGAAGAGATTCAAAGATAATTTACACCAGCAAATAAGTAAACCCGTTTATTCAACAAATACATGCAAAGAATTCAACATTGAGATGGAATTGGGAGAGATCTCCAAAGCTTTTCCTATGCTACTACTATCCCGGGTAGGTCAAGCTCCCTATCTGCAATCTCCATGTTTATCTTTGTTGTTTCCCTCTCTACCTCATCACCCCCACCTCTGATTTGAATCCAACAGGCAGTTACGGAGACAAAGGAGAGCGTGAAGTTGATCCATAGCATAACCATAAGTATCTACCCAAATGCAGGTTCCCGTTAGCACCATGTCCAGAAGATCTTCGGATTCTTATGACTGTGGCAACATTACCGTATTGAACTCTGCGTGCGTTCCAAAGTCGATTTCCACACTTGCAACACTGGGAAGTTGTTTTGCAGACACAACAGTTCCAGAAACGAGCCAGAAGGCCAAAGTTAGAATTGATTGAGTCCATCTCTCCAATCTTGCCGGCAGGTAGGTCCTTGTGCGGAAACCCAGACATATCCTGTTCAACGAAACCAGCGCACTTTAGTCGGTAGAAGCTCATACATATATAAAAGTGTAAGAAAAATGTGTGAAATCTCACAAGATGAGAAGAAAACTGACAACTAGCCAAGCAATAACAACCCAGGCGATTGTGAATGCGAGGAACGGCTTCAAGTTGAGCATGTGGGCGTCTACAAAGACTTCGTCAAAGAATTTCGCATCTCGAAACAAGCTTGCAGCGATGCCACAAGTAACGAAGGCTGCTATCCACTCCAAAACCAGTAGGGTAGTCCGAAATATTGTCAACGGCGCCGCCATCGTTGCCCTCAAATCGAGAGCTGAAACACACGCACACACGGACAAGATTTCGACAAGAAACAAAGATTGCAAGGCAGGTTCGCCTCGATCACTCTTCATTGATCTTCGTTGGATCTGAGCATAGATCTCATAACCTATATAAACCCATGCTTCCCACGAAAGTACAAACCAATCCCTCTCCGGTCTAGACTCAGCTGGCTCTCAAACAACAGTGGAAGAACCGCCATAGTGGAAGAAAGGTAGCATCCAGTAACCAAAAAATTAATATATATTAGAAAAAGAAATGCAAGAAGGGCTCCTTCCATACAACCTCATTTTCTGGTTAAAAACATTTCTATTCAGAAATTTACTTCCAGAAGTACTTCGCAAATATATTTCAAAATATTGGAGAGTAAGCTAGCTCACAGGAAGGTCCGTTCTGGAGGCTGCAACCATATATTACATAAAATCTTGAACGGGCGACATTGTCCAATCTAAAATCTTCCAAATTTCGAATATTCGATCTGCCTTTCATTAATGAAGGTTTAACTGTATTGCTGTTTTTTTTTATTGATGCAGGTTGGGTAGGACCTGCTGGCGACATCACGAGCTTCAAGACGGTTCAATTCTTCGTCCCTGAGGGACAGCTTCAGCGGGGATTCGGAGGTTGTCAAGATTGAACAGAAAAGCTCACACTCGCGCTAGGTTTTAGACGTCCTCCGGTTTCGTAACTTGCAAATTTCGACCTCATTATCTGGTTCGATACGGTAAACTGAAGAAGAGTTTCGTGTGTATGCTTGCACGAACGGGAAAGGCACGGCTTGTCTAATTCGCTGTGGTTGTTCAACGAAAACTTGCCCAGATATGATTGCAGGACAGACCAAAACAACACCTATGGTTAGGGGACGCACGAATTGCTCTTCTGCGCTCTGCTGCTTTCGAGAATGATGGACTAGTTTCTTTGTTCGGTTACGTTCAAAAGAAATAGACACACCTCCTCCAGTGACATCCTCTACAATCCTCGTGCTTGTCTTCCACCCCTGTTCTAGGATCTCCGATGTGGCCGACGGCTTGTCGAATCCTCTGATAGCGCCATCACGTCCCCAGTATTGTTGGAATCCCCATCGCTCACCTTCTAAATACTAAACCATTCAGCGAACTCTAGCTGGAGCTACTGAACTCTGCGAAAACGCTTGCAAGATTTTCAACTTCATGTTCTAAGTCGTGTGACAGGGATGGCCTCGTTGAGCTGTGTAGCCCTTGACGCCGATGAACTGGACGACTGTGCATGAAATGCTTTTGGCCCGGGGCCGGGGGGTTGAATCTTCTAGATTAGTTGCAATATTCTCGTGCCTGTGCATAGGGTCGATGGTGAGCTGAAGCAAAGTCCGCATGCGGAACTGGCGTCAACAGTTCGATCTTGGGGGCGCTTACTAGCTTTTCAGAGCAGTATTCATGCAGTGAACATGTCGAAGGAGAGGTGTTTGGCACTAACATGCTCTGAAGCAGGGGCAGAGAAAACTGAATGCTTCTCTGGTCTGCTCAAGTTAAGGAGACAACTCTTTGTCCGGTTTTTTTAAAGTACCCATTCGTGCGATACACGGAATGACTACATCTCACATCTGTCATACACTTGAGACTTCTCCAGAAAATTAATCTATGCGCAAAGGGTATCTCCGCATCCTGGCTGAGCGGTCCTCCATAGCTTTGAGCAATAGCTGGTGGAATTGGCATTCATTTGCCCACACGAAACGATCCTTCTCTGCAGACTTGGAGAAAGAATTGCTATTGCCCATTTGGGGTTGCCGAACTCCAATCAGATCACATCAGCTTATTGGTATATTACCCCAAACAACCTTACATTTCTCGCCTTCAACAGGCTGTTCCTCAAAAGCGCAGCAACGACCTCCACAGCTCCTGTAAGCGCTTATGGTCATGAATGAATCACGGTAGACTGCAGAATATAGCTCTCTCGTAATCTAGCAAGGACATGTGCTTCATTCAAGTGCCGCCTTTCTTGCCCGCCCTACTCTGCGAGTAGCATTGCTGTGGGATTGGCTGTTGCCTCTCAACAACAGCAACAATTATTCAGAGCCTGTCTACCCTGAGGAAGCGGAAAGGGAGACGCTAATGATGCGCGTATCAGAGCAAAGCAGCAGTCAAACGCTAGAGAGTCAGAGACAGCTCCGTCAAGACGGCCGGGGGCCTTGCGACAAACAGCGAAAAGCAAACAAAACTGTCCAAAAACCAAAGCATTCGATGATCAGCGGCACAGACCCATGAGACAGCGCCGAGTCCCGAGAGGTTGGATGAGTCATCGCCTCAGAGTACTGAACCTCGTTCAGTCGATCCTCCCCTTTACCCTCTCCATCTCCGTCGTTTTTGCGTTCAAGTTTTTCTTAGTTTTGAGGAATTCAGGTTGTTGTTCTTTTTTGTGCACAGAAGGATCTCACCAATCTTATTATTGGGGTTGTCCCATCGGGAGGTATTCGAATTTATTACCGGTATTACCGATAATAAATTCGTAACTGAAATTAAGGCGAAAAGGCTGACATGTATTGTATTAGGCGGAAATAAGAACAAACCCAAAAAATTACCAGGCAAAGAACATCTACAAAGTAATAGAAAAATGGGGCAAAAAGGAAGGAAGAGAAACGCATGGCACAACTGGATTTGCTGGTTCCAACAGATTGAAAATACGTTCAAATTGATATTCATTGAAACGACGACAGCTGTCCACTCAGGAAGACAGCTGTCCCAAAGTCTCGCCCGTTGTAGGAACCTGCCTTGAGCGTCCTTCGATACTCATTGATCCAATATCATGCTGCCTAGTACTCTTTGAAGCTCCTCATGCGACTAGTGAGATCATTCGACAAATTGGCACTCTAATGGTCCCACAGCTCAGACTCAAACGGTGGCGTACAGGGTTGTCTCGGTCAAGTCGAGCCTTCTAACAATCGCGCTCCTCCAAACACGCTCCAGCAGAGTCTGCTCTTAAAGAGCATTTCCATCAAGAACTTTGGGGGCATGGCATGTTTCGGCTTGTCACTTGTCCCAGAGAGTGTGGCGAAAAAGTCTGCTTAGAATGAAATGGGTGATTCGAGAGCAGCGCCAAAGTCAGTGGTTGTCCTGTGGTAGCTGGGGGGGTGAGAATCGAGAAATTGAGGTCCACACAGTTTCACATCTCCTGCACACAGTCCAGGGCTATGATGCGGGTGGTCTGAAACCTGAATCCCTCCTGGTTTGGTTTATATGACAGTTTGTAGTTCTTGCAAGCGCATGGGATCCTGACGCTGGGCCTCCAAAGTTGCACATTGCTATTGAGAGACTGCTCTTCGCGAGTCTGCGGTAAAGGCGTAGCTTTTATCTGTGCATCGTAGTGTTTATTAATAGAGCAAAAAACCAAAACTAGTTCTGACAGTTACGATACTACACCACACCAGAGCAGGTCCGAAAAAATCACCGTTCCGGCGTGCTGAAATCGCACGATCCTTCACATATCAACAAGAGTGCCTTCTTCGAAACTTTTGATCTACTGCGCTCAGTCCCATTCCATGGATCTTTGTGAGATGCGTTTTCAGGTGGTTCTTCCTCGAGAACCCGTGAGAGCAAAGGTGACATTTGAACGGTCTCAGCTGAAAGTGTGTTGACTTGAGATGTCTCATCATCTCGTACTTTCGAAAGAACGTATTCTGGCAGATGGGGCAAGTAGCGTTCATATACGTGCGCTTTTTCTTCATCCCGTCGTCATCTTCCAACGGCTGAACTAGGCTCAGTATCATGTCCGTTTCAATCTCGGCAGGAGTTGCAGTCTTGTCCACCGCTGGTTCTTTTCCGCTGATGATTTCTTCAATAAGCTTCAGCTCCTCATCACGGTTGAAACTTGAGTCCTTCTCCATCAGATCCCCGCTCGGCGTATCAATCGTATACTCTGCTTCGGTAAAACTCGACACGTACGATTCCTCAAACATATCGTCATTCCAGAATGGTTCCACTTTCAATAGATCCATGCTCTGTATCTTCTTCACCAGCAGGTCTTATTAGTCCGAATCTTCTTTACGTTTTCACTCACACTTTGCTGTCCTCGCTTGGATTGTTGCCCTCCTTGAGCAGCTGATGAACATGAGCCACTTTCACTTTGGTGCCTTATAACCTCGACCTTCTCGGCTATGCTCACCCGCTTTGCAGAATCAACCATTTGCCACTGCGCTAAGCTTTGGCTATCGGGAGAAGAATTCCATCCACCATGAATTTGAAGGGAAAAACGAGGAGTCGAATTGAGCAACGCGTCTTGCAACGGGTCCCCTTGCACAGTTTCAAGCAAGATCATTTCGATACGATTCGTTCATGAGAAAAGGCCAAGGGCGTAGGCGTAGCGGCCACAATGTTGTAATTTGCAAAAAGCTCGACGGGGGGAAAAAAAAACGGAAGGTTCCATGAGAATCGATCCGCAGGCAACCCGACCCCTCAGCTGGACATTCCCCCAAGTCAAACGAATAAGCCGAGAATGGCTCGCCATGAAGAGAATTTGCAAAGCTCTTCATGAATTCTTCCTCGAAACAAATACACTCTATCTCAACGAGAAATATCTCAATTAGATAAAAAATAACGAGCAGTCGTTTTCAGTGGGAATTACACCACCACCCAATGAACGTAACTTATTTTTATCAATTTTTTGTGGAGAAGATTGAACTTCAACAAACTCACCAATCGAGTCTACTGCAAGCCTCAGCAAAAAAAAATCCACACCGAGAACCGATTAAAAACAACTGTTATTCATATTCATATACTAAGATTATTGAATGAAATTCCAAAGATGAAATATGTAAGTACTTTTTTGCTCCTAGGCTGGGTAGCCAAATTAATTCGTTTTCTAGAGTGATCTCTCTCATCTTTTGGGATCCGACTTTCATTTGCTTTCTTTTTTCTTCCGGCAGTGGGAACTGCTCGTTTAGATCGTTACATTTTTTAATTGTTTTTTATATACCGTTGTTTTTTTCAGGAATCTTTAAATCTCTCTTGCCAACAATGAAAATCAGCAATACCACCCAGGCCAGGCAAAGGGGGAGCACCTAAGCAGGGACTCAGGAAAAAAGCGGCAGGGGCGAAGGTTTTTGGGACCATCGATGGGGTAGGTAAAAAAAGGAGGAGGTTTGGAGTTGAAGAAGTTACCATCGAAACCTACCCCAGAAGAAGCATAGTATTCACTTCATCAAAATAAAAAAGAGGATGATTGTAATTTACCAATGATACTTTGTTACAGAGGGTAAGCGCCAGAAAAAGAATATTAATAATCAAATAATATTGCAGCGATACCTTGATAAAATTCTCATTTTACGATATTATATATGTAATCTTTCCGTTGTTTTCCAGCGGTAGCGAGTCGGATGCAATTTATTGAATATTCAGATGTTTGCGAACTAAATTCGTGAATTAACATAAACGTATGCAGATAGCGCTTGGATTAACGTTATTTACCAAATTCTACTTTCTTTTTAGGTTGAAGTTGATGCATGGAATAGAACTAATTTTTCTAGCCGAACTTTTTCATTTGTATTGAAATTCATACCGAGCAGGCCCCGCTTACTATCTCAGCATAAAGTATGTTTGTTTGTAATATTTTTCTATATCAATAAAAAGAGTTTTATATGTTTTTCACCCACGAATTGGATTATTTATTAATTTTCTGCAATATATATATATATATATATATATATATACCTCTTCCCCGTCCAGTTTGGTGTTCCCACTATTTCTCAAGCCGTTCGTCCCGGTAGGATCACAACGACCGCTTCAAGATTGAGAGTCGTAGCCGACGTATATAGTGTTTTTGATATTTTTCCGTTCAAAACTATTCTTTGACGCGGTGGGGTACACAGTCAGTAGTAGCTTCTAGGAGAACTGCAGACGTTTTTCTTCAGTTATTCTCCACGGGTCTTTTTTCGGAGAAGAAATTTTTCGTCGCTAGTGCTTGTCAGTTAGCCAACTGACAAGGATTGCCAGATACGTAAGGAGCTATTGAGAGGCCCTAATATAATGGTTTGGTAGGTTTTCCTTTGTGCTGAGCTTCTAGCAATGGGTTAGGAGACCCGCGCTTTCCCCAATCTGTTCGATAGATGGTGTGAGAACTGATTGAACTCACAAGTAACTCGAACAGGTTTCGTTTTTTTTTTGCTCGCCTGCAATCAGTCATTTACCTCTCCCCTTCACTACAGATCTTCCCTCACCGTTCGAGTTTTACATAAAAAACGGGGGAGTGGAGTGAGCGTGTTTCCGGGTGACGTTGCAGGCGCGAGCCAAAGTAGCAATCGATGCAACCAGAAACCACTCCTTTTAGGCTCAAAAGTTTTCTATCAGTAGAGACCGTTGAGGGCAAAACTAGCGGAAGGGGTAGGTTGGAATGTGGAGTGATCCTTCTCTGGCGGATATATTTCAGGACATATCATTCCGCGATGAGAATAAGCAAATATGACAGAAGCTGTAGAAAATAGGCACACCATCCGCATCCGCGCACGGGGGTTGCGACACCACCTCTCGTTGCTAGGGGTTGTGTGTACTCGTCGCAAACCCCAGCGACTGTGTCTACGCGTACTCTGCCTACTGTGTGGAAGTACTTTTCTTGAACGCTGAGCTGAAAACACCGCTGCCCGCGCTTCGCTGATAACCGTCCGGGGTGGGGGGTTCCGCGTCTGATGATAACTGCTGTATTAGGTTGTCAGTAAATGCCTATGCCCATCCTTGTTCAGAGAATTTATTTCCACGTTTGCATTCCCATTGTGGCTCTACTTACTAGTCACCGCACCCTGCCTTTGTGAGGGGTCCGAGTCTTGTCGGGGCGTGGAACGCCTGTTTCCGACCGCTCTATTTCGAGATTGCATTCTAGCAACGACGTCAGCTCTGTTTTTCCTTTAGATGCACTCGCGCGTGCTTGTTTTTCCTGCTACCAAGCGAAACAAACAAAATAAGCAGAGCAGAGCCGAGGCAATCCGAACAGGATCCAAAAGCGTTAACCGGATTTTTAGTGCAATGATATGTGCGAATGATTTGATGTATGACAAGCGGATCATAAGATACCTTGAGAATAGGATCATGAAATGAACTGACGGGATTGGACGTGCCCTGCGCTTGTTGAAAGAATTGGAAAACGTTCATCAATGCATCCGTGCGGGGTAGGGACATGAATTCGTAGAAATGGCAAACGTTAGCGGCTCGGAGCCATGCGAAGCGAAGCCCTGCGGATCTTCACGCTGCCAAGCAGTAGGTAATCAAACTTTTTAAGGGACCCTTCACAGGGTAGCCATGATATTATAAATAGATCACTTTTTCGTTTTTCTTCCGAAGAGATATGGCAGAAAAACGGTCTTCGTGCCAACGTCTTCTTGTAGGCCTTCGGCCGGTCGTTGGCAGTCGTACCACCCACGCTCCCGCATCTTGTCCGCAGTGTCGTCCCTTGGGCACTTTTCCGGTGGGCGGGGTTCCGTCCTTCGCAAGCAAACAATCTCTGGTGGGCACTGCGCGGGGAGCACAAAGAGATCCTATGCTTGAATAGCTCGGTATCGAAATTAAAGTTTCTAGTTTGCGGTTGTCGATTCGGTCAGAAGCCGAATCGGAGTGTTTAATTGTCAAAAAGTTCACCTTGAAGAAACAAAACCAACCCCTCAAGTCTCTACTAAAATGATGGACACGGTTCCCTTTTCCGATGTGCAAACACCGCGCAAACCATGTCAGAGCCTACGGGGCCCCCTTTCGCATAGCGGAAGGGAGGCAGTTGCATACTGTGAAACGCTTCCCGCTCATGTGCAACCTCCACAGCCTCCCTTCTACGTGGCGGTTCTCTTAGCTCGCAGTCTTCCCGTACAGTTCGTCAACAGTTGATTTGTATTTCTTCACCATCTGGGGCCTCTTAAACTTGAACGTCGGTGTTAGCAACCCGTTTTCGACAGAAAATCCCTGCCCCAACTCGTTAACTTCAGATTCAAAAGCAATGCTCTTGACAACCTCATAGCCCTTGAACCCTAGTTCAGTTTTGAGCTCGGCCAGCTCTTCGAGCACCGCCTTCTTGAAATCCTGTTTTCGCAAGGAACAGTCATCAGAGGGTCCCCACATCAGTACTAGGTAGAACTAGCACCATCAGCTTTTTGGGGGAGGGGGTGGAGGCACGTACCGGGTCCTTGCAGACTGTAGCGAAATCTGTCCACTTCTTGCCGTTTTTGGATACCCATGCCTTCGCCTGCGGCTCGTCCGGCGTACATACAGCGACGAGATATGACTCGAAGCTGTTCCCATAGATCCAAATCTGACCAACAAGCTTGGCTTTGGTATAACCTTGCTCTAGAGTCTCTGGACTTACGTACTCTCCCTGTGCGAGCTTGAAAAGATTCTTCTTTCTGTCTATAATCTGGAGGGACTTGTCCTCAAGCCATTGACCAACGTCACCTAGAGCGGAGGATTTTGCTGCTCAGATATCACGACTTTGACATTGGAGTACTCAAAAGACCGTGACATATCAAGGAGACGCCAACAATGGAGTCCAAAATATTTCCGGGCCTTAAACATAAATTTCCTTACCGGTATGGAACCACCCATCCGCCGTGATTGATTTGTTCTCTTCATCGTTCTTGAAGTACCCCTTTGTCACCGCGGGGCCTCTGAGAAGAATTTCTCCTCTCGGGTACGGTTTGTCCTTGATCGAGTACTCCATCTCGGGCACATCAATAAGTTTGACTTCACAGCAAGGAAGCGGCCCCCCATTGTGTCCAGAGCCCTGGACGTATGGCGCCGTGCAAACTAAGCCACCCACCGTTTCGGTGAGTCCATAGCCTTGGACAATGGGGCACACCAGGCACATCTAGGTTTTGAAAAGAGCAACGTCGTGGTAAGCCACAGTAGGTGAGTGGACACTCTCGCTGTTCGATGGTGGTCGTACCTTAAGAAAATCGTTCGTTTGTGGAGCCAAAGGAGCGGAGCCAGATATTGCCAGGCGCACGTTTGGGAAAATCTTCTTTCTGATTGCCGAAAAGATAAGCTTGTCCCAAAACTTGTTGCGTCTTCTCACGTGCGTGACATTCTCCAGCTGAGAATGGATAGCTCGATTAATAAGCCATTTCTTTATACCCCCACTTTGGTCAATGGCTTCCTGGATTCGAGACTCGAACCTGGAGTACACCCTTGGTACCCCGACAAAAATCGTTGGCCTGAGCTCTTCCAGATCCTCTAGGAGCTTTGGGATATGTCCTTGGTAGTACCCAACTTTGCCGCCCTGAGCTAAGATAAGCAACTCCGACTGCTGTTCATAAATATGAGCCAGCGGCAAATAGCTCAAAAGCGAATCGGTCTGCACAAAATAAGCACCGACCCGGTAAGTGACCTCGTGAACTACCAAGAAAGCAAGCTGTTCTTCGCTTATCCTACCTCGGTAAATTCTAGCTTGTAATAAGCGAAGAACTTGAGGGCCGCGGCAACTGAGGACACGAATTGCAGGTTTGACACGGTCACCCCTTTTGGATCTCCAGTAGTTCCGCTTGTGTACATGATGACTGCAAGATCTTCCAGGGTCAGCTTAGGGAGGCTGGCTTCGTCTGGTTGAATCTTTTCAATCAGATCTTCCAGGGTCACTGCGTCCCCAGATTCAACCTGAATATTGCAACTGATGGCTCAGACCAATGCTCGTGACTCACGGATGGTTATGACCTAACCAGAAAATCAATGCTACATACCTGCGCATGCCGTTTTGATTCCGGACATTTCGCGTCTCCCGAATCAAACATGACAACGCGCTCAATTTTCGGGCAATTGACTTTCGCCTCGGCAAATCTGTCAGCCACCTTGTTCTGTTGCGGGTACATAAGAAAAGAGGTATCAGGCATTAGCACAGAAGCCCGGACTATTCCATGTCGTAATGCCAGTTTGCGCAAACCTCAATGAACAAAACCCTCAATTCGGAATGGTTGCAGACGAACTGAATCGCCTGTTCGCCAAGCGTATCGTAGAGCGGGACAAGGACGAAACCGTTCGCAATGCAGGCAAACTCGATCATGCTCCAGGCCGGACAGTTCTTGCCGAAAACTCCTACACGGTCACCCTAGCGGAAGTCCAAATCCCAGCACTTGAGTGCCCTGCGCTACGAACCTGCACTACCCCGTGAACAAGCCATTCCAGTACTACGCACCTTTTGCAGATTGAAAGCGCTCATGGCTTTTGCAAGCTTGAGCACTAGCTCTTTCACTTGAGCGTAATTGTACCATTCGTATGGACCTGCCTTCCCGTCAAGGTCAATTGGCCGCCATCCAAGGCACTTATTGTTGGGGTGCCGCTTAGCTGAATGGCTATTGTCACGGAACCAAAAGATAAAGATATCAGCAACCGATCTGCTGCGAGCTATCCGCCTCCAGCCCGAGCAACACTACATCCACGAACGAAAAACCACTGAAGTCGCTTGCGACTAGGGACCCGTGCTTATAGATGCAGCTGTAATCGGATCGAACGGAGGGCACGCATAGACATTCCCAAGACTACTTTGGCTTACCTGAAAACTTCCCAGGGACTATTAACTGTCGCATCCGAGTAGGGCTGGATAACCATATCATCCGAAACGACACTTGTAAACGTAGACCCCCCATCCTTGGGGTCCGCAGCCTTGGCATATAGCTTGCTGGACATCTTGAGATGACCCCGCTAGATAACAAGAAAATCTCAACACCTCCTACTACAAAGCAAAGAAACTCTTCCACTTCGCCTCCTCTTCCTCTCTCGATCTCTCTCTCTCCTCCTCTCTCACAATCTGACCAGAGAAACAAATTACCGCTCTTAAGAAAGCTATAGCCTTTTGCCACCATAGCAACAAGGTCAGAATGTATGTACGTACGCACCCCTGTAGAACGCGGTTCCCTCTATTTTACTAATCTACCCGTGTAGCTGAGGATGATTCGCGCGCTCGCCAAAATCCAAGCATCAGCCCTCACCCCCAGACCTCAATCAAAAAGAAACAACGAAGAAACAAGAAGAAGCAGCAGATCTTCCATGAATCGTCGTATCTCGTTGAATATTATCCCAAATATCTCAAACTAGATTATATATCACCTAGATGAAAAAAATATTGTCCTCTTATCTGGCTTTTGGTTCTATATTTTGAACTCTATAATTTTAGCCGTGTGTGTGCTGAATTCCAATTCATTTAAATACACCCCTTTGCCTCCCGGCGGGAACGTGGGTTTGCAGTTTGACATAATATACAAACTTGATGAAGGCCCAATAAGTATGGGATAGTCTCGTCTATTTAATTTGGTATCTTTCTTTTTTATGGTCATATTGGGGGCCCTTGAAGGTATGTGGTACCCCCTAGGCGAATATTGTTTCAAGGTGAGGTAAAACTAGTGCTAATCTCGAGGGGTGGGAAAACGGGCGACAGAAACAGAAATTTTCAGAATTTTCGAAAACAAAACTTGGGAACGAAAAAATGACTGGTTGGTTGGATTTGTCTAGCAGGAATTTTTCTGATAATTTAGCCAAACCGCCCCAGCGGGGGGGGTAGAGAGATGAGGAAAATATCTGGCTAACCGTGAGAATTGTTTTCGATTTTCTTGGTTGCATTTTCTAGTGGGCGTGATCGAGTGTTAGATCCTGGCGCATTGTTTAAGCTGCGTTTCAAGTCAACTGGAAAAAAGATCTATTCGCCTTATTGTTGACTTTGAGTGAGTACATGATTTTTATTCGACATGGCTCGTATTGTATTTGGGTGAAGAGACGCAGGGGGCAGGGTCGGATATGGAGTTGGTCAAAATCACAATCATTTAACGGCTTATTAGGGATGCACTTGGTTGCTGGAGGACCAGTTTCTTTTTCAGGTGTCGGTCTAGACAAGGATCTTCTTTTTTTTGAGTATTGGAGAGGCATGGGAAGCGCTTGGTTGAGGAGCTGTTTTTGCCATCTTCTTATTTGGGAAAGTGTGCAAAGGAAAACCCCGGCCGAGATTCTTTTTACCAATATACCATCTAGCCTTCCGGATTTCAGGAGATTGCAGGTTTAATTCAATTGGAATATAGTTTGTGCACCGCTCACTGCTCTCAGTATATGTCTTCCAGCCCGTTTCCCATCCTTCCGTTGGAGATGATCGTATTAGGCGCAGTTTGAAATGAGTTTGTAAGAGGTCGAAGTTTAAGTAGAGGCGTTTTGCCCCAAAGCAATTTTGATTTTGTTATACAAAAGTCAGGGTGGGAGCGCTCCTTCCAACCAAAAAGGTTCTTGAATAACATCAACCATCGAACTTCCCTCATATGCCAAGCTATTGTGGAGTATACGGCCCCTTCCTGCTCAAGCCATGAACAATTGAGCAGGAAGTGAAGAAAGTATGTTTCTTTGCATCAGGACTTCCTGTCTCCAACAGCCCGAACAACAGTGAACCGAATAGTGTTGGTTACGTGGCTGTCATCGAATATGGATTCGGGCTCCAGTCCTGTTGCTGTTCAAGAACATAACCTAGAATGCATTCTAAAAAGCTCCAATTTTCAAATTTGTCAGTTGACTTTGGGCCCTTTTTTTTTGTTTAGTTCCCATTTAGTTTGTTTCCTATTAATGCTCAATACTGAGATATCGTTTCCGGCGGAACAATGTCAACGCTTGACTGGTGGAAGAGTGGGATCCTCTATTGGAGTAAGCGTTCTTCTTTTAATAAGTTTCGGCGAGGTTCTTCCTTGAGGATCCTTTTTTCTGCCGGACTGGCGTCCCCGTATCCTAGTCATGAGATGTCATCCGACCATTGATTCTCCGCTCTAAATGCTTGAATCACTACTCAAGTTCGGCGCACCCCACAATTTGCGATATGAATTTCAAAGGTTATGTACTTCTGCTCGAAGGAGAAGCGCCCGAAGAGGTTCATGGGTCCAGAGGTTGGAAGCGAGCAGTGATCTTGTTCTTACTGTATAATCGTTTCCATGCAAGTCTGTGATTCTGCCTCCGGCTTCAGTAACGAGGATGGCTCCGGCTGCAGAATCCCATGAGTGGAGGTCCGGCTCCCAGTAGGCCGTGAGCCTTCCGCACGCAACCCAGCCATACATCACAGCTGCACTACCGAGCATTCGCATGCTTCGAACCTGTCCCAGATTGGTCCAAGAGAAGCAAGAGGAGCAAACCGTCAGGATGGTGAGTTAGAATTTCTTTTCCTTGTTGGCCTTGCGCTGTTCACCTCAGGCATCATCACCGCCAGTCCACGGATAACTGCGTGCAATGAGTCAGTTGCAGTAGGTGATCCGGCTGCCACCAGCGCCTCCTCAGCTGTCTGTTCATTGGAAACTGTTACAGGTTCCCCATTAAGAGTGGTTCCCTGGCCTTTCATTGCGGCAAAGGTCTCCGATCTGTATGGATCAACGATGACACCTAGAACTAGCTCCCCTTTGTAGGTAACCCCAATCGACACCGCGCTCATCGGTTGGCTATGAACAAAGTTGGTCGTCCCGTCTATTGGATCCACAATCCAGAGCCACTCCTCTTTTAGAGCCCTCTCCAGCGCGTTGACAGAGTTTTCTCTTCCAGATGGGGTCGTTTCCTCCCCAAGAATACCATGGTCTGGAAATTCTGATCTCATGTGCTTTTCTATGATCTCCTGGCACTCGGGATCAACCTCCGTCAGCAGATCGCGACTGTTGATTTTCGTCTTCTCAACCTCAGCTCCAACGCGGTTCATCATATGCGAAGCAGCATCCTCCGCAGCCCTGATCACCACCTCTAATACCGCCGAAGACTCTTCTGGCAAGCAGCATCGCAGGCTACTCCTCCGCCTATGAGAAAGTCCTGATCTAGCCCTCCGTGTCAGGCCTGTGGAGCCCAACGGGCGACTGCCCTGTACTCTTACGCCTGCGCAGAATGCACTCATTGCTTCTCCTCTCCAAGTCCTCAATAAAACGATCCGATTTGAATCCACTGTGCCTCAATCCCAACCACGCTTAAGGAGCCCACCCGTTCATTCATCGCCCATGCCAATCCACAACAGAAGCCATTCCCCGATGACCAATTTCACCTCCAACATCAATAATACCTCAACTATTTCTTATAAGTGACTAGCTCACGCAATTTTTCAATGGGATATAAGATTTCGACCAAAAAAAACTAGGGTTTTGTCTGGGACAAAATTTTTGGGGTTTACGTCGGGTTCGGCACACAGCGGCTGCTTTTACATGCGTTGTGGTTTCTCCGACAAACGCATTAGACGTTGGGACTATGTCCAGGACAATTTCTGAAACAAGCAGTCCCCCGGGGTTGCAGCTGTTGCCTTGGATTTGGCTCCAAGCATTTGTCGCCCGTTCCTCTTGCTATGTTCGAATGGCTGTCTGGGGGCTGCAAACAGCAAATCTCAGCGATGCTGGAATGAGATCGAGGACGATTTTTTTCGGGAGAATCTTGCGCCTCCGTTTTGTCTCCCTTCGGAGCGGTACTCTTTTCGGCGTAGGAACGGTTAATTGCGAAAGGTGTCCCCACTTCCAAGCACTGTTCAGGCCTCATCTGCTCGAGGTCTCATCAAGTTTTTCCAGTCTTTGAGAGATCTTGTTTTGAAACTTAATGCTATTGTTGTTAGGAAAATTTAGTATGAATAAGAAATAAGTTGTGGAGAGGACCAAATCGGACTTGCTGTGAGGCGATGCTCAGAATTCTCCTAAGCAAGGGTTCACCTTGAAAGGCCTGCTAGCTCCGTGGGTTGCAAGGAAACGATATCATACTTCTTCGTAGCCATGATTCTGGTGTCTGGGGAAGTCCTCTTCAATTCTCCCTCCACCATTGTAAACATGTGGAGGCCTGTACCTCCGTAGCAGAAGGGAGTTACCAATCACAGATACAGAGCTCAAAGCCATCATGCTCGCAGCGACAATTGGAGGCAGCTTTGTATGAGTCACTGGGTACAAAGCACCTGTAAACAGTGCACAAGTTCCACAAAAGGCTTTCTTTAGGGCATCGCCGCGAAACTACCCGATCCCCAAGCTTGTTCATCTTCTTACCTGCGGCTATCGGCAGGGCCAGGGCGTTGTAGCAAAGAGCCCAGAAGAAATTCATTCGAACCTTCTTGAAGGCCTTCTTCGCGATGTCAATCGCAATGAGTGCGTCCTCCAGGTTGGAATTTACAAGCACAACCGACGCAGTAGCCATCGCGATGTGCGTGCCAGCCCCCAATGCGATCCCAACGTCCGCTTCCGCAATGGCAGGTGCTGTTCACAAGCAAACACGTGTGTCACGTTTTAGCTGATGGAAACATCGGATCCAACTTTTCCTTCCAGTTGGATGAGCGTCTATTTGGCCTACCGTCATTAATTCCGTCTCCGATGAACGCGACACTATGATTACCGCCCTTCAATTCCCGCACGCGCTCAATCTAACAGTTCAGACGCGACATATTCGATTACGGGTTATTCCACGGCACTTAACGTATATACGGAGATCTCTAAATAATCCTAAAAGCAGCTTCTCATTGGATTACGCGGTGGCACCTACCTTTCCCCATGGAAGGGCTTCTGACACAACGTTCTCTCGTGGAATGTTCACAGCCGTCGCCACACTCTCGGCCACAGATGGGCTGTCGCCGGTAACCATATGAGTGGTAACTTTCATCTTGTCCTGAAGGCGCGAAACTACCGCTCGTGCTTCTGGGCGCAGCTCGTCCTGCAGACTAAATATCGCCAACGGTACTCCATCGATGGCGACTACAGCGGTACTCACGGCTTTTCTACTGCCCAGCACCTCAGCGGTGAGCTCCTTCCCACCAGTAACCTCGCTGATCCAACGCGCACGTCCGACGTCCACCCTTCGACCGTCGCCGAGAACACCGGATACTCCACATCCTTCAGACTCTTGTAGCCACCTGAGTGTCTACGATAGGTTATCGTGAGCAGGAACGTCGCGAGTGAGCATCTACGACAGTATTCCCGTGTTCGCGCTTGTTCATGTTATACATACCGAACCCGTTTTTATGCCCCGATCTTCCCGAATAAACCTATAGATGGCCTTGGCAAGGGGATGCGAGGACGCCTCCTCTACCGAAGCCGTTGCCTCCAAAAGATCGTTCTCGTCAATGGCTGTATGTAAAAGCTTGAGTGATGAAACATGCGGTCGGCCCATCGTCAAGGTGCCCGTCTTATCGAATACCACGTGGTCAACCTTCTCAGTGCTTTCCAGCGATGTCCCACCATGTTTGAATAGGACCTTGTACCGAGCAGCAACTGCTGTGGCTACCATAACCACCGTGGGAGTGGCCAGGCCGAGCGCACATGGACAGGCCACAACCAGCACAGCCAGACCAAACGACAACGAGAACAGCACAAGTCCTTCGTCAGCGTACCACTCGGCCGGCACGGCGTGGAAAACGCACAGCAGTGCCCAGATCAATGTAGTGATCGCGGACAAGGATACCACTACTGGGACAAAAACAGCGCTGACTCGGTCAGCAAAGTCCTCGATCTTTGCTCTCGAAGTCTGAGCTTCGTCCACGAGGCTTGCCACCCGCGACAGCAATGTATCGTTTCCTACAGACACTGCCTTAACCACGAGCAGGTTGCTCACGTTAACCGATCCCGCAAAAACCGAGTCTTCGACTGCCTTGGTCACTAGCTCCGATTCGCCGGTCATCACAGATTCATTGATGGAGCTCCTCCCAGCCACTATGATGCCATCCACGGAGCATCTCTCTCCTGGAAGCACACGTACCACGTCACCAGGAAGCGCCAGTTCCACGGAAATATTTTTGTATGCGACTTGGAACTCGGAGCCCACTTTCTTGAGGAAAGTTGCGGTGGGTGGCCTCAGGTTGTTCAGTTCCGTTACCCCGTCTGCAGCTTTCCTTTTCGCTATGGTTTCCAACCACTTGCCAAAGAGCACAAGAGTAATCAGTAGTACGCTTGTGTCAAAGATTGTCCTCTCCGGCAGGCTGTCTGTGGCAACCAAATTTGCCAGCAGCACCGCGGTAGAGAAAAAGTAGGCAACGGAGGAACCCAGTGCAATAAGCGTATCCATATTCGCCCTTCGGTTCTTCAACGCATAGTATGCACCTCTGTAGAAGATCCACCCGCAGCCGAACTGGACAGGGGTTGCAAACACCCATTGGATGAACTCCCGCCGCACGCGGACGGAAGCATCTTCGGAAAGGAAGTTGATCACAAAAATCGGAATCGAGAGCAACAGGGCGGCGGCGAATCTCATCAAGTAGGTCCTCTCACTCTGCGCGAGCACGAAAGCGGGGTTCCTGTCCCCAAACATTTGAGGATCCGACGCAGGAACTATTTCGAATCGACCTAGGGAGGGATTGTTCTGAACGTCCTCGTATATCTGGATAAATACGTTCCCATGGGCGAGCTCGTTGACCGTGTCCCTCCCAATGACGACCTTAAGAATGGTACCACGACGGGGAGGGCCGATTCCGTCAAACAAGTTGCCAGCAGATTTCCATCTAGACCGCTTCCCTTCTTCAACAATGCTGCACATAACTTGAGGGTAGTCTCTTTGTATCTGTCGCATGGCCTTCCCCGCCAGTTCCTCTCCATCGAAGAACCTTAGTTAACAACGAAACAAAAGTACGGATTTAGCACTGCGATGGGTCATGGCCGATACCCGTACATGCTGCTAACCGTCCTCCGCCGTGCTCTACAGCGAAAACCAACGCTCTCGGGACGGGAGAAAGGATGAACGAGGCGAGAATTACCTAATAAGGATCTGCAAATCAGATGAAATCTCCACTTTCTCCGCCCCATACCCGGAGCTGTTCACCGCGTCAACTATCGTTTGTACGGAAACCTTGGTCGGGTCATACCTCACCGCAGCGCGGCTCGCCATCAGATTTACCTTCGCAGACAAGACTCCGGGTACTCCGTTCAGTACCTTTTCCACTGTCACCGGCAAATGATTTGTAAAAGAGAACGTTAGGCCTGTGAGATTGTTCAAATGCTCTGAACAAATACAATGTGCTGTCGAACACCCAGCACAAGAAACGTATGTCCAGGATGTCCAGGATGTCCAGGATGTCCAGGATAGGCATAGCGATTGAGAGGGAAGAGGATTTTGCGACGCGTACCAATCCCAACGCAAGACGAGCAGGTCATCCCGGTTACTTTCAGGTGCGCGGAAGATCTGTCGTCGATGACGCTCATGTTCTGACTCTGAAGCGGCGTGCACAAGTCACCAGCTACTAAGTCCCACCCCAGAAAAGAATCGAGAGTAAGGGTTAGGTGTGCTCAATTTGTGTTCATTCAATTGGTTAAGCCCATAGCAAGACGAGGTGCTGAAGCGGAGTCCTAGAGGCACAAGAAGGCACAAGAAGGCACAAGAAGGGTTCCCGTGCTTACCATCTCCGCGCCAGGATTCGTCGCTTACTGGGGATGTCTGTTGCAATGATTCCTCTTGACCATTCGCGCGCAACAGAGGAATCTCCTTCTCAACGATAACTGGTGTCTGGGGTATTGTAACCACTTCATCTGATTTCAAGTTCTCATCCGTAGCGCTGGGGAACAACTCCGTAGCAACTACATCCCAAATCTCAATAGACCGAGACACTGATTCCCAAGAAAAGTCCGTTCCGATGACAAGGATAAAATTCTCCTCCAGCTGCACTCGAACTTCACGCACACCAGAAACTTCCTATGATGTTTCAAATGAGAACATTCTAACTGAGCTACTTCATGTACGGTTTCAGCTCGCCCGCACCTGAAGCATATGGGGTGGACACTCACTAAAACAGATGATATAACCTTCTTGCTGTCACTCTGGTTGGAAGATACTGTCAAGGGTAGGATGAGATCTCCATCTAGACTTCTGTACAGAATCGTGGGTGACTTCCCCGCCTCGGCTATTGCAGCAATCACGACCTCTCCGTCAACATTGCCTTCAACAACCGCGAGCTGTTCAGCCAAGCTGACGAAGACCCCTGAAACGCCAGGCACATCCTAGACATGAAAACGTCTCTGAGAAGGGGGAAACCCTGCCGGAGGTGGTGAGAGTTTTCCTACCTCCAGCGCCTGTTGGATCTTTTTTCTGCACCCATTGCAGGTCATTTTCGTTACGCCCACTACTGTGAAGGCCTTGGCTTGCTTGTCAATTTGTAGCGTCGCAGTCTTCCCCACACTGCGAACAGCTTCCAGGAGCATATCAGCAGAAGCGGCTCCCGCAACTACTGCCAGCTCCTTGTCGAGGGAAACCGTCACCTCATCGACACCGCGTACTTTCTGTTCAAAGCGCCAACGAGGTTGGGGTTAGAGGCCACAAGTTGGTTTCGATTCACAATTTTGTTTGCCCTTGCGGAAACCCACCTGCAATGCCTCTGCCACTCGTTTGACGCATCCATTGCAGGTCATTCCCTTCACAGTCATAACAACATTGGCGGGCTTCTTCAGGGTGGCCTGTTTGCCAGTCTCCGCGACAGCTCTGATGAGTTCTTGGACATCCACATTGCCAACTACGGCAGCAGTGTTGCTGTCGAGATCCACCTTTGCCGATTCTACCCCATTCAAGCCCTATGATGAAGAGAAAAAGGTTAGTCACCAAGTCTCAGAAGCGCAGGGTAAACTCATACAACCGGATATACCCTTCTGGCAGGCCCTGGCTTCTACTCACCTCAAGGCTCTCCGTGACCCTCTTGACGCAGCTGCCACAGGTCATCCCCTGCACCTCGAGCAGGAACTTCCCCATCTCAACTCGGAGGTCCGCAGCCAAACCCCTCCGACAAGCTCCTTCGCAGCCCGTGAGATTGTAACTTGCTTCAAGAGCACTAGCCAATATCACAACTACCCATAAACACTTACAAGGGATCTACTCCTCTCACAACCACGTATACCTTACGTTCTCCCCTGCCCCTCAAGCAACTCGGCGTGCCAAAAGAAACGCTCCTGATCTATTATATGTTGAGCTGTTCAGCTCTGCCGTGCCAATCCACTAGAAAGCTGATGTCAACATTTACATGAGCTTTAATACCCAACCCATATGCATCATGCCAATCCAACTCGATGGCGGATCCCAGGTCTTGAGTTTCGTTTATTAGTCTGGACTTACACGTAACAGGTTGAGCGTTCATCATCTTCCGCAAACAGTGTGAAAAAAAAGGTTATAGTCAAATTCCACCAGACCTTTCATCTTCAGAAGCTTCTGTCTCTGCTGGGGGGGTGCCTTCGCTTAAACGCAGCTTCCTATTCCCTATCGAAAAGGACGGGGCGCACTTAACACAGGAAAACAAATCACCCCTTAGCTTCCTTTTAAAAAATCGACCAAGAGTCTCAAGATACTGGTATTAATTTCTATTTTTCAATGTGTTTGGATTGCGTTGCGGACATATCTTAGATACGGGGTGGGTGGGAGCGATACCGACAATGTCGCAGATGTAAGCTTGACAAATTTCCATTTTTAGTGTTTGTAAGCTGCTTTCAAGAAAATCGATTTGGCAAAGCTTGGAGAGCCCAGATTTATCCGGAATTTGAGAGTGAGGTCTATCTAGATTAGGCGGTAGATTGACTGAGTAGTATGGAACAGTTGTTTTACTGTGTTGTTGAACGCACTTGCTAAGTGGAGGGTGGGGTGGGGGGTAGGGTGCGGCGTAGGGATGTGAGCGTGATTGCATTTACAAAATGATCCCACCATGTGCCTGTTTTTTCTGGTGAGATTCTCCACATCAGTAGTGATGCTAGTGTGGTCTTCATCGACGCTGTGATGCCCTTTGTGAGGCATGCGGGGGACTACAAAGTTGCTATTGCGAAGAAAAACGGGATTGGTTGTGTAGCCTTCTTGCGTAAGCTTGGATCCGTATAGACGAACTGGCAAACTCGTTCATTCCTTTTCTGGTACGAGCCCTGTTTTGTTCAAGTTTCCCAAATCTGCTGATCAGTGTTGTACGTGGATGTGATGGTGTCCTACTGTGGGTTTTCCCTTGTAGATCATAAGCGTTTGATACCTTTGGATCCTCTTATGATGAACATGTCGTACAGACAGGTACCTATTAATAGAACGCGGCGTTTGAATTCATGGTACACAGCAATGGGGCTGTCTGAGGTTCAGTCCCGGTTTGCCTGTTTCCAGGTGAATTGACGATGTACTGTATGTAGGGAGAAGAGCAAGGCGCAGTAGGGTCGTGAGGAAGGCTCGCAAAAGGCAGGTTTTTTTTTCTCGCTTCCAGATCGGCCATTGGGATTGCCTCGTCGTAGCTCTAGTTAGTAGCACTTTCATAACATCATGCATTTCGCAGATCGCACTCTCTTTGCATTCGGCGTCAAGCCACCAGCGAGCAAACCCCATCGTTCGGATCGTCTTCCACATGTGACAGGAGCTAACTATCGGGTACGCGAGCACGGTCTAGCAAAGGGGTGAGGCACAAGCAAGGCATAAGCAAGGCATATGCCAAATCATCGATCAGGCTATTTTGTCCCTTCCACCTCCGCTGGCTCTGTTGCATTTGGTTCACGGGCGAGATCATCAACTGCACGTTCGAGGACTTGAAGCTCCTTCGCCAATGACTCAACTAGTCCAGAAATGAAGAACCGGAGGGTTAGCCTTCTGCGGTCCTGGAAACTCACTTTTGGGGTTCATCAGCAAAGCTCTTACCCTTCACATTCACCCCGTAGGAAAGATCTTTCAGGCTGACCTCCAATTTTTCTAAAACACTGTCAACCTAAGAGAGCAGAGTCGATAAACCCAAATTTCGAACCAATAAACCCAAGTCGAACACAAATTTTTTCAGGAAGCGTCTACTTCAACCTACCTTGGTCTTCAAATCCTGTGGATGTTGAAGTTCTTCAGTCCTTTTAGCATCCATATTATCATCTCTGAACAACTTCCCTTCGCCTTGCACAAGAACCCTGCCCACTTTCCACGCAACCCTTGCAAACTCTGAGAACAGAACCATTCAGATGAACCCCAATTTGTATAGCCGCGGAAACCCTTCTTACTCAAAACAGATAGGGTTTATTTCCTCTGCATATACAGTTTTTTTGTTCAAGTTGTTCAAAATTTCTTCAAAATCGTTTGCTGCGGCATATCGTGAATTCGTCCCTGCTCATCGCCTACAATAAAGAAGAAAATTAGTTTTTTGAATTCTCTGTCTTCCATGAAAACACGGATATCGTTGTTAGTACAACCCTTGTTGTTAGTACAATACTAATAGTACATGTTTAGTACTAACTATACCAGCCTCGATCCTCGATCAGCTCGAGTCGCGGGCATGACAATGCCGGCGAGATGGTGAGGAAGCTGATAGGGAAGACGGTATTGAGCTTGTCTGAGAGATGGATGAAGCACCGGTTCGGGTAGTATAGGACAGGACGTGGTGAAACTAGAAGGAAGATTTTGGTGTGGGAGAGATGGCAACCTTGGCGGAGCAGTTTCTTGATGATCTTGAGGAAGATGTGGAAGAGGGGGTTGAGGAGAAGGAAGGAGAGGGCAAGGATGGTGATAGGAAGGAGGAGGATGGGATGGATATTGAAGGTGGAACAGAAGGAAAAGAGGGTGGTGAAGAGGAAGATGACGAAGATGATGGGTTGATTGATGAGGAAAGACTTGGGGAGGTTTTGGAGTTGATTCAGAGTGACAAGGTGGTTGGTTTGGATAGTGAGGAGGAGAAGGATCTTGTGATGGAATGTGTAAAACTCGCTCGACAGATCGATGAGGAAGTGTACAGATTATTCGAGAAGCTGAGAAACGATTATGCACCGAAGTTTCCGGAGCTTGAGACGTTGATCTTCAACCCTTTGGACTACGCTCGAGTGGTCTCGAAAGTGCGCAATGAAACTGACCTGACAAAGGTAGATCTGGCATCTGTGTTGCCCTCCGCTACGGTCATCACTGTCACGGTGACAGCCTCCGCGACCAGTGGGAAACCTCTCCATCCCGATCAACTGACAGGTGTCGTTAACGTCGCTGACGGTATTCTCCTCCTCGATGAGGCCAAAAAGAAGGTACGCCTTGCTGCCCTTACCAAAATTGATTCGGCAGCTTCTGCCTGAGCAAGTCCTCTAACCTCAACGAGCCACGTGTTCGTTTCCTCAACCCATGTGGATGGGTCTAATAGACTCTGACGTTCGTCGAAAGTCGTACCAGCGGTATGGCCCCAAACGTCTCAGCGCTTGTAGGAAGCAGGACGGCCGCCAGATTAATAGGGATTGCTGGTAGCTTAATGGATTTGGCCAGCATTCCTGGTTGCAACATTCAAGTACTTGGGGCGAAGAAAAGACGGCGCCAGGCCTCGGATAGATTCTCAAATCCCAATGAAGTAAGAGAAGCAATTCGCCTCGCCTTCAGTCTTTCTGCCGTCCCTTCGGACCTCCTTCCTGAATCAAAGAGTGTTTCAATAATGTTTCTCCTTTTTCATGGGGCGCTGCTTACTCCACATTCTCTCCTGGGACCTAGGGGGTAATTTTTGAGTCCGAAATAATACAGACAACCGGTCCAGATTTGAGAATGCGTGCATGTCGAGTCCTGTGCTCCAAATGCGTGCTCGCCGCGAGGGTGGACGCGTCTGGTGGTGCTCCTGACGGAAAATTTGGCAAGGGGTACAGAGAGGAGCTGGTTAAAAAAATTGAAAAGTGGAACGAGCCACCGCCTGCTAAGACCGCGAAACCGCTGCCGGTCCCCGATGAAAGGCCCGGGAAGAAGCGAGGCGGGCGAAGGTAGGAAGCGAGCATCAAGTACGGATGTACTGATTTTGCTTTGTGGTTTTCCTAACCCCGCTGGGTTTGTGTTGCGATTGGCAGGCATAGAAAGCAGAAGGAATTGTACGCGATGACTGATGTACGCAAGCAGCAGAATAGGATGGCTTTTGGCAAAGCGGAAGAAACGTACGGGAACGATATGGAGGATGGGCTTGGCATGCTTGGAGCGGAGGGATCCAAGAAAGTGCGAATACAGGTCAAGAAGACAGACTCGGTCGCCAAGGCGGCAAATCGGCGGCTTGCAAAGGTGAAAAACGTAGGTTATTTCGACCATGCCTCGGTCCCAGCTCTTTGACCTGTTTCACCTAACTTGGTTACCCATTGATCTCGTGCTAACAGCAAGGTGGAAGTGGCGCACGAGCTGCGGGCTTAACAACAACGCTGAACTTTACGGATCAACAAGGAGGATTTGAGCTCGGAGCGATGACCCCGATGCCAGGAGGCCCGACACTTGGCCTGGACAGTAAGGATGGCACAAAGAGCGTGTACTTTTCGTCCGCCACTCCGTTTCTGGGAAGTGACAAAAGGAAATAGATAGCACACGCTGGAAACCACAACCACTCGGAATTTCGCAGAACCGCTGGTCTTATCAGGGAGATTTCCACAAGGTGCTTTTTCGTGGGAATATCGTCAATTCCCAAACGGCTTTTCCATGGCCCAGCTTTTACTACCGCGGGGTATGGTTTCTTCCGCTACCGCAAAAAGTTCAATCGTGTCTGGTCACAACGCAACCGCTGACACGCATCGTTCGTTCATCCCGAAGAGGACATGGAACGAAAGGAGTAGTTCTGCTTCAAATCTTGAGCATTCCCACATCTATTTACATAACAAAAACATATTCCGAAAAACAACTAGAGGGTTTCTGAGAATACATGGCATCAAGGGCGCGGCCTCAAGGTTTACCGCCCTGTATGTACAAATAATAGTCATTCCAAAACAGCATTCGGAGCCAAGGTAGCAAAGCTCTCCTTGGCACTGTCAAAGAAGTTGTTGAATGTGATTGTATTTGTGCTGGGTTTGGATTGCTTGAATAGCACCAAGGTCGATCCTCTAGCACCTTTCCCTCCAAAAAATTCCACAGTTACCATCATCTGGCCTCTTGCAGTTTTCACTGAGCACTTCAACTTGTTCTCATTTTGACGCTTGAAGACGTTATCCGCATCTTTGATAAGGAACCATACCAAACATTATTGTAAGAATGATGGATTGTTCTCCACTTTCCACGCGGTGTAGGCGAGGTGAGCAGTGACTTACCCGTATCTCTTAGGAACAGCTTTCCCATCTCCTGCAAAGCAAGGTCCGGGGAGTATGCTGTGTCGAATTGGGTGTACTTCCTCTGCTGCTTGAAACCAACCAAATTCTTCCACTTCCTGACCACCCCTCTTTGTGCTATGCATGGCAACAAGATGCGCAATAGGGCTATGAGCAAGTGAACTAGTACATGCAACTCCGGTAGGACCGGGAAAATGTTCAGACACTCGAGCAGTAGCTCAGAAATCCTTACCAGGCTTCTTCTTGATCTGATCTCCAGAGAATGCTTGCCCTACGAACAGACCTCCTCCGGAACTTGGGCCATCCTCTATACGCGAGGCGTTGCTCTCCTTCAGCGGCGATACAGCTCCACCAGACCAACCGGGTGAGCCGGTAGCGGCGTACGCAGATGGGCTGTTTTCAGCCCCGACGGGGCTTCTAGTCTCGACATCTTCAGGAACTCTGAAGCGAGCGGAGTCCCGAACTACTGAATTCGTAAGAGGGATATTTGGCTTCTTCCCAGAAACCTTCCCCTTCTGTCTCGGGCCAAGCAGGCCGTTCATTGAATCGCTTCCGAGTACGCCGCTGCCAAGCTTCGGCTCTACCCGATCCCCATCATGACCCTCGAAACTAGCTCTCGAATCCGCATTCTCATCTTCTCCCTGTCCCTCGTTGAAACTGTCCCTTGCTGGTGGAGCCTGCACATCGGGCAGAGAGGCTGATCGAGGATCGGCAAGCTGCTTTCGGTTTCCCACGAGTACCGCGCTTTTTGAACCTAGCTTCATTGGCACACCTTGAGCGTTGTCGTCATCTTCTGCACACAAGCCAGAGTCTCTCTCTGCTCCTTGTCCATTTTCATCACCAACAATGTCAAATTCCCGATCCACTACAACCTCTTCCTCACTAGAGCCATATTCGTCATCCTCCCAAACTTCGGAATCCCCTCCATAGCTGCTGTTCTTCCCAACGTCTTCAACCTCCTCCGCGGCAAACGATCCAGTGAGATTCGCATCCCATACACGAAGCAGTTTCTGCAGCGGGGCAACCATTTCCTCGCTGATAACTGGTTGTTCGACATGCGAAAAGGAGCTTTCTTGCAACTGCATTTCCCAAACTAGCACCAGCCTCTCAAACTCCCTCATCTCCTCATTCGTAAGTGCAGCTGCAAGATCAGGGTGTGTTTCGAGCTTGTCCTTAACTGTGTTCAGAGCGCTCAATGTCAACCTTCTATCCTCCAAGTAAGGATTTCGAGAGGGATCGTCAGATTTCGAAGAACTCTGGAAGGACACGACTCTCGAGAAAGACTTCCTGTCCTTTTTCTCTAGGTCCGCAGTTTTCGCCATCGCAATAACTGTCTGAAGCCTGCGAATAGCAAAGAACTCTCCCTGTTGCTCGCTTGTCAACTTGGTAAGACCTTCGCCTATTTCGTCGTCGTCTTCCTCATCTTCTTCAATCTCGTCAACCGGTTCCTCGGGAATCATGTCAACGTCTCCCTGAACCTATTGTCGAAGTGTACAAGTTCCGGCGCGTAAGTTATCAAGCAGAGCTCTAGCTAATTGGAAACAGGAGTAGTCCCTTCGTTTTGTTCGGAAACGTTACCTTCAGTAGACCAACACCGATTTGGGCTCCATTCTCATTCTGGGCATAGGATGCACCATCGTCAGCGAGCGTGCCTTCAGCACTGAAGCAGTTATTGATTACACCGACCGACGAATCGTCCAGTTCACCACCAGGCGCCATATCCACATCCTCTCGCAAGCCGACCGCCCCGTCCTCTATTTCAACCTTTCCTGGTCCAGCACGCTCCTCTCTGTAGTCAATGTTCGTCCCGTGTTCGAATTCTGCAAGGTCGGCAGCTGGAATTTCAAGAACTTCCACCTCGCCAGATGTTTCAAAGCCTTGTCTTGACGCCCAGCCAAAATCTCGCTTCGACGTGTTTGGACTTTCGCCAGCATCCCGCATGCGGATTTCATGCCCCTCCAAGCCATACTTGGCCTGCAGCGATGCTGCCGGGACCGTTGTTTGGTAAAATTCAATCTCTTCACCATCGGAAGTCTCTTCGGCGACCACTTCTGCCCTTACGTTGTAACCTCGAGAGCCAACTCCTTCAGCGTCAACTCGACCCTCGTTAACTGCTCCCTTTTCAGACCGAGGGTCTGCATCTGTACCACGACGGTTTTTGTCAACGTCTACACCTGGGCTCTCTTCCAAACGCATACCATTCGCAGCGCATGCGACGTCTTCGATGCCCTTCTCGCATGCAACGTCCATACTAACTGCTTCTTCCTCACCACGTCCGGCCACATGCAACTCCTCGCTTCTTTTCCTGGAGTTTTCTTCCAGGTTTTTGGGTTGCAACGTCAACTGGGCAATGTCCTTCGTCATCGCTCCACTGGACGGTCTGTCCTCCGAGCCAGATGTCGCCGGTGCCGATGCTAGGACCGGCACCTCGATTTCGATATATTCAGCTTCCTCCTCGGAATCAGTGTCAGGTATCTCCTCGATGATCTCATAGGCTTCCTCGTCGTCTTCATCATCCCGCTTCGGAGAGGAGTCCTCTCGGGTGTCACTCAAAGCAGTCGCTTCTCGAGGCTCTTCCCCATTCCCCTCTCCTACAGTGTGAGCCCGGTCACTGTCGTGATCTGCTGACACTGAACTGCTGCCGCGTTCTGCAGTGACCGCACCTTCGCGGTCGCTCAGTTCTACCGATGGTGGTTGTAGCCGGTTTGCGGCACGCACAACAAGGTCAGTCCTTTTTTCACCGACTTGGTTATCGGCTAATTGCTTCCCGTCCCTCTCTGCTGCGATTTCACCATGCTCAATTTCCCTCGTCAGCATCGGCGTCTCGTGATCCCTTGATAAGATCTCGACATCATCAGGTCCGCTGTCCATACATTCATAATCCTCAAATTTGCGCCTGAGCGCATCTAATCCATCGCTCACAGAAGCCTGAACCCCGCTAGGGTTCGAAGCTGTTCCGTGTCGATAGTAGGAAACGCTACTCGCACCCGCGCCTAAACTAACGGGCTTCGCCAAACCGGCAGTCGGCTGTGCTCTAGCCCAAACGGCTTGGGATGACCCGTGCAAAGAATTGTCTTCGGCATCCTCATCCTCAAACCTACACGAGTCCCGCAGCTCTTCCCGGTTTCCCAGATCAAAACCTACAGTGGCTCCACTTCTCGTCACGCTCCTATCACGCTTGTCCTCCATTGGCGAAAATACGCCTTGCTTTAAGACTGCACGAAAAATCATGAGCCAGAAGTGACATGTTAGAGCAAATACGAAAAGGATCCAGCTCGGGCGTGTTCGACGCAGAGGACATGTCACGTCTGTTTGAAGTTCGCAAATATACATACCTCTGCTCGGGGAGCCTACCCACTGCAAGCTTGGCCTTCCAAAGATTCCGTTTTGCATGATATCTGTCACAGACATTTGAGACCGGAAGTCGACATCGTCAGCGTAAATGTCTTGCTTCTCTGCGTGAACGCCGTCTGTGCTATCTTCGTCCATGCGCTCATCCTCGGGTGGGTCCAAGTCTTCGTGTGCAGCCTCCTTATTCCCTGTTATGATCAGTTCATCTTCGGCCGCAACGTGGGCAGGATCCTCTTCCACGAACCCTCCGTCACCTGCCGCGTCATCCGGGTCGTCCGATACCCTCACCGCCTCTTCCCTCATATCCCCAACGTTTTCCACGGTGTCTGCCTCGTGATCTTCGGGTGACGTGGTCTCCGCGACCGGTGCTGCCATATTTTCGTCGGCCTCCGCCCTCAGTGTCCCAGCTTTCGAATCGTCAGCCAAAGCCCTCTCATTCGATTGTTCACCATCGGCACTGCCGCCAGTCATGCTCTCAAGGTTGGCAGATAATGGCAAAGCCGTTGGCGCAACGGGTTCCTCCCTTCTGGTCCAAGCCTTTTTTGGACTGGGACGGCATGCTACAAACTGGTCCTCCTTGTCGCGAGCTTCGAACATTGACGCGATATTGGCAACCAAGCTTCGACCCGGCGACTGCAGACCGTGAGAAACTCCGATCACATCCATGTCTCGCTTTTCTGGACTTGTCTCAATCTCCCCGTCAGTCCTCTCCGAAACTGACGCGGAAATATCTTGAGCGGCAGAACCCGCATTCCCGCCTTCAGCCAATGGTGAAGCGATGTCATCCAAAATCGCAGGATTGTTGGTCGACGCATCCTCCTCCACACGCCTCTGCTTTTTTCTTCGAGGTCTAGATCCCTCGTCAGCATCACCCTCGTAATTCTTCAGAAACCACGGGTGTTGTCGTACCTGACCGAGTCATGGCATGCAAGTCACAACTGTTAGAGCAGACCTCTACACCGGACGAGGGTAAATGTAAAAAGCGGGACAGCGATCCAAAAGGAAACCAGACTAGGCAAAATTCATATCCGTTGTAAGCAATAGTCACGTACCTGTCGAAGACCGATTCTCCGCTTAGGGTCCTTGTGAAGCATTTTCTTAAGAAGGTCCTTTGCCCCTTTGGATAGATGCTCTGGATAGTGCGGTTCCGTGTTCATGATCATCATAAACAATTCTCCGAGTTCGTCAGAGTCGAACGGTAAGGAACCTGTCAAAAGCGCGTAGAGCACTACGCCACAAGCCCAGCCATCAGCTTTCTCCCCGCTGTAGCCCTCTGAAGCTGCATAAATAACCTGACCAGGAAAGTAGTGAATAAGGGAGCGTCAGAAACTGAATTCCAAGGACAGAGCCGAGCTGTACAGGTCATTTGTAAACCGGATACGAACCTCCGGGGCTACATAGCACGGAGTCCCACACTGCGTCTTCAAGAAGCGTTCGTCCTTTTCCCCTTGTTTGCTCCTAGTAATTGAGCTTAGACCAAAATCAGTGACTTTGACCTCCTTCGACTCGGACAATAATATGTTCTCCGGTTTCAGGTCCCTGTGGTAAACTTTTCTTCGGTGACAATATACAACTCCGTCGACAAGCTGTTGAAAATATCTTCTAGCAGCTCTCTCCTTGAGTCCATGTTTGTGCCGTGAGATCACATCGAGAAGCTCCCCTCCGGTTACGAGCTCCATTACGACGTATATTTTTGTGCTGGTTGTTAGTACTTGATATAAGCGCACGATATTCTTGTGGTTGAGAGCTTTCATAATAGTGATCTAATACGTAGAAGGGTTGGAAACGATGTGTAATGGTCAGCCGCAACGGTCTCAACAGCGAGTGAAGCACATTGCAATGCAGGAGTGCGAGAGGTTCTGGATCACTCAAGTATCCACTGTAAGACTGGATGAGCTAGAATCCAGCATCCTATGTGCGAAATTCTGCTAGCGGAGTGCTTACCTCACGACGAACGTTTTGCGTCAGGTCCTGCTTTTGAATATCACTCTTATCCATGATCTTCACAGCCACTCTCTCTCCAGTTTCCTGATGGACACCGAGTTTGACCCTGGGAATCAAAGCAATCCAAGATACATCCTGGTCAGAACGCCCAGAAGAATGGTTCCATGTCGCCATGATTCGTTCACAACTTACTTGCCGAAGGCCCCATGGCCAATGGTGTCGAGCAACAGATACTCGCCAACTTTTGCGGCCATGCCGTGCCAAAGTCTTTTCCTTCCTATTCCCACGCCACAGCTGTAGATCCTACCCCCATCAATCTCTCTCGAAGAACACTGAAGCCCTTCAGCTCACCTTTGTCAAGCGCCTAGCCACTATGGACTCTATCCAGCTCGGCCCTTCCCAACACCTTAAGCTGACAAGCGAATAGCTCCCAAAACACAAACACCCAAAAGCCCGCCAGATGCTATCAAAACAGCCCTTTATCCTTAACCTGGCCTTGTTCCACTTCAAAACTATTAAAATACTGAGAAGAGCGCATACTCTAAGGCTGAGATATGATCAACCCTATATCAAGAAACCATATAGAAGTCAGATATATCATAAAATTTCTAAAATATAATTTCATAAACAATTAAAACAAAAATCCCCCCTCTCCCCCTCCCAATGTCTTCACCAGTCTTCCAACGCTGTGTTCCAAACGGTTGAAAAAAAAAATTTCCGTGTATAGCGAAACAAAACGTTACTAAAAGCACGTGCTTAAGACTGGAAATCAAGCTGCTGGTCAAAAGGCAAGTCTTTCCTCGCCTAAGCCCAAAAAAACGTGATGGCCCAGAGAAACCGGGAACACGCTCTGCTGCCAAACGGGACAAAATGAATCAAGGAATGAATGGGGTCAAATGCCCGTGTGTTTCGTCTCTAATAAACACAAACGGTTGCAAAAAAAGGGGAAAAAAGGCTGAAAGCGGGGAAAACCCACTAGCTTTCTGCTTTTCTTCTTGTTTTTAAAAGGGATTCATCTGGGATTAGCAACGTTTTTTGAAGAAATCGGTGCCCATAACGGTTTGAAAGAAATCGTAGATTGTTCCTTACTTGTTTTCCGAAAAACAAAGAGGGACGCACAACTCGAAGCTGTTGTTTCTTTTTCTATTCAAGTCTATCAATACTCCACCCCTTCAATGAAGAGCTCAGATGTCGCATATAGAAAGCGATGGGGGGGTGGGAATTCTGGATAACGAAGGCCACCAACCAAGGGTCAATTCCTTGCTAGATTGCTATAGAGGAGCGTTTCTTCAACTTTTTGTTGTCAGGTCCCCGTTTTTGGGAGGGGAAGAAGAAATCGGCTGCAGATTGTCTTCCTCTCTTTTTTTCCGTTTCAGATTGTGTCCCATGAACTTAGGAGACACGTGGCGGGTGTGAAGATTGATAACGTTTCTACTTCTCGCTTGCCATTGGCTTGTGCTTTCTTAGACTTAAAAAAAATAGGGCGTCCCACATCTGCCTCCTGTCTTCAGCAATAATACCAATTTTTATGAAAATCTAATCCCAATTTTTAGACTCTGAAGGATTGAGACCGTTTGAAGTACTGTGAAACTAACAACCCCGAACGGGTGTTCTACGAAAAGGGAGAGGGGGAGTCACAAATATGTGACTAGGGTGACATGCAAACTAACGGATTGTCACGGTCCATTCGTTTTCGAATTATTTTAGACCCTTTTTTGGTGGGATTACTGACAATTAATAGGCACAAATTGTGAAGCTCGAATGACAATGAGCAATCTTCGGGCTTAAGCGAGCTCTTGATCTGATTGACCAATCTGGAGCTGGCAGAAATCAGGAAGTTCTGGTTCGTGCTAATGTT
Source organism: Rhodosorus marinus (assembly GCA_029953675.1). Taxonomy (NCBI): domain Eukaryota; phylum Rhodophyta; class Stylonematophyceae; order Stylonematales; family Stylonemataceae; genus Rhodosorus; species Rhodosorus marinus. The sequence goes on from JAMWBK010000009.1 coordinate 1,711,963, forward strand.
GACGGGACCTTCAGGGACAAATTCATGACCCGACGTGGTCAGCAAATTTGCTTGGTCGAGACGTGAAAGAGCAAAGAACTGGAGCCTCCGACATGCTTTTGTTTGTTTGCTGTGCACATGCGCGGAGTCAGATCTCACCTACGCCTCGACTTTTGTGCTTGCGCTCAGGACGAGCTTCACTCAGCTATCTGAAAGTTCTGGTCAATCGTGGGACTAGTTCCTTTGCGCACAAGCATTAGCCAGAGACGGGACGCGGCTACATTCTCGAGGGTTGCGCGGTGGGTAGGGGCCACAGGTTTTAATGGTGAGCAAAGAGGACAGGTATCTCTGAAAGCTTTCCACATGCGTTTTTCAGATTCGGGCAAAATTAGATTTTCGCTCGGAGGGGTACAAGGGGGGCAGCGGTGACTATATTTGAACTCCTACTCTCGATGAGATGGTGCGGGCCCTTTTTTCCTCCAGATTGGGGATGATCATTTCAACCATCGCCCGACTTCGTGGGAACCCGCTCATCCTTCTTCGGTTCACTATTCTTGCTCAAGCACGTTCAGCTCTCGCGATGCACCATCAAACGATTAGTAACTATCGTTGGCCGATAGGAAGCTACGGGTCTTGTTGAGACTGAGTATCAACAAAGAAAAGGCCATTCCTGCTCTGTCAATCAGTCGAGTGTGCGATGACCCGCATCCAACCGCAGGTGGTCTTTCACAAGGAACCTGTGACTGGACTCAAGTAGTCTCGCCCGCTTGTTAATTCTAAAGTTCATCTGGGACATCACTGCCTGACTTGAGAACATCGAAGAACTGTGCAACCTTGTTCTCGGCGTTCTTGTGCATCTCAAGGAATAGCGCGACATCCTTATCCGCGGCTGGCTTGTCCATGCTGTAAAACGGTAGGAATCAAAGCATTATTAGTATCACCTCCAAAACCTTGCCGAGAGAACCTGCATCCAAACCCACCCTTTCACAGTGGCTCGAAACTCCTTTGTAATTTCGGCCACCTTCTGCTTCCGGTCCTTTGGGAACTTCTGGGACAAGTATTCCATGTCCTCACTAGCCCTATAGTACTTCCTCAGGAAAGCCCGAATTCCTTCCCAATCGTTAGCGGTCAGCTCTGAATTCCTGAAAAAAGAATGTGGGAGGAGACTTTTCTCAGAACAGTGGACTCGGTACTCGACTGCGCTTTAAGTTGGCATACTTGGTGGAGACTGTAGCACGAATCTCTTCCCATCGCTCCTGAGCCTTCAACAGCCTGTCGAATTGCCTTGGACCAGGAGGAAGCTCCGGCTTTTCCTCAGCAGCAACGGGGTCGTTAAACAGCAACAAGCCCCCCAAAACCCCGCTTCCAGCTACCAGAAAGTCCCTGCGAGAAAGTCGCGACTCGCAAACCGTACGAGTCCTCCTCGTAGAACCGCTGAAACTCACCAAAAACGCCATCTTTGTCGTCCTGATTTCCCGCTAACCCTTCATAGCGGCGTACCCGTTCTCCCCTCATCCAAATCTTATTCTATCATAAGAACAAAAGAAAGCTGGAATCCAAACCGCTTCTGTAGCCATCCAAAACTTCACAACCGCGCCCTTCGAACTATTGCTTTCACCCACAAACCACCTCTTGCTAAAGAATAGTGAAAAGTTTATTCCTTTCATTATTTTGCTTTTAACGCGGTCCGCTTGTTCAGCAAAAGAAAAACATTCACCAAAAACAACGGAAAAGCCGTCACAAAACGTGAAAATTCAATTAGTTAGGAAACTAATTCGTTGTGTCATGAAGTTGCGGTCGTTAGACATGTGCACTTTATGGACATCACGGCTGGTCGTGTACGTCAACTTTTGATTAAGGCAAGAAAAGTAGTCCTCACTAATTGCGTTTCCCGTATTGTGACATCTCGAGTGCTTGTTTAGAATGAGTAGCAAACAGCTGTCTATCCCGTTCTCGCAGGCTTGGCTTTTCTTCAGTTAGGCGTTTGTGTGAAGGGACAGTTTCAGAGAGCACGAGTCAGTGGCTAATTTTGTTGATTGTTCACGTTTCGGTTCCAAATTCCGAACCGATTTTGCGAAATCGTTCAGTCACACAGGGTCGATACGCCCTGTTGGATGGGGTAGTTGAGGGAGTGCCAGTGACCGTCTACCCGTAGGGCAGCATACGATTCCTATCAAGTGAGGGATCGTGAGCTAGTAGGCCTATTCTAACTGACTAGGATAGTACGAATGTAGACTTAAGTTGAAGTCGCAATGCCCGAAGAGAATCTTTCTTGAGTTTCAAGCCAGGCCTAACAAGACATTGTAGAGAACGATTCCCCCTTTGAGGGCCTGCAAGACATGTGATCGGCTATGACGAAGTCGGAATCCACACCAATCAGTGCGGTCGATTCCAGATGCTTCTTGGTTCTGATTAGATTCGAGTTTCTTTCCTGGAGCTGGCGGCTCTAGTGCTCGAACGTCGAAGCCCTCCACAACGACGCGACGAATACTTTCCTGACGTTTGTTTTATCAGATTCGCTCACGCCCTCTACAATCATGGGAACTAGTGTCCGTCTGGAATCGTCAGTCTGGAACAGCTTGTTCAAGCTGTTGGCTTCCCTCTGACCATCCTTACTAAAAACGAAAGAGTGCAAGAAGATAGGAGTGCTGCTTGTGCTTTTGAATCGGACGCTTTTGCGTTCTGTCGAGAATAAAGGAATCTGATTTCTTCATTCACCCCACCACCCTGAAGCTACGAGGAGTTATAACCACCTCTGGGCAAACCGTATGAACGTCGATCGCTGATTATTAGAGCCACTTTCATGTTTAGCATCGATATTGTCATATTTGGGTTTATAGAATGAAAGGAAGCCCAGGTTCTATTGGATTTGAATCTAAAAAAGCCGATGTAGCTCGAGGAGAACTGCAGACTCGACTTGAAAATGTCCATGAAAAGAAAACGCGCGGAGAGATCTTTTGGTATGACTGCCGTGGACCTCGGTTCCTTACAATCCGCAGAGACCGACGACGTCCTCTTGGTGACTTTAACAGAACCTTCGATATTTTATTTTTCAGGACACCCGACGGAAAGCTAGTTCTCAGCGTACAGAAGGTAGCAAATCGCTCGTGCAACTTTGAACAGCTAGAGCAACCTTTACTCATACTCATTCGAAAAACCAGGGCAAAATCCATCTCAAGATGGGGTACTGGGTCAACAGGAGGCAGTACCTGCATCCTGAGGAGGCTGTGAGTGTTCCTTCCTTCCACCGGCACTGGAAGCTCCTTCAAGAGCCTCTCCGAAGAAGCTAATGAACTGTATCCCATTCTCCCAGCTCTTTCTTATAGACCGCGGTGACATGAAATTGATTCGTGCTCAAGGAGGGGTGGTGCCCTTGGAAAAATGCTGGGAAAATCTCTTATCAACTGAGGAGCTCAAACAGACCTACCATGCGTACGCATTTCTGAGAAGAAGCGGGTTCATCTTACGGGTTGTCCAAAGCGGTGCATGCAAGTCGTCAAACCTCGTCGTGGCGTTCTCTGCAACGAAACATTTATCACATGTGAAAGAGGGTTCTGAGCTGCTCTATCGCGTTGCCGTCGTCAGTAGTCGAGATCCAGCTCCGACCGTGGCCGAGATGCAGCGGTTTGTTTCACAGGACTTATCCTCGCGATCAGTTTTGGCCGTCGTCGACGATGGGAGCGTTTTGTTCCACGAAATTTGCGCTTTCGGATCAATCTTCAGCCGCGTGAACGATGATGTGGCTTCCCGCGCGGTAATGAGTAAACCGCTCGGGGTAGGCTCACGTGGCCACTCAACTAAAGGTCCTACCACGCTCCGTCTTTTTTTGTCTTTTCAGAATGAAACAGGAACATGAAATCTTGCCAAGTCAACTGCGTGCGAGGAGCCTGGTTTGAGTTGGGGGATTGGCACCCGGCTTCTCCTTTTCCAACTACAAGAAAGGCCTGCGTACTTTATGGACCACAGATCTTATTTAATACGCTCTCAGAAAGAAGCAAACCAAAAGTAAATAGGGTATTTTCGATTTCGAGCCCTGTTGAACAGACTAGGTATACATGCCGTTTGCATACAGCTCCTCAGCAATAGCTCTTCTTTCGCGCTCCTTCTTCCTGAGTTCGTATTCTGGATCATCAGTTGGGAGCTCATGGCGACACATCGGACAGGTATTTTTCTGCGAGATGACGAACAAGTACAAAGTACAATCAGGAGGTCAATGTTCACAGGCTCCATGGGCTCTTCATCGGTTGTCAATATTCGGGATTATTGCGTCGCCCTCACCTTTTCCAACCAAGGAACAATGCATTGACGATGAAACAGATGCTTGCATTGAAGCTGATTAGCTTTCGCCTCGAACTCGTCAGTGCAAATCGGACATGCAACTTTTCCGCCTTTCGCCTTTTCAGGTATTCGGATTTGGTTTGTCAGTCGAACTATTAACCGTTCCTTGCGTCCAATTTTATACGTACTGGATGGGCTTCTACAGGAACCTCCGGTAGATTCTCAATAACCTCTTTCGACGTAGGCGGGTTTTCTGAAGTGGCCGTCATGTTTTGGAGCAAATCTGGCCAGGCAAGCATTACATCTGTGGTCCATTGTGGTACGCGTGTACCCAGTTCGTCATTTCTTTCTCCAATGTTAATCTGATTCATTCTCCTGAGATACGGAGAACGAGCACAACTCTCAGCTCCTATTGCACAGTTACAAGACAGCTCACCTCCCCATTTCCATGTAAGAACCTTACTCCAGCATCTCTGCAAACTGAGGATCCAAACCCCCAGTAGGTATCTGGTCCTCGGTAACGTCATGGTCGTCAAAGTATGAAGCCATCTCCTCTCAAATTCCTGTCAATAGTCCTGATTGTTCAATTCCCTTCATCTAAATCCTCAGCTCAAAACCTAAACCCAAGCATCCATGTCCGTTATTATTGAACAGATCCCTTGTCCCCATCAAAACAGCAGATACCGATATGTAGTGGGATCCCCGATGTATCAGCATCAACGATGGCGAGCTTCATCAACCCCCCGGCCCCCTCCTCCGAGACAGGACAGCATGTTGCTATTTCCACCATTTTCATTGGGACGATATCTCCTATCAAAATGTGCTTAACGCAAAACTTTGCAAGAAGGGTTCGACTAAAAGCGTCACCAGCAAATTCCCCACTTTGTGAAAATGTGCGACCTCTGTGTATAAATTAAGGTCATAATTTTTTCAGTACATCCACATGAGTAGGTGACACTTTAAGGAAGAATACCTAACTGAGCGTCAGAGAAACAGAGTCTGTAGGGAGGGCAACCAGGTCTGCGATTGAAAAGCCGTGAATCTTCTCGCACAGAATTGCAGCGACATTTTTTAAACACCCTGTTTGCATGACCCGCTTTCGTGTGTCCTCCTCGGTTCGATCTGTGTATTGGAGTCGGGGTCCTTGCACGGCTCGTCGAGTGGTCCAGCATTGGCCACGATGCAGATTCTTGCTGTACAAGGCTCCAGAAACGTTTATTAAAGACTTCTGTGTGAGTGCCTGGTCAGATGGATGACTCTCAGGAGCCTTGTGATTCCTCAATAATCAACTGTCCCATAGCGTATCATCAAGGTCTTCACCCTGCTCCGCGAGGATTCTCCATGGGTCAGGGTCCAAAGGAGAAGAACGCACGTTGGACTTGCTCGTTTGATTGAGCGTCTTTGTATGTTGTTCTTCTTGTGTCGATGCTTTCGCAGCCTGCCTTGGTTGCTCTACATGATTCGTCGCCACAGGTTTCATGGGTGATGAGGACGTTTTCTTAACGGGTACCTCCCGCTCCGCTCGCGGCCTCTTTCGTTGAAAACTAGCCAAAAGATCCGCTCCTCTCAGCTGCCCACGAGCGTGTCCTTCACCTGCGTGACCTCCCAGATCCATAGGGCGATTGACGCTCTCCTTATCCTCAGCAGCAACGACTAGAGCGAAGAGCAATCGAAAACAGTGAACAACGTGAAATGGCTTTGTGTCTGATCAGCTCCCATCTCACCATGTTTCTCTTGCGGAGCGGGACGGTCTGAAATGTTGATTTCAACCGCAGCCTCCGGCGAATCCAGTCCAGACAGTGCGTTCCGTTCTTGTTCGCCCTGGCTACTACTCTCAACTTCGTGATGGTTCGCAGTTGATGAGTCCTGAGATCCCGAGGCATAGTCTGAGCTCTCCGCCGAAGCACAGTTATGTTGGCTTATTTCGCTCTCATTCATTGTCCCATCGTCAGCGAAGAGGAATTCCTCTTCGTATCCCTCAAAAGGATCAAGCTCATCGTTCAGTCCGAGCTTGACCAATATATAGTCAGCAAAGAACCTGTAATCCTTTTCAGCGTCCTCGGGAACAAAACCGTGTAGGGTTGCACTTCGGTGTTCGAGAACGGATGGGTTAACTGCTGACGCCTCGACCGCCGCAATCGCGAACACTCCGTCCTGTACAACGGCAGTCTTGCGGCACATCAGCCTGGAGGACAGTAAACAAAATTGTGGCGAAGCCATGGGGATTCAGGAAGAGCTCATCTTGTGGAGGTCATACTGCAGCACAATGCTCAAGTACCTAGCGTGCGCTTGCGTTAGTCTTATGAGAGATTCCAGCAGTCGTACTGTCGTTCTCGCGGCGTTCCTCCTCTCTGCTGCGCGTTCGGCGGAATAGTAGTAGCTCAGGAGTTTACGAGCTCCATCCGACAGCTCCGGGTGAAGAGTGCTCTTGACGAAGTAGAAGTACTGCTGAAGCTGGGTGGCCGTCAAAAGCTCCGCGGACTCCGCAGAATCATTTTTAGGCACATCGCTCTGCAATAGTCTTCCATTGAGAATGAAAGAAGACAGCCTTTCGTCCCAGTTCTGATTGTCCTTGGGGTCAATTAGGGTTAGGACCACGTCAAATCTACTCAAAAGCGGTGCAGCCAGGTTGAGATAGACGGCGTTCTCATCTTCTTGTTCATAGTTCAACCTCGCAGTTACGTTCGCAGATATCCGTCCTGCGCTGGGATTGGTCGCTGCAATCACAGTGGCTTTTGTATCAAGCGAACTGGAGGCAAGATACATAGGCGAAAAAGCACGGAATTCGAGGACAACCGGGTGTTCAGTTATATGTGTCATTCCTCGTGAAACCCTCTTGATTGTACGTACGCACCAGACCAATCCAGCCTTCGCTACACTCAGAGTCTGCTGCTCCATTGCCTCATGTATGGACACCCTGTCGCTCTCCCGAATGCTGCTAAACTCATCAATGCAGCAGAGACCGCCATCAGCGAGGACAAGTGCTCCCGCGTCAAGTGCCCACTCTCCGGATGCAGGATCTCTGACCGCTGTCACGGTAAGACCTGGTGGAAACGAGCCATGACGGTGCTCGGTCAATTTGCCTCACTTGCGTTGCAAAAACTGCGCTCCTGTACTTCACGACATCCCTATCCCGCTTACCGGCGCTCGTGGTCCCGATACCGGTAGTGAGCACGGATCTCGGGCACAGTGCAGCTGCGTATTTGAGTATTTGGGACTTTCCCGTTCCAGGGTCACCAACGACCAGAAGATGTGATTCGCCCCTGACGCGTGTACCGCACTTGTCATCGCGAGTGACCCCTCCAATGATGGTCATCGCAAGGATGAGCTTGACCAAGTACATTCCATAGAGCTGGACCAAAGGCAATTTTGTGTGTGCGCGTACTCAGTACCAAACCCTCGCCTCCGAACATCCAGCGATCGACTGTTTCGGCTTGCACATACCTCTGGGCAAATTGACTTGATGATGGCGTTTCTTCCCTCCAAAGGATTCGACCTGTAGCGACCCCAAAAGGCGGCGAGATCCTTCTTAAAGTTTGACGGCAAGCTTATTGATGCCTTTTGTTCGTTCCGAAGCTTCACCCCAAGTGCCTCTACGAGTAGCTCCAGATCGCACCTTGCCCCGGCAACTGGATTCCTGTTCCAGCGCTGCCGCAGAACGCCGGTTATCTGTGAGAGAGTTCAGCAAAAAGGCGGTCAGTGTCTGGATAGACCTTGCTCTTATTCGATTCTACCAATATTCCTTACAACCGCATCGTCCCCAGGTTTGCAGCAGTCAACCAAATCATCCGTAAGGACAACCAGCAACGAGCTTGGAACAGATCCCACGTCAATGCTCCCAACCTTCTCCTGAGCTTTCACTTCCTGGTAGTCACGGCATTCGCCGATGTCTTTCTCAACCTGCTGGAAGCTAGAATAGACCCGAAACCAATCATGCGGAGGATCTCAGAGCAGGGTGAGAAATGGTTCTATGGTGAAAGAAGTCTTCCTTTTATGTCGATGTTTACCTTGTGCTCTGACATTTCTTCTGAGTTCCCTCCGATGGACAGACTGTTGGCAGGAGAAAGGAGCCTTTGGCACTGATGTCACCTTCGAGAGTGAACTTGTGCTTGCAGCGAACGCATTCGTACTCTCTGAGTACCTCTCGAATCATAACCGCACCGACGCGAACAATGGTGACGTTGATCGATATGAGCGTATTGATGTCGGCAGATCGTAACATGGATGCATTTTGCTTCACTTGCTTGGACTCCTTTGGTAGATTGTAGAGTCTTGCGTGTGCGTTTCGCTTGACGGTAAGCCTTTGCTGCTCCTTTGTCGCGAATATATGTTGTCTGAGAAAGGGTATCCTTGGGGAGGGCTAAACTCGGGTACTCTTGAACCATTTGCATTGTGTCTTTCTTACTCCGTCCAAATCTTCGCACATGTTGCTCTGCACTTCGTCCAGGGCTTGCTGTAAGCTTGTAAGAACCTCATCTGGAGTGTTCAGTACTCTTATTCCCACAAAATTAGAGGATAGTAGCAACTGCTCCACATTGACTTCACACCCATAATGCCCACCTTCATCCTCCTCAGCAAGGATATCTTCTATCCGATCCGAGCAATTCCTCATGAGGAAATCAACTAACTCCGCGACAATTTCACTGTTCGTAGCACCGAAGAAAAAACAAACGCGAAAACAGAGGAGCAGGATGCAATGACCTAAGCAACTCGCTTCACACATGGTTCCAGCTGCAACTCTGGACATGCTCACCTCGGAAGAATATCGTCGTCCATCTTTAAATTAAAAATTACTAACCAGCCAGCAAAAATTTCTTGTGATTCGAGACGACTGGCGCATTCGCCCTCGCCAAGTTCTCTTCCCACGGCATGGTCGGACCTACCGGGTCTACTTCACCGTTCATCAGTTTCTTCCTGACAACAATCCCACAAAATTTCTAGGCTGACTCGGCTTGCCCTTGAACGATTTTCCCGCAAAAAAAAGCCAATGGAGAACGTTCAAAAGGATCATTCTTCCAATAATTATCTCTCCCTCGTTATTTTTCACCCTTTGTCCACATATCTAAGAGCACGTGTCATTTTTCGTTCTTAATCCAATGAAACCTTATTTCGGGTCAAAGAAGCGTATTTTTTTCGTTTTTCCTGTTCCCGGCAGAATCTGGAGTTTGCTTTTGTACGACCCCTCACAATCCCGCAAGTAAAAATCTTGCTTCAAATCTTAATGAAATAGTTTTCGGCTTTTCTCTGGGTTACTTGTTTCAAGGGGGGCTTGAATTTCCTATTGCTTGCCGAAGGTGATTGACTGATCCATAGTGTGGGAAAGAATGTGGTATGGGCTTTGATCCGGACGTTCGTATGGACGGAGACGCTTGCAGTGCGGGTAGCAGAGACGCATCTTGGGCTGAAGTCAAGAGAATCTGCTCGATACTGGCACAGAAGACGACTGCCTGTAGGAAGGCTCTCTTGTTCCTGGTGAAGGTTTTGTTTGGGCGTTCCCACGAGCAGGCAGGATGGTGGTGAAGATGGAGGTTGACGGGAAAGATCCCAAAGCGGTGAAAAAGGATCTAATGTGGATCGAGAAGTATCGTCCAACTAGCATGGACGACGTGTTATCACATCAGGACACTGTGCTCACCTGTGAGTTTCGTGCCTTGGCATGATTTCCTTGCTCCAAACGTCCAAGATACTGATCGTGTTTTGTGATGATCCCGTTCTTAGTGAAAAAGCTGATCGACGGGAAAAGGCTACCCCACCTCCTGTTTTACGGTCCACCGGGAACTGGGAAAACCTCTACGATTCTCGCCTGTGCAAGGGAAATGTATGGCAAAACCTTGGGGTCCATGGTTTTAGAGCTGAACGCTTCGGATGATCGAGGTATTAATGTAGTCAGGGACCAGATCAAGACTTTCGCAAGTACAAAGCGGATTTTTTCTTCTGGAGTGAAGCTGATTATTCTGGATGAGGCTGACGCTATGACCTCGGCTGCCCAGGTATCAAGAACATGAACCTCACTCGCTCGTGAAGATTGTCCTGTTGCTACATATCCAGAGGCAAAGATTTGTTGGAAGCCTGAGTGCTGAGCAGCCAGTCTATTTTGTCTTCTGTTCAGATGGCCCTTCGACGAGTTATCGAAAAATATACCCAGAACACAAGATTCTGCATGATATGCAATTATGTCAACAAGATCATCCCAGCCCTCCAGTCGAGATGTACGAGATTTCGATTTGGACCGCTGAAGAGAGAAGACCTTATTGCCCGACTCGGAGAAATCTGCAAGATAGAAAAGTACGCGAGTTTTGAATGTAAAACGAGGGGAACGTGTCTACTAGTGTGTAGCACGTCTTTCTCTCCTACCTCTACTTTGGGGTTACTGAGGTCAGAATTCGGTATTTGTTTTGTTCAGTGTTTCGATTGAGGATGAGGCGATCTCTGCGCTGGTGGATCTCTCCGAAGGAGACATGCGAAAATGTCTGAACATTCTGCAGTCCACAGACATGGCTGAAGCGGCGAAAAATGGAAGAATTACTGCAGCCGCAGTATACGCCAACACAGGAAACCCGACCCCTGCTGAGATAGAAGAGTGCCTCCAGTGGCTGCTCAATGATGATTTCAACACGTGCTCGAGAAAGTTGAGCGGACTGCTTGTAAGTTGAAAACCGACAGCATAGAGCGCTGAAAATGTTGATCACTAGTCAGATCTGATGTATGGAGTCATTGCTCGCGCGTCCATTCTAAGACTTTGATTCGTGCTATGGTGGTCCAGGAGAAAGGCTTGGCACTTTCTGACATCATTCGTGAGATACACAAGTTCATGATGCTCTCTTCGCTGCCTACCAAAGCGAGGATCTTCCTCTACAAGGAGCTGGGAGAAATTGAGTTCATGCTATCCAAGGGGGTGCACGAAAAGCTTCCCTTGAACGCTCTTGTAGGAGTATTTAAAGCTACAGCAATGCTAGCGGTCGAGGAGGGGCAGGGCGCAACTGGTTGAATCGTCTGAGGTGCTTTTCTTGGTTTCGCAAGCCAGACCGTCATGACGCGAGAGGTATTTTATGACGTTCGTGGAAGTATGTTTAAGTTTCGGCAATAGTCGAGAAAGATATTAATTGTTATAAGCAAGCAGTAGACCCTGCAGAACGATTCGTGGCTTCCTGAACAGGGTCAATTATCCACGTGATGGTTGTCAGCGAACTGGGCGAATGACGTCAAGGACATGAAAAAGCACTGGATCCAGCCGACGGTTCTGTCCGCTGCAGTGCTCCAAGCCGTGTCGACGTCGTCCGTCTCTTCGCGCTCGTTTGCGTTGTTCTCCGACAAAAGACATCCAAAGGGGCAAGTGTGCGACCGAGCGGGAATTTTCGATCCGCAATTGTAGCATAACTTCTGCTTGCAAACGCACACGACTGCATTGCATCCTTCTACTCGCTCCACCAGGGCTCCGCAACCACATTTTCTATACCTATAAAACCAAAACCGGAGACTTGTCCTTTAATCGAAACCCTACTTGAAAGTGGAACGCTGCGATGATTGTCAATGGATAGTACCCTTCCCGAAGCAACAAGGCTGTCTCGATTAAGGACAGTTCACTGTTACACGTTCCTTCGTGAGCCACGGCATAGCACTCGGTGCAAATTCTTAAGCCGCACTCCGAGCAGGACTCTGTGCCTTTTGATCGTCCCTAAGCACACAAATCGGGGAAGACAGGCTTTTGGTAAGAATGATTGGTATCACAGAATATTCCAGGGGAGCTCATCGCTCACAAATTCATGGCGGATGGCGGCTGCACAACTTGGTTCGGGGCAGTAGCGAACTCCGTTGGGGCTCGCCTCATTCTGAAAACGCTTAAACTTGCCCAGCTCCCCATTGCTCAACAGCCTTGACTCCTCCACTGCTTTTACGCTGATGATATCGCTGCAAGTGTCGTCCATACATCTGACAGGAAACTGAAAACGATCGGACAGCGCGTGCTTCAAGTACGCCCACTCACATTTCTCACAGAACTCTGAGTGGAGCAGACACAACGGTCGTTTCGGGCTCTCATTCGCTTCGAAACAAACCCTACAGATCATTGTATGCAACTTCCTATTCTCAAGTGAGAAACACCTAGCTGGTCTCCAGATATTCTACTCCAATTGCCCTTCGACCACCTCGCACCAGTTCCGACAGGTCAGCACAAGCACTGGGCAATCCCAGAAGGAGAAAAGCCAGTGCCACACAGCGGATCCGCTTCCTGAAACGTCACTATCTGTCAAGAGATATTTTGTGCGCAGATGAACAAGATTTCCGATGAATTTCAAACTTTTCACTTGGGTTTGCTTTTTTTTTTCATACCCGTTCCTGTCGAGATTGTGATCCTGCATGAAATCCATCCAATTATTACGTTCCACATCTAAACCAGGGAAAAGGGAAAAAACGATTCACTCCGCATTGGTCAATTTCATGAAGTATTGCTAAACTAATTCTATTTCAAGAAGTAAAACATCTATCTTGAAGTGCTCCTTTTTTTGATTTGCTGAAGTGGACTTTCACATCGGCTGCGCGGATTGAGGGTCTCTCAGCGGTGCTTTGCCTGACAGAACGAAGTTGCGGATAAGCGGATGCGTTTTTAGAGCCCTGGAGTGACATGCTTGCTCGAATCCTTCCCGTCTCTGGACGTAATTATCACTGTGACATGCTTGGAGGTCCACCATGAACTTCCTTTCTTTTGCCGTTTGTGACATACTTCATCCCCCGCCCTGGGGATGGAAATATCGAAAAGGCTAGACGACTAATTGTTGTGTAGGGTTGGATTAGGCTGCTAAACTCATCTCCCCCCTTCCCCCTTCCCCCCACGCATCAGCGGTTCGGAGCAGATTCAAGATGCTCATCGTTGAGCGAAAGCACGCTCGGTTTTAGCCCGTCAAGATGCAGTTTGACTATGCTCGTCTTCGTGAGTAGAACGGTTGTGTCAAGTGTTGTAGCTCTGAAGACCAGTTCACGTCATCCCTGAAGGTAAGAGATGCCTAGCCGAATGCTAGTGACATCTTCACTTGGTGTCCGACAGCACCGATCAAGCACTTGTGTATCTGAACCGGGCCTTGCCAGTGTGTTCACCGAATCCCACCATTTCGCTGTGATCTATGAACTTTGCTTCTCTAACGGGGTACGTGCGAAGACTTTTTTCATGTGTGGGGAATCCTTTTGCTCCTGCGTCCGGACTTCTGCGGGGAGGAGGTACTAGCGCGATTCCCTAGACTGATGAACGCACCAAACACAAGAAGACCGATGATGCGCTTAGTGTTGACAAGACGGCAACGAACTGAACCAGCGTCCGCGCAAGTGCGTCCTCGTTCCAAGGCCTCTCGTTAAATGCCGGGGAGCCGAACTTCATTTCGAATTCTCTTCAACATGATTTCTCCCTGAGGCGAGGTACAATCCGCTCTGGGACGAAGAGGAGGGCGGTCACGGAGCCTCTCTAAAGCACTCTTCTTAAGACGCCCGAGAAGCTATCACGAATCGTGGAACGAAACACATGGGATGCACACCACTGGAAAAGGCTGTGTTTTTCAAGGGAAAATTCTAAGGTACAGACAACTAGCAGCAACGAGTAGATGCACGAGGAAAATTATAAACAGCAGACGGCGAGGTTTGCTGCTTTGTTGAGGGACGCGCGACATTAGTGTCTCCCTTTCCGCTCCTCTGGGTGGATAGGCTTTGAACAAACTGTTGTTGTTGATTCTTCTAGACGGCTGTTGAGGTTTGAGTCGTGAATTGGAGGGCCTTTGCATTTCGACTCTGTGAACGCTCTCTGGTGTGTGTTTGGGCGGGGGTGCGAGTTTGGAACAGATTCTAGTATTATAGAAAGATGGGGGGTAGACGACCCAAGAAGGGACAGACTCGAGTGTCAACTGGTCGTCAAGGGCTTCGAGGTTCGCACGTATGGCAGAACAGCAACGAGGACGACGGAGTCGGTGGGAGCAGCGAGATTCCGGAACCACCTGAACGGGTACCTTTGTATATGTGGGACTTTGGGCAGTGTGATTCAAAAAGATGTACAGGACGGAAACTTGCTAGAGCAAGAATGATTCGTGAATTGAGAACGAGTCAGCGGTGTAGAGGAGTTGTTCTCACGCCGGTGGCATCCATTGCTGTATCCAGAGCAGATCGTGATGTAGTTGAGAGGTAGCCCTTAAAATCATACAAAAAAGGATCGCCTGGGGGACCGTATTTATAATTTGTGGTCGGTTGGTCAGGTCTCAAAAGGTTGCGATTCCCGTTTGTCTGTCGATTATTCACACACAGGTACGGAATTGGCGTTGTCGACTGCTCCTGGGCACAGCTGGACAACGTCCCATTCGCGAAACTCAAATGTGGGGAAAAACGACTTCTGCCGTTTCTTTTGGCTGCAAACCCGGTCAACTATGGAAAACCACTCAAGCTCACTTGTGCTGAGGCGATAGCTGCAACTTTGGCGATCACCGGCTTTCAAGACGAAGCAGAAAAGGTGAACCTATGGAGTCCCTGTTCGTCTCCTCGAGTCCGCAAGGATTCCTCGCCGGCTATCCTCTTGTATTGAATGGAAGCTGTGACTTTGCTCAGGTCATGTCCAAGTTTAGTTGGGGTGATTCCTTCTTCGCGCTCAACGGTGAACTGCTTCAAGAGTATGCTGAATGTGAGAACAGCACTGCCGTCGTGGAAGTGCAGCGGGTTTACTTGGAAGATGCAGAAAATGAGCGAAAACGTGGTGAGGAGCAAGAAAGCGATGACGACCTCCTCAAGCGGAATCCAAATCACGTTTATGAGGAGCATTCGGAGAGCCCGGAATCAGGAGAAGGTACTGACGAGCTAGAGACTGGTGATGAGGCCGAGCTCAGCGAGGATGCAGAGAGTCGGGGAGAAGACGATCGAGGGGGTGGAGAACTTGCATCAAACATCCAGGAGGTGAAAAGCGCATATTTTAGTCCCGAATGAAACCTCTCTCCATTCATCTTGTTATCATCAGTTGAACGGGACGTGAAGGGAGGTCGGTGAACTTTTATCCTTGGTCCTAGTTGGCAAGAACTGAAGGCCTATCTTCCAAACAAATTGCCTATTCCCGATCATGATTGATCACGGACAACCCAGTAGCCATGCCGCAACTCCTCATTGCTGATAGTCGCCCGATATGTCACGCGCGTTGCGATGCGTTTACTCGTGATGGGGGACGGCGAGATGAAATCCGAGCCGTCGGAGAATAGTCTGACGACCTCCCCAAAAATACTCCTATGATTGGAGAGGAAAAGGACTGGGGTCGACGCTCATTTCGCTTGGGCCTATCACGAAGGATAAATCGAAGTGATAAAAGGCCTTTGAAGTGTTGCCATCGCAGAGGAAATGAACTGTGGTTCGGACGTGTTGTCTAACAGTCTTGCCTACTCCGTCAGTGAACGACACTCGTGAATGAAACAGAAGTCACCGATGAAGAGGGCTGTAGGCAGAGTCAATGACGGAGCTAATACCAAAAGGGTTCTTTAAGAAGAGCTCTACTCTCAAGTAAACGACCACGGTTCGCATGCGAAAAATTCGCCGCACAAAAACTTAACGAAATATCCCGGGCTTGATCTGGCCGTGGATCTTAACCCAGCCTGTGAAAAGGGTGGTTCCTAATGAGAACTTGGAACCTGCGCACTATCCAGCGTTCGAGTATTCCCGGCCCTCGAAAACACGATCTGGTGCAGGCCCAAGGTTCGCGACGCGAAACCTGCCTCACAGTAGAGGAAGTAGTAGTTCCACATTCTTATAAACAAATCATCGAATCCCAGCTCGCACACGCGTTCTTTGCTCTCGTTAAACCTGAGCCTCCAGTCCGATAGGGTTCGAGCATAGTCCGGACCAAAATTGTCCACCTGCTCAACACAAAGAGACGAGCTCGTGGACATCGCCTCCATGAGTGCTGACACGCTGGGGCAAC
This sequence comes from Rhodosorus marinus, assembly GCA_029953675.1. NCBI lineage: Eukaryota > Rhodophyta > Stylonematophyceae > Stylonematales > Stylonemataceae > Rhodosorus > Rhodosorus marinus. The sequence continues at coordinate 1,728,146 of JAMWBK010000009.1, forward strand.
ATCCACCAGGGAAAATATAGGTTGAAATGAAGTCGCTAGAGTCCCTGTACGCCTCATATCTCTCCTCGGGGGTCGTAATCACCTGCCCATTAATCCCGAGAATGCATGGTGTTCGGTCAATGACGAAGTTCAATTCTGTCCTCTACATGGTCCACGACAAAGGCAAAAAAAGGAGCACGCTATAGTGCGATCTTCATTACCTGTACAACCAGCACCCCATCTGGCTTCAAGTATTTTTCGCACGATTCGAAAAAACTTCCAAGATACTCATGGCCCACAGCTTCCAGCATTTCGATAGAAACAATTCTATCAAATGTGCCGCTAATCGCTCTGTAGTCGCAGAGTAGAATCTCAACGAGATCTTCTACCCCAGCAGCTTTTACCCTGCTCCGAGCGAGTATTAGCTGCTGCTCAGAAAGGGTCACGCAGGTCATTCGACACCCAGTTGTTTTCGCTGCAAAAATTGCGAATTCACCCCAGCCGCACCCAATCTCGAGCACATGACAGTCTGAGTCGATCCGTGCGAGATTCAGGATCCGCTGCAGCTTTGCTCGCTGGGCATCGTCCAGCGAGAAGGAGTCCTCTAGCCAGAGCCCACACGAGTACGTCCAGGAATCCCCTGTCAAGTGAAAAGTGAAAGCGTTTGTTCGTCAGTTGCGGCCAACGGTTCACCATTGATCCAGCGTTTTTTCAGACATCTTACCCAAGAAAGTTGCAAACAGGTCATTCGATAAATCATAGTGTGCCTCAATGTTCTTTTTGCTTCCGCTCTGCGAATTTCGCCTCAAAACTTTGTGAGCCTGGACGAGCATAGAGGTCGCTTCCTTTCAGTCCTTTCAGTCCTTTCAATGGAAACCTCAACTCAACCAAAAATTTCCCGCCTTCGTAGCCCGGTAGGGTCGTTCAACAGCGGTAGAACATGAACGTCATCGAGGGAACCGAACCATTTTCCCGAGCAAACGGATTGCTAGGCTCTGAGAGAATCTTACCGTGTCATTCAACAGCCTGCCCAAACGGGAAGAGCTCAGCTTGGAATTTGACAAATTGCTCGCATCTCTGTTCAAAATCAGAATGTTGAGTAGATCCAACAGTTTTGCGTGCGATTCAAATTCTATGGCACGCATCATATACGCCTCTGCGAACCCGATGTCGGCAAAGACAGCGACCTGTGAATAAAACTGTGGGCTAATGACAAACATCTCACTGACTGGCCTTCCCGAGGACAGCGCGTCCTCCTGGCTCTGACCGAACACCCTCCTGGACCCCAAGTGATCAATTAGCGTCAAGGAGCCAATCTGAATGCTTGAATCAATGAAGTTTTCCACGATTGGTCTACTGATGGAATTCGAAATAAGTTTCCAAGCCGATTGGTCACCATGAGCCACAGTATCCCGAGCTTTCAGAGTATTTAGAACGCCAAGTCGAGATTTCCAGGGAACGTCTACTCCTGAGATTTTTGATGCCACTTCCAAGCCTGAGCGGGCACCGTCTTCGTGGAATCCGTAGTAGGCCCATGATCCACAATAGTAGGTGCCCTTTTCTCCCTGGAGGAGAGCCAGAGATTTTTGCGCTTCCAAGGATTCCGGGAGAAAGGTTGGATGGGACTTCGTGAATTTCCCGACTATCAGCTCTTCAGGGATTGGTACGGTGGGATTAAGCGTTTCAAATAAGTTAGGAACCCCTTCTGTCGGTAAGTTGTTCTTCTGCAGTTTGTTCAGGTAGTAAGTGGTGCACACAGCACCAGTTCCATCACTTTCAGGAGTTTTCCTGGTGAAATTCCACGCGCTCCATGCCGATTTAGATCGCGGCATCCACGAAGCATCTCTGTGGAGGATGCACTCTGCGCTGCTTACATGAAACTTGGAGAGAGTGTCCTGCTCAGCAACAGTACTTCCATCCCCGAGGATCGATAGCGCCGTGGGCGCATGTGTCGCGAACACCACCTTGTCAAATTCTTGCTCCTCCTCAAGAGCGTCTGAAGTTACCCTAACACCGAAGGAGCCCCGCTCTACCCGAGATATTCTTACGCCACTGCGCATCTTACCACCTCTAGCGATCACGTCATTGCATATCTTCGCAACATACTGTTGGCTGCATCCTTTTACGGTTCGCCAGCTTGGTCGATCCCAAATCTGGGCGAGGCGATGGTTGTGGAAGAACCTGAAAATGAACTTGGCCGGTACATCGAGAGAGCCTTGCAACGACGCAGACCAAACCTGGGAAAGCGGAAGGCAGCTTTCTGCGTAAGCACCCTCAGTGTCATGCAAACTATTGCTGAGACCTTCTTCAATTCTCACCGAGGATATCATTGGAGCTAGATAGCGCTCAATAAACACATCCGAGTATCTTCGCTCTTCTAAGAATTCGCGGATTGATGGTCCGACACTTTCGTGGTCTTCGTATTTGTGCAGAAACAAGGGCATCTCCTTGTTAAAACGATTCATGTCCCACCTGGGGAACAGATATCCATCCGAATAAGAACGCTAAGAAACACCGAAAACGAGGGGGAAGAGTAGAACAACTGAATCGCCGCTGGACTCTCAGCTACTTACAGCATCCTATAGAAAGATGGGTTTAAGATGCTCGTCCTCGACGCGAGGAGAGAAGCCATGTTCTCGCTTCCCCATTCAAAGCCTGAACCAAGGGAGACGCTGAAAGACATATCGGACTCCACGGTCTCCACATCCAGTTCATCGAAAAGTGAAACCAGGTTCGGATAGGTGACATTGTTATATACAAGGAAACCAATGTCCCAATCTGTACCGTCAACATTCACAGTATGGGCATTTCCACCAAATCGATCCTCCGCTTCAAAGACTGTCACGTCGCATTTGCCACTTCTTTGCAGATGCCATGCCGCGCACAGCCCGGAAACGCCCGATCCAATTACCGCGACACGCTCTTTCGTCCTCTCCATCTAACCAGCCAACGCGATCCCCTTCAGCACCGTTTCAACATCAAACCCCGCATTTTAACAGCTTCAATCGCTATTCACTCACGATTGGTTACTCACGGACAGCCTCTTTGGCGGTCAACCAAGGAACTCCAGCAACACAAAATCTAGCCTAGCTCAGAACCAGGGAAGCAATGTATTTCCCGAACGCGGACGCTGCTGTCTCGCTGGCTGGCACAACAAGCCTTGACCAATCGACCCTATACTTTCCTCTCCCAATCTTAGAAGCCCCTCGAGCATCGAATGTATCATCCCATTCAGCTATCCTCACCAAAGCCGATCAACTTCAACAGCGTACTCTTTGAAAGCTCGCAACCCAAACTCACAACCACGATTTGATTGTTCTGTTGATGCGATTCCCTATCGTATTTTATTGCCGATAATGCGTCCCCACCGCAACACCCCAAAACACCCGAAATTCTTAGCATTCAGAGGGGGTAGGTACCCACGATGCCGATTTTTCATAATAAAGCATTTCTCTCTGGTCCCCCCCATTGTTGCGCCTGGACCATTCCTTCTAGATGTTCAAAAAAACAACGGACAGTCTGTCTCTAATTTTTTAGTCGGATTATGAAATATGATTATGTTTTTCGCTCTCTTCCTTATTTGGTCAATGGAACATATACATCTCCGATCAGCCGCCATATTATGGGGGTATAGATTTTGATCAAAAATATGCAAGCGTGCCTTCTGTTTGACTGTGCCTGTCTGTGTGTGTATTAAAATCGTACGATGAATTCTTCTCCAGAGTACGTTTAGCATTTTGATTTCGGGGTGACTTTTTATATTTTAAATACATGAAGATTTCAGCGTTCATGCAAGGAATCAAGGGCTTTATTTTTTTTCAAGGCCATCAGGCCGATCACTTGTTTCTTTTTGGCCAGACTTGGTAGCTTGCATGCAATAGAATAATGATTTGAGGTTGATAATTAAACACTGGGATTTACATGGCCATTCATTGGTAAAGGATCTAACTGACATTTATTTTCTTTATGTTTTATTGGGAGATTTCCCACAATTAATCCAATAGATTAGCAGATATGGTTATCACGACCATTTAGTCGACTGAATATTCGTATTATCGCCAATGAGGGGCGTTTTTAATCGAAATAGGGCTCGTAGTCCAATGGCCATCTGTAATAGGAAGCTACGGTTATCTTATCATTCAATGGCTTTCATTCGGCCAAGGACTAGCGCAGTGTTGAGAGCTGCCATCTGGCTAGGCCGACTGACGTGGATAGGGTAGGGAGGCATGTATGGCTGTGCAAAAGCCAATGAAGTACTTTAGGGACGTTTGCGGTAGCTCATATGACTGGAACTTTTTTTGAATGTTTTGCCTTCCAGAAGAACGGAGAGAGCAAAAATTTCTTACCGTTTTTGATGAACTCATCATTCTGGTTCACCGATGGCCTCGTTTGCTTCAAGAAGTTCCCAATCGCAACTCATGACGGCGATACGCTTTTCTAAGAAGCCATCATTCAGGAGCAGGCCTTCGTCACTAGTTCGTCAGTACACATTCTCCCAAGATGACGGGCTGCCTCCGCATCGCAAATCCCGTTGTGAAAGCCAAGACAGTGGCTCTTACATGCCGGCCCGCAAGAGTCTGCCTGTGCTCGCGGCAACAACTTCAGCGCCTTCGCTGCAAAACGTTATCCCAAAACGAAGATGAAGGCGTATTCTTGAGGCGTTTTCCTGCGCAGAGTGTATTTCTCCCTCCTCGGGGTTGCTAGCCCTCGAATGAAAGTCTCGATGAAAGCGGGACTGGCCTTGGGGTCTCAAAACCGTAGAAGCTGCATCCTCTTAGGTTATGCACGAAATGCGTCTGTGCTGAAGGATGCTCACCGGATGAAGGTTCTCGGCTTTTGTAGCCAGAGCATGGCTACGATTCCTGGCGCTCGCGGGAGATGCGGAAGGGCATCCATTGTTTGCATGGCGCGGAAAGAGCGAAGCCTTGTTCATCGCCTTGCGTCCGGAAACGGGGTTCTATACGTAAGGAATTTTTTGGAGAAGAACGACTTCGAGCAGGTCGTCCAGTATTCTGCAAGCGTTCAGTCAAGAGCAAAGAAGGAAGTGAACTCACTTGCTATGAATCGACTGGGCTTACAAGTGCCGAGTCGGGCTCTAATAACTACTATCTTCCACAGCGACAGGCTCGTGAAGAGGCTGCGAATCATGCTGGAGGAAACCCGGCTCGTACCTGCCGACTACCCCTTAGAACTGAGGTACTACGTGCCTGGATCGGAGATGCAGTGGCACAAGGACGATCAACTATATACTGAGCCAACATTTGAGGCAGTATTTACCATTTTTAACTTCTCTGATAGCAATACGGAGTGGATTGACAGGAATGGCGAGCTTAGAACGCAATGGACCGAGCCCAACTCGCTTCTACTTGTACAATCTCAGTCAGCACTTCACCGTGTGAGCAAGATACGAAGAGGAGAGCGCGGAATACTCAAGCTCGTTTATACAACTACCCTTGAGCGCTCCAATAGCTACGAGAGATGCTCCAAGTCCTTCCACAAGAAGCGATGATGAGAGCACCACGAGAAAATCAGAGTAAAAGCTCCTGCCAAAAGTCGACGAAATTCAGCGACGTCAAAGAGCATGGACCAGGGCCCCTCCTGCTAGTGCAACCACATTGATGACGACGCTGACGTGCTGCCATATTCAAGATTGAACTTCGTCGAATTTTGGACGAACAAGGAGGTAGAAGATGATTCCGAAAAAGGGAACAAATGATGCTATGTTTTTGACCGTTGGATCCGAAAACTTGCGACGAGCCATATCGTCCGGGACGAGAGCGCCTTGGAACAACGCGAAGATTGCACTGTCGAGTAGGAAAGTCCACGCTAGTCTATCCGTCGAGAGTATTTGGATCAGCGCTGTCCACCTCTGGTGAATATCGCCGAAGTTGTCACCTCCTCGACCGAACGCAGACCACCAAAGGCTAATTCCGGCAACTCCAAGCATCAGGAGAGGCAGGAGTTTACTTTCTGAAGCGCGGAACAGTACCGTGCCCATCTCTTCACGTGTGGGCGGTACAGTGTTCTCTTTCCGCAGAGCGAGATATAGCAAGTAGAATGCTTCGCAGCGCAGGGAGTAAAAAATTAACATGACAAAGGCATCAAGGATCACGGATGGATCAGAGCGAAGAATTCGGAAACTCAGAATCAGCAAGGGGATCGCAAAATCCAACCGTTTCTGGGATCGTAAAAAGGGCCCCCTTGTTTTAGCGCTGGGCTTACCATTGGTCAAAAACGCACTACCCACCACAAACGGAGTTATTTTAGTTTTTTGCTTCTCTCCTCCATCGCTGAGGAAACCAAGGATCAAACCGAATCCATATATCACCGTGAAGTTGAAGATCGCCTCCAATCCGGGGTCCACGAGGGGAGCAAGCTAAAAGGAGCACAATAGTCTTTGTTAGCACGGTCTTCAGTAGCAAATCTGAGGTACTACTTTATGTGCAGCTCACCTGGGGCAGGAACGCTGGGGTAACGAACCAAAAGTTTAGCGAGAGATTAATCGCTTCAACTAGTGCCCCCTTTGCATTGAAAACATTGTCACCAGGCGGGGCTTGTGAAAAAAATGCCACGTACACATAGGAAGCCCATGCAGTCCAAAGGGCAGGTTTCCTGAAGTCTGCGCAAGTCCACCGAACCCTGCCCAAAGACCTCCTAATCCCGACTCTTTTGAGCTGTCCACGAGGGGATTGCGAATTGCCGCTAGAGCGTCCGCAGCGTGACCCCGTCACATTCAGGCCGAATGCCATCCTTCTGATAGGTCCCATACTCGACGCCATTCGAGCTCTGCAAACCCTAACCAACGCGGTGTTTTGAGCCTCCCCAATGGCGATAGAGGTTACGATCGATCAGGATGTAGACGTACGGAAGATAGAGTTCAAGTGTGATCGTGGCTCGGGAATGCAAATTTTTCCTCGGGCACGGACCGGAAAAAGTGGTATCAAGGTTCTAGATCGAAGTACCTGATTCGAATATGCCATAGAGTCTGTTTGTTTTACTAACATCGGAGCTATGAATAGTCGTGTTCATCTTTTTGTACATCCAAGCGCTATTGCAAGCCTCAAGAGTCTCCCACGTGCAACTGATCACCAATGCCCCCTACTACGAGATAGTGGGACTCCGCTGACATCGACTTTCAGGGATAGGGCCCTCTGATAGCTTGACAGGTAAGAGCGGTTGAAGAAGATCGGGTCCAAATACGCAACGTCGTCAACCACAAAGTCCTGCAAGACTCGGATTTGATAAATATATGGCCAGTTCTTTCCAGTGACGAACAGTCTATTACGCTCCCGATCGTATGCTATACCGTTCATTATGCTTACGTGCACCGTCTCCCGTGTCACTGAGAATATCCCGTAGCAGTCGACCCAGGAGTTGACCGTTCCCGAGAGCGGGTCAATTCTAGCCAGTAGCAGCGTTCCATAAACGTTGGCCCAAATCTACAAGACAGCACAGAAAACAATTGGAGAGCCTTTAGAGGGACGACCTTGACGCGTTTAGCCCATGCACAAGCACACTCTACCTCGTCCCCGATAAATTCCAATTCATTGAGGAGGTGGATGCTCCTTCCTCGATCCGCAACCTGGATTCTCCTTGTTTCCTTGAGACTGCCTGGGTCCAGAACACGAATTGTCGCACTGCCATCCGACAAGTACAGCTCTCTCTCATCTTCGTTCAGTGTTAAGCCCCACCCATCACCGTCAAACTTCCATTCACCCTTGAAGTCAAGCGAGGACGAATCAACCAGGTAACCTCGACCCGACTGCCATGTCAGAACTGCGAACTCACCCGTGCCTGTGCTGCTGATCCCCTCCGCAAAGTCTCTGTCCAAATAGCAAGGTGGGAAGACACACATCGGCTCAGAAAGGGGCCCAAGTTCCTCTCACCCAGTGAATGGACCGTTGCTCTGGGTTCCAACAGCCTGATAGTGATTGACCAGCACAACTTACGAGTCAGGAAATGCCGTTTCCTTGATTATGTCTCCGGTGTCTGCATCAATGCGCAAAACGCGGCTCTTCCCAAACTGTCCAACAGTTTCCACTAAGCTGCCATTGCTGAACAGGAATCCCTGCGTGAACGAGTCCGTACCGTGCGGAAGAGTGGAGATGATCTCATAGTCCGCGACCCAGCCAATCTGAAAATTCATGAAACCAGGAACAAGAGAAAACGCAGAACCTCTCTGAGAAGATGCTGCGAGCGAACATGATTCTGAAAATACGCACAACTTCATCCGCGACTCGCTCTTTGCGATACTGGTGTACTAAGAGGGACACGACCACTGCCAACAAACAGAAGACTAGAGCGCCAGATTTCCTAACCTCAAATATATTAAACACATGCTTGGTTCCAGGAGGTTTCCTGGCAACCCTTCGCCTCCCCATCCCCACCAAAAGAAACCACTCAAACCCCTCAGATTCAAAACCATTCACCCTCGACGACCATATCACCCCACCCTGACTCAAGACCCGAAACTCTACACCAGTCTCATCACATCAAGGCCCAGAAACACCCACGAAAACTCATACCTCTAAATCCTTCATCCATTCCTTGTAAGGCTACGGCAAACTTCTCTTTGTATTTGTTACAGCAACATATGGTCTCCCCACCCAAAAAATCCCCTTGAGCCACCTGCTGTCCCAAATCTATATCTACCAGCAAGCGTTCAGATGGCACACTGACCTCATGAATCTCGAATTAGACAATCCCCCTGGTCGCTGGTCCGCGCGCTCGCGCTCTGCAAACCACGGCCAAAAAAAACAAGATCTGAGATGAGATGATCGAAAAGCAACTTGTGCCCCTTGTGCCATGACAGTGCGGGGGACGCATCTTTCCAAAGCTTTTTCGACCACCGAAATGTTTGAGTCGGCTTGGATATCGACCGCTTTGGAATAGCAGCCGCTGTTGTGCTGTTCTTAAGGTAGTGTGCGGCGATGTTCTGGGCAGGCTGGCAGAGCCATCGTGCCGGTCGAATGCTGACGGACCATAAGCGTGCCGTTCTTGTATTCAACATTGACAAGGGTAGATGTTCAACGTCCTCTCTAAGGTTTTCCATCGCGCTCGTGAAGAAAGACGTCGTGCCTCCAGGTACCTCATGTAAGCACCGGGTTGAACAGCTTCAGCGTAGTCTGCCTGGTTCCGCTCCTGGCATGGAAAGCTCTTCACCACGCCTCCGATTCCGCCTGGGGGGCAGACGCCAGGGTTGCCGTCGGAGGGTTCACTGTCCTTGCAAATTCTTATCGCGTGTTCTACGTCGATTTATCGAAAAAAAAACTTACGGCTTCTAGCAAACCTAGGCCTGTCCGAGATCAGAGAGGCTCCACCCGACTAGTCGGTGCAGCAAACCAAATCCTAGTCGGCCTATCTCCGTAATATTCCGCCACGCAGGATGTAGCAAGGATTGAGCTGACTGCTTAGCCAAATTCTGGTCGAGCTAGCCAAGAGGGGCCAAGTCAGCCGTGCGATTGGACCGAATTTCGCAGGGCTACGGAAAGGGAACTTGCACTTCGAACCTCAGTGGACACGGCTGGATGAACAGGACAGAGCCATATTCCGGCTTTACCGAGCAGATAATTCCGCATTGTTTTCATGGACACTAGATAGGCTCTTTGCTCATCGTTCCTGTATGCTGGGCTCAACCATGGAGCTCCTCGACACCCAGGCTACTCCGGAGTTGCTTCTAATATACTTCCCATTGAAAACATGATTGTGGGCGTACGCTTGTCACGGAAGACGAGACAAAGCCGGGAGAACGGTGCTAATGCAATCACGAGGTCCTCTGGCAGTTGGCGCAAGAAGAGAATACCTAAAAGTCATCAATAACCCACGGGTACCCTGCTCGGCGCACGTTGCGAGGGACACGTCCTTACGTTATGTCCTTTCCCCTTGCATCGCGAGCAAGCGTTTTTCGACTTCGGCCGGGTCGTGTCCGTTTCTCCCCAGTTCGCCCTCAGCCGATCGAGGATCCGCCACGCACTTTTGTAAGGCACATCGATCCCGTGCGTGTCTCTAATTGCCGCTACCAAGTCAGCGGGCGTTGGGTCGTCGAAGCTAGCAATCAGGGTAAGGGCCTCCTGCTGCAAAGCCAGGTGAGGAACCTTTGCCCTTTTGCTGCAAAATGGGTCATGCGGAGAGTATTTCGATATCTTACACTGCTGTTTGCTCACAGATACTTTCACGTGGAAATTGCCCTTCGCCTGCCCTCCGTCCTTAGCTGACGGGCATATAAGCGTAAACCGTGTCTTGCTGGAAGCTCTCACTGAATAAGGGACTTCATTATCGTAGCAGAATCTGAACAGCGCCCTTTTCGCATCCGGAATAGTTGAAAAAGTAGTTCCAACTTGCATACTCCAGAGCGATCCTTTACTTCGTCTCCTCCATCTGATGCTTCAGAGCGCTTTACCCACTTCAACGAAGCACTTATGTTCAGGTCCTCGTATGCGCTCCTGGAAAGGTGCATGGATTACCCCACGCCCTTACACGCCTCCCGCGGCTACCCTCGTGCACCTCCCCCAGTCTGAAAAAGCGCGCAGTTGTGTCTTGCGGGAAAACCGCGTTCCGCTCAGAATCCAATTTATTTCAATAATTCAATTCGAAAATTCGGAAGGTTTCAAAGCAGAGGAGACCTCGTACCGGTTGTGAAGAACACAGAGTAGGCATGATGATTAGGCATCGTACTTCGGCATCTCGCTCAATGCGTCGATTGGAAAGCGGAAGGATCAGTTTAGCCTAGAGTTGTTCCTCTCAGGGTTGTTGTCTCTGAATAACCAACGATGATTGAAAGAGTCACTGCTGAGGCCCTGCGTTCACTCTGCGTTTTTCGACACGGCGTGTGTCGTATGGGTTTGTTCCACGAATTATCGCGTGCTTTGGTTTAGTAGCCTAGATTTGCATTGACTTCGTCGCCTCTTTCGTGGCGACCCAGATCCTCTTGAAAGCCTCTTCACGGAGCCGTTTTTGGCTCTCTGGCGCTCGATCACTGCTCATTGTTGGACGCCTGTCATCAGCAGGTTTTTTTTGCGCCTCTCACGGTGGTTATGAGTAAACGGTTGTTGGTTGGGTTGCGACATGTTTTTGTGATTTGGTCGCGCAGCAACACGAGAATATCGGGCTCTGCTTCGTCGGGGCAAAATCTGCAAGAGGTACGACGGGTATTTTCGCTCTGGCCACAACTTCAGTGGGAGCTGGATGAGCTGGGGCGGATCCTGGTCGTTGCGCCAGGGGAGACATTTGGTTCTGTGCTTCAAGCTGGAAGTACACACGTGGATCTTTCAACGAGCACAAGGCAGGTGAACACCGTTTTGACCCATTCTACTCCTACAACTGTCTGCTCTGCTCAATTCCAAAGGGTATTATAAAGCTGGTTAAGCGGTGCCAAGTTTGTGAAACAGAGTTTTATAAAGTCACAGCTGGTCGTTCAGCCAGGTTAAAAGAATTCAGAACTGTTCTGTCTATGCTAGAAGGGAGCCCTACATTTAGTGCTCCTCAAACCTTTTGTCGATGAGCTTCTTAAGCTCATCGTACATAACAAGTACAAGCGCTCCACCAGCTCCACGCAGAACATTTGACAGGGATCCCTTGAAGAATGCGTTCATGCCTTCCTGTCTTGCAATCTTCACCCAGCAATCCAAGGTTCCCTTGTAGAGCGTTTCCTTAGCACCAGCCTGCATCATAAGCCTTCGTCGCACAGTGTCGAACGGATACGAAAGGATACCGGACATGGCGGTTACACTCTGTGCGACCATCCACTTCGCGAAAATGTTAGCTTCCTTCTCGTTCTCGAAGAGCACTCCCTTAAGAGTGTCGTACAGCCCAAAGTAAGCACCTCGGTAGACAATGATACCTTGGACAGACACACCAAACCCTTGGTAGAGTGACATGTAGCCGGAGCGGGTCGCCGTTTTCCTCAAGCAGTCGAACAGCCCCATGAACTCACGCTCCTTCCCCCTTCCTACGTCTGCGGCTAGTCGGGTACGGGCGAAGTCAAGCGGGTAGACGATCAACAAGGAGGAGGCTCCTGCAGCTCCTCCTGATGCAAGGTTTGCTCCGAAGAACCTCCAGAAGTCCTGCTTTGGGTCGTACCTCGGGAACATATTCTTAAAGGTATCCTTGAAGGCAAAGTTGAAAGCCTGGGTTGGAAAGTAACGAATGACATTGGCCATGTTTCCTCTCCAAAAAGAGCCAATGCCCTGCTCGCTCGCGACGCGAGAGAAGCAGTTAATAATACCAGTATATCTGGGGATCTCTCCGGACTTGATTCTCGGGTTCGCATCCTGAGTCTGCAAGAGTAGTTTGACGCGCTCAATCGGTGCCACAAGGGTCTTCGAGATGCCTCCAGCAACACCTCCTGCGGCAAGGTCCATCAAAAACTTCTGAGCATTCGCGTTAGGCTTCTTAGCCTCAACGGCCGCTGAAGCGACAATGTCCGATCTCTGCATCATAGAACTCATCGCAACTTGCGCACCCGAGACGGAACTCCCTTGAGTCGCTGTGCTAGTCGCGGCTCCGTTCAGAATTCGCATATTCTCCCAGACGTTTCCAGCCATCTTGCAAAGTGCAAACTGCTCAACACAAACCCGGATCACTCCGCACGACACTACTCCACCCCGCACTCTCTCCTCAATTGCACTTTATCTTAAAAGCCCCACGCGGGTGGTTTCGGTTGCTAAGTGTCTTCTGCACCGCTCCCAGCTCCCAACGACCTAGTATACATCCGCGTACATTATTCGCGCGATCGCACATACCCCTCTTGCCGGAAGAAAATACCTTAGTTGTTTGCGTCCCTTGCATGGGGACGCAATGAAATTTGCGTCGCATCGAAACGTGCACAAAAACGTCCTCCCCCCTCCTACAAGCCGTTCGTCCAGATTTAAGATCTAGGCTATTCACAAGCAATACTAGATACTATAAAATTCACATATTCATGATCATGTCCAGCTCTAAAGAAATACAGCATACAATTAGTAGTTGGCAATTGTGCTCGCTTACGGACTCCGGGTAAATTCTGCTGGATATTTTTTTCGTCATCCACCAGACCGAAACGCTCTAAACAAATTCTTTCAATCCACCCCCCATCCTGTGATGCGAGTGCATTCAATCGCCCTCTATTGATTCTATTGATTTGGACACCCAATCTGATTCTTAAGTTTTATTTATTTTGAAGATGGTTTCCTCAAGGCACCTTTCCATTTTTTTCTTCGTAAAACCTATTGAAATCTAAAGAAGCACGAAGTTTCGACAATAAAAACCCTGCCACTTCTGCTAATCAGAGGTCGTTGGAGCAAATATAAAAACCCTGCCGCTTCTGCTAATCGGAGGTCGTTGGAGCAAATATCATTCAGAAAACCTTGCAAGCGACAAGCTCCGGAAAGGCTTTTTGATTGATCATGATATGTTTAGGCCTCCGCCATCCTTGTGCACTCAATTTTCTCATCTTTTTATTGAAATTTTAGGTATTGGATATTTGATCGGATCGGAGGTTACCCCTTGTAGACTCGTGCTGCAGTCCCGCAGCTGTAGCAGTTAATTTTTGTTGAATACAGTTAACCCGGCGTGGGCGTATTTTTTTGGACGGCCAACCGGAATACGTTGCCAACATCTTCAACCAATGATATATATTCTTTCGTTCATAAGTTCTCAATGAAATTTCTGGTTTGTTAGAGGCTGATACCCCCATTGAAAGTACATTTGGGACACGGATGTGTTTTAAGGATGCCGTTCTATTCCGCTATTTTTTTGTGAATCGCGGGACAGGTTTTCGGCTTTTTTTTAGGAGTCTATCGTAAGCGCGAATGGATTGGACGGAAACCGAATTCGTGTTAAAAGTTGTTCATGCACCCAACCCGGCAAGCACTATCATCAACTGGGATACGGCGGCTAATTTAGTTCACGAAAAGCGTTTCGCGCGGTCGACCCCTCTCGGATATCTGGCGGGTAGAAGCTTACGAGAACAATCTGGGAGGCAGGTTACTCCAAGGCTGGCATGAGTCACGGGCCGCGCCGCTGTCTAGTTTTTGTCCGACGAGCTAGCCTATGCAATGAACCCACCACGGAGCAATTGTGCTTCGTGTTCGGTTATAGTCGTGAACCCACTTCTAAACCGGGGCGCGGGCCCATGACCAAGCTCGAACGAGCATGAGTACCTTGGCCAGAATCGCATGGTGGAAGCCATTTCTCACAAGTAGTCCTCCCCATTGCGTTGCAAGGAACAACTCGCTTTCCATCCATGCAAATAACGCACGGCTGTGCGGATGCCGCTTGCGCTGTAGATTAACCCTTGCTACTCGTCAGAATTCGAGGACCACAGAAAGAAGCTTGCTGGCCAAAATTGGACTTGTCCCTGCTCGGGCCAATAGCTTAGAGCAGACTGGCAGCTCTGGATTGAACTCTCTGGTACGGCATGCTTACGCGTTGGCGGGCTCCCGCGGTGAGCTTCACGAGGTTTAACATCGAAAATTGTTTGCGGATTTCGCACTCTGAATTGGAGGCTTGAACGAAATGAGAAACGTCCTGCGATTTCTCAAGCGCACGACAGAAACAGTTTCTGGACCTAAACAGCATCATGACCAATCAACTACTCACGTTTATTTCTATGAACACAAATTAATGCTGGGAATGCAAGGGCAGCCGGAGCTTCGTACTAATGTTTCATTCAGGCACGTTGCCTTCAGCGCTGATTTAAAACATCGTCCGAAAAGCTTCTTGAAACCAAAACCGAGGAGCCATATTCTAAAGGACCCTAAAAACACGAAGAAGCGCCACAGCGAGGTGGAACGGGCTTCATAATAGTCCCGCCCGTCATCTGCTGCTGGGCAAGTCAGACTACGAGCGCGTAGACCCTGCATCGCAGTTCATCTCCAACAATCGGTGACCGGGGGCTAGCAGCGGTTGTCAAGAGACAGCAGGAGGCACTCTTCCAGTTGACCCTTTAGAGGATGACGTATTGCCGTTTTGCTGCTCAGGAATTGAATCATCTCATCATGATCAGCTGGGGTTGCGGCTACTAAATCCTGGAGGGATACCCACCACCACCGGATCCGCGAGAGCTGCCACTTCTGCCCTGTGTGTTGCTGCCATCGTAATTCGAATAACCACCCCCGCTCCTTTGCCTCTCACGGTCGTCTTCTTCGGGGGGATAACCACCGCTTCTACTGCTGCCATTACCATATGGCCTACTACCGGTAGCGGATCTCTGATAATAATCCGAGTAGCTCGTCCCGGAGTAACCACGATCGTAGTCGGCACGACCGTCCCTTCGCTCTTGATAGGGAGTCGGGGGAAGGTCCCGAGGTCCTCCATGGTAGTCGCTTGCTTGGTACCGTTGGCCATCCTGATAGTAGTTGCTCCGTGGGTCACCTCCGCCGTAAGAACCTCGTGGCCCAGCACGATACGCATCCGCGTAAGAGTCTCCACGAGAGCCATACTGATCCGAGGGCCGTCTTGAAACAAAGTCGTTGTAGTTGCCACTCCCTCCGTCTCCTCCATACCCTGAAGCCTGCTCAGACACTCTACGATAATCGTTGGTGCTAAGTGCTCCGCGAGCACCTGAATTTGATCGAGAGTAGCCATCACCACCTGCGTGCCGCTCGCTCCCAGATCTACCACTCAGTCCAAAATAGTCCACCTCCATACCACCGTGAGCTCCGCTGTTGGGTTGGTCCATGCTTAGAGTAGCATCGCTGCCGTGCACACTTCCTCCGAGCGCCGACGCAAGATGTCTGTGAAGCTCTGTATACTCGAAATTCGAGTCGGCCTCCCGCAATCCGTCTGCACCCGTCAAAAGCTCTTTCACGGAAATTTCTTTCCCGTAAAAGCCCTTGTTCATTGAAGGGTTTCCAACGATTACGGCTCCATTGAGAGCTAATCCCGCGAAGAGGCCTTGGCTGTAACTATAAGAGTAGGATGCGGCGACTCCCTTGTTCCCCACGTCAAGCTTGACGTCCGCGTTTCTTCCAACAGGGCCAGCGGCCACTCCAATGTCACCTCCAATGTTCATCTTACCCTGTGACGAAAAAGTCCTCAGGGCGTTCTTCGAGTTAAGCACCACTACATGATACTGCTTTTGCGCTCCAATCAGAAGACCCCAACCCATTCCTCCGGAAGTGATTGCGGTTGGAGCCGACCACCTCTCCTGAGGAGTACCGCGGTTGATCTTGGCGATGACAAAGCCAGTGCCAAGTTCGCCACTCCAGAGGAAGCCAGCTCGGATGAAAAACAAAAAGCAGACTCCGTGAGCCTTAGCCAGAACCCAAGGGGGGATCATGGCAACTTGGTCCTTAATCTTGGAGTTTAGGGACTTGCCTTCACCCGTCCATGAAGCAGCAATTCCCTTTGCGACTTTGATGTCGGTCGACATGCTTCCCGTTCCAGATATCCCTAGCCCCATTCTGTTTTGCTTTTTTTTCACAGAGGAAATCAGCAATCTCAGGCAACTTGGAATTTCCTCAGACGACCCTCAACCCCCCCACTTTCCCCTCGAAGTGGAACCGTTCCGTTCCACGACAGGACCTCCTAAGCCTTTAAGATGCGTTCGCCGCCCCCCCCAAACAAAAAAGCCGAGCACGCACGTGTAAAATTCTCTACTAGAAGTCTTCAAAAACCCACGTACATAATCCCTAGCCAAGCTCGCCCTTGATTCATACAGACCCACAATGAAGTAGGATTAAACCGCCCTACCGCCTTGGCGGTAGCGAAATGAAATTGTACTAGACGACAGGGATAGGCATTCCACCGACAATAATTGTACTTGCAAATTTTGCTGTAAGGTCTAACGACAAAATTCTTAGATCTGCATACTACCATTCCCCCCTTTCGGGGACGAAGAGTCCTGCAACATCCACTTTTTAAATCATCTTTGTAATTGTTGCACTGTTTCAACTACACATGCACTGGGGGGTTCCGACTTGGGATCGAAACATCGCTCAAAGTCAGGGAGGGCGAGAAAATCCAGAAAATGTACTTGCCCCACGAGAAGCCTTGGCTGCTTTTTTGATCACTGCTGGATATAAGGGGGGAGGAACAGGGAAGGATTAGTTTTTTTGGCGTGCTTCTCCAGAATTTTCGATTTGTTTTCGGGGAATCTGAGCTGAGTTACTGCGTACTGCGAACCCCTCGAGTTAAAGGCGATTTCTGGTGGGTCGCAGACATGGGTGATTGACTCGTAGATAGGGAATAACGCAAAATTACAATGAAAACAAGGAGAAAAAAAACTTGCATACATAATCGACCAACGTCTACGATCCAGTATATGTGTTTTTAAAATAAATAGTCTTATTTTTAACGGTGCGAGTTGATTTATTTCGTGCGGACAAGTCACTTCCTGTAGAACAATCCAAGGCGATCTTTTGTGTGTCAGGGAATTCGCCGGTCTTGGCCCCTCCAAACTACCTCCCAAGGGCAGGAGTCGGTTGGAGTGGCGTATCCAACCAGCAGGTTTGTTCATCAGCAGCTGAGTTCGCGATGCATGCAACTTTGGATTTCAGTGAAAAGTACGAAACCCCTCGCATTCATCATCGAGTCTCAACGCAGAAGGCGCATGGGCCAAGTCCAGCGTACCAACTGATTGGGGCCACACCCGAAGACTATACATAGATATCTGGTTCCACTGCGTCAGACGAATGTGTCCATATGAGTAACGAACTCCGGTTCGTTCGTAGGAGTCAAATGGAAAAGAGTTCATTGCTGTCTTCCACCCAGAGTGGTCCCTCCTTGAAAAACATGCAAGAAGCGTTCCACTGTCAGCACATTCCGAATTTGAGCTGGACGGAAACCTCCCAGAATCGTTTGAAAACAAATTTGCAGGTGATGCTGAAAAACGCCTTGGCCGCTCGTTTTTAGCGTCCGCAGAGCGAAGATGGGATCCTTCAATGGTGCTCGCTATCGGTCTGAATTCAAAATGAATTGGTCCATTTTAATTCCTCCAGTTCAAAGCTCTATGGGCGCAAACTATCAAACAAAAATCACGCCTTCGACGGAGGAAGTGTACGTCTAACATCATAAGGGGCAAAAGCGTCGCGGATGACCATACTCCTGTTGATATCAGAGACTTTTACGCATCCGCAGAGAGACATAGCTAGTTCAAACTCTTTCTTCAGCATATCCAGAACATATGTTATTCCCTGCTCTCCGGCAACACTCAGGCCCCAGACAACGGGTCTGCCGATCTGTAGTTTCGGTATAAGAAGAAAAAGCTGAGAACAAATTCTTTGTAGAACTTGGGTAGAGGCCTCCTATATCATGGGAGAGCCGGCTTCCATACACGATGGTAGCCCCTGTAGTAGGGATAAACATGCTCACCAGACATGCCTTCGCTCCAAGAGCAAGGGCCTTCACAATATCTGTTCCTCGACGCACTCCAGAGTCAACAAAAACGGGAACCTTTCCCTGGACAGCATTAACGACTTCCTCCAGGGCATCTATCGTAGAGATCACACCATCCAACTGACGAGCTCCGTGGTTGCTCACAATGATTCCGGCGCAGCCATTTTCCACAGCCAAGACAGCATCCTCAGCAGTCACGACTCCCTTTGCAAGAATCGGCATCTTGGTAATGCTCTTCAGCCACTGGATATCCTTCCAAGACAACGACCTGAGATTCGAGGTGGAAACGAGAAACGAGCAGTCAGCAAGATGAAACAGGGGGCAACCACGGAGGGGTGTTTCCAGCTAAAGGATGAAGGATTAAAAAGAATACATTCAAGAATGCCTGAAGATTGCTCGTCTACAGTATGGAGGAGCGAGAGCCTTACCGATCAATCAACGATGCAACGTAAGCGGCCAGTCCGGAGCCCCCATCGTTCTCCATGTTGGCTTGCTTCAGCATGGCAAAGTTGCCCATAGTCAAGTGAGGAGGAAGGTTGAATTGATTCTTGATATCAGCTTCCCTCCTCCCAAGGCGCGGTGTGTCAACAGTTAAAGCGATGGCTTTGTAGCCGGCGGCCTCCGCTCTCATTACGAGCTGTTTGGTCACCTGACATAGTCCAGTCACGAATCCAAGAGACGTTCAGCCAATACTAGGACGTTCCTGCGGACTCCGTCAAGAAAAGATCACCGCACTGAAGCCAACATGCACCGTGGCAGAAAAAGCTTTGGAGAATTATTCTTACCTCGCGGTCCTTGTATACGTACAGCTGGAACCACTTCGGGGATCCAGGAGCCTCTGCCTCAACATCCTCGAGAGCTGTCGTGCTCCACGAGCTCAAACCCATGACGGTACCAGCCTTGGCAACTGCTCGAGCGGTAGCGAGCTCGCCTTCCGGATGAGCCATTCTCTGCATTGCAGTGGGGGCAACAACTAGCGGGAACGAAATTTTGACACCTAGAACTTCGGTCATCATGTCTGCATTCGAAACATCAATAAGCACACGCGGGCGGAATCGAAGTCTCCTAAAACCTTCTTCATTATCCTGCAGGGTCTGCTGATCGTCAGCACCGGAGGAGAAGTATCCATACACCATTGGAGTCAGCTTCGCTTTGGCAAGAGCATGAAACTCCGCGACGTTCACTGGTGCATGAGGTCCAGTCAAAACTGGAGGCAGCTCTGGTTCGGAAACTGGGCGACCCATTCTTTGATTTACTCCCTACAACCCTTCCGCACAGCTTCTGAATGAATACTTTCCTTTCGCGTCAGTCTCGCACTAACCACGTGATCCCGCACCCAAAAACACACTCTCCCCTTTATGGATCTTCCTCCGTATGAGCTCAACGTTATAACTCGTCTACTAAAACAATGCGGTTTGCAGCTCAGAAGTTCAGTTGAACGAGCGAGTTACTTTTTCAGGTTTCTTCGACTCCCCTCCCAAAAGGGACGGACTTGGTGATGACCCCGTTCCAAACTGTAACTCCTGGTAGGGTTCTTCATTTCTTAATTTTTTTCATATGTGAAAACAGAACAGGCCAATGGAGACTGTTCCCAGGGGTGGTGGGTAAGGGGGGAAGGACCGTCTGGCTTTTCCTTGAATAGTTTGAGGCGTACCACAAAATCTCGAAGAAATCCAGGTCCATCTGAAAAATCGTCATTTCTGCATTGCATGGAACGCTGCGCAAAATCGTTTGGAGTAAATTTGTGCAACAGCTGCGACCAGAGAGTCATCTGTGGCTGAGAAATGGACAGACTGTCATTTCTGAAATATGCTGTTGAACGCCGAAACTTGAGTACTCACAAGAATGAGAATGCAAATCCTATCTATTTCGAGGGGCTTAACCCAACTATTCGATTTTCTTTTAACTTGCAATGATGAACTGGAGTGCAACGAACGTGCGCGGGGGATCGGGGGGCTATGGACGATCACGCGAGTGGCTCAAAGCATAAAGCGGCAGGCAGAAGCACCTCTGAAACCCGTGACGTCAACCACGCTGAACCGGGGATATATTTTACAACTTTCTAGTTCCCTAGAAAACTACCTGCATGGTAGACATTTCTGTCCTGCCGGGATGGTGTACAGTCGGCTTCCGCTGATGCTTGGCGTTCGGTGTTCGGGGTGCGATCGCTCTCAAATTATTGGCGTGTTCCATTTTGTGAAGAGCTGGGCGGGTCGTCCTGGAGGAACCTGAATCGGTGCGTGATAATTTAATCGCAGATCCTTAGCGGAAAAACCAGTTTTTGGCTTTCCCTGGTCAGGGCTGGTAGCCGAAGTTTGTGTCCTAGCGCAGGAGCTGCAGCAAGCACAGAAAGAGTACTGTGTCAATTGCGAGCCGTTTCGCAATTCTTTGAGTTAGAGGTGGTTCATCAGGGACAGCTACCAAATCTTTGAATGTCAGCGTACTTCCGTTGTTTCCTGCGTCGCTGTCAATCGCTGCCAGTATACCGGGAACGTGGCCAGCACCCACAACGCCAACTACGGCTTTCCGGCCGTTTACAGCCTTGGACCGCTTCAAGGACCATGTCAAATACATGTCCCGTTCCTCAACCAGCGGCTTGTAGAGCTGCGGGTATTCCCTTGACATGAGCAGCAAGGTAGAGTCAACGTTTTGCATCATGGTTGTGCTCTCAACTTGTGATCCAAGCTTTTGCCGATCGCGAATCTGGCGGACTAACACTATAGCGAACCAGAGCCTGTCTAGTAGGCTCAACGACGCGAGCGCCCGTTTCAGAGTTATTTCAATTGGTCGGTCTCCGAGCACAAGTTCGGCGCCCACCTTCTTTGCTGCTTTCTGGGATGCACGAAAATCGACGCCAGAATCCTTCCTTCCCGCCCTGGCGAGAAGAAACTGAGCGAATAAGGATCCGCCACCACCCAGTCTCAAGCTCCTCCACAGCACTCCAAAAAAATCCTCCTTCCGTTCTCCCGACAAGCCCATCTCGCTCTCTTGTCCGTACAACATCCCAGATCGAGAGCGACAGAGTTCCACCACAACCGTTTCTGGTTTGATTGCATTCACTACACGGGTTACATCTTGAGCCGACTTGGCCGAATGATGGCAGGTTCCTACAATGAAGATGTCCGAAGGTTCAACGTATCCATCTACTCTCCTCTCGACGTAATCCGCCCTGCGTTTCCTATGCACGAGCACCCCGCTCTCAAGAAGATCGCTGAGACTCCTCCAATCCGCCGAACATTTCAATGGCCGCAGTCGTTCACGACGGTTTTTATCCCATGCCTTTGTGAGGCCAACGAAACTACTTGAATTCGAAACCATAGGAAACGAGTTCACATTCCCCTTGCCCTCTTCTCCGCACGTTTCCATGCCGTAAATCCTCCCGACGTTGCTCGCAAACGCTGCATGCTCAAACTATGCCATCACCTCAAAAGCTTACCCTCAGACTTGGAAATGCAAACTAGTTCCCTTCACTTATGGTAATAACCCTGGCCTCGGGGGTTTTCCGAAGAGATATCCTTTGTCAGGAGGAATGTCGTACAGAACAGAGCCGTTCCCCTCTTCAACTTCCTGCGTTTGCATTCGGCCGCCTTGTCACATGCCGAGCGGCCGAACGTAAGACAGCTAATAGATTAGTCAACCGTCGATGGTCCTTCCCCATCGGTCGCATTGCGTTGGTGAAGAGTTAGAACTGCACCAGGATTGCGTTTCCTCAGGTTGAGGAGGATGCTTTATCCGAGGACTGTCCATTATTCCTGACAATGAATTGATTTGGTCAAAAACTGCAAGTGCAAGCTGATTTTCCGGAAGGACGAGTTGCACTCGCAGTTACTAGACATTCTGATGTGGACGGAGCCTGCGAAGTACATTTTCGTTTTAGTTTCCGTTATTTGGTCTGGACTCTGTGCACTTTATTGCACACCGCTTTGCCACGTCATGTTATGCACTGGTTCGAAGATCTTGAGCACATCGTTCAACAAGCCTTCATCGATTGTTTCCGTTGCAGCGCTCAGGCATGATGTCAGAGTTTTAACGCTCTCGATACCAACTAGGGTGCTGCACATATCTCGGTCGTCCAGTGCATACTGCAAAGCTAGCCTAGGCAACTCCGCATTTCGCTCTGCACAAAGCGCTGCTGCTCTCCTCGCTGCTGACTTGAGTTCCTCGGGTGCTGGATGCCACGGAGGCCCTCCGGAGGGAGTCAGAAGACCCATGCTTAGGGCCGAAGCGTTTACAATTCCCACGCCCTTTCTCTGAAAATACGGCACGAAATCGCGCAGGGATGTATCGTTCAAGCAATTATGACAGTACGACAGTATCAAGTCGAGCTCAACTTGGGAACGATCTAGTACGTTTGGATAAACCGATAGTGGAAGGCCTGTTATGCCAATCGCCCGTATCTTCCCACTTTCCTTCAACTTTTTCAAGGCAGGGAGAGTTTCTGAAACGATCTTTCGTGCGGGAATGCCGAGGGTATGACCAAGGTCCAAGACGCCGCGATCGAGGGAAAGCGAAAAACAAACGGGCAGCTCAGCTCGTGTTGGTGCAGAATGAACCAGACCGGACCCACGCAGAGTGACTTCGATTTTAAGTACCTGGTCTAAGTTCCCGAACTCAATATCGTGGCATTGGACAATATCCAGGTAGTCTGTTTGCAACCTTTTCAGTGATTCCTCGACCGAGGCAGTCACCCTACCAGCTGAGAAGTCAAATTCGGTCTCGCCGTATCGTCCCACTTTCGTGGCGACGATTATCTCGTTTCGCGGTAGGTCTGCTATCGCGCGCCCCAGAACTTCCTCAGATTTTGTGAGTCCATAGAAAGGAGATGTGTCGAACAGGTTTATGCCAGACTTGAACGCCTCGTGCACTGCGCGAATGCCGTCGGACTCCTACATCAGGGCACAGAGACTGTCAGGAGGAGCGCTCCGATATTTGTGTCTTTTTTCACGTCTGATGTTATAGTTGCGTGCTTTTTCCTCACGTCAATACTTCCGAAAACACCTCCCAACGGGGAACCCCCGAAACCTATCGGGCTAACCTCCATCCCGGTGCGCCCAAGAGGACGACGTTCTCGAGGATGCACGACCATTGCAGATTCACCTCTGGCACCAAACCGAACGGAATCATGCAAAGTATACAGGAGACGTCTAAGTCCGCAAAGAGGCGATCCTCCTCCAATTTCACCAACCAGTCCCCGAGACTGGCGCTAGCGAGGTGAAACCCAAGCTTCCTAAAGTCCGTCCAGGTCACCATATACCCAATGCTCATTGAGAATCACTGTGATCTGGACGAGCAGATTGGTGGGCTTCTCGTCTACCAATAGCTCCGTATCTAGGTTTGCACGGGTTGGACGGAAGCCGATGGAGGCCATAACGTTTTTTACATCCGCTTCAGGTCTCCAGGGACCTTGTCGTGGACCTGACTATCCAGTCCGGTTAGGATAAAGCGGGGAGCGAGGGTGTGTATTGATATGCTTTTAATAAACGATTCTATGAATTTGTGCAATAAACTATATTTTCGAGAGGAGCTTATTCAAATCGGGAGAAAAAATACTATCCAAGGAGGGATTGCTAGGTTTCTACCAGACACGTCGCTAGTATGAGATCCCAGCTTCTCTCCATGGCGATCGACCTCTCCTAATCCTCTCTGGACTTTGAGGTAGATTCCAGGTTGAAGGAAACTTTTTTTCTGCTCCCTGAAAAGCTGGAAGCGTTCTCAGTCGAATTGTCAGACCCGCGCGACCGTTGCGTGCTTCTGTATTGGGATTCCGTTTCATATTCCATTGAGGTGAGTATGCGAGAGCGCTTCTTCCTCACCTGTTTGGCTCTGGACTTCAGCCCCTTCTCTAATTCTAAACCTGATTTTCGCCGTAGGTACAATCTCACAAACTCTGACACATCCTCTTCTTCATCAGAAGACAATTCTTCAGAGCAATACAGACCGCTCGCCATTTTTTATATCCCGTGCCCTCCCTAAATGTTACTGAACCAGTAAGGCAGCTGCCTCCTCATAGAAATCCAACCACAATGGGAATTCTTATTAGTCCAGAACGTGCCCGCGCTCGGAGACCACAAAAGTCTCCCTTCACAAGCTTTCTTTCCCAGTGAAAACCAGAGTTATTCACACTCGGGGGCGAGAAGGAGCTACCTTTCAGTCCTGCACTTGGATTATCTCCCAACCGTTCCGTCGTCGTCGTAGCAGAGTCCGTATTTCCTCTCTCCCTGTAGCTAGGAGCGCTCTGACAGTGTGTCAAAGACCTTCACGATCAGAATGCCAACTAATGACTTCCATTTCAGCGATCCCTCGTTCAGCCCCTTTGGAAAACTTACTAGAGCACATGTACATTTGCCAGCTTCCATCCACAAAATAGATATTATATGAACGATAAAAATTCGACTATACTGAGCAAGGATTTCAATACCCAGGAGTGGGGGAAACCCTGCATCGTTTAGGTCTCATAAAGGGGGGGTACGGAAAGCCAGCATTTTCCCCATTGTCCAGGTTTTTGAAACAATTCTGCAGGGATTCTGAGCGAAGGGAGGGTTTTCGCGTAGGCGAGTTTCTGCTCAGAGTACAAGGCATGTACCGCATTCTTGGTCCAAAATACCATATCCTGTTTTGCTTGAAAAAACAACTCAGAGCCGGTAGACCCACTTACTATTATTGCTCAGCGCTGACCAAAACCTTGATGCGAGATATCGGGATTTTCCGTATTTTCGAAAAACTAGCTGCTGGACATGAGAGCCTCTATTCTGTCCTTATGCTTACGCTATTTGGGATTTGCTATTCCAGCTGATGGAGGTGTCCTCCTATGTTTAAGGAAATATTTGATGAATTCAGGGATCAGTATAGGAAGAGAGTCCTTCAGTGATCCTATGAGTACGCCTCCCTACAGCTTATCATACGGCTTCGTCCATTATTTAGAGCCGCCCAACTCAATTATTGACGAGTGATGCAGGACGGTCAGAATTCAACAGTAAATATGAACACAATGAATGATTCAAGGGCAAAATCGAGTTCAGCAATATCTCGTGCCCTATTTCTCTAATTTATGATCTCTCCTCGACGGGAACAAATTGGACGAATGCTTGCCTCCGGCGATGTCCTCTGAAGAACTTCACGAACGTTGACGGAGCGCTTCATTCCCAAATTTCCTGCAAAGCAAAGGGGTCCCCGCCCCTTGGGATACAGAATGGGACTGCAGGAAGCAGCCTCGATAGGTGCCACCAAAGTCCCACGTCTAGTCAGCTCTCGTGTATCGAATTATACTGCACGTAGGCACTAGGTGATGGCGAAAAGCTCTCTCGTTCAATGACAGACAGAAATCACCACATCATTGTTTTTGTCCTTCAGGAGGCATACCCGACTCTCGTCGCCTGAAAAAAGAAGAAAAAAAGGAAGAAAAGGGAAGATTCATTGATAGTTTTATCTGTGGTCAAGTTTTTGAATTTTAAAAAAGCAGCGGGTTCGGGACTATTTAACGGCTAGGCACCGGATTGCAGGATTCCAACACGAGCGTATTTGCTAACTCAGGGGTTGATGAGCGAAGCTCAAATCTCCTTGAGTAGATGTCTCTCGTTGCGTTCCGGTATTCGATGTAGATGTTCTCTGATAATAGAGCACGGGATTAGTTGAGGGTCGATGCATTCGTTTTGTATGCACCTGTCCGGCTAAGAGAGAGATTCAAGTAGTCTTGAGGAAGTTCATTGGAGGAGGTCTTCGGGAGGTCGTAGCAGATTGAAGTCGATCCTGAGTGAGCGGTACTTTTCAATATGCAGTAGTGAAACTTCTGCTATTTGGTTGTCGCCTCTGCTACGTATTGAGTGTCAGCCCGCGATGCCGACTTCGGTGCTAGTATCATGTGGGGCCAAGGGCATTCAGTCCTGGAAACTGAACTCCAGTGGAGTTCGATCATCAACCACGCTAAGGTTCAAGTCGGAATCTCCATGTTGTGGGTTTGGAAATCAAGGTGCACTTTTAGGGGTCGGAACTGGTAATGGGCGCATCGAAATACGCGATGGCATGAGGGGGGGTTTGGTGGCAAGCTTGGCTTCTGGCTACTCTGCTGTTAAATCACTTACTTTTGGGGGTGAGCTGGCTAGTATGATGTGCTCTGGACATGAAGACGGAAAGCTAAGGGTCTGGAATGTACACAGCAGGGAAGTCGTGAAAGAGTTCGATGGAAACGGACCAGTCAAGTGCTGTAGTATGAGAAAGGGAGATGAATATGTGGCTTACGGGAGCGGTTCAAGTGTAACGGTGGCGTCCCTGAAATCCAACAGGAAAGTTTTAGAGCTGGAAATGGCCGCAAATCCTTCTAATGTCTCTGACCTCCGCTGGTCTCCTTTTCGGAAGAGCGTTGTTGCCGCTGGCAGTGACAGCGGCGCGCTTAAAGTTTGGGACGTTACTAGGCCTGAAATACCGTCAATGGCAATAGGTGATGCCCATTCTGCGCCGGTTAGTAACGTTCGATTTTCGCCAGTGAATCATCTCCTGTTCAGTACGGCCTCGCTCGACAAGAGGATCCGGTACTATGATATACGAGTGAAAAAGTGTATCAAAGTTCTACGTGTTGAAGCTCCTGTCACGGCCTTTGACTTTCACGGAAGTGGTTATCGAGTAGCAGCCGCAGTATCTACAGGCCAGGTACTAATGTACGACTTACGGGCAGGAGGTCATACTGCTATTCATACCTTAGAGGCTAACGACAAGGGTATCAGTAGCGTGGTATTTCGTCCCACGCTCAGTAGTGGACTCGATCAATCTACCGTTCTCTCGAGGATATCGTCGCATCAAGCGGACGCGTCTGTGAACGCAATTGGGACCCCTACCTCAGCAGGAAAGGAAACTGCTGAGTCCATGTTCATTTTTTCACCGACGAACGCGTCGAGAGTAAGCATATCACCGTCCAAGATTTCCGAACGAGAATCGAGGAATGAAAGCAGAGGCTACAGCAATATTGACAAAATCTGTTCTGAGGGTATTTTCTCCCGTGATTTTCTTCCGCTTTTGACCAGCCCGTTGCCGAGATGACAGTACAAGTTGCTGAAGAAGAATCAGTAATCATCCCACGAGTTGGAGCGGATCAGCTGAAAAAGGTACAGCCCTTTCCGGTGCTTTCTGAGGCTTCCTTCTCGGTTCTCAACGGAAAGGGCCATCTCCCACGCGAAGATGTCCGCTCTGCGAAGGAGAACAAAGAAAACCTCCCTACAGAAAGTATGCTATCTACGCTGCTCGCCCTCACTGGCCGAAGAAAATTGGTTTCCAGACTTTCTTCCAGCCTTTTGGGTTTTACCCTCTTCTATTTCCGCTGACCACCGTCTTCCTTTCTTCGCTTTGGTAGTTCCCAGTGTTGTGGAACCCGCTAGCGGAAGGGGGTTCGATGACGATTCCGTAATAATTCCGAGGGTGACATTAGAACCTTCTAGACAGCAGCCGAGCACTACGAGTGACCGTGCAGAAGTATCTACAGCTTTGCACCTTTCATCAAACGGAAGAGGAGAAGATCAGAAGCCTACAAAGCAAATCGAGAGCGGATCAAACTCTTTACTGTCTCCCCCGAGCAAAGTCCAAGTTCAAAACTCGGTTCTGGGTGACGTTTCCTCACCTGCCCTTGTTCAACCTGCAAAGAGCAAGATGAGACAAAAAGCATCTGATGAAGGCGGTGACGAGCACGGCGATCGCAACTTGGTCGGCGGCGAAATGCCTAGTCTTCAAAGATCAACTGGTGTTGAGGGTGTACGCGTTCGAGAGTCGATCTCCACTGGTAGAGACATTAAGCTGTCACGGCACCCCACCGACACGCCAACCACAGAAGAGTCGCAGAGCCCTTGCATTCCTGTCGAGTCAAAAAGTCCTAGTCCCCCGTTGACTGCTGATCTTAGCTCTGGGAAGGGCGAAGACACTTCGGCTCTCCAAGGTCAAGAGAGGACCGTAGAGGCTGAGTCTGTGAATGGAGTACAGTTGGCTGAGAAGAAGGTGGGCGGTGATACCAGCCTCGGCATTACTGTGGTGAGAAAGCTCGACGTCGGAACCGTCGAGGTTGGTGCACATAGACCAAGGACAGGGACGGGCCAAGAATTTCGTTGCAACCGTCCTAGTACAGCGATCTCGGCAAAAGAAAAAGACCAGGCAGCTGAAGGAACGGTAATAAGGAACGCCAACAGATCGCTGGCCGCCGCTGGTCAAGAAGCTCTTGACGTGCCCAGGCAGATTACGCACAACGGTGAAACCGGGAAGATGAATGTGACGCAACGCAGAAGGAAGAATGGATTGAAACCAGAACAACCTAAGCCTGAGGAAAGATCAGAGGGTCTTCTAGGTCAACATGTGGACAGAGCACCATCTAAGGAGCTGCGCGCCAAGGGTGATGCCGCCGCTGAAAACTTGAAAGAAGGAATCCTGACCAAATGCGTGGAGGACGCAATGTACGTAGTCACCGCAGATCTTCGGAGCGACTTAAGAAACCTTCATATGGAGTTGCTAAGGGGTTTTCATGAGAACCAAGTAGAGACTAGAAGGCTCATATATGAACAGAACGCTGTGAATAAGGAGATGAGCCGCGAAGTGGAGGAACTTCGTTGTGAGAATAGAATTCTCCGTGCGCGGATACATAACTAGGTCTCGGAATCAGTTGGAGCGAATCGGTAATTTAAGTTGGCTCTGTGATTTCCGCATAGAACCTTTGTTCTCCGCTACCATCAACTAACATTAAATAAAAGTATGAGCCGATAAAGGCTTGCTCTGATCAAGAAGAAAAGCTGCCTAGTTGAAGGCAACATTATCCAGAGGAAGAGGACAGGAGACGAATACCACCATCCAGCAAATGGCATTGTTCTCGTGCAGCCCTCAGGAAAGTGGCTTTCACAGCCGTTTCTAGGGTACGAGGAAGGTAGTAGCGGCCACTCTGACCAAGTGGATCGGGAGGGTCAGCCACATCCTAACCGTTTAAGTGCAGCCTCCTAGGCTCTTCGTGCTCTGGAATCCCGAAGTTGAGCCACTCCATGCTCGGCGTGATTATCAAGTTCTGCGAAACAATGGGAAGTCCCGGACGAACAAGGGACCCAGTAAGCACCGTGTTTCTAACGGGGTAGAGACGAGGCATAGATGCAAAAGCAGGATCGCAAGCCGTTTTCTGATCTGGGAAAGGCCGTCCCCCGCTCATGAGCATGCGGCGGCAACGCTAGTTGGTCCACATCTTGCTATTTCTCTGGCACGCGAGTTAGCGTGCTCCACGTACCTCGAATCCAGCGGAAGTATAAAGTGACTGGGCTGCTACGTTGTCTCGTTCTACGTGCAGCAAGATCTCTTCAGCCACAACCTCCGTTGCAAGGTTAACCACTGTTCGCAGAAGACTTTGGCCAACTCCTTGCTTTCTATGGCTCAAGTCTACGGCCATGCTTGAAATGTAGATTACCTTCCTGAACAAACACAGAGTATTTAGTGCAGACAGGAACGATTGTGAGCGTTTTTTTGGCCAGGGGCAGCTCCTAGGATAGCATACTAAACCAATCTATATCGTTTCCTTCCAACGGTTACTCGACTGGTTCATCGGATCACGAATTCAAATGGCAGCACTCACCTCTCCTTGGAGATGAAAGCGTTACTATATTTCACCAGATTTCCCTTGTCATTGTAGAGGGTCGCATCCACACTACCAACGATGACGTTCGACGGCCTGGACACGGCTACGAAACATGCCACACTTCCCGTCGCGATCCGGTTTGTTATTGCGTTGTAGATGTTTCTACGACGATTTATTTCCGAATCGGGGCCGCCGAAGACCCTGCTCCTCAAGTCTGCAACCTCCATGACCTCCTGAGGTACAACCCGTCTCAGCAAGACTTCTCCCTTTGGCTTGGCCGGATCGAAAACTGCGCGGCAAACTGCTGTCCTGTCCCTGCCGACCAATTTGCTCGGCAAAAGGAAATGCTGAAATCCCATGGAGCACATGGCGTAAGAGTCCTGATCAAGAGCCTGATCCGATTCACATTACTGCCTCTCCCAATTGCGTTAACCACACTCCATCACGGCGCTCAGGCTAGAGGAGCGTAAATGCATCGAGACCTTCGCTCGGGTGTGGTGGGTTGACGCGTTTTGCCGACCCCTGAGGTGCATAGGATAGGCAATAAAGCAGACACCTTCACGATCCGACATTCTCGAGAGCCTCTCTGTGACGCTGCGCGTCTTGTATTTCGATTTTGGACGAGGCTGACGTTGTTGCACTGTACAAGCTTGATCTAGATGGCATGTGGTGGCGGGATCAACCGGAGAAGACTGACGTCTAGGAGAAGCTGCCGAGTGGCGCCCAGGCACTTGATGCGTGGTAATCGGACTGGACAAGCAGCAAATCCACCACCAAAAACATCCTTGATCTCGATAAGCAATTCAATAAAGGACGTGCCCATTCTTCAAAACAGAAAAAACGAGGACAAAGCGTGCCAGACCCGGCAAAACGGTAGAGGCCTGGCCAATCAAAAACACGGGAACGTTTGATTGACCGGTAGAAAAACTTCCACCGCAGCAATAACTTCATCCTACCAACTCGGCACCGCCCCCTTCCCTCCCCCCCTCCCCCGGCCCCCGGCAGGACCGACTTCAAGATGGTCATGCTTAATGTCCCCAAATATATCTCCCAGAGCACAATCGGAACCTTCCCTTCATTACTTCAATCATTATTAGGAAATATAGTCATTATTCTTCCTTCAGTCAATTTTATCGGTCAGTTGTGGGCTTTTGAAGAGGTACCCGAGAGTGTAGGAAAAAAGGTTGCTACCCCTCCCAGCGAGGGTGTGTGGTGTGGTCCCTTTTTTCAGAATTTTTAGGCATTCTATTCCACGAATGGCGAATAGCTTTTTCCTGTTCATCTGTGCAGAGGCCCGTGAATAAAGGCAATTCGGGGTGCCACAGCGGGTGGCTTTATCGATCTTTTAGAATCGGGTCTTTTGAGTGTGTCGTGGACCTTTTGTTTGTGTTTGGTGTTTTTAGTGTTTTTGGTGTTTCTGGTGTTTTTGTGGGGGTGGCCTGGGGATTTGGAATTCTGTGCTGATCAACATAGTTTTTCGTGCTTGGCTGGTTTGGTTCGGATATGCAGGTGTTGCGGGGCCAAGTGAGGAGTAGGTTGTGAGAAGTTGTTGCTGCATTCCAGCTGGGTATGGGTGATGGGATGCTATTCACTCTGTGATGGTGGGCGTAGGGAGCGGAAAGTGTGAAATTTGAAAAAGTTAAGTGATTTGGATCGTGATTCTTGGGCATCGGGGTGACCGCCATCTATTGGGGTATTGTGGGTCGTAACGAAAGATCGATTGGTGCATACTTGTGGCCATCCGTGTGCGGTCGAGGGTGACTCTTGCTCGTAGGATATTGGAGCATCGTAAGCATGGCGGTATATGACGAGCGCAAGTATTTGAAGGACGAGGATGGCTCTCCGTTCGATGGGATTGAGAAGGGTGCAGTGTTGCAAGAATGTCGCATCTTCAGCGATGTCCAACTAAAGACCTTTAAGTGCAAGAAGGTCCTAGTCAGGTTGCTATTTTTAGTGGGCCAAGGCGAGAAACTTACTCGAGATGAGGCAACGGGCGTGTTTTTCTCAGTTACGAAGCTGTTCCAGTCCAAGGACGAATCGCTGCGGAGATTGGTTTACCTTGCGATCAAGGAACTCGCTCATACTGCGGAAGAAGTGATCATCGTTACAAACTGCTTGACAAAAGATATCAATTCAGATGTAGATATGTACCGGGCAAATGCCACTCGTGTTCTCTGCAAGATCACCGATGCCCAGATGGTGCAGCAAATAGAGCGTTATTTGAAACAGGAGCTCGTAGACCGTGATTCCGTTGTGGCGTCGGCCGCTTTAGTATCTGGTCAACAGCTGCTGTTGCACGGGAAAGGAGATTACGTAGTACGCCGATGGGTCAACGAGGTGACGCAAGCCATGAATCATCCTTCACCAATGGTCCAGTACCACGCTTTGGCATTGCTCTACCAGATAAAGCAGCATGATCGACTTGCTGTGTCTAGACTAGTGCAGACTTTGGCACAAAGCGGAACGCGCTCTCCTCTTGCTACGGTACTATTGATTCGATATGTTGCCCGAATGATGCATGATGCAGGGGTGCCCGCGGCTGGAGAGGATAGACCAATGTTTCACTTCCTTGATTCCTGCCTGAGGCATATGAAAGATATCGTGGTGTATGAAGCGGCAAGAACGATCGCGAGTTTGCCCGGCGTCACTCCTGCTGAGATTCAGCCCGCCGTGAACGTCTTGCAACTGTTCTTAGTGCAACCAAGGACTGTTACAAAGTTTGCCGCGATGCGAATTCTGAATCAAATCGCGGAGATTCACCCCATGGCCATCATGCCGTGCCATTCGGACATCGAGACGCTGATAGCCGACTCCAACCGGTCGGTTGCGACTTTAGCTATCACTGCCCTACTTCGTACGGCGTCGGAGTCCTCAGTGGAGAGGATCCTAAAGCAAATCCAAAACTTCCTCTCGGACATCGCTGATGAATTCAAGGTGAAGGTTGTTGATGCTATTCGAACACTTTGCGTTAAGTACCCGTCCAAGCACTACGTCCTGATGAATTTCTTGGGCAGCGCTTTGCGGGAAGAGGGTGGCTACGAGTTCAAGAAATCTATTGTTGATGCATACCTCGAGCTCATGGAGAAGATCCCAGAATCAAAGGAAATTTGCCTCGGTCACCTCTGCGAGTTCATCGAGGATTGCGAGCACACTACTCTGTCTACGAGAATCTTGCACTTGCTGGGGGTGGAAGGACCGCAGATGTCCAACCCTGGCAAGTTTATTCGCTATATCTACAACCGCCTTATTCTTGAAAACGCAACTGTTCGCGCTGCTGCCGTATCTGCTCTGGCTCACTTTGCAAATGTGGACACGACTCCAAAGCTCAGGGAGTCAGTTTCCGTGTTGCTGAAGCAGAGCTTGGTCGACGTTGATGACGAGGTTCGCGATCGAGCCGCGTATGCGTTGAGATCCTTGGGATTGGATAATTTGGAAGACGCTGAACGCCTTACTCGACTAGCTATCAAAACACATGAAAACGCGATGCTTCCCTGTCCGGTCCCAAACCTAGAGATGGAACTTTTGAGGTATGTGCCCTCATAGGACCGTTCTATATGTCGAAAGATGGAGGCTTCCCACGAAGGCAATGGGCTGCTCTTCCGGTCACTCTGGGCAATGCCATGGAGACAGTCATTCTAACTATCACGTTTTCGTTCTGAATTCAATACGTAGGTACATTGCAGGTGGAAATACAGCCCAGGGTTTCAAACTAGAAGGTGTGTCGAAGGCAGCGATGGCTGGTGTCGCTTCTGAGGACATCGGACAGAAAGCAAGTGATAGCAGGGCAATGGGCATTCCAACTCCAGCAGAGAAAGGACGAGACGCAGTGGCTGCTGATCCTGCCTCTACACTGCTCGCTAATCCTGAGCTGGCTGAAATGGGGCGACCGCTGAAGACGTGCCCCGCGGTAGAGCTTACCGAGGAGGAGACGGAGTATACAGTCAAGTGTGTGAAGCACATCTATGCAGATGCAGTGGTTCTGGAATTCAACATTGTTAACACGCTGGATGAGCAATTGCTGGAAGACGTTTTTATGAGGGTGGACACCGAGGAAATGGAAGGCGTAGAGAAAATCAATTTGATTCCTGCCCCGAAGCTTCCATACGGCACGCCTGGGACAGCTTTCAGCGTACTTGAGAGGGAGGAAGGCACGTTTCCGCTGGGATCAATCGCTTGTACCATGCGTTTCACCGTGCGTGACGTAGATCCGGCTACTGGCGAGGCGGATGAGGGAGGGTACACGGATGAGTACCAGGTTGAAGAGGTGAGCATGGGACTAGCTGACTTGATGTCAGCTCCCGCGGAGCTGCCCACCTCTTTCAGGTCAGCTTGGGATGCTCTTGGCACAAACTTCCAAGTGGAGGATTCCTTCACCCTAGGCAATCACTCAAGCGTTGGAACTGCAGTTTCCGCCATCATCGACTTTTTGGGAATGGCCTCCTGCGAAGGCACAGATCGAGTTAGCGACCGTGCCACGAGCCACGTGCTCCTCATGGCCGGTATTTTTGTTCCGAACATTGATGTCCTTTGTCGAGCACAAGTGACTTTTCAAGATGACGGAGGAGTTGATCTCAACGTCATTATCCGCTCCTCAGATCAAGCAGTTTCACAGCTAGTTGCCGAGGGTATCGCGTGATTGCTCGTTGCATAGTTTCTGTCCACACGGGCGGCCTTGACATTAAAAGATTAAGGAATTTGAGCACTTGACTACTGGCGGGATTTTCTCCCATTTGGCGCAGGGTGCCCCGTCCTTGGATGCCTGACTGAAAAATAGGTTCTGGCTTACCGTCTTTCAAGAACTGAACTATCTGCCATGTGAGCCCCGGCTTGCGCCAGTGGGGAGCTGAAAGACTTGGGAATAGCTATGTGTGATCTTGGAACAATCGTTGCCAAGAACCTTCGGATGATTGTTCAGTGCAAGCGAGCGTGAGAAAAGAGGTGAACTCTGCGTATGAACAGCTTTTGTACCTGAGTAACCAAACGATGATGATCCCTACAACAGCATTGAAGGCCTAAATCAACACTTGGAAAGCTACTGCCACTGGAGTTTTCTCAAAACCAGGTTGCCGAGCTTTAGTTTTAATGTTTAGAAGTTGCCAGCATGACTAGTGCAGACGTGAACTGATCATAAGTAACAATCGACCCAGCGTAACAGTGCTACGTTGAGTAACTGCGTCCTGCATCATCAGGTTTCTGCTCCCTGCGTGTGCTGTGGTCCTGCCGAAGGTGAAGCTGATTTCATCTGGTCGGGCTTGCCCTGAAAATTGTCCCTCCAGCAATTTCACGAATCCAAAAAGAGCACATTCATTTAACGCACGGATTGCAAGGGCAGGACCTGCGGGGCAGCATTGCATCGTAAGGAGGGAAAATCTACTTCGGCTCCTCATTAGTTTGCTGTCCTCAGCATGTTCGTGGCTAGTCAGCTGTTTTGGTTGGCAATTCCTGCCGCACAGCATAGCTGGTCTTCGTCCAAGGTGGCAAGCCCACTACGATCTAAACTACAGGGGTTGGACTTAGTTGGGCTATCATATGCATTCACTGTGAGGAAAAACAACCTCACGGGAAGTGCTTCGCCAACGAAGGAGTTCGTCGTGACAAGCTTCAACCTCCGTATGTTCTTTTTCCTCGGATGGCTTGTAGCGAAGGTAATCTAACCGTCAACGGGGTGGATAACCTTAGCCAGGATTTGTTACTCACTATCCTGCTCTGGACTTTCTTCTGCCTGCGTTCAGGCGCACCATCTGCAATCTCCATGTGCACGAATTTCTAGAACCTCACGTGCCTCAAGTCAAGATTTCACCTATATCCACAAACTTTATTCTGCTCTCCCACCTAAAACCGGCTTGTTGTATCATGTCTGTGTCACTCAACTCTACGATCAAAAAGACAGCGGACGGAAGAAAAGAATGTGACCACCATCTTCATCCAGTCTTATCCACATATCAATGCGTGCTTCCGACTGTTAGGTGGCCAAATTGCAGCCCGGCATTTGTTGCAGACAAGCCAGCCCTTCCGGGAGCGATGCATTGAAAATTTGCGCGAGAGGGGGGAGCTTCCATTTCGAGAGCTTCGAACTCGTTTCTGAGGTACGTTTCCAGAAGCTCCTGATGAGCCACCGGCGGTAGATTCAGATGACACATTGCCCTCCCCAGTTCGGCCGCCATGTCTCTCTGAACCAACCCTGTAGCCGTTTGCCATTTTCCCGTCGAGGGCAGGCTTCCTTTTTCCGCTGTAGAGGAATTCCATATCCTGTTCTATTTCACGTAGCTGGAGCCCTATCACAACCTTATTCTTCGCAGCCGGGTTCCAGAAAAATATTTCCTGATCTGGACCCGGGACTTTCACCTTCTTCAATGTCCTTTTCAATCGCACTTTCTTATCGTCCGCCAGCATCTGAAGTTCTGATTTGGATTTGGGCCTGAACAATGTCTTCACACTAGCGAGGAGTTCTGCCTCCTCATCGCTGAACATCTCGTCATCGGAAATTGATTCCATACAGGAGTCATCGCTCCGCTTGCCAGACTTAAGCACCAAAGCGGATTCCTCCTCGGTCACACGGGATGTAGTCTCTGACCCGTCCATCTTGCCGCCTCGGTGCAACATCCAAACTCAGCGATGGTTCCTTACGCCCGTTTTTGTCTGACGATGCCGTCCTTTCTATCCCCTGATGCGTGAAGTTTCCGTCGACGAATCAACCACAGAGCATCGAATCAAACCCTCCTCCACGAAGATTGAGTTCTTGCTTTTAGATAGCCGCCCCAAAATGTTTCTCGCTGTCTATTCTGACACTTCCAAACCCCCTACCCTGCTACTACGCTGACGACGCCCAGCAACGCATTTCTTACTTTCTATGAAAATGGCCGGATGGCAATTGGACCAGCAAATGCGTCCATAAGCGTCGCGTCACCCTCTCTTGGTGTTTCAGTTGTTTTATTGCTTAGGTGCTGAAATCGACCACTATCTGGAGCCTTCAAATTTTGTTGAAAAAAGGGAACTGCAAGGACTTTTTGCTTGAGGCATGTAAGTCCGGATACCCCCTGTAAAAGATGGCATCGGTGTATTATTTCCTAATTAGGAAGAAAATTGAACCTGATAGGATTTCAAGCTACGCATACTCGCTTCACACAAATAGGATCATTCGACAAATGGAGTGGTCCCTGCGATTGCAGCTCTCACCCCTGGGTTTGGGTTGTAAACGGAACAAACGGAACAAATGGTAAAAACTTGGGAAATTCTGGCTCTGCTGCTAAATAGTGATGTTTACGCGTGCAGCTCAAGCCGATCCATTAGCTCTTTGGTCACGCAGCGGCCGCAAGAATTCTGAAGAGGTTGGATAGGGCGTGCCTTGGGAGCACTTGTTTAGACAGCGTATATTGCAGCCAAGGCAGAAGTTGTAGTTCTTGGGAAGGGAGAGTTCTGAAGTGGATTGTGACTACTGCGTATTGGTTTGAGCTTCAGCATCGAATCGCATGGAAAGGTTGGGAGAACTAGGAAAGTTCAGTGTCGAACCCTTTTCTCAAGCGATTTAGAATGAGGAAGTTCAATCAGATATTGCCCCAGAGTGCCACTTAGGCGCTTGGACACTTAGGGCGTACTTCTTATAGCTTTGGTTTGAAATGGTGGGCTCCTCAAATCACCGCTTTTGCAAGAAAAACATACAAACAAGAAACGGGATACTTTTCCTGTTGCATCAACCTCGCAACCTCCAGTACAGATTCTTGGCGTCATGGTACGGTACACTATTGTCAATTTCATCGTACCTCCCGATTGTGCATGGATTACCCGTACCCGTTAGGGGTTAAACATCGTTGACAGGGGCCTAAAATATTGGATGATATGATAAAATATTCTGACACACGATTTCCTCCCCCCCTTCCTACACAGAACAGGAAATGAAAATGGTTATTCGTATCCGTTCGTTACTGGCTGTGAGGCGAAAAGCCGACGAAATCCGATAGATTTCGGTGCTAACGAAAACCAACGAGCGCTCGGTCGTGGAGATGCCTTTTGTCGAGGTACGTTCTCTTCGCAACTACTACCCTTTCATGAATGTCCTTGGATTGGCCGTCACGGAAATGTGCACGCGGTGCGTGCAAGCCTTTTCCCGGGAAAGCATGATACTCATTTTTCCGTTCGCTACAGTTGGTAGAATACTGGTGTTCAGCTTCAACGCGGGGATTTGAAGAAGACTCAACGGCTATGACGAACTATTTATATAGCTCGTACCCCCTCTGGAGTAAGTGACCCTGAAATAATACCGTAAGCGACCAGAATAGGATGGAGATAGACTTTCTTTGCATTCTCCGCCAAGAGTAACTACTTTGGGAGCACCGATTTACCTAAGATGCTTGGGTCCGCACTTCAAGCAACAATAATTCTGTATCATAGTCGTATTTCAACGGAGCTTTCGCCACAATTCTTGGCCAAACACTGCTTGGCATCCAAAAATGCACCAAAATTTGCACGATTTCAAGGACTAGAAACCTGGCACTGACTGACTTTACTGTGAGACTAGAAACTCCCGCAAAATGCCTCTCAAGACCAACGAGGACGGAAAGACCGTGTCTGGGTTGACCACAAAGGGTCTGGGTTGACCACAAAGACAATGATGAGAAGCAACAAAAGCAGCTCCTTAGGCACGCTTACTAGTCAGGAAAAAGAGGGGACAATTGATCAATCGAGCTCCCCTGCACTTCCCATTGTCCATGCTAAAACCGTCTCAAAGTTGAGAACTGCGGTCGTTATCTTCTTTGAATGCAATCGACGGGCATGCTTCCGGACACCGCGGTTGTGCTTTCAAGAGATGAGGAGACAAACCGCCTTTGATCTTTACTGGGTGGGTCTGTACAGCTATTAGCAAAAATAAGCCCATAGCTCAAGATTGCAGAAGGTATGCGGGTGGACAACTGATGGCTTCCCGATGCTCCTAGTTGAGATGGACACTTTACTTTTGTCGAGGCACTATTCCCACCGATTGGAATCAGATCTATTCCTGTGACGCGCTATAGTAGTCGGGCACTTTCTTCCACACACAAGCAACCGCGTGGTCTGGAAACTGAGCTTTGCTAGACCTCTACGTAAATTTCTAGCTTCTTTTAGAGCTCTTGTAGCCGGATTACAGAGGGGTGGTCTGCGATTCGCCGTTACCTGTGCGTCAAGCGATCGATTCGTCAGTTCAATGCGATTCACCCTTGGACAGCATCTCCCAGATGGTCGTCAATGCTCTTTTGTCCGGGTTTCAGGTCAATCATTCATGATTCTGACTGACTTGGCTTTTTTCCTTGTACGTGAGGTCAGTCAAATTAAGCCAAGGCAATCAATTTTCATTGGCCAGGCTGTCCTCCTGTTTATCGACAGTCTGTCGATGCTGTTGCCGTGCTTCCTACTGGTCTCGAAAAAAGGAAGTTTTCGATTTTCGGGCATATGTGTCGTATTTGAATTTGTTTACGGACAATCAACGAGACGCGTGGCGTGATTCTGTTTGCTTCTTTCAATGATCCTTTGCTCTATGGGGGGGCGACGCCGGCGTCATTTCCAACGGAGAAATGGCTCGTACAGGCGCGTAGTAGCATTTTTCCGTTTTTCTGGATTGTTCGAATGTCTTTGTATTCAGGGGGTTGTTCCTAGCTTCAATTTTGCCTCCCCGGCACCCGGGGTAATACCTCGGGAGCTTGCCTCAGCTTACCATAGCAGTGGTTGGGGGGAGAGAAGGGGAGGGGAGTGGAGGGCTTGCCGTGTTGCCGTAGAGTATCTGTGAGGGATCTGAGGATCTTGTTTCTGATTATTGTGGAGGTTGAGCTACGCATTGCTCGTGTTTGAGGTTCGCACATAAGAGATGGGGAGAAGTAAGTAAATACACACTAGATCTACCCCCATAGTGTCCGCTTGAGGACGTCGGCTTTGTGTGCATGGCTTAACCAGAAGCGCGATGTGTGCTCTTTTTCGTTGTCTGTTTGACCAGGACCGGCTAGGTGCTATAGGTACTGCAAGAACAAGCCGTACCCGAAGTCGAGGTACTGTCGTGGTGTACCGGGTAAGGTTCAACAGAAGTTTATTTGGAATTTAATGAGTTCGCAAGGGGTTACCTTTAGTTGGTCTAGAGAGTTCAACAGGCTTTTTGCTGACTGGCTTTGGATGTTGCATATGTTTTTGTTCCTAGACTCAAAGATCAGAATTTTCGATCTTGGCAAGAAGAAGGCCCATGTAGACGATTTTCCATTTGCCGCGCACATGGTTTCGGATGAGAAGGAGCAGCTCTCATCCGAGGCGATTGAAGCGGCGCGCGTTGCCTGCAACAAGTACATGACTAAGCACGCTGGAAAGGATGCCTTCCACATGCGAGTCCGTATTCATCCGTTCCATGTCCTTCGAATCAACAAAATGCTTTCGTGTGCTGGAGCCGATAGGCTCCAGACAGGAATGAGAGGAGCCTTTGGGAAGCCCCAAGGAACCGTTGCCCGGGTGAAGATTGGACAGACTCTGCTCTCTGTCAGGTCACGAGACGGCAACAAGGGTCATGTGTTGGAGGCCCTGAGGCGTGCTAAGTACAAGTTCCCAGGAAGACAGAAGCTCTTCATCTCGAGACGGTGGGGTTTCACCATGTTTGATCGTGAAGATTACATTAAGCTGAAGGAGCAAGGCCGCATCATACCGGACGGTTCTCATTGCAAATTGTTGACCAACAAGGGTCCTATTACTTTGTAAATTTGCTGTAGGGCTTTGGGGCTCTAGTGTGCGTGTTTTTCATTTTCTTCTTAGGGGTAATTTTTTTTACTATCTCTTAAGAATAACATAATCCGGATTGATGATAGTCGATTCCTCTCTCATCAAACGCGGTATTTTTGGTCGCTCAAGCCCTCGTGCTCTTGATTAGACGTGGCTGGCTTAGTTTTCTTCAAAACCCATCGCAGTTCCAGTTCATGCACCTTTTCTCAGTTCGCGCAAGTTTCCAGTCGAGTGTCAGCGACCTCGGCTTCACATGTTAAAGCAGCCCAGTCAGCACAGACTGTTGCGTTTAGTCAATCATGCGCCCTCATTGTTCAGGCATAGCTTGAGCGGACTACTGGGCAACAATCGTGGGCCCTTTCCGCTGGCGAGCTACCCTCCGCAGCCGTCTGCAGTCGGCATACTACAGAGCTGGGCGATATGAGCAAAATAGAGCAGCCGGAGGCGTTTGGGGGGAAACTCGTGAGCTATCGCTGCCAACTTTATGGCCCTGAGCCCTGTTGGTGATATGACTTAGCTCACGCGTAATTCCGTGAAATCGATCCACCGGCGCGATCACCAAGCAAGTTCCTCGATTCCTGGATACATCCGCGGAATGTCGGTCAACGATATGGATGCAGCCAGCGCTAGATAAATTTGATTGAGAAGCGTTGCTTTCAACACCGCTGCTCCATCAATCAAGGACTTGATTTATTGTCGCTTTTTTTTTCTTTCATTGATGACTTTAGGAGCTACTCGCCGGGTTCAGCGAAAGACCCCCCCCCCCCCTTCGCGTGACTGCCTACCACTGGCGTCATAACCAGAGCTTGGGCTGCTGAGACGTCCTAGTCGAATACCCACCAGATTGTCCCGCCCCCGACGTACTTTGCTCTGCCAATAATGTTACCTCCGATTTCGAAATTCGAGAATAAAAATAAGATCGAGCAAAGATGCTGTCAGTCGCCAGAAGTGCAACACACTCATCCGCTGAGAAAAATGCTCGTGAATCATCCACACGTCAAATCCATTGAAGTTTCAAAGCTCGCAAGCGCGGGAACAACTTCTCTGGAATCGTGTGTTTGGTGATTTGAACACAAGTGCGTGAAGCATCGGGATCGGGTGGGGGAGAGCTCCAGGAATCAGTATGGTGGGAAATTTCAGTGCGTGAGCTGAAGAATAGCTTACATTGGCGAAGACCATGCCCCAAGAAAGCTTCAGCTTGGCTGGCGTTTTGGTTGACGTGTAGATTGAGTTTATCCGGCGCTCACATGCTATGACCCTAGGATTATCGATCTGTGTTGCACGGTTGAAGTACTGGAGTTCGTTGTTTTCTCGTTGATTGGGAAGATGGGAGACCTCTTCCTGCGCATGTGGTTGAGTTGAACCGGTCCGCAGCGAATATAGGGCTAGCTGCAAGTGTCTCATACCCTTCGGGAGACCATCATGGGAGAGCAAGAGAATCATAAGGTTATTGGTTTGAGGGAGGATGGGTGGGTTACTCTCCGGGAAGGAGAAGGATGGCAGAGAGCAGAAGTTGGCGATGAAATTGTCATAAACGCAATTGGCCGCCGAAATGAAGGAAAGGCAGAGCTCGACAGGCGGGATAACCTGCAGCTTATACTTGGCGATAGCAGCGGTAAGCCCCTCAAGGCATGACCGGCGTTGCTTCTCTTAGTAACCCTCTTTCTGCCTTCTGAATACGATTCCGCTAACACTTCGTGGTTTTCGCACGGGACAGTTCCAGCTTCATGGAATGAAGCGCTCGAGTCAATGGCCAAGGGGGAAATTGCAAAAGTGTTCACAGCCGAGAAAGAACTCGAAGCTGGTGGATTTGATAGGCGTTCCGCATGGTATGAATTGGAGCTTCTTAGCTGGATTCCAAGGCGAGACTTGATGCACGACGGTACTGCTATCGAGTATCTCTTGAAAGATGGGGAGGGGTGGGAACGCCCGGGAAGAATTTCCGAAGTGCACCTTCGCATGGAGCTACTAACAACTGATCCAACCCCGAGAGAAATTTTGCCTAGCATTGAAAAAACTCTAGCCACAGAATCACCAAACGTTCCTGAGATGCTGAGGAGATCTATAGACTCACTAAAGATCGGGTCTATTGTGCGCATCCACTGCAAGGCTTCGCGTACCAAAGAGCTGGTGAGGCTCTTCGATGCTCCCTTGGAAGGGGAAGTCAGCCTTAAGATGGAGCTCCTCCAATTCTCCAAAATGGAGGATATCTTTGGAGACGAGTCCGGCGTGAGAAAGGTTAGTTTTAGTTTGCCTTTTTTTTTGGAACTAGTCGTCCTTTCGTACACCGGTGCTATTGCGATTAATTCGCAAAAGCTCGCACCCGGTAGGGCGGAACGGAGGTCGATTGCCTCATGGTTCTCAACGTCGACATCGTGCACCTTGTCATTGGGTTTCAGGTACTACGAGAGGGGTTAGGCTTCGAGAAGCCCGGTGATGGAAGCGAAGCCACGTGCCAGATCTCGTACAGGAAAACGGGAGATGCCACTGTACTCTGGTCTGGTTCACTAACTTTCGTAACTGGTGATGGTGTTACTGCGGAGGGAGTCGATGCGGCTGTTAAGAGGATGAAGCGAGGGGAAAAGTGTATTTTGTATCTCCGAAAAGACCGAGCGTTTTCGGACCGGTTTTCTCGGTTCGCCCCCCCGGGGGTATTTTCTGAGGAGGATCTAGTGGCTGAGATTGAGCTCGTGGACTTCAACAGACCCCCTGCAGTGTGGACGCTGCCATTTGATGACGCTATATCTGCTATGAAAAGTAGGAAAGATCGGGGCAACGAACTATTCAAGGAGGGAAGGTATATTGAAGCTCTGGACCATTACGATCGAGCGGAAAAGTGCATGACCAACTGCCGAACCGATCTAGACGTGCATCAGAGAGCGGCTGTTGACAGTATCCGGGCGACATGCCTTGTGAACATGGCCGCGTGCTATGATAAGCTGGGAAACATAAAAGAAATGCTCGCTCATGCGGATCAGGCAGTGTTTTTGGAGCCGCAGAGTGTGAAGGTCGGTCAAGATTGCTATAGAGAAGTTTTTGACGCAATAGTCATGAATTTAAACCATCCTAGCCATGGTTTAATGCTGAGCTCTTTTCGGATGCAACAGGCTCTATTCCGACGCGGAACTGCACATATGAAGCTCGGCAATTTGCAGCAGGCTCTAAACGATGTTAGGTTCGCGGCTGACAGTGGTGCTGGA
Organism: Rhodosorus marinus; assembly: GCA_029953675.1. Lineage (NCBI taxonomy): Eukaryota > Rhodophyta > Stylonematophyceae > Stylonematales > Stylonemataceae > Rhodosorus > Rhodosorus marinus. Next base: position 1,771,946 of record JAMWBK010000009.1, read on the forward strand.
AACGATCCCGACGTAAGAAGACGGACGAAGGAAATCATTGCGAAGATATCCAAAGAGGTAAGAACTTCGGGCAGGACGTCATGGGCATTGGGAACTCGCGAATAGAAAACTACGATTCGCTCCGGGCCAGCTTGGAATGGGGAGAAAACGCCAGTCTCGAAGAGCGCAAGTTTACAATAGTTTGCATGTTTTTCGTATCTCCATGCGGTCTACAGGAGCGGGAGGAGCGAGAAAAATATCCCCCGAAATTTCGCGACATGTTCAAGAAAAAGGAAGGTTAGTTGTGGAGTCGCCAGTTTACATCAGTTCTCCCTCGAACCGATCAGCAGATGCCGGCGCAGCATCAGATAACGCGGCACAAACTTAAGGTGTCCCTTCGCGCGACACGGATGAGCATAACTATTCGGCAGTCGTTTGAACTGGTAACTAATGAATGGTATGCCTGGCCCTGCGCTCTTGTAGCTTCCGGGAGAAACAATTGCTTTCTGCCAGATTAATGGCTCCCGGTAGTCCTTTCTTTTGGCCTTAAGTGGGTTTGGATTAGGCATCTACGCATCCTGTCCAGTACCTTCCTTCCGGAGTAATGGCTGCGAGGCGCTTGGTGGGTCCAGGTAGAGTATCTCATGTGTTGTGAGAGGAGAAATTCTACCCAAGGCAGCAGCTACTCCGCAACTAACTCCCGCCGCTGCCGACATTATTAAAAACAACTTTTGCAGCCCAAGGTCTTGATAAATTAATCCACCCGCGAGGGAACCACATGCGTATCCCAAGCCCCAGTGCGTTCCAGTAAGCAAACCCTATTTGAAGAAGAGTTGGGAGGTCATTTATAGTTGATGGGTTCCGTTAGTCTGGGGTTGAATGACTCCTGTGCCGGCGATATTCCATGATGAAGACTAGATATTACCTGCATGGTTGATCTTCCATTGGGAGGGGCAATGGCTCTGAAGAAATGCACACCGCAGGCATAGAAAGAAGCAAACGTAAGGCCGTGAATAGCCTCCATTGGCAAAATTGTCCATGGATTAGAAACCACTGAGTACGTAGCAAAGCGAAGGATGTAGCCCAGTTGTGCTAGAGCGACGAGGTTGAAAATTCCAATACGTTCCATCAGCGGTCTGATGTAGAAGAAAAACGGTATCTCACTGATGCAGTTAACGAATCGGGCGAGTCCCATCAAAACGCCTGGTGCACCTAGCTCTTTGAGGCGGAGGAATAAGTACGAATCCAGAACGCCACAAAATGATCCAGAAAATAACGTAACGACGAGAAATAGACATGCATCCGGTCTCTGAAGGGATCTGAGGAGTCCCCTTACGAAGGATACCGAACCCGCGTCGTCCCGTTGAGAATCGCTCTCTCCTGCATCCAGATCCCGAAATTTCAGAAGGACTAATATGAAGCAGAAACCGTATAGGACATTCATTTCGAAGGCTCGCTCAAATTTCCCGTCCCCAATGAGGGTCCCAGCGATCAGCGCAGCTATTCCAAATCCAATTGACCCTAAAAGACGCGCAGATCCGTAACCACCACGTGTCCTCTCAACAGAAATAGAATCCAGAAGCGACGGGAGTCCCGACATGGACGCTGAGAACAATGCGGAGAGAAGGAGGATGATCCAGAATTCACGAGCAAGAAAGTACATTATCGTACGAGCAGCGACCCCACAAGTCGCTCCCACTGCAAGCACGGCGATCTTGTTGCGCGTCAGGTCTCCGATTGCAGGAACCACTGGACCGGCTACTAAAACAATTACCGGTCCAATGCCCGTAAGAAACCCTATCTGTTCCTTCGCGATGCCAATACTCTTGTACCACAAGGGCAAGTACGCTGTTAGAGACCCAAGAATACCGAAGAGAAAGACATACGCCAGCTTAATCTCCGGAAACTCGAACACGCCTACATTCGTCATTCTGAGCTATTACGCCGACGGTCGACGGCGGAGGAACGGTAACGAAAGACGTGCGCGCGCACTGCTATGTCAACGGTGAGGGCGCTCTCAATCTCAAGAAAGGCCTGCACTCAGGGCCCTCCAAAGTATTCACAAACGAAAACCTTCTCAACACTAGCCCCCTTAACCTTTTCTAGCTCATCCATACACAGCATGTACTTTAAATGAGCCATCCGTTCCCAGGCAATTTGGTCCATCTTCTCTAGCCAGGACATCACAGCGGCATCCCTCGGCCCGCTTTTCTTTATGCGAGGCGTACATGGAGAAATTCCGTCCACACAGAGCGTTGCTGAAAAGGAGCCGCGTTGCACTGGGCTATTAGAAAATAGCAGCAGCTTATTTTCAATGTAATTCAAGTTTTCCCAAATTAGAGTTCGTAACGAGGGTGCGACTGGACCAGTAAATTCGTTATAATTTGATGGTGAGGGGCGCTGATGGACCGCGCTCCTTGCTCCTCTCTGGCATGACAGGGAACAGAAGATCAATAAACGGATGATGAACAGATGGCCCGAATTGACTGTCCTGGACTGAATTGGGTTCTTACTACAGCCCAGAGAGCCCGTAGATAGAGCGCAGTTTTTCACAGGCTTGCTTTTAGATTGAAGCTTTGCCTTTTAAAGAAACAGGCCTTATGGGCTAGATTGAAGTCCCACTTGACCTCAGTCCTTCAATGGTTTTTGCCGAGGTTCCGTCCGGGCTACTACGACGGCAGCAGCCTCCTGTATGGGTCCTAATTATGTCTTATGTACACGAAAACAGGAATCGTTGACTTCTCAGTTTCCGAGGTCATGCATTTCTAGTTTTGCTCCTTTTTAAGCTCGCTTGCGTACGCGATTTACTGCAAATTCTAGGTTGATTTGGACAAGGTTCACTGCTATGGAGCACACCCTCGTAAAGCCTTCCCTATTGACTAAACCACGTATCCATCTAGCAAGCATACCTCAGTCCTTCAACGGTTCTTGCCGAGGTTCCGTCCGGGCTATGTGCGTCGTGGCTGGTCCTCGTCGCTCGTCCTTTCCGCACGTCGAGGATTGCCCTTTGCTATCCGAGAGTGTACCTATCGAAATAGTATTAGACCCTAAGCTTCCCTACAAAGAAACGAATCAAGCTTCGGTTCGAAACATTACTGGCTAATTCTCAAAAGCCGTAGGCCAAACAGTACGTGAGCGTCTAGAATGCTGGCGAGATAGCTTGCTCTTGTCTACATTTTATTGGTTACCTTTTGTTTTCGTTGAGACAATGCTTATGCAGCTCTTCTACAGGTAAACAGTTCAGCTCTTTCCGACTGTACCAAGCTGAACTAGCATCTTATGACTCTGCCTTCCGATCCAGGAAAAAATTTCCGACTATCGCCCAACGCCTCCGTTCTACTGCTCGTCTAGGACATTCAACTAATCTCCTGTGAAGTACTTATAGAAAAACCGCAACTGCTCCCCGCTTTGTATCATCCCGAAACGCTGTTGTTTGAGGCTGAGCACCGTTTGTCGAAAGTCCTGCCAGATTATGATCAGAGAATGGGGAAGGATTCAGCCCGCTTGTTAGGACCTTCAAGGGGATCGGAAGTCACCAAATGTGTATCGATCCTAGCAGGCCAGTTCGACCTCTTCAGCGGAGAGGATTTGTCAAGACCTTACCTGCGGCCGTAAATCCTCCCCCGCTTCCAGTCTCTGATTTGTCCAATGGATTGCAATCAGCGTGCCCGTCCTCCCTAAGCCTGCACTGCAATGGATGACGGTTGGAACGTCCTTCTCACGGGCTTCTCTCGCATCTATGTACTCCACTAAATGTCGCATGCTAGAGTCGGGCTCTGGCACACCGTGATCCGGCCATTTCTGGAAGTGCACCTGTTCGATTCCCTTGGTGGTGTTTTTGTAGGAAACTCGGAGTATTCGCACCACTCCAAAGTCTTTCTCTGCCTCGCTTTCCAGTTCAACCTTGAAGTTCCCAAACGTCATTTCCTCCATGTTCGTTGTTGGCCAGTACCTGTCAGCCTTGGGTATTCCGTTCTCCACAACATTGGTAAGCATGATTATAGAAGGCACTCTATGCTCCCATATCATTTTCCAGAAGTCCTCCATTGATTCTTGGAGCGGAGCTTGGGTTGCTATATACTGTCGTGGTCCAGAAACACCCGAGACATAGTTTGCGTTGATGTAGTTTCTCGAAAGTGTTGGCTTCTGAAAACCCTGCAGCTTCACCCTGGTTTTCTCATTTGCAAGAACATTTGTATACCGGTTCTTTTTCTGGTTCACACCGCTCAGAGCTGCCCGAAAGTCAGATTCATCCAGGCTTTCTGAGGCTTCCCTTTCAATGCTCTTGTTGAGCGGAAAAGGTAGAAGTTCGCGCATCGCGGTCAGTGCACTATGAAAAAACCAAAGCCTTCAAGTGGCTGAACAAATGGGTCCATTTGGTCAAGTCTTCCGGCGACGTCAGCGTACATCGCAACGCAGGTTTAGACCCATAGACATCCGAACAGACCGAAGAAAAAATGAAGTTGATCGAAGTCTCGACACATACCTGCAGTTCCCCAATCCAAGCACGTGGCACTCTGTCCATTTCCTCAACTACCTCCTTCAAGCCTTGGGCTGCTCTGCAGCTTGCCATTGCTGAGAACAAGCGCGAATACGGACGAAAACCTCTGCTGGGTATGCCACCAATGGGCCACTCCTCCGAACTCTGCTTGCGCTTTCGCCCCCACAACAGACGCCCTAGCATGTTGTGGCTGCGTTGGTGTGTCTGCGTGCTTTCCGAATGTTGGGAAGGCATGGAAATCACCATCGGACTGATTGCGTTCCGTGCATTAGAGCAACGCATGTCTCAAACGCGTTTCCACAAGTCATAGAGTCTTTACTTCTGGGGCATTCGAGGTTTCACTCTAAGAACGAATGCGTAGTCGTGCATTGTTCCTGTAGCTTGCCTGAGAGGACTTTTCCGCAATGCCATTGGACACTACTCGAGTCATTGCCGATTGTCCTGTATTCGGGGAACCGTCCTCGAGTCCGTTGCTCTTGCATAAGGTACAACGGACATAAGAGATCTATCCTATTCTAAGAATTAATCTCACGGTTGCTTGTTCTGAACAATTTTCCAGTGAAGGAACTGCTTCCTCGTAGGGGAAGAGATGAGGGCTACATTCGGAGAGTCTTCAATCTCAGGACTTGAAGTGGGGAATCGAAACTCAATCGGCTTCTGGGCAGATTGTAGTGCAAGCAAGATATTCTTCGAATGCCCTCTACGTCTGCACACCTCTGAGGGAGCATGGACAGCTGGAACAGTTGCCCGAATAACCGGGACACAGCGGCTGCGCGGACCATAATCTGCAATTGATAATGTCGGCGAAAGCGAATATGGGATCCACGCACAAGGATTGCCGCAGCGAATGCAACAGTGTCGTTGGCATCAGATGCTTTGGAAGGTGAGCAGGATCATCTCGGCTGGAATTCAATAGGTTCAACCGCTATTACGAATTTCAGTACGTATACGTATACGCGCGTTGCGACCCTTGGATCCAAACAGCGGATCCAACTAGAACGCGCTCAGAAGAAGCTACTTTTAATATGGAAAATAATAGTGTATGAGGTACCTCAGTCTCTCAAAACTGCACGGCAGCTCTTAGTCCTACCCGCCGGCCGCTCCCGAGACGTACACAACGACGCCAAACTGAGCAACGAGAGCCTCCTTTTCAACCGCGCTAACCACAGGAGAGTCTGACCCGAGAACAGTGATTGAAAGGTTGGAAATCTTTGGCAGAGCCTTGGGGATGGGAACCTGATCCAGGACGTTGGCCAGCAGCAGTTTTTCAAAGCTTTCAAACGCTCGATCCAGGATCACCCCGAGAACTGTCGCTGCATCGTCGTTATCCAGAATGTCTGCCTCCTCCTGGAGAAGTGTTGTAAGGTTCTCCAACTCCTCATCTCTGCCATCGTTCGCTGCTGGTGAGAAGCAGCTTTCAACCAAGATCTCCCTGAGCGCAGCTTTCGAAGTGCTTTCCACCTTTTTTCGAATGTTTATCACCGCCATCACCAAATCCGCGCACGTGAGTCTACTGTCCAGTTGCATTGGGCCAACAACTTCCACGACAGCCTGCTGAATCACGCGCACCAAGACCTCCATACATGACCCGAAGAGGCTCACTCTCGCAAGCTCCACGAATTTATGTTGTGTTTGCTTAGTCAGAAATCCTGAGGGGAGCTCGCTCATGCTTTTCTCGCTTGACATGTAGCGGCCAACTAGATTGAACTTTGTGACAAGGACTAGCTCTAGTAGACATATCGCGTATACGGATGCAATCGGTCTCACAAAAGAGACCACCTTAAGCCTTTCCCAAAGATCTTTTTTATGCTCCCATACCGGTGTTGTTTGCAACTCTCTTACGAGACTGTCCGAGTCCGCCAATTTGAAGACGACCTCTCGAACCTCCGGTAGCATCTTCCTGAGCAGCTCGTGGGCGTGCTTCAAGCTTGCCGTGAACCTGAGAAGTTTAGGAGGCGAAAAGCATTAGTTGGATGACCTCCTACCATTCAACCCCGGATAACCTTTCTCGATGGCATTCTGTCTATCTAACGCACCCATCTTGAAGCCTGTTGGCTCCGCTCTCTCTCTCTTCTTCCAAAGCTCGCGTTATGGTGAGGTATTTTTGACGAAGAGAGTAGTACACATAAAGACAGGTAGCACCTCCCACGGCTATAGCAATCTTGATACGATGCCTTTTTATAAAGCCAAAGGTTGAACTCGCAACTGAAGACAAGCCCATTGCTCCCGGAGCAGTTACGGCTATACAGAATATTTGTGGCTCCTCGACAAAATTCGAAACTCCCTCGCTTGCTATATGCAGAACCGCCTACCCACTACCATAGTCCAGGCGCGGAGCCGCCTCCTTATTTGCTTGGCGCGAGCGCCTATGGCAGGAAGCTGCTTCGTACACAGCGCAAGTGCACTGAGCGTCTCCCCTCAAATCACCTGTACATACCTGCGCACAGTCACTTGCTATCAGACATTGGAATTGCCCTTGTCGCCTCACTTCTTCCTCCCAGACGAAGCCACCCGTGATCCTCGAAGGCGGAAAATTATTCCACTACTTCAACTTGTTTGGCTCGCTACTTGGGAGAGGATGCATATTCTTGTTCCGTAGCTGCAGACAATACGTTTTGTATGCAGACCGATCTTACGGGCAAGCAGCGTTGAGAGAACTGCTCCAATCCTAGCATGACAGGTAGATTGCGTTAGTCTGTCTTATGTTGGGAGACCGTAGATCCCATGATCTCTTTCGCGTGGAAGATAGGCAACACACGGGAAGCGAGATCTTTCATGTTTCACGGACGTCAATAAATGGCTACTTTATCGCTCTTCATTCGCCGTGTGAAAAGCAAGTCCGCAAGAAGATCAACGGGGAAGCCTCCCTGCGTTCGTCGCCTCAATTTCAGATTCTCGACACGTTCGCGTTGAAAGGACATAGCTTGCACATGAGCTCGCGAACGATGTGAAGGAACAACCTGGATTCTCCGCCAGTGCATCCAACAAGCGTAGCAAATCTGGACACCTTTCCCACGAAAGGAAGCAAGTCTGTCTGAAATTGTGCGGTCATCCTCGGCTGTCGCTACGTTACATGAACGGGGAAGGCGGTCTGTTGCAGTGGGATGTGGGAAAGGCAGCTGGCTAGGAAGGGATCTTCCGAACTACGGGTATAACTAGTACAAGGAACGATTTGCAGCTTGAGTCGTTCTTTTCAAGTTGGTAAAAGCAGAGCATGTGAATAGTGGGAACGGACGACCGAAATCCGGAATGACTTTGACCTCCGGTCCAAGCTCGACTTGTATGAACGCACGCAGATATGGCTCAGATCAGTGGTCAGAAACTGGGTTTAATCTTTGGCTCGGTGCGTCGCAGATTTCTTTCATTCCTTTCTCTATGCTCGCAGATTTCAGAAGAAGTATAAAACCTCAGATCAACCGACAGCCGTCTTGGGTGGCCCGAAGCACTGGTAATTCCCAGGCTGGATCACCTAGCACCGGAACGAAGCTTGTACAGCTTCAAAAGGTGACATATGCTTTTGGGTCGACAGTTGTAATCTCGGATCTCGACTTGGATCTTGTTGAAGGTGAAATCGTTTGCCTTCTTGGCCCATCAGGTGGGAGGCCGTCCCCACCCGAATATTCAAGATAAATCTCCAGGCCGATACTACAGGATGAATCTGAGAGGGACTGCTACTCCGTGTGGATGAACAGGGAGCGGAAAGTCGACCATACTGAGGATAATCGCGGGATTAGCTAAACCAACCAGTGGTCGGGTGTTGTACAGGGGTAGAGCGTTCGAAGGAGTCAACCCTGGCACCGCCATTGTTTTCCAGACGTTTGCCCTTTATCCATGGCTGACTGTACTGGAGAATGTGGGGCTCGGGATACAAGCCGGCCCCTCGCGCAGGTCCATCGCACTGAAAGCCATCGACACGATCGGCCTCGATGGGTACATTGATGCATACCCGAGGGAACTAAGTGGGTTAGTTTGTACCAGTTGCCGCAGACTAGTAGAACCGGCGACTACTGCGTAAATAATCCTCATAGCAGATAATTTTCAAACACCAGGAGCTAACCTACGGACGGTCACCACCTGTCAAAACTTACAGGGGAATGAGGCAGCGCGTCGGCTTCGCCAGAGCCCTCGCGGTTCAGCCTGAAGTGCTTTGTATGGATGAGCCGTTCAGCGCGTTGGACGTTCTGACGGCAGAAAATCTTCGTTCAGAACTATTGCGGCTGTGGCAAGGAGGAGAGATCCCCACGAGATCCATTTTCGTAGTTACCCATGGGATAGAAGAAGCAGTGAGCATAGCGGATCGCGTAATTGTGCTGCAGCGAGACCCGGGACGAGTACAAGCCATCCTCCCAATCGCTATACCTCACCCGCGGGACAAGAGGTCCCCGGAGTTTCAAACGCTTGTGGATCGTGTGTACACTGTTATCTCGCGCCCCGAAGAAGACGCAGACGAGCTCCTTCAGACCTCCGATGCTTCGTCCGAGATGTCGCAAGTCCCTTTGACCGTGATGGACACGAAAATATCTGTTGATAGCGATGCACAAAGTCAGACCGAGACGAAAAGGTAGCATCGTACTCGACTTTCATGGTCATCCCCTTCTGCGAGCCCGTTTGAGGCCTGCCGTTTGTAACTTTGCGGTGAGTATGGATCGAGGTACTCGGAGACATCTGGGTCTGATGTGTGTTTCTCTATCCGCAATCGTGTGTTTGAAGGAAGCCCATGCTCCCTGCGGTGCGAATAGGATCTGTTGCCGGACTGCTCAATTTTATTGACGAGGATGGCACGGACATCTATCGCTTGGGACAGAGCTTGCAGCTCGACGTGGATGAAATTTATCCAATCATTGAAGCAGCGGATTTGATAGGCCTGGTCGATGTCCAAGAGGTAGACTTGCGTTCGCCTTGAACATAAGTGTTGGAGGAACCAGTAGAGACTGAAATTCGCGTTTACTGCTACCCCGCGATGGCTAGGGAGACGTACTCGTTAATGATCGCGGTGCTGAATTTGTAAAATCCAGCATTAATCAGAGGAAAGCTCTTGTTCGAGAAAGCGTTCTCAAAGAAGAAGGAAGCTGGCTTATACCACAAATATATCATCTCCTGGGCCAGTCGAGACGTTCGAATCGGATTCCGCAGGAACTAATCTTTGATATGGTGCTGCTTAAGCACTTCACGCCGCAAGAAGCTCGCAAGCAGCTCGAAATTGCCATTGGTAGTATATTATCCAACCATTGCTGCCAGCGTGATGAGCCACGCTCTTCAATAGCCCTTCCACGGGTCGTGATAGGAGTCTCAACTGGTTGTGCACTGTCTCCTTGTTTTAGAGTGGGGTAGGTACGCCGAGCTGTTCACGTACGATGCGCTTTCCGGAGAGCTCTTCCTCGTCGAAGGAGAGGATATTATAGCGCAAGAAGAATTGGAGAGACCAGACCTCCTGAGACATCGGCTACAAGTTACTAAGACCGAGAGCGAGGATTTCCCGGAGAGAAGTGCGGAGACTTGATCACTGGTAGATTGCTTATGCTTGATGGCAAATTCGAGTCGCGATTTCGCTTTTTTGCGACTTGTTGCGAGTCCGCAAGGTGGGAAGCTACGGTAATGAGGCAAGGGAAGAACGTTCAGGGGGCTCTAAAGTCAGAAACGTTATACAACGGCTCTTGAACGGACCAAAAGAAGTCGTGAATGGTTCGAAGGGAACGAAACAAAGCTGTGAACGATCGACGAAGTCAATTAAAGAGCCTCGAACGGCTGAACAGGTCAAGAAGAGGCCAAAACAGAAGTAGCTAGCCGTATTTTCTACGCTACTACCTCTCGAATGTTCTTGCGCAAGTAGTAGCAAACAGCCATAAAACCCTGGTTAGCAGGCTTGGCTGTTCGGGTAAATTGGAACTAAAGATGGACCGAATTTCCAAGTGGAAACGTGTAGCGCGCAACATCCTCAATTATGACGTATGTGAGCGAGTAACAGGCTCTCGAAAACTACGTGGTGGTAGGCTCTTTGACAGGTAGGAGTAAACAAGAAAATCATCTGCAGCGGTTGTGCCATAACTGCGAGCAGAGTAAGCGAACGCAGGCGGCCTTCTTTCTTATCGCCAGAACCAAGTCCAAAACCGTTCTCAGCTTTCGTTCCTCGGATGATGAGTTTACCACGGCCCGTGCGCCAGCCGGCCAGCTAGGGGTTACGTTTGTCCGGGGATAGCCGTATGACACTTTATTTTACTAATCTGGTCCTTGCCACCTGACCAGTGTGTAGGCTCACACTGGTCAGGTGGCAAGGACCCGCCAGTGTGAGCCTACACACTGGTTAGAACAAGAGCATTGCGATGGGAGTTTTCTCGTGTCCTCTGGTAGCGTGAGTACTTTGGGGATCGACCATATGGATGGTCGCGTTTCGACGTCTTCTTAGTTTAACCCACCACCGCCGTTCTGTCTTCCCTTCATGAAAGAGAGCTCTTCCGAAAGGCGCAGAGTGATCTCAATCTGCGTACTGGCCGCCGTGGGTGTGTCCCAAGAGATGAGCATCTGAGCCTCAATTGTCAAGGTGTTCCTTGCTATCTTCTTCTGCTGCGAGTTCTCGCTCCGATAACGAGTGAGGGACTTCCTATCCGTCGGAAAGATTTTGATCGAATGTGGCACACAGCTCTTCCTCGATTCAAGTTGGCCGTTGGCGCAGTAGCGCCTCTGAATGCCCCTTCTCCCACGCGTGCACGTCAGGGTTTTCGCAAACAGCTGGAACATTCGCCGGTCCCGACTGCGATTCCTTGGTTTGGGATGTGCGGTAAAAAAATTTGATTGCCTCAACCTTGTTGAGCTTCGTAAGGTCGAGCCTGTTTCTGATTTGCGTCTTCGTGCTTTTCGCAGGAGAAAACAGTCGCTCACAGTCGGCTACGGCAGGGCAGCGTCCGAGAACGAATCAAGCAACTCTTTGCAACTCGGCCTCTCTGCGTTTTGCCAATACTCGAATGGGTTCATTTCGCCGGCGTAATCATTCAGCACCCCTATTTCGCCATTCCGATTGATATTATCGCCGAACTTTAGCGAATATCTTCGTAAAACCGACAACAGTCTTCTCGGCACATATCCCCTCCAGGTGCCTGATTCTCTCGAGAATATCCTTCAACAGTTTCTCTGCTGTCGCAGTACAGCAGAGGAATGCAAGTCCAGCAGACGGACTGGCGCACCTTTCCTCACCACTGGCCCCGCTAAGACGTGCTCACCAACAACCGTTGTCCAACCATCCATAACGATGGTGCACTTCTTGGAGCTGTTCAGGAAGCCTGTCAACTCCTGTACATTCTCGAACACGTTGTCCAGTATACTACCCGCGAATGTACACCTATCCGGTATCGCCGCGTCGAACTGAAAACCCGTTACCCACGCCCGAAAGTAAGGGGAGTTCGCAAAACTCAACCAGACATGGCCGCAAGTGGGTCAGCGGACAGAATGCAACAATCACTTCCTGTCCTATTCCTCTCCGTATGGGGATTGCAGAGTATGAGGCAAGGATTTGTAAGGATCGGATCAAGCTTTACCTAAACGCAACATTCCCCATTACCAGGGCCAACAACACTCTCTCATCCTGCTACTCTCCTTCGGGAGGGGAGTAGGGGGGGAAGAGGACGAGTGTATTCTGGGGGGGCTTTGGGGAGTTCATAGATGAGACGGGGGCAACAAAATCCCAATGTCAGCGATGCGGGGAGACTGTTTCTCCGCCTACAAAACGGCTGAACAAGCATCAGGCTGCGGCAGCTGACTCCGAGAATCTCAGCAATGGGACTCTAGCTCGGCAATCAGCCGGATGCTTGTCTGGCACTGTTGTATGCCGAGAAACAGTCTGCCTGCATCGCTGACATTGGGACTTTGTCGCCTCGGTCCCATGCTACGGTAGTGGACCTCGACAAAATACTAGGACCGCTAAGTCCTCGGAACTTGCTGAGCCCTTGTATGTGGATTGGTACCCGGTGGAAATGCAGTCAGCAAATGATCGCATCGTTCATTCATCAGCGAAAGACCTGAGAGCAAGAAATCCGCAAAAACCACCTTAGTCATCCCACCGAAGAAGGCAATCAGTCCTCGCGTATGGATGAAAATCAACCATTTACCCCAGACTAACGTAACCTTTACGTCGAGACAGGGAACTCTGAGAAAGAAGAAGATCCGAACTCAAGGTAGGAGGGCAGGGCCGGATCTCCAAAAAGAGGAGCAGCACTGCAGCCCCAGAAACAAACCCTGAGCTCCTCAATCAGCTTTAGTAGCCCTTGCGCTGGTACAAGAAGACTTCCTTCATCGACAAAGCATGGCGCCAAAACGATATCCTAAACATGCGAGCAGCAAAGAAGAGGCGATCAGCCCAGGAGGAATCGGTAGCACTGCAACCCTTGGATAATCCGCAGGACTTAATCCCTCGGCTACAGTTCCTTAGCACTAGTTCATCCTTTCACACCCTCCTCATAAGATAGTCGGCCACCACCCCTTCTCTCCTCTTTCTACCCCGTCCCCTGTGTTCCTTACTCTATGGCTACTGGGACTTCACAAAATATTCTTAGCAGGTCAACGAGCTGCTTTGTGCGAGTGAGTAGCAGAGCACAACTCGCAAAGCCCAAACATTAAGCGACCATGCCCCGAAAGAGATAAAGATGACATTGGAAAATATCGGACGCAATCGGTCGTTATCGGACCATTAACCGGAGAAACCTCTTTGCTTTTTTAATCAGGTCCTACGAAGTCACACCGGACAGGGTCAACGAGAACCTGTTCTAGTATTACGCACTTAGGGTTCGACAAACGTTTATCGGAGAAAATCGAAGCGTTTTTAAGGACCCGAATGAGGATAACAACCCTATAATTACGCATTGTGGGACAATATCGGACGTAATCGGAAGGTTTTTTTTGCTGGGTGGCTTACAGGGAATTCCAGTCCACAATACTGCGCTCTTGGGCTTCCGTGGCCTCATTCTTCTTTCTTGCTGCGCGCTTCTCTGCTGGTGTCCTATACAAACAATCCAACCGAGCTACGCCTTCCACGGGCTGCCCCTATAGTTTGCTAACTTGCAAGTCATACAGAGTCCTCAGGCGTCAATATGCACAGCTTGAAGGTAGCCCAAAGTGCTATCCAGTTCTTTCGTGCTTTCGTAGCATATGATGCTGCAGACGAGCACGATTAACTATTCTCTATTAGTTTAGATAGAGCCCGCATCCATTATAGCTTCCCGGATGTAACGGCTGGGTCACGGATATGTTCTCACCCGCACTCGGGAACTTTCCGCTTCTAGAATGGATTCCCACTTTCCCACGCTGCCATGCCGGGGTGGAGTGATAACAATACATTTGTCGTCACCAGCTAGGTATTTCTAATTGCTCTGTCTGCGGCTAGTACTCGCAGTCTTGCGGCCACAGTCCAGAGCGAAACCTGAACAAAGTTGGGCGCAAGTCCGCGCAACAGCACCTAGAGTAAAACGACGTCAGAAGCATGTCTCCCTCGCACCCTGTTCTGGTCTTGGAATTCAACCGATGAAGGTTGTTCCAGGTGAGGCGCCCTCCAGCCAACCAGAATTCGAGCGCTGGCCAGGTCGTCAGATTGTTTGGTTTTTTTTTATCATGCTGATTTGGCTCATATGTCTTTGCCATATAATATATAATATTTCGGCAGGCATATCTACTATCAATATTTATCGATGGTTGTTCTTTTTTTTTTATACGTGTTGCTTGTTTCTGACGGGATTGTTCTCCTATCAAGAAGCACTGTGCGGGAATTCAAACACTAACCATTGCAGCATTATAAATTGTTTACATATTGTCTGATATTTGAGGTTCCCTCTCCAAGCCCAATCACTGAGCTGGAAACGTCGAAAAACATACTTTTGATAGGGGGGGGAGGGGATATGGCGGGGCTCGTTTTGGAAGGAGAAAAAAAGTGAAAACCCCTTAAAGCCATCCACGAAGAAATAAGCAGCAAATTGGGGGCAGGTTTTAGCTCCTATGTTGCTGGGTGTGATTCTAACCTTGTCTCGTTTCAGCAGTCTGGTATGTGCTTTTGCACGAAAAAGGTAAAAGGAATAGAATTATGCATAACGGTGCATGGGAGGGTCCTGTTGGCAACAAGAACAGTGTTGCTTGAGTTGCGTGCGTTCCTTAACTTGGGAGGTGAACTGATTTGAACACTGGGGCAAGCTCTACTCAGTTGACATGTTCGGTTGATAGGAAAGAAAAGCACTTGAATATTGGAAACTGTTACCGGTTTAGGGCTGCACACTTTCGCAGTCCAGGGGGAGTAGGAAAGATGCTTTGAAGGGGTCGAGATCAGGTTGGCAGCACTTTTGAAGTTGGGTCCGCAAGGGACGTTATCCTATTCCAGGGAAGGGCAGAAGTTGTTGGGTGCTTGGTGCGGTTGACCGCCCGCGTTATCGTTGGCTTCAGATCACAACCCCTTGAGGCTTAGGAAAGTCGGCTTGAGAGTCAGAAGAGCCCCTGGCACTAAGCAAATTTATACCACGGTCCACCTATCGCTCGACTCTGCATGATGCGTACAGCCGGGGTCACTAGCCATCAGCCGAGAAGAGTTGCGGACATCATCGTAAGTCTCAGTAACGTACGCGATTCCCTCGCTGCTGGACTTTTCGTCTGAGTAGAAGACTGCTCTGTAAAACTTTTTCGCAGGATCTATATGGACATAACAAGCCAACTGTTGTAGAGCAGATGAAGTCGTTGCTGGAGTCCCACCCAAATTGGAAAGCGAAATGTAGTTCATTCACGTACTCAAGTGGACTCGAGCACTCGCTGGTTTTGCTTTTTGGTATATTGGAGATCTCGCCTCCTCTTTATTATCACAGGGGCATGGTGCCTAGCAGGAGAGTGCCCGTACGGGTTTGGATTCCTTACGGTTTTCCAAAAGAACGCCCTATTGTTATTATTGAAGTTCCGCTTGGTGCGCAGCTAGTCCGGCGTGATTTCTTGTTATCAGGGTCTTACGAGGTAACGTCGAAACCCCAAGCTACGTTCGTTGACGAACTCTAGGCTGACATGATTTGCTGTTTCCCTGCCTTGTGTTGGAAAGGTTGACGTGATGAAAGCGCTGGACTGGGGTTCGGAAGTGGAATCGCTTCGATTAGCTTTGGTCACGTTGACGTCACTGTTTTCTTCGTTCCCACCTCTGTTTGTACCACCCAATCTTTTGCACAGCTTGTCAGACCCACCTGTGACAAGAAGCTCATCTTTTCAACGCGGCAAGAGGCAACCTACCCTACAATCTGCAGCGTCTTCCTCGTTCGCAAAGTCGGCGGATCTAGAGCGGCGAAGGAGCTCTTCATCGAAGCCAACTGGAAATCTGCAGAGATCGGCATCTGAATCGACATCGAAATTAGCTTCTCATCTAGGTTCGCAAGGAAGTCTGGACCAGATCACGAGGCCTCAGTCGACGGCATCGGTTCAGTCAGTATCAAGCTCATTTCAATCGTCGCCCTCGAGACTACCGTCGCGTTCTGTGGTCAGCGAATCGCAGACCATGCCCACGCACACCAAGTCTAACTCGATGGGGTCAGATGTCATGAAGAGGTGAGCTGCTTTTCATTGGATATTCGTTGACAGGTGTCAGCATATCGAGAATTGCCTGTAGAAGCAATTGCCGTATCCAGAGGTGCTGCCCAAGCGGGGGACCGTGACCTACAAAAAATTTGACTGCTTATGGCCCCTCTTTGTGATGTGACGATAGGCAAATGGTTGCGGCGGTGACGAAGAACGTGAGGGACGCTCTGGTACAGGTTACTGAGAAGTCGCTCCTGGACGTTGTTTGCGAACAATCGAAGCTAGTCAATTTGCAAAAGACTGTTCAGATGATTGAATCAGCCAAATACCAGAGGTCCGTCGAGTTCAGTAAGAAAGCCAATACGCTCCTGAACGAGGATGAGAAGTTGCGCCATCAGCTGGACGTGCAGGTGAGGAGTCTGATCGAGGATCCCAGTCTTGAAGGCGCGGTTGGACTAACTCTTTGCACTCGTGTATTTTCGAGCAGGTAAGACTTATCAAGGAGATCGGCGAAGTCGACCTCAGCAGCGGACGGGATGTTGAGCTGCGGTATCCTATACTTATCAACCAAATAGTCACTAGCAGGGCAGAGGATTTTGCACTGCGAGATGCGCTGGACGTGTTGGATGAGGCTTGCTCGCGGGGAGTGCTTGGTATTGACTCATATTTAAAGGTGCGATAGTGTACGAAATGTCGTGTCTTTGTTGCGATGAGCTGGTCATAACAAATAAGTTGACGAAACGAGCTGAATTCACATTTGCTAGGCGGTTGGGGAAGTCGGCCGCCAGCAGTTCTTTGTTCGCGCCACGTATCGAAAGGCTTTTTTCGTTAGGCATGGCGTGAGCTCTACCTGAAGATTTTTTTCCTAACAGATGAGGGAGCAAGGCATCTGAGATCGTTGGATGGATGATACGACTATGTCCGTGCTTAGTGGTTTAGTGCTGGCTAGTGGGTTAATCGTCACGACAAAAACTGAAGTCTCGCTATCGAGTCGGAATCATGTTCTCCGGAAGCTTCAGATTGAAAAAGTGTATTGAGTGGTCTCCGCGCTGGACACCGGTCCAGTCCTCGCTCAGTTCAAGAGCAAACAACTTTGAATTGCATCCTCAGTATTTGCGTGACGATTCTGCGGCACTGTGCAAGTTTGCCTTACTTATTCTATTGCACGTTGTATACTCTTCTGTGAACGCGGCCAGCGGCGGCGCGGGTTTCTGATTAATCAAAAGCTCATCTGCTTGTTACCCAGATGGCGAGGACAGCGACAGTATCCCACGAGAAGGTTGTAGAACGTCAAAACGACGCGGAAAAGGAAACAATTGCATGAAGTCTAGTAGATTCCAACATCAAAATGGAACCGGTCAACTAAAGATTCCCTTGAACTTAGATCTCCCGTGGAGAAGTCGAAATGAAATAGTCCTGAGGATTTTAGTAGATTCCCAACAGAGTCAAGAGAGCAAAGACCAAGAATAAAACGCCGCCGATAAGCCTCGCGTTTCTCTCTGAAATGTATTTTCCGAGAAAGAATCCACCTAGTACTGCTATCACGGTTGCGACAACATGGCCTGCAATACCACCGAACACAACACCCAGCGGAGACTTCGCCGCTGCTAACGCGATCGTTGCGATCATACTCTTATCACCCCATTCAGCAACAAAAACTAGACTGAAAGTCTGAAGCAGGAGTCTCAAGCCGCCAGTGGATGTCAACGCACGCCACCATACTTCCGTTCGGCAGCGCATTCGTGAAAAAGGGAAAGCGTAGTTAGGCAGGGGAATTCACTGGGCAATGACTAGAACTCAAGATCATCCAGCTTCACTATTCTATCCTCCGATTATTGGTTCTCCTACCTGTTCCCTCACTTTCCGCCTCCTTCACGAACTCTTCCGCGTCTTTGAGTTCTCCATCCTCACCTCCCTCATCCCCAGAGAGCCCGTCTCGTATATTCTGGTATCCGAAGAAGAGCAAAAGTGCAACCGCCGCGTAGTCGTCGAACGGAATGGCAGAGTGCAACGTCGTCGGCAAAGCGTGGAAAACCTGAAACGGAGACGAAAAGGCGGGGCGCCACTGGGTGGGTCAGTAGCAACCTGCAAGTAATTTGATCATTAAGTGGTTCTATACTTCGCGTCAGAGGGTTTCAAAACGTTTCGACAATCGGAATCTTGAACATACACGCTATAGTAATGTCAATAGCTTAAGTTATTCTAGCGATTCTTACCTGCCCAATAAGTACAGAAATTATCGTCATCAATCCAAGCGCCAACACAGATCCTATGAACACGATCGCCCGGCTGTATTTCATTGCCAGCAGAGCGCTAATGAAGAAAGTCTTGTCCCCAATTTCTGAAACAAGAATCAAGACGAAGGAAGCTGAAAAACCCGCGGACAGGGATCCAACGAGGCTGACTGCAGCGTGCGCGGGCTGGAGCGAAGCCAGTATTACTAGTCCAACCGCTGCAGTACTCGCGAGTGCTGGTCGACGCACGGGTGGCACAAATCTTCCAGGCTTAAGCTCATTTCCCTCAGCCGTCTCTGCAGATCTGTTGGCAGATGCCCGCGTCTTCAATCGCCTTGTCGCAATGGGATGCTCACTTGTTGTAATGTCGCTCTCCAACGAGCACCTCCCTACCGTTCTTACCGGACGTCTACCTGCCAAACTCCCAAGCGGAACGAAAGCCGCTTCTTCCATGAATCTCGCCATATTTGCTTCCGACTTGTTCTCACCTACTCCCCGCTCCCTCGGCGAGAAGTTGACGAACTGGTTTGCCTCTGCTCAGAAGTTTACGGGCTTGGGGATGGGCCGGATAGTGATATCAACGGCTTCCCCAAACCTTCCGTCTCTGAGAAGCGTACAATGGATCACCAAACTCATTAATCACGCGTTTCCTCCCCGTAGCCGCGCATGTACCACTCACTGTCTTAATCCCGCTCAGTTTGCAGATGGCGGTGAATGCAAAAATTGCTTGTAGTAGCATTTCGCACCCATTGCAAATACCAATATCGTCTAGCACAAGCCATTCCAGACCTCAATCTCGGTTACCAGGACGCCGAAGCGTTCCGACCCCTTAGAAAGCCAAGGTATTCGGCATATTGTTCAGTTTTTCTACGAGTATTTAAGAATACGAGCTTGAAGATGTGTGTTCTTCTTAACCCTACGTGACCTGCTGTGGAATTTGCAGTAGCTGATTAAGCCGATCGCTTTTTGATGGTTCAAGATTGACCAACGCCTGCGGCATTATGATTATTACTCAAATTTAAGAAACTATAGCCGCAGGTGGATGGCGCTGGTGCGCTAACCATGTCTTGTCATTTTGGACGTTGAAGCGGAATCTATTTGTTAGTCGTCTTCGTACATAACCCTGCGCGCAATCTGTACGTGGTACCTTAAATGTAAATGCTCGGCTGGACGGAGCTCTTTATCTCGGCAACCGCCGATCTTACTCGGGGGCTACATAGTCCTCGGAAGTTGAGAACCTCGATTCGGAGGGGTGTTGCCAAAACTCTCACGGACTAGCGTGCATGAGCGATGACTTGTATATCAGTAGCCTATTCAATTTGGGCTTGTGAGGAAAGAATTGATTGTTCCCGTCTGCTCTTCATCTATTGCACCTAAAAGCTTTCCCGAGGTTGAACTAAGAAGAATCGCTACGAATTTCCAGCGCAACAACGAATGTGTGCGCAACAGGGCGTACAATGTAACGGAAACCTCAATCCTAGAATGGACTTCTGAATCTATGAGGGATCTGGAAGAATTCGGTACCCATCTTGATCTTCGCGGTTATATCAATTGCGTCACTGCATTAAAAGTGCCGACCACCGTGGCTACCCCAATACGGCCGGACTTTTCAACGAACGATATACACAAGCACAGCAAATCCAGTACGATTCGCTTACGATCACGTAGATGGCATTTGCAGAATACCTTGTCCTCGGGCAAGAGAGGAACGTGGATGAGGAGCAAGACAGAGCCGGTACTGGTTCCGTTTTGCAACGGATCGTATTGTGCCTCCAAGCGTTAGTGGAGCTCTTTGCGGCGCCACCATGCAAAGGCTGCTTTATGGGATTCCTCTTCTATGCATCACGCAATGAACACTGTTTCTCAATTGGTCCTGAGCTTCGCTCGCGCACATTCAACCTTCGAGATCTTGTGTTAGGTAGTGCACTGACAAGAGGGCAGTTTTGTCCCAAATTATTATATTTTCCTAGCCCAAGCTTTGCGGGTGTACCGGGCTTTCGTCACAAAGTGTGTTTTTGGGACTTCTCCGTGCGGTTCCTAAGCTCGTGATGCCCTCCCCTTCTTTTTCTTTCCGGATGTCTGCCCTCCTACAATATTCCACGTATCCGCATCCGCTGGCCCGTTCGATGAATCGGCTTGCTCGAAATTTTTTCGTCTGACGAATTCGTCGGCAAAACCTGTGGCTTTCTCCGACGTGCCAAGGTACTCTACAACATATTCCTATATCGAGTCACCGAAAATTGCAACGAAGGTTTGAGCACATGCTCACAGTCCTCTAAGGCGAATACTAGGTGACCAGATGAGTCATTGGGATGCGTCAAAACTAATGTAAAAATTTGCATTACCTTTATCTCCCATGCTGAGCGCAGAGTCAGCAGAAACTCGGGAAGGGTGGTGTCCGAGCTTCCAGTGATCTTTCGCATTTCTCCCTGGCACCATTTCGCGAAGTCCGGCGACATACTCGCTCCGAACGCATTCTGCTTCGCACTCATGCTCTGATGGGGTGGGTTCGTATTTGAAACTGAGGACATAGCCGAACCCGCTATTTGCCTTTCCGCAGGAGCTCGTGTAGCGGAAGCTGTGAGAAGCGTGCTTGCTTGCACATGAGCAGCTGATCCTTTTCGTCTTAGCGATGCCTCCGCCGCCTCCCAAAAGTTCTCTCCATCTTGATCAACAGAACCGGCCGGACCAGCAGGTCGACTTGCCTGGGCTGAAGCAGTCGACAGTACTGAGCCTGTTGATTTCATTTGTTTTTGGGTGGGTACCGGTCGATGGACAATTGAAGCAGCGGCTTGCTCAGGTGGTCTGTTAGCTCCCGCAACTTTTGCGGCCCAACCGCTCGTAGTAGAAATCTTTGGTTCAGACAGTGCAGTTGCAACCGTCCTCTTCTTCTCTTCTTCTTCAATCCTCATTTGCTCTTTCAGAGACATCGAAGGAGCGGAGGGAGCAACCGAACCCCAAGCCCCCCCTCGTGAAGAGGATGGCGATGAATTAGGGTTTGGAGTTACCTGAGTAGTTTCTTTCTTCATCATTCGGGCGTTCTCTTCCTTCGCTTTCTGACGTGCCTCTTCCCTGAGAATGTCAACAAGTGACGTGCTCTTTGCTTGTTGAGCTGCGACTCCCCCCCAGGCTGGCCCGCCAGCGCCCGCCTTCGGGGCTTGCGCCTGTCGTAACTTCAATTGTTTCAAGTTTCGCTTCTTTTGCTCCTCCGCTCTTTTGGCCTCCTCCTCCTGGATGTCCTTCAACGATGGCAATGCATCCAATCCCTTTGTTGCCTTGTCCGATGCTGTCCAGGGTGCAGCTGCTGTACCTCGTGAAGATGGTTGCTTGCTATATTCCTCTTTCACTGTGATGCCGCCTACCGCATCTGCAGTGTTGCTCTCCCCTCGGTTTGTCCTTTCGTCAACCCCGCGACCACCAATCAGCTGCGGTTGCGCTTGAGTCTCGAGGGAAGCTTCGCTATGGGTCTCTAGGTTCTGACGCTGCTTCCTATTTTTGCCTCTTGATCCTGGAGCTTCCACGGTTTCCCATTGGGCCATTGTCTCATCCTGCACAGCACCAGTGGAGTCCTCATTCTCCTTGAGTGAATGAAAGTAAGGGCTGTCTTAGTCAACGGACGGTTCACACCAACTCTTGCAGGAATTTAGAAGTTGACTACTTATTTCACGGCAGCGGGCCGCAAAGGAAGCAGTCTCCAAAGGCTGCCGGCTCCCAAAAAAGCCAGACTAGCAAATGCTATACTCGAGTTATCACTGTTGTGGTTCTACTTTGGCTTACCCGCTCGTCCGAGTTCAGGGCGGGGCTCTGCTTGGTGCTGGCGCCTGATCCCTTCCCGATTTTCGCGTTCCCGACGGTCTCAGCGCTCTGCTGAATGTCATCCGGGGTTGACCCTTTCAACTCTTTTTCTGCAGTGAAACTAACTCTCACGACGTCTACGAGAGAAAACGCGAGAAGCAAAATGTAAAACGGGTACGAAAGAGTGGTTTCCAAGTTTTCAGCGACGACAAAATGTAGCTCGTAAGCTGAAGAGGTGTTAGACGACGTGGAGCACTCAGCGCCCTCTGAACGCCCTCTCAACTCCAGAGAAGAAACTAAGCAAACAAAGTGATTGGCAGTGAGCCGAAGCAAGCGGTCGCTTACCTTGTTCCTGCTCATGAAATTTTATTTTTTGAGTTCGGTCTGCCTCCGTTCCAGCCGCAAGTCCATGGATACCGACAGATCCCTCAAGCGACCTGGCAATGTGGGGCTTTTGTTCCCTTCTCAACTTGACCCCTGCCATGTCTCCTCTGCTGAAGTCCAAGCCCAGAGCACCCTCGTCATAATGGGGTTCTGGTTCCTTCAGTGAATTGGATCCTGTCCCAGACTGGTTGGCGGAGCTGAAATTAGTACCGACTTGTCTCTAGAGAGCAGGATGAGACACACAGGGATATGGTGAGACGGCGGGAAGCGAAAGCGAATTGTTTCTGGGCTTCCGAAGAAAGTAGGACTACTGGAACAAACGTACTATTGTTTTTGGTGTAGCCTCCTTTCCAGAAACCAGAGATTGGTCGCTGGCTTCGCGAGGTGGACTTCGGTCCACTGTTTGATTCGAGTCGGTTGTGAGCACTTTATGCTCCAGCCACCACTGATCGGAGTTCATTTGCTTCGATTCCACCTGACATCCGAAAGAGGCTATTGCTGGATCAATTGCCATAAGCGATTCACCTTTCTGTGATACATTTCCGAAGGAAAGGAGTTGTGGGGAAATGTCAAGCACGTGGTTCAGGGTTCCCCGTGGCTTTTCAATTCTTTTCTTCTCGAGCGTTGCGTTACCTGCTCGGTTGATTTTGACTCACGAGTTACCGAGTTCGCCAACAAGTCCAGAATGGATGGAACATTCGCCTCTCCGTCGACTTTGGCGCTCCTGTATTCTACTGGAGGCTTGCCAGTGGGGACGACTTCGAGGCCTTGAACAGGAAGGATTTTATCCCCTGGTTCTTGTATAGCCGTTTTCCCACCAGCCACGGAAGAAACGTCGTGGTCGAGGTCATGTGAAAGCTGCCCGCGCATGACGTTAGCGAAGCGGCTAGTCGTCGGGAGGCTAGAACTGTAGCCTGTCAGCGCGAATCGATAGCAGAGTAACAAGTCAAATATGATTCAAGAACAAACGACGAGAAGTCGCTGGAAGCACTAATCATTAAGTTGCGCTGGGATGCGAGGCCCTAGTAGAGCACAAATGGTTGCTGATTCAACTTCACCTCCTGATCTCTGAGCAATGGTTGGTCTGACTCGCTCAGCAGTCTGCTCGTCCTCTTCAGGCGAGTCTGAAGGTTTCTGACTGTCTCCACCGCGCTCGCTCGAGTCCAGAACCATACCAGAAAACTCTTGGTGAAGGATCTCGCTCCGATCAGCACCATCGTCACCGTCATCGTGAAATTTCGGTCCCACCTGATCCAGCTTGAAAAACTCGCCAGATGAATCTCCTTTGGCTTCAGAAAAGCTGAGCGAGTCCCCAGTATCACCCTGCATGAAATAGAAAATTCCATTCTCAATAAACAGTTGCGTGACTAAATAGGAAGCAATACCCTCCGGGCAAACGTGAAAGTGCGATTGAACACGCCGATGAGTCTCTGTCAAATACGCATGGAAATCTGTGGATTATCCTCGCGACAAGAGTCACAATTCATGCACACGGTCCTTGGCAAGAAACGAAAACAGTCCACAGGTTCTCAGACATAGCGCACCGCAGCAGATGGATCGGCGACCGCGAAGTCGTCTTCCACTTTCGTAAATCCAGGAGGAGCGTTTTCTTCTCCTTTGAGCCCGAACACAGTAACCAGAGGACGGAATTCCGTCTCTTCAAGGGCGCGGACGGGTAGATCCTCGCTGTAGTACCCGGCCTTCAGCCACTCCATCAGCTGGCTTGCTGAGAACGGCCCTGTGTGGATGAGGGGAGCTATTGTCAGTAACATGTAATGTGATTCTATTCATGTCTCCTATTCGGCCCAGAATCTGCAACGTACCTTGGACAATCATTTGAGGGTCTCGATATTGCCATATCTTCTGCTGATCATCAAGATCCTTGCTCTTCTCCCTTTCCCTATCCTTTTCAGCGGACTGCTTTGTGAACGCCGACAGATCTCTTCGGTTCGTCGGCATTAGAGGAGGCAAGCTCGGAGACGGGGTTGCTGGGGGGGAAGTAGGAACTACTGCACAGGAAGACGTAGCAACTGTCTTGAGCAAGTGCTCAAAGCGCATGGGGTTGTTCATCGTTGCTTTTCACTAAACCGTCCGAATCCTACCTTTTGAGCTTCCCCTCCAGTTGATATTGGAATCGGCCGATGATCGCATTCCCCTACTCCAATACGGGGAGGACTTTTCCCCTATTTCACATCAAAACGGGATACAAAAGGTAGAACCTTCTTCTGAGCGTCCAACCGCAGGAGAGCAACTTTTCACATCGTCTGCACAAACAATTGTTGCCGACTAGATTACCAATACTTTGAGAAGTACCCGATCCAGTACTCTTCCTATTCTGCAGTCCCCCGTGTACAGTCGGCGATCCTCCTTGTCCGAACACGGATAATCCCCGTCTTTGGTTAGCTGCTGGGCTGTTTATAACATGCTCGCCTTGATTTGGTTTGTCAAACGGTGTCAATCGCAGCTTCTCCACGCGCGGAGTAGCATGCTGCTCTTGTTCACCATCGCCCCTCAGATTCATAGGCACGAGAGGGTCCTTCAATGTTACGCCCGGGTGTTCTTGCATACCACGGGGTACCACGGGGTACGAGCGGTAGACAGAAAGAATCTCGGCTTTCGAAAATCGCAGCTTGACCTTCCTGTTGTGAGCCTCAACCTGCGGTGTCTCGTCCACAGCTACAGCGCTGCCGGATAGACCAGTTTTCCTAGTCAGGGGCATCCAGCCAGGCCCCAATTTTACTCCGTCCATATTTTTCGACATCATAGACGCACAGTCCCTGTTCAGAAAAGCCAAGAGCGGACGCCGCTATCCACGAGCTAAAACGCAACGCTCTAGATTTAAGTCTTCTCCTAGAAACGAAGAAGGATATCTCCTGTTGCAAAAACCTTTGACCTTCGAGGAACGTAACCCCGTTCCTAGCAAAAGCTGCAAAGCTCAGTACCCTCCCTCTTGGCGGATTTCGGACAAACAATTTTATGCTTGAGGTCGCTTCTCAAGCTTGGCACTCACAACACGTGGCTTTAAGGCGGAGGTCCTCTTTCGTCGTGCTTTCTTCTATTCGCTCGTCAATTTCCCCGGAAACCTGGTCTCCTTGCACCCCAACCCTTATGGTGAAAGCTGGTGCCTCCGTAAAACGGCTTCCAGATCTCTTTCCAAAGTCCCTAAACAACCGCTTCAGCATGGCGGTGGTCTAGACGAACCTTTTGTTTTTAAATAAATTTACGATGTGAAAGTGGGGATTCGGATTTCCAGTGCATGGCACAAATGGCATCTTGAGGTGGGAGCACTGGTTTGGTTGAGGGGTTCTCCGCTCGGGAGTAGAAATGTTAGAATTCATTGAATAGACTTCGTAAGCACAAATTTCTGCTAGAAAGTATCTGGTAGTCTCGGTTTCCACCGCCACGACGCGTGAGATTAACTCCAGCGACGGAATTTGTGTTGGAACGCACTAACGGGGTCTGCCAGCAGCGTTGGCTTGTACAAGTGATGCGGGAGCATCATGGCCATGCTCGAGTTGAAACCAGAGGAAAATCGGAGCACGAAAAATGACAAATTCAAATCCGTTTCGATCATGTTCTTTTACCATCTCTGTTCCTTGTTCGCTTGTGCAGACGGTAATGGCAGTACTTCCCTTTCCCACAGCCTTGTTTCACCGCTCGCTCGCAAGCCATCCGATCAAAGCTCTGTGAGCAAACGCTGAGATCGTCTGTTGGACGAAAGACGAGCTTATCATAGCGTTTCTTTGAGAAAATCGAGGCTCAGCTGGACGGCTTTCTTTACGCCTGCTTCCACTTCTGGCTTGGTGGCGTCGCCACGGTTAACCCACCCATGCTGCATGTCGTCAAAGTTGACTACTTTGCATTTGTCCGCAATTTCTGGTTTCGCTTTCAAAGCTGTGATTATTGAACCGCCCTCTCGCACCCAGTCCTTGTCGTTACCGGCGGAACAGAACAACTGGGGAATTGCAACCTTTTCCGCCAAGTCGAGCGCCTCCGAATGCCCGTTGAATACCATATGGTGAAGCTGATAGCTTGGGTGACAGCTGATGGCGGCTTGGAAAATCGCGGTTATCTCTGGGTCTCCGCTTGCCTCAAATACGAGGTATGCACCCCAACAGAAGCCCATCATACCAGCTTTCACAACTCCTTTGTCCAGCAGCAGGGGAACAACGCCCTGTAGTAAGTGGGAACGAAACGAACCGTGAAATCCATAGGTTTTGCACCACCAAGCAAGCTCGTCGGGCATCTTGTGGTTCTCCATGGTATCCCCGCCAGCAAGAGACGGCATCACCACAAAATAGCCTGCGTCGGCCATCTGATCTGCTATTCCTCGACATCTTCCACCAAGATAATGGTAGATGTCTTGAACGATAACTAGACCCTTCTCCGTGGTGGATCCATCCAAAGGTCCGACAACATAAGCGTCTGCCCCGTTGGCCATCTTGACAATCACCCCGCGGAAGCCGGACTCGTTCGACTTCAAGGCGGGCCATGACCCAGATGGGCAGCATCCTTCCGCCATTGCTGTGGAATCTCAAACTGCTTTATTCTCAAAATTTGATATCGAGCTCCCTCTTAACCCCAGGCTGCAGGTCCTTCACTTGCACAGGCAGATTGGTTGCTCTAAGCAGGGTTGGGTTGCAGTTTTGTGCTTGATTTTTTTGTATTGCCCACCAAAGAGCGAGAAAATGATGAAAACGTTTTTTTTAATATTCCCCAGGAAAAAGTGAGAAAACGATTAAAAAGGGGTAGTTTCGGCATGTTTGATATTTTGAGAATATAAATGGGGAGTACATGCGATTCCAAGAGTGCCGTGAGAGATTTGGCGGCTGGGAATCTGTTGTCAAGGGTGTTCCTAGGGAGCCGGAATACGCCCCTAATTTGTTCCTTGCCCTACGTTGGCCAATTAGCTGATCGACAGTGCCTGAGCGAACGAGACCCCCGCGCGCTCCAATCGCTCGTTTTTCGCGAGAACAAGGAAGATTTTGAGGGCTTCGTGCTCCTCAACACGAGAGCTCGATACGCCGGCCAGAGCAACGCCAATCATGCGTGTAGTAGTGAACCCCTTGCCGGATTGCAAAAGAACTCGCTGCTTGCAACTCGATTATTTTGACCATCACGTTCACATCATCGCACACCGGACTAGCCTGCAACTGGTCCGTGACGCAGTGCACGCAGGCGCATTCCATCCCACTCCCGGCACCCTCCCTCCCGACGAACGAATCCACGCGGTCAAGCTCTCTGCGACCACTTGAGTATGCGGATGAAATTCCGCCATCGGCCCGAGGACCCCCCCCCGGGCAGCACTGATCCATGAACGCTTTACGAAAGGACTCCCTAGTAGAGCCCGTCAAGAGTGAAGAAGGAAGCTTTCTATTCGTTAAAAAGCCCCTAACGGGCTGTGTGGCTACGGTCTATTAGAGGGAGGACCTCATAGTTCACTTCGCCAATTCGCCGCGCCTGGGTAGCCAGTAGTGCATTCCCCTTCCATAGGGATCGATTGAGCGTCGCCCGTGCTTCAGTGATTTGTGTGGATGCATGCTGCAAGTGCATAGTCACCCCTTTCAAGAATTCATCAGCTTGCTTCCCCATCCTCCCGAACGTGTCCCCGTGGAACGGCAAGAAGATGTCGTCGTTGCGACCTTCGATCGCGTCCCGGTATTTCCACTCTTTGAACTACTCTGCCTTGTGAACGTACCCTGTCTCGAAGGACGCATTATGTAGGTAGGTCTTTTGAAGCGAAGAGGTCACTTTCTCGTCGATCACGTACAGTTTCCCAGTCCGAGGGTGTCGAGCTAGAGTGTCTGGCCCGGGTAACCCCGTAGCCTTTATTCGGCAGCTAACTACTGCAGCGCAACATATCTCACTCAAGGCGCTCCAAACATAACCCAAAACCCCTGTCCAGCGATCTCATCTAAAAGCTCAAGTCTATCTTAAGGAAATGCCGGGAGATCATCGCAATCTTTCCCTATCGCATGCATGACAGGCTGAGCATTAAGTTGCAACAGAATTCGGTTCAACTGCGCTCTCACAGTGTATAGGTGTTCTTCTCGATCACGAAGGCGCGTAGTCGCTGCCTGAAGGAATTCCACCCCGCCTTACCCAGCCTTTCGTACGTCTCTAGCACGAAAGGGACCAAGATCACATCTCGTGAATCAGCCGCCAACACGTCAGCATAGTGCTGCCTCTTATCCCGTTCTGCTTTTCCAGCAGCAAACCCATTGTTCTAACTAGTCTGTCGTAATAGCCGCCTCTGCAGCGGTGATGTGACCATCACATCAACAGCATACACTCGATCACTAGTCGGGTGCCGTCCAACTATACCCTGTCGAATCCCAGAACGCCCCAAAAAACCCTGATGCTCCACACCCATCTCCGTGAATGACCACAGGTTCAGCCATCTGCTCAGTTCTTCCTTCAGCTCATCATGTCGTTTAGTGCTCATCCTAGACGACGTCCAGCAGTGGTGCAGCCGCTGGATTCCACGAACGTCGTGTGGTTGCCCGCATACAGTACAGGGAAACGCCCAGCCAAGCGCAGGTAAAAGGCAGCCCCGAGAGCCTTCGAATGCTCCACATGATTTCTGAGGGCTTTAGCTTCCTCGGGCCAGTTGTGGGGAAGTCTCGCAACCACACCCCGCTCCCAGATCCGGCTGCCGACCGGATTCGTGCTCGATCAATGTCTCCTCGCGTCAGATCTCCCGCTAGTTCCTCAAAATTACGTCGGTGACTCTCCTTTGGGAATTTTTGTGGTATGGTACCGACTACCTCGAGGAGCTTCAGGCTCTTCTGCTGTTCTTGTAGCGGAGTCCTCAAGCCTCTGCCACTCGGCGAGCTTTCGGTTTCAAAAGCTCCGTTGGCGACAGACGACGTTGAACGGCCTGGCTAGCCGCCACTGGTTGTAGGTGCAAATCGTTTATAGTGTGTTGCAGGGTGAGATGACTGATTCTTTCTCCTTGGGAGGCCAGTAGACAGTCGTCAAGAAGGCGACCGAGGGAAGGTGAGCATGGCACGTTCTCACTGATCGAGAGTATCCAACCAGCACGAAAGGCTATGGGTTGCACGCGAGACCTTGTCGCGACTCCCAGTCCTCCCCAGCTGCACGGTAGCCGAATCAACCGCTTCACCGTGTCCGCCTCAGCCTCCGTCAACCCCTGCTGTAGGCGAAGCCATGTCATCGTGCACAGATGCAATCGTGAGTTCCGGGAACTTGGCCCTTAAACAACGCGGGAAAGGAGAAAGTGCGAGCGGTTGTAATACAGGCCCGAGTGGATCGCCCTTTTGCACTCCAGTGAGCGCAGGCAAGTGCAGGCGATCCTTGGTGCCTGCACTTACCGCAATGTTGCAATCCTAACTGGAGAGGACTGTCATCAGGTGCCGTTCCATGGGTGAATTGGAATATCGGGTGTAGCCCTGGAAAGAGGACTGCCGTAATTTTCTCCGAGATGCGCCGGTCAATACGATTGAAGGCGTTGGCCAAGTTAAGTTTGAGTGGCACGTGTGAGGGTTGATAGAAGAGATGTGCTTGTACTGCGCGTAACGCCTGCAAGCCAATTCTGAGAGAGATGCCAGGCTGTGTTCAGATCCCAAAGAGTCCTTCAACGTCTCCGAGACACCTCGTAACAGCCACCTGGCAACGATTAGTTGCCAAGTGGCTGTTACGCAGTGCTTCACGAATCCCGATCAGCCTTACTCAAATAGGTCCTGGTGCCTCGTTTTCCTGGTGCCTCACTGCCGACTTCCAGGTTTCCTTGTGGCTTCACAAAGGGGATAAGTCTGTTGCTTCGGAGCCCTAGTCGCAGCATAGGAGAAAAACTGATGGATTGCTTGTTAGGCTACGTAGAAACCGCACCAGCACAGGTTTCGTCCGTGGTAGTTTCGCCTGTAGATATTCGGCTGTATTCGGCTAGGAGGCCACTAGGTCCGGGGCAGGTGTAGCAAGGCATTCGCGAGATCACAGACAAGAAAGATTCGTCGCTTCTCCCCCTGTTTCCATACTCAGGGAGGACTTGCTCGCGCTTCCTCGAGAATGCGCTGGAGTTCTGACACTATGTCAAGATGTGTGGGTGTGCCTACTGCTTCCAGGAACAGCTCTTCGAGCGCGGTCCAAGTATTAGCGGTCTGCGGTGCTATGCCGGTGGTGGCTTGCAGGTAGAGGCGGTCTTTCCGCCGAAGTGACCTTCCTGATGTTTGGGGCTAACATAGTCCCAGAGGGGGATGGTTAGGTATTATATCTGTGCGAGTTTCTTGTACCCCGCTCTGCGGTCTTCTAAGCCTATCGTGTTTTGCTCATGAAAGTTTTTACTTGTTTTCAACTATTGCAAAAGCAAGAGGAAGACATTGGGAGTCAATCGCCATCCGCAGATTCCGTAATCCAGTTGTCAAAAAATGGAAGCTGCGGTTTTGGTTTTGGAACAGTCATATGCTAACAGCTAGAATCTACCAGGCATATTCAGTACTGCATTTACAGTCGTACGCATTCCGCCCATTGAGTTGTACTCAATTGCCATTATCGCGTCGATATATCCAGTTTCCGCCGTACTTTCTTCAGCAGCGTCATCAACCCACGGGCAGAGCTGAGTTGACGTGCAGATAAGTGGAGTAACGTTCCTTGTGCGCACAATTGTAGGATCTTCGCTACCGGGTGCGAAGACTAGGTAGGAGTACAGAAGATGCACATGCTCCCCAACCAATCCACCCGGCCCAGCAAATGTTCCTGCCAGTGTCAAATCGCCATCAACTACCCAACCACCCCACATGGCATTCGCATATGGACAAGAGATAGCTTGCATACTGTCTGCAACTACGTGCATGGTGAAGTTCATGAAATACGGAGCCACGAACGCACCACTGTTTTGGTCGATGTACACTCCAGGCATCTCTTCGTTCTCAACAAGGTCAAGATCCACTCCAAACCGTGTCAGAAACCAAGAAACAGCTTCGTCTTTGCTCTGCTTAACCTCCGCCTCGCCCCAGTGCATCGCGTCCTCAAAGAAGTGCATATGTGGGTCAACGACAATTGACTCACCCTGCGCACTCTCAGGACCATGGTCTGAGACCTGAATTTCTTCACCCCACTGCCCATGCAGCGTGATTGTCCTGTTAACACAAGGCTCATCATCTTCGTGGTCGTGATCGTGGTCGTGATCGTGGTCGTGATCGTGGTCGTGGTCATGGTCGTCATCGTGGTCGTGATCGTGGTCGTGATCGTGATCGTGGTCACAAGGCTCATCATCTTCGTGATCGTGGTCGTGATCGTGGTCGTGATCAGACTGGGCGGCCGTAACATCCATCCTAGCAGCATCTGCGATGCCCGATCTTCCACTTTTAAAGAGATTCTTCTGCCCTCCCGTCTCTTCCACCAATTTCATCACGGAACCAACATCACCAACCCTTATGCCTTCCTTGCGGATTCTTGGCATATTCGCCGAGGCAAGACTCACAACAGCCACCATGGCCACAAGAAGTACTTGGTAGACTTTCATCCTGCAGTTTACCTTCGCCTACAACTACGTAGACTCTTCCGAATTCCTTAGAATCTTCTGAATTCCTTAGACTCTTCCGAACTTTTAGTCTGCTCACCCAGCACTTCTTCCAGCATTCCGGAATGTTTTCCTCTTTAAGTACTTACGAAGTCAAACTTCAGTGAGAAGTTTCCGCACGAGCCCAACACGACCAGAACAGCTGTTTAAGCTGACCCTCTGAGATATCCTATCACCCTTGCAAAGGATCTACTGCGATCAGAAATCAGTGCCACCAGTTGTAATCCAGCTACCTCCTACAGCAGTCAACAGTGTCAACACAGTGACTCACATGCAAATCGATTCGTCCAGACTCCTCTGCGATATCCTATTCCCCAAGTCAATAGTGTCAACGCAGTGACTCAAATGCAAATCGATTCGTCCAGACCCCTCTGAGATATACTATCACCCTTGCAAAGGATCTACTGCGATCAGAAATCAGTGCCACCAGTTGTAATCCAGCTACCCCCTACAGCAGTCAACAGTGTCAACACAGTGACTCACATGCAAATCGATTCGTCCAGACCCCTCTGAGATATCCCATCCCCCTTGCAAAGGATCTACTGCGATCAGAAATCAGTGCCAACAGTTGTAATCCAGCTAACCCCTTCAGCGGTCAACAGTGTCAAAACAGTGACTCACATACATATCGATTTGTCCAGGCCCTCCGAGCTCGATGAAAACCCCAACATGCACATCGAACTCGTATTCCAACATATTCCTTCAGCGACAGTTGTTTTTCCTTAGCCAACGGCCGGCAGCAATGCTTAGGTTAACCACAACCAAAACCTAAGCATTGCTGCTGGGCGCTGGTCCCGGAAAAACCGAAAACAAAAAAAAGGAATAATGGACGTTGTGAGCAGCACAGAGTCCGCAGCAGTTGAAGAATTTGCTTAGTCGTAGTTGCAGGACATGGAGGGAGTTGTTGTGGCAGTAGGCAACAAGGAGGGAAGATCAATCGTAAAAAAAAAAAAATCCGGAGTGAGCAAACGACCCACAAAAGTCAACTCTCCGGCCTGGTAACTAAAAAAATATGAAGATTCGGGGGCTTGCCCGATAGATCTAATCAACCCAAAGGTTTCGCTTAGACATTGATGTTTCCTCCTTTTTGGCTAAATTTGCCAGGGCGTTGTCCTAGGCATCATTCGTGCCTTCGGCACGGGCTCATCGCGTGGTACTTCTGTTCATTGAATATGGAATTCCATATTGGTTTTATACATCCCGTTGGTTCTGCCTGGGGAGTTGAGCGTGAACGCCCTGACCGTCTCTCCTCGTTTACCCGTTTGAGTTTCTTGCTGTGCGTGTGACCGCTGCTTTGATATTGGAGGCGTGTTTTCTTTGCCGCCGGGAGTCTTTTTCCCCCTGAGATTTTTCTCTTTCCAGTCTCCGATTACCAATTCATTCATTCATTCAACATGCAAATCAAGCTCGTATCCCCACGTGTTCGTGCATAGCTGAGCCTCAGTCGTTACTTGGCCGCTGCGGGAGAGCGCCGTGCATTTGCAGCTAGCAGTGTTAGACGTTGCAAAAAGTGCTGTCTTCCGTACGCATTCGTACTTCCGTTGGTTTACGTGGCTTGGGGAGTTGTTCCGCGAACGCCCTGACCGTCTCTCCTCCTTCATTACCCTGTTCAAGTTTCTTGTTGTGCCATATGAACGATTCTTTGATGTTGCATGGAGGGGTGCGATCATCGCCGAGCGTAATCTTTTGCCGTCGGGATTCTTTCCTTTCAGTCTCCGATAAACCAATTCATTCATTTGTTCAATATATTCACATCTAACTCGTATCCCAGAGTCTTCCTGCGTAGCCTGAACCGAACAACAGTTGTTGCTCCATTGCCGCCGAGATTTCTTCAACAAAAACGCTTCATTGCTAGGGGGATATTGGTTTTCCTGCTTCTGCGGATCAGCGCTGTTCAGCAGATGGGGGACTCCAATTTCATGCAGCACTCTCGTGAGCATTTTACACTTTTTTCTACTCTTCTTACACTTTTCTTCGCTATATCTAAGGTCATTGATCCTAAAATTATCCGTTTTTGTATACCACTCGAAAAGCCCGGTCAGAGTATATGAGATATTCGGGGGTTCTCACCCCACTCGCAACCCCTGTATACAGCGGTTTCTGAGCTTTTCTTAGAGCATTTTGCTCAGTTTAGAGCGTTTTACACCTTTTACACTTTGCACACTCGTAGTTTTTTATGTGGTACCACTCCAGGGGGGGGTCCCGCCCCGTGCGAGGTTGGCTGCCAGTATGCGCAGGTCTGGGGCAGGATGCGGATCTCGCCTGGTCTTGTTGCGGGATTTGCCGACGCCCCCGACCGAGAAGTATGCCAGTCGTTTGGGGCAGTCTCGTTTAACGTGTCCTATCTCTCGACACAGGTAGCAGGTTGGCGGCGCTCCCATGCTTCGAGTGTGTGGTCGACGCGGTGACGTTGTGCGGGTCTTGCTTCTTGGTGGATCCGAGGATCCCTTCGTCGCTTCCTTCGGCATCTCGTGGGCACCCGCCATGCTTAATGCGATGGCTTTCGCTTCTTCATAGGTCTTGGGTCGACCATAATAGACGAAGTCTCGCTCACGACCAGTCAAGCCCGCCTTAAAACGCTCAAGCTTTTCAGAGTCGCTGATGAACTCGCCCAACTGCATGAAAAGTTCATCGAGATAGTCGACATAACGGGTGACATCGGGGCCGCGTTGTCGAGCGTTGCCTTATATAGTCTCGGTTACTGTAAACTAAGACATACCTGACAGTAAAGTAGAAGCGAGTGGATGCTAAAACATTAACGTCAAGAAGAGAGTGGATCCTAAACTAGGTACCTGACACTAAAACATAGACGGATTACACAGCTGTCAGGGGAGGTTCTCATCTCACACATAGTTGTAGGCGGGACACGTGGCGCTCCGATAGTGGCGTAGATCGGCGGGTAATTGGCGGGATCCGCAGTGATTGGTGCCAGGACAGTTGGCAGTGGATTATTCAGCATAGGGTGCTCCGCACGCCAATCACGGCGCGGATCGGATTCCGGTCCGGAAGAATGCGCAGCAAATTCAAACTCGGCCCTATCGCGCGCGAACCGATTTTGAAATATTCCTGTCCCTTGCTGGGCACCCGGGGAACTGTTGTATGTGCTTTGGCCTAGGTTCCGCAGGCCCTCCGTGACCCTCTGCAGGTCCGAGCGAGTAGGAGATCGGATGAAGAGATTCTCCACCGCCTCGAAAACTTGCTCCCCACGGATCTGAGAACTCCCGTCTCAAGATAGCACCGGGCAAACGGTGCACACCGCTAGAGCAATCCCCGGACGACGCCTGGCTCAGAAGGCTCCTCGAGCACCTCAGGAAGACAGTTGCTTGGCTCCGGTGTTCACGTGCCTCGCCAGGGATCCCGCTGCTACTATCCGCCACATCCAGAAAAGCCCGCGTGCCAGGCTCCCCAATACCCACCCCGCTCGGGGGGGGGATCACCATCCACCTCCAAAATGTCCTTCGATGATGATGATCCGTTTATTCAGAGGCTGTCCTTCCGCGGACTAAGACACAGTCTTAGCAACAAACTTTTGGCAAAGAAAAACCCAAAACTGATCACACAAACACCATGATGATCCGTTTATTCAGAGGCTGTCCTTCCGCGGACTAAGACACAGTCTTAGCAACAAACTTTTGGCAAAGAAAAACCCAAAACTGATCACACAAAACACCAGAAATTCTGTCCAGCAGTGCACCTGGGGTTTTACTGTAAAACTAACAACCCCGGATGGGTGTTCTACGTGCAGTTGCCAGGGGGTTGCCGCAACCCCCCTGGCCCGGATTCCAGATGTGCATTGTGCGGGGCCAATGTGCCTTGGGGTGATTATGGTGCGCATTTGTTGGCGTCTTGTGTGGAGGAGGTTCAAGGGGCCCGGACCAGACGCCATACTCGGCTCAACCGCTTGCTTTTCCGCTACCTTCCTTCTCAATCGCTCGGTACGGACCGAGAAGTGGAGTATGAGGTCTCTCTGGCGGTGGCATCAGAAATTGCTGACGAGAGTGAAGCCCCAGCGGTACTGCGGGTGGCGGATCTCGTTGTGTCTGACCTAAGCGCGCGTCGCAGTGAGTACGTTGACCTCTCCATCCTTTGTCGTCAGGCGACCAGGTACCTGCCTGCGTCCGCTCGGCGTCGAGGAGCTGCAACTCGGCATGTGAAAGGATCGCAGTACGCGGCAGGCATGTCAAACCCTACTTTTAGCGATTCGACGGTGACATACGGGTTTGTCCGCCTCATTATTGAATGCTTTTGCTTGATAGATAGTGTAGGTTCTCGCTGGCTGCGGGGTCTCATTCGCAACGACGTAGGGCGTCTAGATAGTCTGCTCACGGAGCTTTCTTTAACCCTGTGGCGCTCAAATGCTGCTTTGTTTGTAGGCGCGTGTCATCAGCGTCTTGTCTCTCGCTTCTCAGGGTAGTTTAGCCTCTGAATAAACGTGATGGTGATGATGTCACATTCGGGGACGGGAAGGAATACCAAGACCCTCATCCAGGTGGGTACGGTGGAACTGGACACACATGGGGGAGACACCCTCTGTTTGGCTGACACAATTTACCTCCCCGGAGGTGCGCTCAACGTAATCATCCTCAGGCGACTTATGGAAAAAGGCTTTGGAGTTAGATCCATAGGTATTAGAGATTCAGTAGTAAGAACAGCTCATGTAGATATTTTTAAAGCTACATGCACTTCTGGTCTTTACTAGAAATCAGTTCGTGAGCAGAACGGTAGCGGTAGCGAGGAGAGACGACAGGAAAACGGATTGTATGGGATGGCACAGACGTTTGGGTCATCCAGGGGCGGGTGCGATCAGGCAACTGAAAAAGGACGGAGTCGTGGAAGTGAACGGCCCGGTACCCCCAAAGTTCGAGTGCTCCAACTGTGAACAAGCAAGGATGACTACAACTGGTGGTTGGGGATCACTCCGGAAGTCGGAGAGCTTCGGCGAGTGTCTACATTGTGACCTTGCTGGGCCCCTGCTGGATGGGAGAGGAGGTGTCAAAGACATTGGTCTATTCCGAGATGAACCTACGGGTTTGGGGCATACGCGCTGGAGCACAAGAGCTTAATTTATGAAGCTTTCCGCGAACGTTTCATGCTACTACGAACGCAGCATAAGGCGGAAGTAAAGGGTTAAAGAGCGATAACGCTCTGGAACATACAAGAGTATGAAGTCGTTGCTCGGAGACGTAGGGATGGAATGGGATCCCTGCGAGCCAGACACTCCCTCTGGCAATGGGATGGCGGAGCGGATGGTGCTCGCCGTCAAGCTCGACAGCGGACTGCCAGACAACTTGTGGCCTTAAGTATTGCCCACGGTCTTCAAAGGAATCAAAACACGCCGCGGAAGTTCCTAGGTGGAAAGAGCCTGGAGGAACGCGTTAGACGCGTGCCAAACAGCACAACATGTACCCATTCGGCAGTCGGATAACTTACAAGCTGACGGGACCAGGAAAGATGCGCAAGTTGCAGACCAAGAGGGGCACTGGGATTCTCATGGATGTTAAAGATTCCCACGCGAGAATGATCCATACTACAGGCCTTTCTTTAGCCGACAGAGGTAGTCGGCCTTGCAAGGCTCCTCCAAACCTCTTGGTTGCAACATGTAGAGCTCGTCCTCCAGATCCGCATTCAGTTACGCCGTCTTAACATCTTCTTGCTTCACCTCCAGGTCCTCCCTTGCTGCTATAGTCAGCAGCATTCGGATACTGGACAAATCTACCGTTGGAGCGAAAACTTCCTCTTAGTCCACTCCTCACCGCTGCCGGAATTCTCGAGCGACGAGTCGATCTTTGAGACGCTGTACTGACGCGTCGCTGTTCTTCTTGACCTTCAGGATTAGTCGAGAGCACAGAATCTTCGCAGATCGTGGTACTATATCCCTGTGAACCAGATCCCACGCTGGTTTGACCGCAGCGATCCAATTTCTTCTGCTGCCGCCCGCCTCCAGTCTTCGGCGTACTCGCTCTCGACTACTTCACTGCAGGACTCCGGATCCGGTACATCGTAAAGCGAATCTCCCTTTCGCATAAGATTGATGGATGTCTCCTTCATAGTAGCACGCTGACTATTCGCTATTCGCTCTGAATAAACGGAGGACTATTCGTCCTCCTCAGATCCATGCCCTTCGCAAGGAAGACATCCTCCGACACTCGCCAGTGTCGGGACTGGCGAGTGTCGGGATTGTCGAAAGTCGGTTGCCAGTGTATCGTAGAGAGAACTTCCCCTATGGCACAAGGGCGAGGGGGAGTGCTGGACGGTGATGATATTAGCTAGGGTAGTATATCCGGTGGATGGATACTATACTGTAGATCTGAGGTAGAATCATTGAGTGCATCACAATAGGCCGCAATGCATTGGCAGACGTTGATTAATTAGGCCCAAGTGGTGGGGCTTCCGGGCAGGGAAACAGTAAAAGAAGGTACCGAAGTTTGGGGAAATACGACGGAGGTCGATTTGGTGGTTTTACTGGGCTTTACTAGCATAGCCTGAAGGTTAAGAGGTTTTACTAACATAGCCTGATGCGCTGAAAGGAAACTAGGGACTAGGAAGAAGAGCATGTAAGCCCTGGTGTTACGTTAGTCTGGACTCGCGCCGGGACTACGTTGTACACCAAATGGCACTCGGGTGTTTGCGGAAGAACAATGTCGAGCTATTCAAACGCGACATGCGAACCTGGTCAAATCGATTCAGCGACTCCCCGATGCTGAACTCCAAGTCAAGCTGGCCCTCTTTCGGTACTGCGCAGGCCCAAGGCTCGATTATCATACACGTGGGCTGGCGTACCCTATTGGACGTACCGTTGCCCGCGAGGCGGACGCGATCACCCTCTCGGAGCTTGAAGGCTTGTGTGGGGGCCTATGTCAACACCAGGATATCACCGCACGTGAGGCTGCAGCGGTTGAGAAACAGATTCGACTCCCGTGTCGATGGGGAGGACTTGGCTTTGCCACGCGCACGAGAATTCAACCAGTTGCCTTCCATGCAGGATGGAAACACAGCCTGCAAGAGAACACCACTGAATCACGCTACCTCGAACGGCTTTCCCAGGAGTGTATTGCGGCAGCACAAGGAGAATCGCTGCCACGGGTGCGACTTGGATGGACAACCGATGGACTTGCTTGGCAACTGGTGGAGGCAAGTCGCGCAATTAGACGACGTTTGCCAGCGACGACCAGTGCACGGATCCAGAGGCTGGCCGATTGGCAACCGCTGGAGGACTCGGCGGAAGGCACAGCGGAAGACAGAGCAGGTACCCAAAGGTTTGACGGTCCGATCCAAAAAACGCTCTCTCGAGAGTGTCACCGACAAGCCTATGAGGAGCTTACTGGAGATTCAACACTGGACGACCTAGACCGGGCGAGGATCCGATCGGCATCTGGAACGGGGTGCGGGGTCTGGCTACGCGACTGTCCTAGTACAGGGCCGCGGCAGTTGACGCGAAATGAGATGTTGTGGAGAATGCGGATGCTTCTAGGGCTACCACTACAAGGACTAGGGCGGTCACACACGTGCACAGTCTGCGAGCAACCACACGATGTGCGTGGGATCCAGCGGCTGCACCACTGCAGGACCTCATCAGGGATGCGATCCAAGAGGCACGACGAGCTAAAGGTGGAATTGAGTCGATGGTTACACCTATGGAGTTTCACGGAGATACAAGTAGAGCCTGAGGGGTTCTTTGCTGGGTCTGGAATTCGCCCAGACATCGTTGCACGACACCCGACGAGCGGATGCGTGTACGTGGTGGATGTGATGGTCACATCGCCACTTCAAAGACATCAGTTGAGACATACGAGCTGGAACTGCGGGTATGCTGCGAAACTGGCCGAACAAGCGAAGGCGTTGCATTATAAGGATTTGCTGAGGGGGCAAAACCGAGATGTGGTTCTTGTGCCGTTCATTTTTGAGACATTTGGTCGAATGGGCCAGGCAAGCCTTGAATTCTTCGAACGGCGAGCGCGCACCTGCATGATCGTGATTCCCATCTATCGTCGGTGAGGGGTCAACTAAACCGCATTTTGTGGCAGCACAATGCTGCGCTAGTTGAGCACGGGATCGAGAAAGATCGCGCAGATTGACCGATATTTCCCCTAAGTAGAATGTAGATGAGACTCCTGGACAGAGAGTCCAGGTTTGGTTAGTGCGTACGTAGTGATCGTGTGACGCGCTACAATAGGTAGCTGCCCAATAAAGGCTACGGGGGTACGTTAGTCTGGGGTAGAGGATTAAGCGGCGGTGATATAAGTCTGGTGTTACGCTAGTCTGGGGTCTGGGGTTAGTCTGGGGTTAGTCTGGGGTGAGTCTGGGGTAAAAGCTAAAGTTCGTACGGAAGACAACAACAAAAGTTCGTAAGAAAGTTCGAAGATGATCGTGAGGGAGGTACGCGGGCCGTACCCCGAACCTCTTGTCATTCAGGGCCCGGACCCCTCGGGCACCCGGGAAGTTTTGCAAAGGCACCAGCACCAGTCTGATGGCGACGTGCAGGAGACACCGACGGAACCACAAGCAGGCGATGTTCAAGCAAGAACGCGGACCGAGTCTGCAGCCGCAACCGACCCGGCAGCCACATTCTTGCATCAACTGCGTAGCTTCGACAGATGCTACCAGGACCTGGGCATCGCTGCGTCCGAAATTACAGACTTCTACAAAGCCGTTTTTCAACTGTACTCGAGGGTCAACAGCTCGCAAGAGCTGCAAGGTGTCACCGGACGCCTTACGGAGTTGTCCCGGAAACCGGGTATGTGGGAAGGTGGAGCCGCTACTACGAATTCTGCACCATCTCCGCATGATCTCCCGCGAGATCTCCCGCGACAGGCCGTAGGCAACCACCTCGGCCCCGAAACCCGTTACCGTAACGGTCGTCTGCCAGGAAGTTATGCCGTCCATGATTTAGGAACCCGGCTCCCTGCGCCCCAGGGAGGGACAGGTGTCCGGGATCTAGGACACTATGCGGAGACATTCGCAGCCATCGGGGAGGGCCCTACAAGGCCAACCTTCGCCGATTTCGCAGCATAAAAAGAACCAGCGAGAGGAGGAGATGCTCGTTCCAGAACTTGTGGACGCCCTGGACCCCAGACCCAACAGGCTGCCCTACGGCAACTGCACGCTACGGTCGGGGGGTCTGGCTGGGGACCCGATGTTGCTCCAGTCCTCGCGACGCTACGGAATGTCCGACCCCCAAGGCTGGATGAGGTGGCCTCTGCGGACTTTGCAACGGTTCTTTGCAGAGCACTGGGTATGCCAAGCTCTAATGTGGTGCATGTGGACTTTATTGCCTCCCATGCCTGCCTGCTGTGCCATCCAGACGCAATTCCGATTCTCCAAAGTGCCATCTCCCGAGGAGTTTTCCGGACTGGGATATTCGGATCCTTCACACAACGACACGCCGATAGACAAGTAAGCCTTTACACTGGCCAGGCGCTGGACCCAGACAACCTTCTGGGTTACCTCGAACGTCAGACCATCGCTCCCGGGGATATCGCTGCCCACACGCTGAAGCGGGCCATCGAGCAGCTTGTCCGCATTCGTTCGAGGATCCGCAGGCGACAACTCTCCTTCCACGCTCTCGCAGCGCTCTACGAGTTTCTTGAGGCACGACTAGAGCTCCTAAAAGGCAGACAACATCCGCCTGAGGTACCCGGGGAATGCGCGGAACCCCCTGGGCCTGCAGCCGCTTCGAACGCAGACCCTGAAGCCTCGTCCCTTCCAGGGGATGTACAGGCAGACCGTGGGACAGTTGACGCCCAGGTTGAGACTAGCGCGACTTCCCAAGTACCTGAGAACGCAGCACACGAGGACAATCCCCATGCGGAGCTCCTCTGCAACCTTCCGGAGCCACCTCAACAGAAGCGCTCGCGAGTATCCGCCGATGGAACCGGACCGGATACTGAGATGACTCCGGCAGCCGTGGAGACTCCACCGGATACCACTGTGACACAGGTTGCCCTTGACGGCAACCATCACGCGATGGACACGCAGGAGAGCCAGGAAAACCCAGCGCAATAATGCCGAGCAGACGTAGGAATCAAACGACGCCGCGACGAGCCTCTGTTCTTCTCGGATCGTCAAGACTGGATCAGGCGGTGGAGCGTCTTCGTCGACGACGTCACGGAAGGAGGCAGGCAGTGGACGCGCCTTATACACAGCCCGGTTCCCACACGGCGATTTGTGCCACGCGCCCAGGTTCAAACATGGAGCTGCCTCTTCCGTGCTGCATTAGAGCTCTCTATGGACAGCACCGCACCAACAAACGCCAGCCTGCTTCTTGTCGGACTTCCAGGCCTGGTCCTTGGACACTCTGCACTTGATGTTGGCATGCAGGTATCGCATGTGCTTGAAGGAAATTCTCTACGGTCTGGAGCGCTCTAGAGGACAAGGCGTCTATGCTGTCGCATACTACCGCACCGCAAGGAGCTGAAGCGGTTCGACGCAAACATCTCGGGCGCCACAAGCGAGCGCTGAAACTAGCACACCTTGGCCGCCTTTCAGATGCAGCTCGGAGCCTACAGGCCACCGAAATGGCACCTTTTACCGCGGCTACGTGGAGACAACTACAAGCGCTCTTTCCAAACCCGGCGGAAGGTGACTCACCAGACGAGATTGCACACGCCCTGCAATCTTTGCTCGCTCTGAATACCGAAACACTAAAGCGGCGGTGGGATTCAAGAAAAGCTGCCGACGAGGGCCTCATGTCGATCGCGGCACGTCTTCCTCAGGGCAAGAGCCCAGGTCCTAGCGGTCTCCGAGCGGAACACCTCCAAGGTGCAACTCAACCGACGCAAGTGGCGTTGATTCGTGTATTGCGACAACTGGCGACCGCTCCTGAGAAATTTTCCCCGGCTCTGACCCGCGCCCTTCGCAGTAGTCGACTCCTGCCGTTCGCGAAGCCTAACAAGGGTTCAGTGCCGCAGGAGCATCCCGGAGTTCGCCCTATCGGAGTACCAGAAGTTTTGCGCAAGGTAGCAACGCAATAGACTCTTCACGCGGTTATGGACAGGGTGCGTGAGCTCCTGGTGCCCTTACAACTGGGTATTGGAGTAAGTGGCGGGTGCGAACGCTCACTTCACGCGATCCAGGCCCATTTGTCATGCGAACCCGATTCGGTGGTCCTTCGGCCGGTGGTCCTTCGGCTAGACTTAGAGAATGCCTTTAATCGCATCGACCGACGCCTTGCCAAGCAACTGGTGGACAAACACTTGCCGGAGCTTGCACCAGTATATAGACTTGGCTATGGAAGCGACAACGCGGACTCACCGACGCTCTGTGGCTGGCGATCTTCCCCGGGACAGAACGAAACCGACACCTCTCGCCTGACTCTCCAAGCAACTACAGGAGTCCAACAGGGAGATCCACTGGGGCCGGTGCTACATGCACTATCCCTGGCGCCCTTTCTAAGAGCGTTGCGAGCCAAGTTCCCCAACGAAACGATTGTTGCTATCCACGACGATATCACGATTGTCGGGTCGCTACAAGCCGTGAAGGCGTCCCTGGCATGGGCAAAAACTGTGCTCCCCTCTCTTGGAGCACGCCTGCAACTCGGCAAGTGCACTGTGTACGGGCGAACACTGACTACCACGCGAGTGGTCAACCATGAGATTCCTGGAGTGCAAGTGACCAGAGACGGAGTCACCATCCACTCGATACCGATAGGCAGCCGAGAATATATCGAACAGGAGTGCCGGGGGTTGCAAAATAAGCATGAGAAACTCTTTGATGAAATTGCCAAGCTCCCACAACCGGAGCTTACCACGCAAATTGTCCTCTTCAGGTTCTGTGCAGAAACGCGACTAGACTATGTGCTACGATGCCTCGCATACGAGTTTGGAAGAAATCTGGCACGCGAGGCCGACGTGATGACCAGATATCACCTGGAAATTCTATTCGGCGGCCTCGCTACGACAGCTGTAGAGGACGAGGACTACGCAGAGCTGATCTCGGACCAAATCGCTCTGCCCTGCCGCTGGGGAGGTTTGGGTTTCGCTACTCGAA
Source organism: Rhodosorus marinus (assembly GCA_029953675.1). NCBI lineage: Eukaryota > Rhodophyta > Stylonematophyceae > Stylonematales > Stylonemataceae > Rhodosorus > Rhodosorus marinus. The sequence goes on from JAMWBK010000009.1 coordinate 1,815,882, forward strand.
AGCGCGTCCAACCCATCGCGTTTTACTCGTCATGGAGAAACACCTTCCGGAACAATGAAGATGAATGGCCATACCTGACTGAACTAGAGCGGGAGGTTACGGCAGAACGCTCACCAGACACATACGAGCCGATGGATCAACGATGGTCGACTGCACAGCTGGCGGACCAGATCTGTGCATCGTCGCGAGCAATACAACGGAGGCTCGGACCAGAAACCCCGCCGCGGATCTTGGCACTGACTACCCTGCAACAACCGCGAGAAACATCTCTTCGAAGCGCCCCGGGCGAGACTGCAGCTTGGAATAATGGTTCAATACAACAAACCCTCTCTCGAGAGGCACACCATTGTGCATTCCAAACGCTGGTCACCAACCCACGAATCTCCCCTGCAAACCGAGCTCGAATACGGTCTGCCGCGGGATCCGGGTCGGGAGTCTGGCTACGTGAAATACCAACGCTGACACCGAAAAATTGAGTGCGGTTGAGATGCAGGTAAACGTTCGACAACTGCTGGGTCTGCCAATTCCGGGATTGCGGACCACCGAGAAGTGCACTAGTTGCCGGAGTAAACACGGAAGGACTGGGGTACAACGGTTTCATCACTGCCCAACATCAACTGGACTGTGGCAACGTCGGCATGACGAAATCTGCAGAGAGCTGACACGGTGGCTAAGGCGATGGAACTTCATGGACGTAGAGCAAGAACCTGAGGGGTACTTCGAGAACTACGGACTGCGACCTGATATCGTTGCTAGGCATCCGGAGGACCAAACAAAGGTATGCGCTGGATGTGACGGTGGTGTCACCATTACAGGGAAAATATTTGCGGCGGAGCCAAGATGATAGCGGATACGCGGCGAGAGCTGCGGAGAAGTGGAAAATCGCTCACTACAAAGAAGCGATGGTGATCGAGAAACCGGATGATAAGTTCATCCCGATAGCGATAGAGAAGTTTGGGCGTACGGGGCAAATGGCACAAGAGTTCCTCCGCGACAGCTGCAAACACCTACTGCACAGGAGTGAGGAGCTGAGAGACGTGAAATGGCCAACCGAATTACTTGCGCATTGCGACGCTTTTCCCCATGGCCATCGGCCCGTCGCGCTCGTGCCGAGGGTCGGCACGCTGCCTTCGCGTTGAGTGCCATCCATACTTGCGAAAATTCCCCTTCCATGACATGTTCAACTTGCACTCCTGGCCGGAGATCGCACTTTCCGAGCGCAAGACCCGGTAATACCATGATGAAAATGCGCAGAAGAGGATCAGCATCGGAGTCGAGGGCATATCCTAGGGCTTGGTGCAGAAGCGTGTTCCATTTCTTGACCTGAGCATTCGGCACATGTTCCCGGGTCCGTACTGGACTGTGGGTAACTTTCCACCAACTTTGTCCCCCATGGGTGTGCGTCTCCAGGAACTCTAGCAGTTTGTGCTGCCATGCCCCTGGGTCGGATGTGATCAACGGTGTGATGCGCAGTCTCTTCCGGGAGTCACCTGCACTCATATATGTTCGCGAGGTGGTGTGACTGTGTCTCGGCTCGTCGCGGCTTCTTCAGGGCTCTGATGTCGCCTGTGGTAGACCTTTCCGCATCTTGTTCGACTTCTATATCGCTGGAGGACTCCGAATCCTGTTGAGAAGGCTCCTGAAGGTTGCAGGGGAGCTCCGCGTGCGGGTTCTCGTCTCCTCCGTCAGAATGAGTTGAGACCTCAGGTTGGGTTGCCACTTCAGAGTGCCCGATGCCTCAGGGTGGGTGGCCACTTCAGAGTGCCCGATGCCTCAGGGTGGGCGGCCACTTCAGAGTGCCCCGATGCCTCAGGGTGGGTGGCCACTTCAGAGTGCCCCGATGCCTCAGGGTGGGTGGCCACTTCAGACGGGGTGGAGACTGCAGGGTGGGTTGCGTTTGCGTTGGTGGTTGTGTTCCCCGAGGTGGCTGCCGGCTCCTGCGGACTAGGCGCGACACGGGTAGCCAGGTATTCTAATCGGGCGTCAAGTTGCGCGTCAATCACGACTGAGACCGAGAATGGCAGCGGTCGTGTCGATAGGTTGTGCTTGATACGTTGAACTTGCTCAATCGCCCGTGCCAAGGTGTGGCAAGAAATGTCCTGCTCAGCAATGTGCTGGCGTTCGTTGTAGCCCAGCAAATTCTGTGGATCAGGTGCTAACCCCGTATGCAGGGAGACTTGGTGGTCCCTGCGACGCTTTGCAAAGGAGCCAAACACTCCCGTCCGGAACACTCCGCGAGCGATACAGCTCTTGATAAGCGGAATCGCATCTGGATGACATACTAGCAGAGCGTGCGTAGCGACAAAGTCAATGTGTGGGACCATACTGACCGGAATGCCTAGGGCTTGGCATAGCAAATGCTTATAATCAGCGAGCGCAACGGATTCATACCTAGGTGGCCTCACGTTCCGTAGGGTGGCCAGCACGGGAACTGTGTGGGAGGCCCACTGGCTGCCCCCACTGTGGCATGCAAGTGGCGGAGAGCCGTATGTTGCCGCATTCCGACAGCTTTTGAAGCACGTTGGGCATATGTGGTGCCAGAGGCAGTTTGTGCCAGCGTAGGAAATTCAAGGTTGTCCTGTCGCAAGAGGACTGGGTGGGACTGTCCCATCGGTGGCTGTCCCATCGGCGGCTGTCCCATCGGCGGCTGTCCCATCAACTGCTGCCCGGGCTGCGTCTGTCCCACTGGGCTCGAAGACAGGTGTCCGTTTGGCTCTGACGACTGTGGAATGGGGCGGCCCACATGTTGATTGGGTATCTGTGTCATCTGACCTCGGCGTAGGGGGCCACTCTGCTGCGCTTGTTCGGGCTGGGTCTGCTGTGGCCTGCTCCGCTGCAAGGTGTTCCCCATTCCTCTCTCCTTCCTGTGCTGCTCCCCTGTGCTTGTCCTGTTGCTGCTGCTGCTGCTGCTGCTCTTGTAGCAGTTCTTTCTCCCTCTCCAGCTAACGTAACCGTAAGCTTTACTGGGCAGCAAGAAGCAGGCTGGCGTTTGTTGGTGCGGTGCTGTCCATAGAGAGCTCTAATGCAGCACGGAAGAGGCAGCTCCATGTTTGAACCTGGGCGCGTGGCACAAATCGCCGTGTGGGAACCGGGCAGTGTGTAAGGCGCGTCCACTGCCTGCCTCCTTCCGTGACGTCGTCGACGAAGACGCTCCACCACCTGATCCAGTCTTGACGATCCGAGAAGAACAGAGGCTCGTCGCGGCGTCGTTTGATTCCCCTACGACTGCTCGGCAATATTGCGCCCCAGACTAACGTAACCGTAAGCTTTACTGGGCAGCTGCCTACTGCAGCGCAACACTACGCCTAATCCTATCTAGGGAGAAACTTACTGGAAACTCCGCTACCGGGGTCTCATGCTACGTTCAAAAGAAAAAACAGGCACCAGCGGATTCTCCAACTGGTCCACGTGGAAAGCGCCTAATGCTATCTCTGCGTTACCTCGCCATAGTTGCCGGTTTATCTGGGATCTCACGTCTCTCAGCTCCTCACTCCTGTGCAGTAAGTGCTTGCAGCTGTCCCGGAGGAACTCCTGTGCCATTTGCCCCGTACGCCCAAACGTCTCTATTGCTATCGGGATGAGCTTATCATCCGGTTTCTCCACCACCATCGCTTCTTTGTAGTGAGCGATTTTCCACTACTCCGCAGCTCTCGCCGCGTATCCGCTATCATCTTCGCTCCGCCACAAATATTAACCCCAGACTAACGTAACCCCGTAGCCTTTATTCGGCAGCTACCTACCGCAACGCATTACCACTACTATGCGCTCGCTCTAAACTCACTGGTACCCCCTGTCCAGGGGTCTCATCTAACTTCTACTCAAGGGAAATATTATTCTATCCGCGCGATCTTTCTCCATCGCATGTTCAACTAAAGCAGCATTTTGCTGCCACAGGATCCGATTGATTTGACCTCTCACCGCCGACAGGTGGGAATCACGATCATGCAGATGCGCCGTCCTTTTGCGAAGAAATTCCAGGCTGGCCTCTCCCATTCGACCAAAAGTCTCCAAGATGAACGGCACAAAAACTAGGTCTCGGTTTTCCACCCTCAGCACTTCCTTACAATGCAACGCCTTCGCTTGTTCTGCTTGTTTCGCAGCATATCCGCAGCTCCAACTCGAATGCCTCAACTGATTCCTTTGAAGTTGCGATGTTACCATCACGTCCACCACGTACACGCAACCACTCGTCGGGTGCCGTGCTACAATATGGGGTCGAATTCCGGACCAAGCAAAGAACCCCTGAGGCTCTACTACTATCTCTGTGAAATTCCATAGGTGTAGCCATCGACTCAGTTCGACCTTCAGCTCGTCGTGTCTCTTTGTGCGCATCCCCGATGACGTCCTGCAGTGGTGCAGCCGCTGGATCCCACGCACATCGTGTGGTTGCTCGCAGACTGTGCAACTGTATGACCGGCCGAGTCCAGGACACAGCAGGTACGCAAAGGTTTGACGGTCCGATCCAAAAACGCTCTCTCGAGAGTGTCACCGACAAGCCTTTGAGGAGCTTACTGGAGATTCAACACTGGACGACCTAGACCGGGCGAGGATCCGATCGGCATCTGGAACGGGGTGCGGGGTCTGGCTACGTGACTGTCCTAGTACAGGGCCGCGGCAGTTGACGCGAAATGAGATGTTGTGGAGCATGCGGATGCTTCTAGGGCTACCACTACAAGGACTAGGGCGGTCACACACGTGCACAGTCTGCGAGCAACCACACGATGTGCGTGGGTCCAGCGGCTGCACCACTGCAGGACCTCATCAGGGATGCGAACCAAGAGGCACGACGAGCTAAAGGTGGAACTGAGTCGATGGTTACACCTATGGAGTTTCACGGAGATACAAGCAGAGCCTGACGGGTTCTTTGCTGGGTCTGGAATTCGCCCAGACATCGTTGCACGACACCCGACGAGCGGATGCGTGTACGTGGTGGATGTGATGGTGACATCGCCACTTCAATCAAAAAATTGAAACCAGTTCCCTTCACCGACCTCCTCAACCAGCTCTTGAACAGCCTACTACTGCAAACCCAACCTGCCACAACCTCAGCAACCCAACCCTCCCCCACACACACGACCGCGAATTATTCGTCGCGCAATCAACAATTTGAAACCATCAGTTCGCTTCACCTACCTCTTCAACGACCTCTTCAACAGCCCACCACTCCAACCCCAACTTCATCTAATCTAAATCCCTCCCCCCACCATCCCCTCTAACGGCTGCGAAGTATTCCTCACGCAATCAAAAAATTGAAACCACCAATTCGCTTCAGAGCAAGCTGTTTTTGTGCAACAGCACTCCCCGACCAACCCGTTTATACCCTTTCGAGTCACAACCGGCCCATCGAGCTTTCCATCAAGAACACAAAAAGAAAACAAAAAAACAAATAAGTTCTTCCGCTCGAAGACAAAATAAGTAAAGAATCATCAAAATTATTTCCATAATTCCACAAAAATTATATTTAGCAGCAACCATTGGATGTAGTCATCCTCAGAAACTCAACGATTGGATTATATCTTTTTGCACTATATCCAATGAACGGACGAGTAAATCTTTTGATATCAAAAAGAACAAAAAAAGTTTTCCAACGAAGACAATTAAGTAAATAATCATTGGAATTTGTAAACATTGGATTAGAGTTTGGCGGAAGGGTAACGATTGGATTATATTTGAACGGATATATCCAATAAGCAAGTTATTATATTTTTTCTTCTGCATGAAACAGCTTTTCACTGGTCAATGTCGAAATAAGTCGTACTGAATTTTGATAGTTTTATGAGCTAATAAGCGGCGATCAACTAAGTTTTTAGTAGTATCATGATATCTTCGGAACCGGGTTAGTATTAGATTGTCATGACGATTGGAGTTGCCAACCTCTTCGAGGTTGGCAATTCCCGTTCTGACTATGACGATCCTTTTGCAGGTGTCTAACTAGGTCTGTCTCAATTGTGAGCTACTGTGGGGTTTGATCAAAAAGAACAAAAAAAGTTTTCCAACGAAGACAATTAAGTAAATAATCATTGGAATTTGTAAAGCATTGGATTAGAGTTTTGGGGTTACGTTAGTCTGGGGTCACCTGCTTGCTATGCTCGTGCAAGAAGCTTTCTTCATTGTGCCTCGAGATTTTTTGCCTCACTTAGCGGCTCTCAGTTCTCCCTGTAGTAGTGATGGCTCCTCCTGCAACAATCGATCGATCGGTTCAGTCGATCATCTAAAACTGCGGATGAGTGGCCCTTGCCGAGAGGCTCGGAGGCTCGTGGGAGGGCATGTCACTGAAGAGTTGGCGTCAATGTTCAGCAGACGATTGAAAGCAGATATACGTCTTCTGTGAAGGAAGAACGCTCTGCTGGAAGGCGTCATGATCACGACGACTGCTTCAAGTGTGCAATGGAGCAGATGACAAGTGACATAATTCATGAAATTGCGAAACAGTTGATGCGAGCGGATCGGTTGGAGTTTTCACTATGCTGCAGGCGGGTTTTCTGCATCGTGAGAGGCGAAAGGAAGCTTGTCGAGTGTGAGGAGAGGCTGAGGACGAAGGAAGCCCGTTCTCGAGCCTTTTCTGAAAAGGCGCTGAAGCAGCCAACGGTGGTCCAACGGTGGTGCTGTTCGAAGCGGATGCACCCGGGCTGAAGGTGAAATTCACCGCTACCAAATGGCATGTGTCTGGAACGGGCTGTGTTCTCGCGCGGATCAGAACGTCTCTTGGTTTGATTGTGGTTGATAGGATAACCGTTCCAGTGCGCACGAGGAGATCCCTGCGCATTAAAACAGAATATAAAAAAGCGGTGAAAGCGATCGTGAGCGATTTTTCTTACGATGGTGAACTGTTGGCCTTCTCAAGAGGTGCGGATGCTTATGTATCTCCTTCGAATCACGTCGAATTGTTCATCTGCAAGCTGGACGACAACGGGGTGAGTTTTGTACGCCGGTGGACCCTTGACGGGAACATCGGAGACTTGAAAGTATCGCGCTCAGGCCTTTTCGTGGCGGTACGAGTACTGAAAAGTGGAGACATCACCGTTTTCAACTCGATCGGTGACTTTATCTCCATTCAAAGAACTGGACGGTATACAAACGTTCATGGTTCACAAATGGCGTTTACGAAGGAGGACGACCTCCTCTTCTTGTGGGACAGGCCTAGGTCCGACTGGGCTCGGACTCATCCGCCTGTGCTGTACTCATCCGCCTGTGCTGTATCAAAGCCCACCCCCATTCACGGAGGTGGTGGAGATGCCGTCTCTCCCACACGAGAGGGTTGTGGCGTCGTAGTCCACGAAGAGAAGAACGTAGTCAAAACTCGCCAGGTGGCGAAGGTCTCCAGGGCGAGATCGGCGGCCAGCAGGAGTTGACTAGACTGTGACAGACGTTGAGCTTTGGTGAGTTGAAGGGCTCGTTTCAGTCGGTAGCGTACTGTACGGAAGGCGGCGGAGGTGCGACACAGTCGGCGTCAGGGGTTTTGCCGTGGATCATAAAGTGCTCCCACACAGTGCCGAGCCCTCCGTTCATAATGGCGGTCTCCTGCGCAGAGGGGTGCAGGACGTCTGCGTAGCCAGACTCGGGAGAGGCGAAGATGAGTAGGGCGACGGGTCCGGCGCTGTGGTATCAGGGGCAAGGGCCAGGGCCTTCGACATGAGATGGTTTCAGGAGAGGGGAGGGGGGTTGGTCTGGAAGAGATTTTCGTCTATGAAAGCTTGGGGTTTCCAATCTGGTTTGTAGGGGTTCTTACCAAAATGGCCTGAAGCGCTACGCCAAGCGTGAAACGAGCACTAAGAACTTAACGATTAAACCATTCATTCAAGAACTAGGGAGAGAAGAATGCAAGCCTAGCACGGAGATAGCGCCCCTCTGCTATAGTGGCGCCGAGGGGCGACACTGAAACGTCTTACGAGTTCCAATGTTCAACCGAAAATTCTGGGTACTAATCAAGACCTATATGTTGACCGGACTTCGGCGGCGGGGGTTTCTGCGACGGTCAGCTCTGATGTTACCAACACAGAGCTATCGTAGGTAATCTGCAGTTGTCAGGTAACGGCAACATTTAGGATCCAGTAGGTAGGATTAGAGTCTTTTGTCCCCTTGCAAGTGATCACGAATACTCATCTACCTCCCTATTCCCAACATTTAGGATCCAGTAGGTAGGATTAGAGTCTTTGTCCCCTTGCATCTGCATGAACCTTTTCTTATAGTCCACAAATCTCGAAGACTCCAGCGCGTACTGAGTGATCCTAGAGGGAATCAAGTTCGAGTGAAAGGATAGGAAGGATCACGAATACTCATCTACCTCCCTATTCCCAACATACCTCCCTATTCCCAACATTTAGGATCCAGTAGGTAGGATTAGAGTCTTTGTCCCCTTGCATCTGCATGAACCTTTTCTTATAGTCCACAAATCTCGAAGACTCCAGCGCGTACAGAGTGATCCTAGAGGGAATCAAGTTCGAGTGAAAGGATAGGAAGGATCACGAATACTCATCTACACTCCCTATTCCCAACATACGGGACTTTTCTAAGTTTTGCTTTTGATGGAATCCGCAACCTGGCATCTGCTCCATCGGGGCCAGCCCCTGTCATTCCCTTCGAGCGCGAGTAAAAACTTCCAGACGAACAACAACCCCTTCACTTCACATCAACACGCAACAGCCTTCTTTAGGCCGGCGTCCATATGGGAGTGTGTTCGAGCCACCGCCGGCTCCAACGGAGGTGGCTCCTAGCCGATTTTCGAGCTTAAGTCTAGTGTCCCTGTCCGCCACTGTTCCCAACCACTTGCCCATATCTTCTTTCAACATATACTTTCTCCCATGCTCCGCCAACTTGATCAGTGTCTCCCCCTCCCTCTGACGTTCTGCGCACAAAGAAAGGACGCTGTCACTGGCGTTGTTGACGTGCGACAACCACTTGGCCATTTCTTCTTGGGGTAAATACTTTCCCCCATACTCCAGCAACTTTATCAACGTCTCTCCCTTCTCCGGGTATTGCGCACAAATATGAAGGACGCTCCAATCGTCGTTGTCGACGTGTGACAACCACTTGGCCATTTCTTCTTTGCGTAAATACTTTCCCCCATACTCCAGCAACTTTATCAACGTCTCTCCCTTCTCCGGGTATCGCGCACAAAAATGAAGGACGCTCCAACCGTCGTTGTTGACGTGTGACAACCACTTGGCCATTTCTTCTTGGCGTAAATACTTTCCCCCATACTCCAGCAACTTTATCAACGTCTCTCCCTTCTCCTGGTATCGCGCACGCCCCTGATACTCTAGCACTCGCTTATGATCGTCTCCGCTCCTTGGCTTCGCGGGTTGACTCTGGAGGTTAATCATCACAAATCGTTCTACTGGGGAGGTGTAGCTGCACAAGAGCAGCAGGTACCTGCGTCGTTCCAGGATATTTGGAGACCGGATGGTTTTGTCCACTTAGGCATCCCCTACGGGTCGCCGTCCTTCGTTGAAAGGCGAGTTGCTGCAGCTCCTCGGTAAGCACAGACAGCTGGTTGCAGAGCTTCGACGGCTACCTCCGGGCTTTCTCCAGTGCTCGTTGTTGCTGTTTCGGTATTGTTGCAGTCAGCGGTTAACCTATTGGCTTCGCTCACTTCCAACTCATTGGGGCCGGTGGTTGGCCACTCGTGCGGATGCTGAAAGTTTCCGTGACCTGGGGTATTTTCTCGATGAAGAGCTGAGCGCTCTGCCGCGACCCACCTGTGATGTTGTGCGCGCCCAGGTAGGCCTCCCATTGCGATTGGGGGGACTGGGCCTCTGCAATCGTGTTGTGGTCCAACCCGCAGCCGCAGTAGGGGCCTGGGGAACCGCACTTCCCACTTTGAGCAGCTTGGGTATCTCGAAGTTCCGCAATTTGATGGCGAGCCTCTCGCGGGGTGTCTTGCTTCCCAGCGTACCGGAAAGCGCCCAAGACTTGTTTCTGGAGCTCCAAACCGCCCTGAATTCCTGTACTAGTCTCCCCGAAACCGTTCAACCCCGTCTTCCTGACTGGCGAGCTGTATTTGACCGCTCGAGAGGCTCCGCCCCGGGGATTCGTCCTGCGCCTGAACCTGTTCTAGGGGAGATTGACCCAGTGGTTGCCGCAGAAGAAGAAGTTCCAGTTGATCCTCCTGATGATTCCCAGCGCGCTGGGAGCCGAGCTCAAGCACGCACGGATGCGCTGCAAAATCTCCTTTCTTGGGACTTGCACCGTGCTGCATATGGCCGACTCCTCGCGCAGATGGTCTCATCTTCTCGCGCTCGCGCCCGCCTACGTAGTCTTGGAGGGGTTCTTAGCTCTCAGTGGCTCATGACCGTACCAGCCTTTCCGCCACTCACACTGTCGGATTTCGAAGTGCGTACTTCACTGCGCTTATACCTCGGCTTACATCAGCCCCCTTGGCCGTACGAGATGGGTTCGTCGTGCCCTCTCTGCTCTCAGACTGAAGACAACGCAGATTTTGGCGCCCACCTGCTCGCTAGTTGCCCGGCGGTGAAAGGTGCTCGAACCCGCCGCCACACACGGATCTTGAACCTGTTATACCGGGAACTTCGGCCTATAGTCCGGCAAGCCGGTCTGGAAATCGAACGTGAGAAACCTTTACCCGTCGCGGACTTTCAAAATGATGAACGCGGTGTAGCCGACCTGGTGATCACCTGTGACGACAGCCGCCGTACCACATACGTTGATCTTGCTGTTCCTAACCCACAAGCTAGTCGTTATCTCCCGGCTGCGGGGGAGCGCCGTGGATCTGCCGCCGCCAGCATGAGACGCCGCAAAGAGATCAAATACGCGGGGGCTTTGTCTTCCCCTGGTGTTCGTGCTTCGGCACTAGCACATCGCTTGGTACCCCTGATCATTGAGTGCTTTGGGTTCATGGACTCTGTTGGTTCTCGCTGGCTTCGGGAGTTGTTCCGCGAACGCCCTGACCGTCTTCAATCGTTGTTTACCCGCTTAAGTTTCCTGCTGTGGCGCATGAATGCCGCTTTGATGTTGGAGGCGCGAGTACTTCGCCGCGCTTAGTCTTTTTTTCCCCTCGGGGTTTTTTTTTCAGCCTCCGATTAAACCATTCATTCAACTTGAAGGACGCTCCAATCGTCGTTGTTGACGTGTGCCAACCACTTGGCCATTTCTTCTTGGGGTAAATACTTTCCCCCATACTCCAGCAACTTTATCAACGTCTCTCCCTTCTCCTGGTGATAGGCACAAATATGAAGGACGCTCCAATCGTCGTCGTTCGCTTGTGACAACCACTTGGCCATTTCTTCTTTGCGAAAAGTGGCGACTCAATGGACCCTTCGCGCGGTGATCGACAGGGTGCGCACGCTCCTGGTGCCATTACAACTAGGAATCGGAGTCAGTGGCGGATGCGAACGCTCACTTCACGCGATCCAGGCCCATCTGTCATGTGAACCAGACGCGGTGGTGCTTAGGCTTGACCTCGAGAATGCATTCAACAGGATTGATCAACGCCTCGCCAAGAAACTCGTGGACCAGCACTTTCCGGAGCTTGCGGTGGTCTACAGACTTGGGTACGGAAGCGACGCAGCGGACTCGCCGACGCTTTGCGGCTGGCGCTCTGCACCTGGAGAGAACCAAACGGAACACTCACGACTGACGCTCCAAGCAGCTACGGGAGTACAACAGGGAGACCCTCTTGGGCCGGTGCTACATGCACTAGCACTCGCACCGTTCCTAAAAGCTCTGCGAACAAAGTTCTCTGATCTAACGATTGTCGCTATCCATGACCATATTACGATCGTGGGACCCCTGCAGGAACTGAAGCAAGCACTAGCCTGGAGCCGAACCATGCTCCCATCTCTTGGGGCCCGCCTACAACTCAACAAATGCACGCTATACGGCCGAGCCTTGACGACGGCGCGAGTCATCAATCGCGAGATACCTGACATACAAGTTACCCGAGGAAGGCGTCACTATCCATTCGATCCCGATAGGAAACCGGGAATATATCGAGCACGAGTGCCGTGCGCTTCAAAATAAGCACGAAAAGGTCATCAAGGAAATCGCCCAGCTACCGCAACATGAACTTAACGCACAGGTCGCATTGTTCAGGTACTGAGCTGAAACGCGGCTAGATTATGTTTCTTTTTCGGTCGCGAGCGTGTTCGTTTACGGGAAGCGCTTCCTCTGGTACGCCTTCCCCTCGATTTTCCGCGGGGCGTCGTTTGTATTTGCAACCACTTCTGTCTTCCGGGTGGGTGTGTTGCGGGGCCTTTCCTATTTGGGTTGGGTTTGGTCGATTATTCTCTCGGTGCGGTTTCATATTGGTGGTGCAACGTTTCCTTTGCGGATTCCCTCAGGATGGTAGGGATATCTCCGCGCTCGACGGAGCCTCCTCCCAAGGAGGCACTGCCAGGTGGGGGACTCCGTGTTCGCCTCAGCTGCGGCGCGTTTTCTTCCGAGGTTGACTTGGAAGGCGCTTCTGGCACCCAGGCGCGTGCACTTATCTCCGCTGTCTCCAGCCTGATCACGGCTGCGAGTGATCGTGGAGTGCTCCCTCAGCTCACCAAGAAGCTAGGTGGGCTGGAATCGGGATTGCTGGCCAGGTCAAATTCAAATTCGGACGAGAATTTGAATTGCCCCAGAGTGGCAGGATTGGCTGAAGGCAGTCAACATCAGGTCAATCAACATGAACCTGTCCCGGGACAGGCGAGGGCTGTTGCTTCTGCGCGGGACAGTACGACGTTGGGGAGCGGCAGGCCGGGCCAAAACGCGCTTCAGCGCTCGGGGACTCGAGGCAATGGTGGTGGTGACTGTGCGGCAACCGGTGTGGAGGAGACTGCAGCTGTGGACTTCCCTCTCTTGGACCAGCCCTCAGGTGGTCACCAGCTCCCGGCTACTTCGGGGGCACGTGGTGGCCGCAAGGGGGGTGCTTCGTACGCATCAGTCTTGCGGAAGGGCACCACTGCCACACGTACGGCGGCTATGCTCCGTTTCATACCATCTCGCGAGCCTCAGGATGGACCTGTGGAGACCACTCTCCAATTTCTGTGGGTGCGAAATGTCCGGCCCCAGACTACACGAGGACAGGTTCCGTCTATGCGAGACTTCCGGGACACTTTTGCGGAATCGTTAGGGTGCAGCCGGGGTGATTTCTTCTTCGCAAACTATGAGGGCCGCGATGTGCTGTTTTTGGTCTCCGCAACCGCCGCCAAGTACCTGGAGGCCTTGCTGGCGAAGCCTACCGAGCAGTGGCCTGAGAGCGCCCGGTGGCTGCGCTGCAACCCGCAGGTGGTTTTGCACTTCGATTTTGACCGTTTCTCGGGCAATTTCCTGTCTCCGGGAGAAACGGCAGGGCTCTCTGAGCATGAGAGCAGCGTGAAGGCGGCAGCGATCCATTGGCTACGGATTCAGCGCCTTGAGAGGATCTTGTTGGAGCGGTTCCGGTCGGGCCCTCGTCACCTGCGCATGGCGGTTTCCAGTTTCTTCGATCTGGAGAGGCGACTTGTGCTGACTTCGCGCTACAAGACAGAGCTGCAGCGGGTGGGTATTTTAGAGGGCTCTGCTTCCAGCACTACTTCCAGCGAGTGGTGAGGAAGGGGAGCAGACTGAGGGCATGGCGGTGGAGGACGCCCAGGTTACTTTGCTGAAGCCCGCGGGATCCGTTCCGCGAGCCTCGCGGAGTGGGCGGCTCACGACTTTGGTGCGGATAGGAGGTAAGAGAGCGAGGACCGACTCCCCCGGGTCTAAGGGGGAGAAGCACGATTAGCGCTCCAGGCACGGCTGCGAGGTCGCAGCCTATGGATCTACAGTCTTATGTCCTGAAGGAGGGCGGAGACTGGGGCATTTGGCGTACGCGTTTTCGGAGTTGGCTCCGGCGTTGGATTTCTTTGGAAGGAGGCTCGCTTCCCCTCCGTGGGGGCATTCCCCAGTCGTCCTTCCTCGTGGAGACCTTCTAGTAGCTGGAACCATTCTCGATTTCATCTTCACGAGCCTGGCTCGCAACATTCAGGACACAGTCATTTGGGTTTTTTCTGGGGGTCATGCCGCGCCTGATTCTGGCCCCCATTCACATTGGAGCGCAGATGGCGAGTACGAGACCGACTGGCCCTGTTCTTGAAGGGAGACTTCGAAGTACTACAGCGCAGCTATTTGGCGTCGACAGCACCATCCGCCCGTCGGACTCGGCATGGCACAGTGTCGCCCGTGCCGGCTCGAGTACAGAAATTGGTAGCAGTGGGCGATTTAAGTCGAGCGGCGCGGGTTTTGGAGGGCCAGGCGCCTGTCCTCCCCTACGATGATAGTCTCGCCCAGACGGTGTCGTCTTTGTTCCCTGAGTCCGACGTGGATTTGTCCCCTGAATTCGAGGTATTCTTGGACCGTCCGGAGTTGGCCAGGTTTCGCATCGATCTGACGCTCAGTGAGTCTGACCTGGAGGATTTGCTTCGTACCTCGCGTCGGGGACGCTGTCCCGGACCCTCCGGACTAAGAACAGAGCTATTGCAGGCCCTGAGCCAGCCTGGCCAGAGCGCGCTTCTGAGGATCCTTAACAAGTTGTTCCAGGGCGTATCGGGTGCGTCTGCGCCATGGGAACATCTCCGGCAGAGCACAGCTTTGCTTGCTCACGAAACTTGACCACCAGCCGGCCCACCCGCGTCTCCGGCCGATCGGGATGGTGGAGAGCCTACGGAAGTTAGCCGGGAGGTGGCTATGCCAGCGCCTTCGCCAGCGCGTCACAGCTTTTATGGCGCCCTTGCAAGTAGGGGTGGGATTCTCTGGGGGTTGTGAACTGATCACCCATGGGATCGAGCTAGAACGCGCCAGTAGGCCGGAGTGGGGAGTCTTGGTGGTTGATTTCCGGAACGCATTCAACAGCGTGTCGCGGACGCATGCGCTAGAGGTGCTCCGACGTGTGTTTCCGGAGGCGTGGCCGTTTCTATCGGGTATTTACGGAGGAGAGCCTCCCCTACTTGACACCGGAGGGCACTGTTTTTCAAGCACATACTGGCGTCCAACAAGGCGACCCTTGCGGACCTCTTCTTCATGCCTGTGCCCTACGGCTCGTACTTTTACGTCTTTCGACTGAGGTCTCGGATCTTCGAATCTGCGCGTACCACGATGACGTAACATTGCTGGGCACCCCTGACACCCTGGCTAGGGGACTGACCGCGATCGAAGCGATTGCACGTCGCCTCTGTTTGACTGTGGAAACAGAAAAATGTCGCTTTCTCCCCGAGGGACGTGTCGCTGAACTCTCTGCCACCCACTCTGCGACTAATCAGCGAACGTGAAGGGTTCGAACACCACGGCGTCGGATTGGGGACTGACAACTTTGTCCAAGCATCCTGCGAGCGAGTTTTGGCACGGCACAAGCAACTCACCGACGCCATTGAGCACCTACCCGACAGCATGCTGCAATCGGCCTGCTTGCTTTCCCGCTTTTGTGCCGCTCCCAGACTCAACTACTGGTTGCGCAGCCTGCCTCCAGCTTGGGGCTCGTGGATCGCGGCTAAAGCCGACGAAATGACCCTGCAACACTGGGGAACGCTCTTGGATGAGCCCCTCGATCTTGAAGCTGCTCCCGACAGGGACTTTATCCGTGCAAAGATCGCTCTACCGTTGCGATTAGGGGGATTCGGCGTCGCAGACCGTGGGCTGGTATGCTCGCCAGCGGCGGTTGCCTCCTGGGCTACCGCGCTGCGAACGTTGGTGACCTTCCGGATGCGAAGTGCCTGCCTCTTGGCTCGAGCTTTGACCAACGAGGATCCAGTTACCCTGCCGCCCCCGCTTTTGACAATTTATGATGGTCTTCCAACACGCGTTCAGGAGGTGCAACGCCGTGCCGGACGCAAATCGGTCCCGCTTTCGTTTCTCTGGAGGGAGCTGTTGTATGGGGACGAGCTGAAGCGATTGAGGATTGTCCCCTCGACCGAGTTCTTGCCGATGACGGAGAGGCTAGCCCCGGGTCCCCTGTTGCAGATTACCCGGGTTTGAGCCGATTGTGGAGCTCCCGCACTGATGTGATTCAACATAGCCTCACCTGGGGCCAACACAGTGCCGCTCACACAGTCATGTCTCAAATTTCTCCTCTCACGCCGCCTACCACTGCCGCTCGTCTCCGCGGCATGGGAGGCAGCCACCCTCTCACCACTTGTGGTTAACCACTCTACCGTCGTCATTGAGTCATCGTCTCGATGCTTTCCAGTTCCGTTCTGCCGCACGGATCTATCTCCGGTTTGCCACAGGCTCCGTGGCACTCTAATCGGCCGTCTTTCTGTCAGGGATGTGAGAGCCGGATTGACGCTGTGGCTACCACTTCCTGGGTTCCTGCGGACTGTTGCGAGGTCTCCGTACGAGGCGTCACACTCGCCTCAAAAGTACATCCTCAGCGAATTTTTGACTTTCGGATAGGGCATACGGTTGAGGTTGAGTCGGAACTGCCCAGATCAATCTCGGACTCTGCACCGCCCCGTTGTATAGCCGATCTCCTCGTCTCCGACGCTGCTGCCAGACGCTCAACATATGTGGACCTTGCGATTACACCTGCCCCGTGGCCAGCGCCCACCTCACCGCAGCGCGCCCGCCGCCGGGGGGCGCGGCTTCAGCTTCGAAGAGTTAAGGAACGACGGTATGCTGGGGAGCATGGCCCACGGTCTGCCTTGCGCTGAGGGGTCGCTCTCACCGGTTCCAGCCATTCATTGTGGAAAGCTTTGGTCACGTGGATAAGTCGGGTTTTAGAGTGGTTGCGGAAATGTTTTGCTGAGCATCCTACTGAATATTTGGCGCTCTTGAGGCGTTTAAGTGTCTCCCTTTGGCGATATTCCAGCGACATGCTTTCCGAGGCGCGCCATCGGCGCCTAGAGATTACATACTTCCCTCCCTAGTTATTAGTTCATCTTCACGCCCACTTTGCGTAGCGCTTCAGGCTATGCTAGTAGAAATCCAGATTATCTGCTACGATGCCTAGC